>CM076584.1:1688939213-1689650010 GCA_034641835.2 Pinus albicaulis
TGCTGTCTCTAGTTGAACGCACTGGTGCAGTTTAGGATGATAAATGGACTGGAAGAAAAACATCTACAAAAACCTCCACCCGCCAACTTCCTCTAGTAACCTCTGCTACAAATGGATTTTTGGGGTATATTTATAAAGGGTTCCTCAAAAAAATCTGCTAGAGGGTCTTTTCCTTGTAGTGTAGCTTTTGTTAGTACAACCTTTTGTCATTTCACTTTTGGAGATATCTCTTTATTCTCTCTCTCTCACTCTTGGACACTTAGAGTTTTCTTGGATAACTTTAGCATTGGATCAAGAAAAATCAAACAAGGAATGAGGAAGAAAATATCAAGCAAGGAAGAGAATGATCAAGCGACTACAACGAGATTATTCGCAGGTATCAAGTTACATGTATGATTTCCTTACTAGTTTTGACATGCATGGTTATACATGTGTGTTCTTCGTTTTGTTGGTAGCATGGGCATGGGATTTTCTCTGTGTGACAATGTTCTTCAGCCTTTCCTTTCCATTTCTGGATAGCCATGGTGTGATGGGGTTGTCATGTTTTCATTGAGTTAGATTACCAGATGGATTCGAAACTGAGTGAGGTGGTTTCTGAAAGAAATAACACATGGCATAGTGATCCCTAAACTAGACTGTGGATTGCAGTAAATAAATAGCCTAGTAACCCATGAACCATACTATGGGTTATGGTAAAGCTGGATTTGTTTTTCCTTGGTGGGCCTAGGAATCCTGGATCATTGAATGGTGGGATATACGGTAAATCCTAGAGGTGTGTGCCCTTGATCAGGCCTAGGAATCCTTGGCTGGTGAATGGAAATATATACAGTAAATCCTAGAGGGTGGAGTCCTGATTAGGCCTAGGGATCCTTGATCGTTGTATGGAGGAATGTACAGTAAAGCTTAGAGACTAGGAGACAAGTAAATTCCTCATAGTGTAGGTGGAGAAATATGGTGGTATCCATGCTTGTTTAGGACCTAGTGATCCGATGGGGCTTGCGATAAAGCCTGGTTCTATTGATGAGGGTGAGCTAGTTAAGCCTCAGGAAGCCCTAGTTGGTTTATGGTTATGAGTCCCACATTCATGCTTGGAATATGGCATTGGGGTTATTGGCTGAAAGAAATATGTTTTCAGTCAATCTATGTTCGAGTGGTATGTGAAAGTCCCAAACCTGGTTGACATGCATTTATTAATAAGATTTTCTTCTCCTTGGTATTTCATGTGTAAATTTATTGGCTCATATATGACCGTTATGGTTGTTTTATCCTTGTTAATTTTGTTGGTTATATGTTTTTTATGAGCATGTTTTATGACAATTATGATGTGTGGATCTCATCATGTTTGGGTTGATAAATGAATGAAAAATGCATATGTTACCTAATAGATTATAATCAAACTAATGTGATAAGGAATCAATGCTTCTTTACGAATCTCGAATTATTATGAGACCCCTATGCTCAGATTTGTTATTATTACTTGTAGATTACATAATTTTGACATGTTTGACGAAATTATTGTCATGGCTAGTAGGATTTCAGTCAAGTATTGATCAAATTTTTGCATTAGTACCTTTGTTTCAATGTTAGTTAACATTTCTAAAAGTTTCATGGAGTTCTAGGAAGGGGCTTGAGTCCTGGCCTTGAAAAAGTGGCACAAAATTCAGGGTCGTTGGCACAAAACTAGCTGAAAAATCCCCAGTTGTTGGCTTTCCTTGATGTTGGAGTGATTGGAGGCCTATAGTCAAATTCTTGGCTTGTTAAGGGAGCAACTAAGAGCCCATATTAGTGAAAAATTAAGTTGCCTCAGGGGTTGGTAACCTGAAAGGGTTGGTTGGCTAATGGAGTTTTTGTAGCATGTGTGGAAGCTCAGTTTGATTTAGTTTCGTTGGTTCCACTTCCTTAACTATACACGGGGAGTTGAATCACATAATTGTAGCCTCTCGCCACATGTTTAACCAAGTGGACTAGGTATCTTGGGTAAATGTGGGAGAAGGGTGCTACAAAAACTATGAGTGTTTCCCTAAAATTCATTCTTTTCTAGAATTATGCTCGATATTGGTCAAGTAAGGAAGGGTGTGGTGATGTTGAAGTAGATGATGTAGCTTCTTGTTTTAATGATTTTGTAGGTGGTTTATAGGATATTATCTACAAGGAAATCATGGAATTAAAATATCAATATGCAAAAACAATGATGTATGCATTATTTTTCTTCCTTGAAGGAATATGTGCCTCTACAAATATTGTGAAACAAGGTTTGATGTTTATCCCCAGTGCTGGTCATTTTCAAGTGCTAGAATGCATAACTATATGTCATGAATTTCCATTTTAAATAAATGCACGTTACGATTTCTTATGTTGCTTATTGACCAAGTTTATCTTTGGTCATCATATTAATTTCATTTTGGCATGCATTTATCATTGTATTTTAATGGCACAAAGTGATACTTTTTCATCTCCTATAAATATAAGATACATTTTCACATCAATAAAATTTTCTTGTTGGCATGATAAACATAATTGTGATGATTAAAGGATAACCTTTCTCGATGTATAAAGTGTGACAATTTCTGCAAAAAATAGAGGGTTATGAATCATCCATGAACTATATGATGGCATACATTTTGACATTTGACCATGAGGAAATGGGAAAATATGAGATCCAATGGGAATGTAGATTATCTATATGGGCAAGAAAAACAATTAGCTCTCATGTTGTTTATTAGAACTATCTACAAATCTAGTGGCAATGATAATAAATCTAATGGATATGATGTTCTTAGTCACATATTTATGCCATTAAATCCTATGAAAGCCTTCTTTGTTGGCACCAAACATAATTCTCCACCCACCATGATTGAAACAATTCTTGAGTAATATTCCTTATCTTTGGTTGTGGGCACCATCATCCCTTTGTCTACTTTCAAATATATTTAAAACTTCAAATTTTTTAGTCTTTTTAACCTTGCTTTACACAAATAAATTCCTAGTATTTCTTGGCAATGAAACAATAGTTTTAGTAGCTTTATTAACACATTTTCCCCAATCAATACATAGCTCTCATGTTATTAAATTATGCTATGCAAATGTTTGCAATAGGACACATGGTTTTTTTTACATGATATTTTAGTTGTTCATGCAAGGAATCCATATTTTTTTTTCCTCTTTGTCCATACATATTCATGTAATGTCGAAAATTCATAAGTTAATTCAAGTTGGAGCAACATTTTATGCTACCATTTCAATGCTACAAATTATTTTTTTCCTTTTTTCTCATTTCCCCTTTCTATAACACATTAGTACATTTGTTAAATATACATTTCATTGTTACATTTTTATATTTTCTCAGCTTATTATTGGAGATTGTAACCTAATATTACAATACTATATTGATAAAATTACTATATAAATTGTGAAAGTTAAAATATTGATGGAAGGCCCTATACATCATGCAATCAAACTGTAATTTATAGAATCCTCTAGTGACCATTACTCCATTGCACCCAAAAATTATGTCAAAATTGTAGTTCGACAATAAAACTCCTTTCAGCCCCTAGTAACCATCACTGCATTGCACCCAAAAATTATGTCAAAATTGTAGGTTTGCAATAGAACACCTTTTGCGATATTCTTATTACCCGTCGAGATAAATTACTAGTTATATAATATTGGTTAAACCTACAATGAATTTATATGCATGTCTATATTATACAATGCTTTTCAACATTATTAAGTAAGTGTGATATGTAGGGCTGCTACGTAGTACCTTCCTCTTATGCAAAAAAGTTATTGTAACTAAGATAGAACACATACTTCAAAAACAATTTAGGCAATAAGTAGTAAAAAATAATATTATTAAATTTTAAATGTATTCATGACATAAATATATTGGATGCTTTAGAGGAAATATTTAAATTTCTTGTAGTTTGTTGATTACTTGTAGTCAAATGGTTCTCCTAGTTAATAATTCTACTAGTTCACACATAAAATAATGTTTAATGAGATTAAATTTGGTTAATGGGATTTTTAAAAAGGTAAAGAATTGTTTGACTTGCTTTAAATTATATATATATATTTGAAACATTTTTAATAAATGAATTCATAAATCATTGACTTTTATGAGTAATGAGTTTAACGGTTGAAAAGTTGGTATTGTAACAAATACTTTTAAATTATGATTTCATATGGGTGCTGTTACACTAAATTTTGTGAGAAAGATTGTCGATTTAGATCCTTTGCCATCCGATGAAGTGTCTCAAGTGAATCCCTATGAAGCTTGAAGTAAAACAATACAAAGGACAAAAGGAATTTTGGGTTACACTGCTTAAAACCTGTTTTTGAGTATCTATGTGGTTTTACTGAACAAAACCTACACATGTGTAGTTTATTCCGTATAAACTACGTAGATCTACACAGATTCTTCCACTAGAAACTGCGCAGTTCTGTTAACGCAAGTAAAAAAAAAAGTTCTAGAAGCTTTGGTGGAGGAATATTATCCAAATTAGAAACCTCGAACCACTATAGACATGTGCCTTATCCCTTGGTACATAGAACTAATATCCTCTTCTTAAGCATCATATCCCTTGAGAAGAGGGATTAGTAACCTCCTCATCCTTCTTATAAATTGACCATGGGATTGAAGGAATGAGGGACTTGGATTTGTAAACTTATGCTACTGATTCCGGTATGAAGAAATTTTCATCAAGGGAAGGAAATGAGACCATTGGAAGAGGCTCGTGACATCAAGGAAACCATGTTGTAAGATTTTTTTCCCTTTGAATTTAATACAAAGTAATTGTTATTTCCTAATTGCATCTATTTTTGATGTTATTTGTGAGATTCCTTGATTACTCGCATGGTTTATAACTAATTATTGATTCAAGTATATGTTGTATAATAAATTAGGGATTTCATTTACCTTTTCTTTTATATGTGATATGCTTTGATCTCTTTGAATGTTTTTGTCCATGTAGATCACTTTTGGAGCATCATGGAGAAGTTGTGGAAAGCATTTGGAAATGATCTAAAGCATTGAGGAAAAGTTGGTCACGGAAAGCGTTGAAAGGACTTCTACAAGCACTTCTTTAATAGGTAAGCGATCCTTTGCATAATACATGTTTCATGTTTTAGTTATAGGCTAGAAGGAAATGTAACAATTATTTTCTTGTTTGTTACTAGATTTCCTTAGGAATCTAGGGAGATCGCTCTTGTCTGCAAGAGAGATTTGTCCACATAACAGGTGTATATGGGATATTTAAAATAAATAATTAGATAAAGTTTACCCAATTTGGAAGTTATCAATTCTACCTTATATTTAGCGGGGAATTGTAATCAAAATAACATAAAAGATATTTCTTTATTCCATTGGAAATATCAACAAGTGAATTTTATCAACTAAGTTAATATGTCATTCAATACTTAATAATGCAATTTATCTTCATTTTATTAAAAGTACATTTTGAAAAATATCATAAGAGAGATTGCTTTCTTTAGTAATAGAAAATTTTTATATAATTATTAATTATATAATGCCTTTTATATGGATGATAAAAATACTTTAGAAATATTATTTTTTAAGTTAGATTTATATATAATAATGATTAATTATGAAAATATCAATCTACTAAATTATTTTTTAATATAAAAAATAATTAACTATAAAATTAAAAAATAATTATAAATAAAATCTAAAATGAAAAAGATTAATCTTTAATTACTTATTTAACCAACAAAAAATAATGAAGGAAAACTTATTTACATATTTATATTTTTTTTTAAATAAATATATATAACTTTAATAAATAAATAAAATTAAAATAAATATATATAACTTTAATAAAAAATTCATAAGTTTAAAGGGAAAGGTAAAATAAGTGTAAACAACTGAATAAGTTTAAGGGAAAAAGCTAAAATAAGTTTAAACAAGTAAATAAGTTTAAGAAAAAATATTAAATAAATTTAAACAAATACATAGTTTAAAAAATATATATGATAAAACAATTAATATTAGGTGGGAACAAAATGAGAAAATAAAACCATAATCATAATGTAACGTTCATCATAAGTCAACCATAAAAAAAAATTCACTTTTTCATTCTTAATACCAAGTTATAAACACACATATATTTACCAACCTTAATAGTCTAGTTCACCATGGGGTTATACATATTACTTCTTTTAAACATGTCTATATATATATATATATATATATATATATATATATATATATATATATATATCACACGAAACTTCATTCTTTAACTATTTAAACATGCTTATAATTCTTATCACATATATATAATCCTAAACTCTACTTACAATTGGCAGTTGAAACACAATGTTATGATGGTTTACCTTTGCATATAATTTATATATATTACAATGGGAACTTATCATAATGAAAATAATTCTGTGAATAATTAACCCCGAAGGGACATGCAAAGTTTGCAGAATCACGATATTTTGATGATTTCAATGTTCGTGCTTATTTAGCGTATGTTTTAATTTAAGTTAGGATAGGGTTGTTATACCCTTCGCATGCAAATTCAGGTTATCGATTGACAACTACTCTGTCAGCCACCATTGGATCTCAGGGACAGATATCCACAATCATGATCTTCCAGTACCCATTTAGGGTAATGACTTGGCCCAAAACTAACAGATTTTCTTCATTCACTCAGCTCTGGCAGCGCTACTCCTCTGCACCCTGCCACCTCCCCATTTGACCAGTGTCGTCCATCGCTCATCTTGGACACCATGGAACCTCAATAGGTATACGGGTTTGCTAATACAATCTTGCAAGATTTGTATGTTATGGCATCACCGTTCTCAATTATAAGCTTATGACATTCCTAGGTTTAACATTTTGTAGGTATTTGCAGGTCACAGGAACTTGGCTCCACGACTGAGTATCCTACCTTGGTTTATGGCTGGGTCTCGGGCTACCACCGCCTTCTTTCAATTACATATGTTCATCTTTCTTCGGATGGTAAGCCCTACAACAACCAATCTATAAGTTTGCTACTCTCTAACATAGCTTTCTTGTCAAAAGCACTATATTCTAAGTCTAATATCTACTATATCTCCGTGCATTGATTCAGATTATGACCTGTGGAAACATTCCTATTCAGGTAACTTACTCTTGTTTTTCTAATGCACTTGCTTGTGTCATCCTTTAAACGGATATGAGGGGGTAGTTTTTCTTATGCTCGTATTCTTGTTTTGGGCAGGTAATTACATAAAATGATGGAAATGGTTTCATATCGCGCTGTCTTTTCAAGAGTGCGCTTTGTTTTTCAATAACATTGTCACCATCCTTTAACAGGTACCAACTTCTCCGTTTTGTCTTAGGCTTATGGAATAAGTCCTCCAGACTCGGCACTATGGTGCCACACATCATTATAAGTTCAGAGTTTAGTTTTTCAATTCGATGAATTTTTTGTTCTTTTGATTTCCTTTCGTATTCGAGGGCTCTGCCCTGCACTAAGTTAACTGTATGCATTATTATGGGTTCTCATTGTAATTTCAATGGCCCTTTTGGACTGACGATCGAGCACACAACTCGGCTTACGAGATTTTTCCTCCATGCAACAATTTTTGATTAAATGTTATATATATATATATATATATATATATATATATATATATATATATATAGATATATATATATATATATCTTTCTTTATTGTGGACGATCATTTTTCCCCAAAATTCTTCGGTGCTAATGCCTTTGTTCTTTCTTCAAATTTTGGTTCCTCACTCTAAATGAAGTTGCCACATCCTCACTTTTTAATAGATGTTCATATATTAATGAATGTAATGTTCTTTGTCCTCATTTTTCCAGACTCTCATATTTGAACTTAATGGTTGTTTGAAGAGCTTTATTATCTATCTTGCCAGTGACAGATATTGGTCCTTTATTTTTCTGCAATGGATTTTATAGTTAGAAGGTTTCTATGTGGAATATGTTTACATGTAGCTACTGTTTTTTCTGGGTTTCCTCTTCACGTGGTTTTTCTAGTGTTTATTACATGTTCCAGTAACACAGAGCCATTTATTCCATCCTTTCTGGATAGACAATGGAATACTCTTTTATTTTTCTTTTATGTTCCATTTTTTAGTTTAAAATATAGATGTCTAGACCATATGAGTGCTGGGTTGTTTATCTACAACTTCACTTTCTATGTATATCATATATTATAGGTTAACAACCCATTTGGGGAACCTGGTTTCGACCATGGACCCTAAACTAACAGTTATCTTGGTTCATTAAACTAGTAGTTATTTATGTATTGTTTTTAACCTGATAAAATAGTTATTGTTCACAATATTTTCTTTCTTTGAAACAAATAATATCTTCCATATATGCATTTATTACACAGGTTCACACATATATAACAATTCTACTGTAATGTCATGAATATTTTACAGAATTGCAGATACTATTTATCTACAACATTCATTGTGTAAGAAAGATCCGTGTTCCATAAATTTCAAGAAAACATTTTTTGTATTAAAGAAATTATGTCAAAATAGAAAATTCTAGTTGTTACTATTTTTACAGTCTGTATAATTATCTCGCTCTAGAATCTTTTGATGATGTCCTCCTTACAGTGAGAGAGGCGATTACGTCCTCATCTCCCCCCATGCTCCACATCTGAGATGAATAGGTTGACAGATAACCCACAAGAGACCTCAAGACCCCCAGTCCAATACTCTTCCTTTCGAGGGTTTAGGAACGCTGAGTGTTTTCCACTGGTCACCACCATCTCAGGAATTTCCACACTCTTCCTCTTATCTTTTGTCACAGAACATAACCCCTTTTCCTCACTAGGATTTACTTTTCTCCCCAAAGGAAAGGTAATTGTCTTAAACTGTTTTTCTGTTCAACCACTCTCAGTTCTTGGAATAGTTTTATCATCAATATTTTTCTTTAACTTCTTATGGAATGATTATTCCATAGTTAAATTTTATTTGAAAAAAAAGAAACATAATTAATTTATGTCCATAATTCATAACCTCTTCCCAAAAAAATGAATGTTTTAGTCTCTTTTAAAATAACATAATAATCAGTTTTCACTTAAGCCAGCTATCACAACTTCCCCCCTAGAAGTAAACACCATCCTCAGTGTTTCATTCCATCTCAGCAAACAATTCTGGGTAAGCCTCACGCACAAATCCTTCGTCTTCCTAGGTAGCCTCATCCGAGCTAAAGTGCTTCCACTACACTTTAACTTTGGTGATGGATCCCCTCTGGAGCATGATTTCTCTCCGATCGATTATACGTTGAGGCTCAACCAGAAATTTGTCATCCGGTTCGACCTGCATACAACAAATCTTGAATTAAAATTTCATAAAACTTGATTTTTAAGATAAGATTATTTAATATTACCCTACCTGAATGTTTTTCCATTGAATTACATGTTTTGGGTCATGCATGTATTGTTTTAGTAAGGCCACATGAAACACATTGTGCACTCGGATATGGCTGGGTAAAGCCAACTGATAAGCTACAGGTCCCACTCTTTCCAATATCTGGAAAGGTCAACAGAACCTGGGTGCCAACATGGCACAGAGATCCACATTAATGTGATCTTCTTCGGTTTAATCTATACATACACATGATTGCCCACTTTAAATTCTTTATAAGTTCTCTTCTTATCTGCATATACCTTCTACAGATCTTGAGCCACTTTCAGATTTTGTCTAATATTTCTTACTTCTGATTCCATCTCAGCGAACATCTACGATCCAAGCATCAACTTGGTTTTGAGGCTGCTCCAATTGATGGGAATATGACACTGTCACCCATACAAAGCTTCAAAGGGGCTCATCTTAAGAGAATCCTGGTAGCCATTATTGTAGGAAAATTATACCAAGTGTAGATATTCTTCCCATTTTCTTGGCTTCTACATCACATACATGTGCAACATATATTCTAAGATTTTCTTCACTCGCTCTATTTGTCCATCTGTTTGGTGATGATAAGTGGTGTTGAAGTTTATTTCGGTTCCCAAACATGTAAATAGGGTATTCCAAAATGCTTAAGTAAACTTCACATCTCTATCTGATATAACAGTCTTTGGAATGTCATGCAGTCTAAAAATCTCTCTCATGAAGATATCAGATAGCTGCACAGTTTTGTAAGTAGATTGTATGAGTATGAAATGTGTTGCCTTACTCAATCTATCAACCACCACCATAATGGAATCATTGTGTCCTTTTGACCTTGGTAAATGAGTAATAAAATATAGGGATATAACTTGCTATTTCCATTCAGGTACTGGTATAGGTTGCAACAACCTTGTTGGTTGTTGCAACTTCCTATTTCCACCTTCACCTATTGGCACTATAGACATTTGTTTAAGTATTCCACAATATTTCTTCACATACCATGCTAGAAATAGAATTTTCTAATTGTTGTCAACATTTTCTGGCATCCTGGGTGTCCTGAGTAGTTACCACGATGATACTCATCCATAATTAGCTCTTTTAAACTCATTCGGTTTCAGATATATAAATTTCCTTTGAAGGTTAATAATTCATCCTTGTTAATTCCATATTCAGAGGGTTTTCCTTGTCTTTCAGCTTCCTCCACTTGCTACCATAATAATCGGTATTCAGGATCCTTCTCAACTTCCCTTTTATCTGATCTAAAAATTTACATTTGATTTGATTATAGCAAAGTTCATAAACATAATGCATTTTTCTTCTTAAGGCATCCGCCAAGTGATTTTGTTTTCCTTTTACATGTTATATATCAAAATTGAATTCGCTTAGGAAGGCATTCCACCTTGCCTGTCGAGCATTTAAATATGCTTGCTTAAAGTAGCTAGTTAGGCTGATGTTATCAGTTTTTAACACAAATATTTTCCCTTGCAAGTAGTGCCTCCATACCCGGAGTGCATGCACTACTATTGTCAGCTCTAAATAATAAGCTGAATATAGTTGTTCATGCTGCTTTAATTTTCTCGACTTATAGGCAACCACTCTTCTTTCGTGTGATAAAATTGCCCCAACACCTTCCTTAAAATCATTGTTACAAACCTCAAATTCTTTATTAGGGTCAGCTACCCTCAACACCGGGGCAGTGGTCAGCAAATTTTTTAGCTTCTCGAAACTATTCTGACTCTCATTGGTCCATTTAAATATTTTCCCTTTTCTCTGTAAATATGTAATGGGGAAGGCAATATTTGAGAATCCTTCAATGAACCGTCGATAGTTTCCAGTGAACCCCATAAAGGATCGGATATCCACAATGTTTTCAGATACTCTCCATTCCATAATAGTTTTAATTTTCTCTGGATCAACTGCTATTCTCTCAATGGAAATTACATTGCCTCGATATTGAATTTGCACTTTGAAAAAGTCACATTTGCTGAACTTGGCGTACAACTGATGTCTTCGTAACATCTCCAACACTATCCTTAAGTGCTTCTTGTGCTATTCCATGCCTTTTGAATAAATTAAAATATCATCAATGAATATCATAACAAATCTGTCCAAAAAGGGATGAAATATGCCATGCATCAGCCTCATAAATGTTGCTGGTGCATTAGTTTAACCAAATGCTAATACCACAAACTCGTAATACCCATATCGAGTACGAAAAGCAGTCTTGTAGATATCCTCATCTTTGATTCAGATCTGGTGATACCCAGATCTTAAGTCTATATTTAAAAATACAGTTGCCCCCTTCACCTGATTGAACAGGTCATCAATTCGTGGCAATGGATACTTGTTCTTGACTTTCAGTTTATTGAGTTGTCTATAATCCATGCATATTCACATGGTTCCATCCTTTTTATTTACAAACAACACCAGTGCTCCCCAAGGGAACACACTTGGTCGAATATACCCCTTATCCCACAACTCTTGCAGCTGTATTTTCATTTTGGTTAGCTCCAATACATTCATTCGATATGGTTCCCTTGAAATTAGTGATGCTCCTGGTATCAACTCAATAGTGAAATCGATGTCCATTCTTGGAGGTAAACCTGGTACATATTCTGGAAACATGTCCATGAAATCTTGCACTACTTATATGCTTTCCATCGTAGGAGTATTCTCTTTAGAATTAGCAAAGCCCACCTAAATGGCATATATATGACATCCTTTTATTATAAACTTACTCATTTGGGAAGTTTTGATAGGAAGAAACTATAAGGGTTTCTTGATTCCTTGTATTTCTCTATGAGTTCCATCTTGCATTCTGTAATATATAATATTTTCTTTACAATATACGAGTGTCTAGTGTTTCTCCAACCAATCCATGCCCAGTAGCACATCGTAGGAGCCCAAAGGAAGCATATTTAGATCCACATTTAACTGCTGGTCTCCAATTTCCAATGTACAGTTTGGAATTTTGGCACAAAATTTTCTTTTTTCCCTAGTGGCTGGTTGTACCAGCCGAGGATTTTTTGAATTTCTGACTTTTAATTTACAAATTTCTACTATTCTTGGATTACATAACTCAAACTGGCACCGAGGTCAACCAAAAATAGAAACAGGTTGTGAAAGTAGCTTACCTTCCAGTTCTATCATCGTTGGTTGATAATCCTCCAGATGATCCTCCAAAGCTACGTTAATTCTAGGTATGTTCCAGGCTACATCTCCCACTGTATAGGCTTCTTGTAGATTAGCTACTGTAACATTTCTTCCATGTTGTGGGAAATTCTTATAATAGTGAGCCTCGCCACACCCCAAACACTGTAGAGGTGGTTTCTGGTTCGGTCCAAGTTCTGGCATGCTCGAAGCCTCCGTAGGCTTCTCTTCCGTAGGCCACTGGGTCCTTTGATGGTTCCTTCTGAACTATTTGCTCACTAAATTCCTTGCAGAATTATTAAAGTTATTGGTCCTAGAATTTTTGTAATTTGAACTATTTTTCTACCCTTTTCTTGGCTGCCAATTTTTTCCTATTTCTCCTTTAGCCTTGGACTGCTGGTAACACATTCTCGCTTTTCGAATTTCTTCATCCATGGTCCTTGGATTCATGAACTCAATTCGTTCTTTCATGTGGTTTGGAAAAATACTCAATAATCATTGAACCTTAGCCTTTTCTTCCCTTAAATAAGGAACGTATCTTAATAATGAAGTGAACTTGGTTATGTACTCATAAATTGTCATTTGACCCAATCTCAAATCATGGAATTCCTTGGATTTTTCATCATAGAAACGTTATGTTAGATATTTTTCTTTAAATTATTGCTAGAACTCATCCCATGTCATGTCCTGGTCTTCAATGCTGCAGACATTCTTGACTTCCTCCCACCATAGGGTGGCATTTTCTCTCAACTAATAGATGGTCAGTGTGGCTTTAAGATTGATGTTATACTCATAAATTTGAAATTACTTGTTCATATTAATAAACTATGTTTCAGCCACCTCTTCTGCTTCTCCATTGAACACAGGTGGTTTAAGCTTTCGAAAATCACCTTGTAACTCCACTCTTTGTTTCTTAATTTATTGTTGTTATAACACATTACAATACTTGGCCTTACTATAGTTTCTATTCTTGTTACTTCGTTTCGAATGGCTTCTTTCCACTCTGTCATTGATTTGGTCTTTATCTTGTCATTCATTTTCTTCCTGTGTTTCTCTATCACGACTGGGTTGAAGCACTCCTTGATTTTTTTTATCAGAATGGATCTTGAGTATCCTTTCCTGTTCTTGCATCAGGCACTCATTATCACTTCTAACCTGGATCATTTCTTCCTATAACTTCTGCACCGTGCTTAGCAGTATACTGGTTTGATGTTGTTATTCCTCCAGCAATCTACTAGTCTACTGGTGTTGATCTACACTCAGCTAAATCCAAATTTTAGGATTCATTTGCGATTGAGGTTGGAGTGTAGGTTCCCTTGCATTCCTAGGTGTTTTTGTGTCGAACCCCTCCTCATTTGTCTTCTACTATGTTATTTATTTTTATGTGCACCATTTACACACAAATATTTTGCACGTTAGGTGACCCATTGGGTCCTAGCGTATGAACGTTTCCCTGATACCACTTGTAACATTCACCATAACTCAACCTTAAAAAAATTTACTTTTGCATTCTTTATACATAGTTATAAACACACATATATTTACCAACCTTAATAGTCTGGTTCACCATGGGGTTATACATATTACTTCTTTTAAACAAGGTTATATATATATATATATATATATATATATATATCACACAGAACTTCATTCCTTGACTATTTGAACATGCTTATAATCCTTATCACATATCTATAATCTTAAAATCTACTTACAATTAGCACTTGTAAACACAATGTTATGATGGTTTACCTTTGCATATAATTTATATATATTACGATGGGAACTTATCATAATGGAAATCATTCAGTGAATAATTAACCCCGAAGGGACATGCAAATATTGCAGAATCACGATATTTTGATGATTTCAATGTTTTTATTTATTTGTTGTATGTTTTCATTCAAGTTAGGATAGGGTTGTTGTACACTTCGCATGGAAATTGGGTTATCGATTGAAACCTGCTATGTCGGCCATCGTTGGATCTCAGGGACAGAGATCCACAGTCATGATCTTCCAGTACCTATTTAGGGTAATGACCTGGCCCAACCCTAACTGATTTTCTTCATTCGCTCAGATCCGGCAACACTATTCTTCTGCACCCTGCCGCCTTCATCCCTATTCGACCAACGTCATCCACCGCTTAGCTTGGCCACCATGGAACCTTAACAGGTATGAGAGTCCGCTAATACAGTATTGTGAGATTTGTATGTTATGGCATCACCATTCTCGGTTATAAGTTTATGACATTCCCAGGTTTAACATTTTGCAGGTATTTATAGGTCACAGGAACTCGGCTCCATGACTGAGTATCCTACCTTGGTTTATGGCTGGGTCTCGGGCTACTACCGCCTTCATTCAACAACATATGTTCATCTTTCTCTAGACGGTAAGTGCTACAATAACCAATCTATAAGTTTGCTACTCCCTAACATAGCTTTCTTGTTGAAAGCCTTGTCTTTTAAGTCTAATATCTACTATACCTCTGTGCAATGATTCAGATTATGACCTGCGGAAAAATTCTTATTCAGGTAACTTACTCTTCTTTTTCTAATGCACTTGCCTATGTCTTCCTTTCAACAGATATGAGGGTGTAGTTTTCTAATACTGATATTCCTTTTTTTGGCAGGTAATTACATAAACTGATGGAAAGGGTTTCATATCGCGTTGTCTTTTCAATAGTTCACTTCGTTCTTCAATAAAATTACTGTCCTCCCTTAACAGGTAGCAGCTTCTCCATTTTGTCTTTGGCTTATGGCATAATTCCTCTAGACTTGGGACTATGGTGCCACACAACGTTATAAGTTTAGGGTTTAGTTTTTCAATTCGGTGAATTTTATGTTCTTTTGATTTCCTCCTGTATTCGAGGTCTTAGCCCTACACTAAGTTAAATGTATGCATTATTATGGGTTATCATTGTAATTTTAATGGCCCTTTAGGACTAACGGTCGAGCACACAGCTCGACCTACTATGGTTTTCTTCCATGCAACAATTTTTTATTAAATTTTATATATATATATATATATATATATATATATATATATATATATATATATTTCTTTATTGTGGATGGTCATTTCTCCTCGAAATTATTCGGTGCTAATGCCTTTGTTCTTTCTTCAAATTTTGGTTCCTCACTCTAAATGAAGTTTCTGCATCCTCCCTTTTCTGTAGATGTTCATATATTAACAAATGTAATGTTCTCTGTCCTTACTTTTCTGGAATCTCACATTTGAACTTAATGGTTGTTTGAAGATATTTATTATCTATCTTGCCAGTGAAATATATTGGTCCTTCATTTTTCTATAATGGATTTTATAGTTAGAAGGTTTCTATGTGGAATATGTTTGCATGTAGCTATTGTTTTTTCTGGCTTTCCTCTTCACATTATTTTTCTAGTGTTTATTACATGTTCCAGTAACCCAGAGCCAATTATTCCATTATTTCTGGACATACATTGGAACACTCTTTTATTTTTCTTTTTAGTTCCAGTTTTCAGTTTAAAATATAGATGTCTAGACCATCTGAGTGCTAGGTTGTTTACCTACAACTTCATTGTCCATGTATATCCTAGATTACAGGTTAACGACCTGTTCGAGGGTCTTGGTTTCGACCATGGACCCTGAACTAACAGTTTCCCTAGCTCATTAAACAAGTAGTTATTTCTGTATTGTTTTTAACCTGATAAAATAGTTATTGTTCACAATATTTTCTTTCTTGGAAATAGATAATATCTTCCATATACACATTTATTACACAGGTTCACACATATATAAAAATTCTATTGTAATGTCCTGAATATTTTACAGAATTGCAGATATTATTTATCTACAACATTTATTGTGTAAGAAAGATCTACGTTCCATAAATTTCAAGAAATCATTTTCTATATTGAAGAAATTATGTCAGAATAGCGAATTCCAGTTCTTACTATTTTTGCAGTCTGCATACTAATCTCACTCCAGAATTTGTTGGTGATGTCCTCCCTACCATGAGAGAGGTGATTACGTCCTCATCTCCCACTGTGCTCCACACCTGAGATGAGTAGGTTGACAGATAACCCAGAAGATACCCCAGGACCCCTAGTCTAGTACTCTTCCTTTCTAGGGTTTAGGAACATTGAGCTTTTTCCATTGGTCACCACCAACTCAGTAATTTCCACACTCTTCCTCTTATCTTTTGTCATAGAACAGAACCCCTTTTCCTCACTGGGATGTACGTTTATCCCCAGAGGAAAGGTAACTGTCTTAAACTGGTTTTCTGTTCAACCACTATCTGTTCTTGGAATAATTTTATCATCAGTATTTTTCTTTAAATTTTTATGGAACCATTATTCCACAGTTAAATTGTATTTGAAAAAAAGAAACATAATTAATTTATGTTCATCATTCATAACCTCTTCTCAACAAAATGAATACTTTAGTCACTTTTAAAATAAAATAACATAATAATCAGTTTTCACTTAAGCCAATTGTCAAACCTTCCCCTTGGAAGTAAACACCGTCCTCGGTGTTTCATTCCATCTCGGAAAACAATTCTTGGTAAGCCCCACGCACAAATCCTTCATCTTTCGAGGTAGCCTCATCCGAGCTGAAGTGATTCCACTACACTTTAACCTGGGCGATGGCTCGCCTCTGAAGCATGATTTCTCTCCAATCGATTATAAATTGAGGTTCGACCAGAAATTTGTCATCTGGTTCGACCTACATATAGCAAATATTGAATTAAAATTTCATAAAACTTGACTTTTAAGATAGGATTCTTTAAAATTACCCTACCTAAATGTTTTTCCAATGGATTACGTGTTTTGGGTCAGGAACGTATCGTTTTAGTAAGGCCACATGAAACACATTGTGCACTCGAATATGGCTGGGTAAAGCCAACTGATAAGCCACAGGTCTCACTCTTTCCAATATCTAGAAAGGTCCACAGAAACTGGGTGCCAACTTGGGACAGGAGGTCCACCTTAGTGTGCTCTTCTTCGTTTTAATGCTTACATACACATGATCCCCCACTTCAAATTCTCGATAAGTTCTCTTCTTATCTGCATATACCTTCTACCAATATTGAGCTGCTTTCAGATTTTGTCTGATATTTCTTACTTCTGATTCCATCTCAGCCAACATCTCCGGTCCAAGCATCAACTTGGTTTTGAGGCTGCTCCAATTGATGGGAGTAAGAAATTGTCACGCATACAGAGCTTAAAAGGGGCTCATATTAAGAGACTCCTGGTAATCATTATTGTAGGAAAATTCTACAAGTGTAGATATTCTTCCCATTTTGTTGGTTGTTGCATCACATACATGCGCAGCATACCTTCCAAGATTTGGTTCACCCACTCCATTTGTCCATTCGTCGGGGGATGATAAGCGGTGTTGAAGTTTATTTGGGTTCCCAAACTTGTAAATAGGGTCTTCCAGAATGCTGAAATAAACTTCACATCTCTATCTAATATTACAGTCTTTGGAATGCCATGCAATCTAAAATTCTCTCTCATGAAGATATCTCCTATCTGCACAGTTTTATAAGTAGAATATATGAGTAGGAAATGTGTTGCCTTACTCAATCTATCAACCACCACCATAATGGAATCACTCTGTCTTTTTGACCTTGGTAAATCAATAATAAAATCTAGTGATATAACTTCCCATTTCCATTCAGGCACTGGTATAGGTTGCAACAATCATGTCGGGTGTTGATGTTCCACCTTCACTTGTTGGCACTCTAGACATTTGTTTAAGTATTCTGCAATATTTCTTCGCATACCATGCCAGAAACATACTTTTCTAATTTATGTCAGCATTTTCTGGTATCCTGGGTGTCCTGAGTAGTTACTGCGGTGATACTCTTCCATAATCAGATCTTTTAAACTCATTTGGTTTGGGATATATAACTTTCCTTTGAAGGTTAACCATTTATCCTTGTTAATTCCATATTCAAATGGTTTTCCTGTCTTCCAACTTACTCCACTTGCTGCAATAAAAATCTGTATTCAGGATCCTTCTTAGCTTCCTCTTTTATATGATCTAAAAATTTACATTTGATTTGATTATAGAAAATGTCATAAACACAATGCAGTTTTCTTCATAAGACATCCGCCATGCGATTTTATTTTCCTTTTACATGTTGTATATCAAAATTGAATTCGCTTAGGAAGGAATTCCACCTTGCCTGTTAAGTGTTTAAATATGTTTATTTAAAGTAGCTAGTTAGGCTGTTGTGATCGGTTTTTAACACAAATCTTTTCCCTTGCAAGTAATGCCTCCATACCCGGAGTGCATGCACTACTTCTGTCAGCTCTCAATCATAAGTTGAATATTGTTGTTCATGCTCCTTTAATTTTCTCGACTCATAGGCAACCACTCTTCCTTATTGTGATAAAATTTCCCTAGCACCTTCCTTACATGCATTGGTACAAACCTCAAATTCTTTATTACGGTCAGCTACCCTCGACACTGGGGCAGTGGTCAACAAATGTTTCAGCTTCTCGAAACTATTCTGACACTCATTGGTCCATTTAAATATTTTTCCTTTTCTCTGTAAAGATGTGATGGGGAAGAAAATCTTTGATAATCCTTCAATGAACCGTTGATAATATCCAGCCAACCCCATAAAGGATCAGATATCCCCCATGTTTTGTGGTACTCGCCATTGCATAATAGTTTTAATTTTCTCTGCATCAACCACTATTCCCTCAGCGGAAATGACATGGCCTAGATACTGAATCTGCTCTTTGAAAAAAATCACATTTGCTGAATTTGGCATAAAATTGATGTCTTTGTAACGTCTCCAACACTATCCTTAAGTGCTCCTTATGATCTTCCATGATTTTTGAATAAATTAAAATATCATCAATGAATATCAGAAGAAATATGTCCAAAAAGGGGTGAAATATGCCATGCATCAGCCTCATAAATGTTGCTAGTGCATTAGTTAAACCAAATGGTAATACCACAAACTTGTAATTCCCATATTGGGTACGAAAATCAGTCTTGTATATATGCTCATCTTTGATTCAGATCTAGTGATACCCATATCTTAAGTCTATCTTTGAGAATACAGTTTCCCCCTTCACCTGATTGAACAGGTCATCAATTTGTGGCAATGGATACTTGTTCTTGACTATAAATTTATTGAGCTATCTCTAATCCATGCACATTCACATGGTTCCATCCTTTGTCTTTACAAACAACACAGGTGAGCCTCCCCAAGGGGACACACTAATTCTATTATACCCCTTATCAAACAACTCTTGCAGCTGCATTTTCAGTTCAGTTAGCTCCAGTACACTCATTCGATATGGTGCCCTTGAAATTGGTGATGCTCCTGGCATCAAGTCAATAGTGAAATCGATGTCCCTTCTTGGAGGTAAATACGTCTTCTAGAAACACTTCCATGAAATATTTCACTACAAGTATGCTTTCCATCATAGGGGTCTTCTCTTTAGAATTAGAAAATCCCACCTGAATGGCATATATCTGACATCCTTTTCTTATACAGTTAATCATTTGGGAAGCCGTGATAGGACACAACTGTAAGGGTTTATTTATTCCTTGTATTTCTCTAAGAGTTCCATATTTCATTTTGTAATATATAATATTTTCTTTACAATGTACTAGTTTCCAGTGCTTCTCCAACCAATCCATGCCCAATAGTAGCTCGTAGGAGCCCAAAGTCAGTATATTCAGATCCATATTTAACTATTAGTCTCCAATTTCCAATGTACAGTTTGGAATTTTGGCACAAACGTTTCTTTTTTCCCCAGTGGCTAGCTATACCAGCCAAGGATTTTTTGAATTTATGACTTTGTAATTTACAGATTTCTACTATTCTAGGGTTTACATAACTCAAACTGGCACCGGGATCAACCAAAATAGAAACAGGTTGCGAAAGTAGCTTACCTTCCAGTTCTATCATCGTTGGTTAATAATCCGCCTGCTGATCCTCCAAAGCTGCGTTAATTCTGGGTATGTTTCGTGATACATCTCCCACTATAGAGGATTCTTGTAGATTAGCTATTGTATCATTCCCATTGTGGGAAATTCTTATAATAGTGAGCCTCGCCACACCCCCATCACTGTAGAGGTGGTTTCTGGCTCAATCCAAGTTCTGGCTTACTCGAAGCCTCCGCAGGCTTCTCTTCCATAGGCCACTGGGTTCTTTGATCATTCCTTCCAAATTGTTTGCTCACTGAATTATTTGCATAATTCTTAAAGTTATTGGTCCTAGCATTTTTGTAATTTGAACTGCTTTTCTGACCTTTTCTTAGCTGCCAAATTTTGCATGTTTCTCCTTTAGCCTTGGACTGCTGGTAACACATTCTCTATTTTCGAATTGCTTCATCCATGGTCCTTGGATTCACAAACTCAATTCGTTATTTCATGTGGTTTGGCAAACTACTCAAGAATCGTTGAACCTTAGCCTTTTCATCCCTTAAATAAGCAATGTATCTTAATAATGAAGTGAACTTGGTTATGGACTCATCCATTGTCGTTTGACCTAATCTCAAATCATGGAATTCCCTAGAATTTTCATCATAGAAACATTACGTTATATATTTTTCTTTAAAGTATTGCTGGAACTCATCCCATGTCACATCCTGGTCTTCAATGCTGCGGACATTCTTGACTTCCTCCCACCACAGGGTGGCATTTTCTCTCAACTAATAGATGGCCATTATGGCTTTAAAATTGATGTTGTACTCATAAAATTGAAAGTAATTGTTCATATTAATAAACAATGTTTCAGCCACCCCTTCCGCTTCTCCATCGAATGTAGGTGGTTTAATCTTTCAGAACTCACCTTATAACTCCACTCTTTGTTTCTTAATTTCTTATTGTTCTGACACATTACTAGACTCAGCCTCATTATAGTTTCTATTCTTGTTACTTCGTTGTGAATGGCTTCTTTCCACTCTGTCATTGATTTGGTCTTTAGCTTGTCATTCATTTTCTTCCTATGTTTCTCTATCAGGACAGGGTTGAAGCACTCCTTGATTTTTTTTATCAGAAAGGCTCTTGAGTATCCTTTCATGTTGTTGCATCAGGTGCTCATTGTCTCTCCTAACCCAGACCATTTCTTCCTGTAAATTTTTCAAAATGCTTAGCAGTATCTTGGTTTGATGTTTCTATTCCTCCAGCAATCTACTAGTCTGTTGGTGTTGATCTAGACTCAGTTGAATCCACATTTCAGGATTCATTTCCGGTTGAGGTTGGGGTGTAGGTTAACCTGCATTCTGAGGTGTTTATTGTGTCAACCCCCTCCTCATTTGTCTTCTAAGATGTTATTTCTTTTTCTGTGCACCATTTACACACAACAGTTTATCATGTTAGGTGACCCATAGGGTCCTAGCATATGAACATTGCTCTGATACCACTCGCAATGTTCAGCATAACTCAACCATAATTTTTTTTTACTTTTGAATTGTTTATACATAGTTATAAACACACCTATATTTACCAACCTTAACAGTTTGGTTCACCATGGGGTTATACATATTATTTCTTTTAAACATGGCTATATATATATATATATATATCACACGGAACTTCATTCCTTAAATATTTAAACATGCTTATAATCCTTATCACATATCTATAATCCTAATTTCTACTTACAATTCACACTTGTAAACGCAATGTTATAAAGGTTTACCTTTGAATATAATTTATATATATTACAATGGGAACTTATCATAATGGAAATCATTCCGTGAATAATTAACCCTGAAGGGACAAGCAAATATTGCAGAATCAAAATATTTTGATGATTTCATTGTTCGTATTTATTCGTCGTATTTTTTCATTTAAGTTATGATAGGGTTGTTGTACCCTTTGCATGGAAAATCAAGTTATCGATTGACACCTGCTCTACCGGCCACCATTGGATCTCAGGGATAGAGATGCGTGGTCATGATCTTCCGATACTTGTTTATGGTAATGAACCGGCCCAACCCTAACTAATTTTCTTCATTCGCTCGGATCTCGCAGCGCTCCTCCTCTGAACCCTGTCACCTTCGTCCCCGTTCGACCAATGTCGTTCACCGCTTATCTTGGCCATCATGGAACCTCGATAGGTATGTGGGTCCACTAATACAGTCTTGCAATCTTTGTATGTTATGGCATCATCATTCTCAGTTATAATTTTATGACATCCCAAGTTTAACATTCTGCATGTATTTGCTGGTCACAGGAACTCGGTTCCATGACTGAGTAATAGACCTTGGTTTATGGCTGTGTCTCGGGCTACTTCCACCTTTTTTCAACAACATATGTTCATATTTCTCTGGATGGTAAGCCCTACAACAACCAATCTATAAGTTTGCTACTACCTAATATATATTTCTTGTCGAAAGCCCTGCTTCTAAGTCTAATATCTACTATATCTCTGTGCAGTGATTCGGATTATGACCCGCGGAAACATTCCTATTCAGGCATCTTACTCTTGTTTTTCTAATGCACTTGCCTATGTCATCCTTTCAATGGATATGAGGGTGTAGTTTTTTTTATTCTCGTATTCTTATTTTTGGCAGGTAATTACATAAACTAATGGAAAGGGTTTCATATCACTCTATATTTTCAAGAATGCACTTCATTTTTCAATAGCATTGCCACCATCCCTTAATAGGTACCAGCTTCTCCATTTTTTCTTAGGCTTATGGCATAAGTCCTCCAGACTCGGCACTATGGTGCCACACAATGTTATAAGTTTACGGTTTAGTTTTTTAATTCGATGAATTTGTTGCTCTATTGATTTCCTCTAGTATTCGAGGGCTTAGCCCTACACTGAGTTAACTGTATGCATTATTATGGGTTCTCATTATAATTTTAATGGCCCTTTTGGACTGACAGTCGAGCACACAGCTCGGCCTACAAGGTTTTTCCTCCATGCAACAATTTTTGATTAATTGTTATATATATATATATATATATATATATATATATATATATCTTTATTGTGGATGGACATTTTCCCCCGAAATTCTTCAGTGCTAATGCCTTTGTTCTTTCTTCAAAATTTGGTTCCTCACTCTAAATGAAGTTGTTGCATCCTCTCTTTTCTTTAGATGTTCATATATTAATGAATGTAATTTTCTATGTCCTTATTTTTTTGGACTCTCACATTTGAACTTAATGGTTGTTCAAAGAGCTTTATTATCTATCTTGCCAGTGACAGATATTAGTCCTTTATTTTTCTGCAATGGATTTTATGGTTAGAAGGTTTCTATGTGGAACATGTTTGCATGTAGCTACTGTTTTTTATGGGTTTCCTCTTCACATGCTTTTTCTAGTGTTTATTACATGTTCCAGTAACACAGAGCCATTTATTCCATCCTTTCTGGATATACAATGGAATACACTTTTATTTTTCTTTTCTTTTCCACTTTTCAGTTTAAAATATAGATGTCTAGACCATCTGAGTGCTGGGTTGTTTACCTACAACTTCACTGTCTATTTATATCATAGATTATAGGTTAACGACCCGTTCGGGGGTCCTGGTTTCTACCATGGACCCTGAACTAACAGTTTCCCTCGCTCATTAAACTAGTAGTTATTTCTGTATTGTTTTTAACCTGATAAAATAGTTGTTGTTCACAATATTTTCTTTCTTGGAAATAGATAATATCTTCCATATACACATTTATTACACAGGTTCACACACATATAACAATTCTACTGTAATGTCCTGAATATTTTACAGAATTACAGATATTATTTATCTACAACATTTATTGTGTAAGAAAGGTCTGTGTTCCATAAATGTCAAGAAAACATTTTCTGTATGAAGGAAATTCTGTCAAAATAGAAAATTTCAGTTCTTACTATTTATGCAGTCTGTGTATTTATCTCACTCTAGAATCTTCTGATGATGTCCTCCCTGCCATGAGAGAGGCGATTACGTCCTCATATCCCCCTGTGCTTCACACCTGAGATGAGTAGGTTGACAGATAACCCAGAAGAGACCTCAGGACCCCGAGTCCAGTACTCTTTTTTACGAGGGTTTAGGAATGCTGAGTGTTTTCCACTGGTCACCACCAGCTCAGGAATTTCCATACTCTTCCTCTTATCTTTGTCATAGAACAGAACCCCTTTTCCTCACTGAGATGTACTTTTATCCCCAAAAGAAAGGTAATTGTCTTTAACTGTTTTTCTATTCAACCACTCTCAGTTCTTGAAATACTTTTATCATCAGTCTTTTTTTTTAACTTTTTATAGCACCATTATTCTATAGTTAAATTTTATTTCAAAAAAAAAACATAATTAATTTATATTCATCATTCATAACTTGTTCTCAACAAAATGAATGTTTTAGCCTCTTTTAAAATAAAGTAACATAATAATTAGTTTGCACTCACTTAAGCTTATCATAGATAATTATATATAAATTTGATTTAAAAATAATAAATAATTTATTTAAAACATATAAAATATAATAAATTTTATTTAAAATTATCAAATAGTTTATTTTAAAAAATTAAATATAAATATACATACAATTTAATAAATTTTACTTCTTTAATAGATTTAATTAAAAAGATATTTCTAAATAAAATTTTAAATAAAAACAAATCAATATTTTAATAATAAAATTAGTTACGTTCAACTATTCATATGCCTAAAAGCTAAACCATACTTTTTTATAATATTAATATTAGATATAACTAATAATTTTATTAAATAAATAATAATAATTAAAATAATTATTTTATTTATTTCCTAACATTTTTTTTAAACATGTTTCTTAATAATCCCATTTTCCTTGTTCATGATATACACGCTGTAGATATCAAATAGCAACCGAAGGAAAGAGACGAACACTTTAATTTTAATAATTTTAATAATATTATATAATAGTAATATAATATTGTATAAAATTATATAATTGAGAGTTTTTTTAGATTGGTTAAGAAGTCAATTTTCCTTAAGGATGGTAAGGGTGTTTACTTGATTCTGTGCTCTTGTGGGACTCCTTACATCAATGAAACTGGTCGATCCATCAATCAAAGAATTCATGAACATGTCGAGACCTAAAACGTAATAGATCTCACTCCTCTGCCTTAGCAGCATGCTGAAAAGACAAAGCATCACATTTGCATTGAAGATGCTAAGGTGATTGCGAGAATTGACCATTTCCACCACTGAAAGTTGAGGGAGGATTTAGAAATTGAAAAGAGGTCGATTAACCTTAACAGGGATGATGGTTGGAGTACTAGCAGATGTTGGATCCCTGCCCTTCATTTTTAGTGTTAGTTTTCCTCTCCTCAGTTCTCCCTCTTGTCTTTTCCTCTCCTCTTATTCACGGTTTCTTTCTCTTTCTCCATTATTTACTAATTTCTTTATTTTTATTTATTTAGTCATTATTATTTTTAATTTAATTTAATTTTTATTTATTTATTTAATTATTATTTAGTCATTTTATTTTCATTAGTAGTATTATTATTATTATTTATAATTTTATTTTATTTTATTTTATATTATATTTATATTTTTAGTATTTATTTATTTTTATTAATTATTTTATTTATTTATTTATTTAATTTATTTGATTGTATTGTATTGTAGATAATTTTACCAAAATCATAAATCTTATAATTAAATTTTTATTCATTAATAATATAAAGTAGTATACTGAAATCTTTAATTATTAAACAAATAACAATTAAATAAAATAAAATATAAATAAATAAATAAACAAATATTAATAATATTAGTAACAATAATTCAACTGTTAATTTGTTTTATATTAAATTGTTTATTCCAGTCAAACTAGTTGTTATTCTACAATGGCTATTTGGAGCTCTCTTATTTATTTAAACCTGGTCTTAGATCAGATCTCTCATCTTGTCTTGATGATAAAGCACTGGCTAGTTCGAAACGCGCCGACAAATTCTTCTTGAATGTGAATTTCACCGAAAACTTTTATACATGATTTATGGATCACATAAGCCAAATTCCTAATAATATAATATTGTTTGAGTGGGCTTAATGGTTAAGAGTATTGGTTTCCTCTTAAGAGGTTATAGGTTCAAAACTAGAAAGAGGTAGAGTGTATGTATGCCTCATTAGATTTAACAGTCAAATCGTTGCACAAAAATGGGTCCCTTGTCCCACAAACAAGAGAGTCTAATTTGATGTTTGGCTTGACTGTAATCTTAAAATTGAATAACAATAATAATAATAATAATAATAAAGAAAGAAATTTATATACATTTATATATTTCATTATTCAATATTTATAACTGTAGATTTATGTTTAAAAAATAATAACAATAATAATAACATGTATAGTGTTTTTGAAAATATAAAGATAATTTTTCCATGAAAAAATATAATATGTATAATGATTTTGCAAATATAATAAAATATAAAGATAATTTTTAAATTCTCTTAAGGGAAAATTGGTTGTTGATTAATTTTCTTCTCTGCCACATATAAGGAACCTAAATTTTTTCTATTAAATTCTTTCTATATCATCTCAAACAAAAGAATGCAAATATCAAAATATCTTCAATATTAAAATACTCTATAATTAAAAAAATTTAATAATAATTAAAATGGTAACGATTATATTTACTTAATGTGTAACTTATAAATGAAATTTTTTTAGTAACCTTATAAAGGTAATTTCTTAAATATTAATATATCGTATAATTAAAAATTATAATAATAATTAAAATGGTAGTTTTTATATCTACTTAAAATTTAATGTGTAACTTATAAATTAAATTTTTTTGGTAATCTTATAAAGGTATTTAGCCTTACTTCTTTCTCAAAACATTTGTATTGGTATATTATGTAAATAAAATAAAATAAATTACACTAATATGCATATAAATAAATTATATATATATATATATATATATATATATATATATATATATATTTAAATTAATTTTTAAGTGTTTAACACAAAAGATGTGTGTTGGTGTATTATATAAATAAAATAAAATAAATTTCATGAATAATATTAATAAAATATATATATATATATATATATGAAGTTATACCCTATGGTATTTTGTGTTGAGCAAAAATGTGTTTATGTTGTTTTGTGTTGAGTGAAAATGTGTTTATGTTGTTTTCACACGATGCTTAGGATAAAATAATTGTAAAATTAAAATATTATTTATAACTTGAACCATTTCAATAAATGTCTAAGTTAAGTTTTATGTATATATGTGTGTGTGTGTAAGACAACATATGGCCTTTTGTGTTTAGTATAAAACAGATGTAAAATTAAAATATTATTTAAGAATTGAAAATTTTTAATAAGTGTCTAAGTCAAAGTTTGTATAATTTTGAAGATAGGATGTTATTAGTGAGTAGATGATGCATTGAATGTACCACGGGCTCACTACTGTGTACCCTTTCCCTGACGTTCCTTCTCATTCATTATTATACCTTAGCCACAGGTATATTGCATTAGCTTTACTATTGATTTGACATTAATTTTACTTTGATTTAATTTTTTATGTTTTTCTATAGTTTAAATTTAGTCATTTTTATTATTTATTTATTTTTATTATATAAATCTATTTTTCTTATTTTTAATTGGTTACTATTTTTGACTTCTTATTGCCCAATGCATTGTTATTCGTGTCTTTCTTATTTCCTCATGATAACTTTTGCTAGTGCATGTCGTGGATGGTACTGTCATTATTTATTACACATGCTTTATCTTATCAGGGAAATCTTACATTGAGATATTGTCTAAGTCACACTTTCCCACTCATTTATGGTAATAGAATTCATGATAATAGTTTGAAAAACCGTTTTGATGTCAAAGTTCTTTTACTTAAGTCCTCACTAAGAACTAAATTTATTTCATTGAATGCCAAAGTTTTATTCTTCGTTGTAAATCAATTGTAGTTCCTCTATTCTTAATGAATTTATTTGAAGTTCAAGACTCTCCAATTCCGATGCAGATATTGCAACCTTCCCTTCCATGATATTGATCGGTTTCAGTTCAATTCAGTTGGAAAGTATTATTCATACATTTGGTGACGCAATACTTTGTTTGGCACACTTTGAAAACTGTGTCTCTCTCTATAACAATACATTAATCTAGGAAGTAAATGCCAATAGGGTATATCTATCACCAGGGCTGGAATCTCAAATCCCCACTGCTTGTCAAATGAAAATTTGATGATGTTTTTAAATTTTTCTTGCCTTTTATTTTATGTTCTACTCAAATTTGTGAGTGTTCTAGAAACTTTCTTTCAACTATTTTTCATCAAGACTTTCATTAATCTCCTTATGAGAATTCTTTGATTTTTTCTTAAATTAGCATGTGTTTAGAAATATTATTCATCACCTTAATATTGGAAAGAAAAGGAATAAAGGATATATTATTCATCACCTTAATATTGGATCTATATTTTACTCAAAGAGAAAATATTATAATTTCATTGATCCTTAATAATTCAATTAAGGACCACAAGGTAATCCCTATCCACCATGTAGATCTTGGTGCACTTTCTTAATCTCTTTGGAAAAATAAACTGTTAGAATCCATCTTAAATTTCCATCTAAACAAAGACACATGAAGCCTCCCAACTTAACAAGGGCCTTGCCAAATTGTACATCCTAGATAGCAATTCCATATGAACAAAGACAGGGTAAAACTCTCATTTTAACAAAGGCCTCACAAAATTATACAAGCTAGATAGCAATTACATTTTGAAAGTTTGAAAAAAAAAAGGGTACAATATCTAAAGAAAATAATTATGGGATGGGTGCAAAATTTAAAGTGGCAAAATGAATTAAAGTTGAATAAACACCACTCCATAAAACTAAGATAGTGAGAATATAGAGTAGTTTTACCAACTCCTCTTTTACAAAAATAAATATAACTTTAGGAATAAAACACTTATCGATATCATACTAGATGAGAACTTTCAGACCTAATGAAGATGATAACTTACCTCTTTATAATATTGTTATGTAAACTTTCTCACAGCACAACCAAATTCTACTAGCACAATTTTTTGTGGTATCCCAAAAGGCAAGATTTCTATCCACTACTACAATTAAGCCTACTCCCGTCTTAATAAAACATTGCATTTTTATTGAAAGTTATATTATTTCTTAAAAAAATAAAATCCATCTCAATAAGATAATTGAAACAAAATAAATATAATTTTTTATAAAATATATGATTGATAATTTTAAAATAAATTGACTTTTTATTTATTTATTTCCTAATTTGTGATTAAGTAATATCCATTTTTTTATTTTTCCATTGAAATATATGATTATAACTACAATCTTATATTTAAACTAGGATTATATAATATTCATAAACACTTATTTCAATGTATTCATTTCAAAGTTTTCCCATATTTAAGGATTTAATTAAACCTAATATTTCAGAATAAGACAATCATCCATTATGTTAGAGAGTTTGGTATTAAAAAAATCATCCATTATGTTAGAGATTTTGTATTGGAATCTTTAGTTTTTTTGAGATTCTAACAAAGTAACTATGGTCAATCCAAAATGTCTCCAAAGAAGTGCCTATCAAGATATTTTCATTGAAATCCATTCCATTCCTTTTCGTTATATATTTAATGGAGTATAATAATTGCAACGTCCTATTGGCCACACTTTACATTTAACATTTACGAGGTTTTTTATTTTAAATAAAATATGTAATTGAATGGAAAAGTAAAATTGGTTTGTCGGAATCCCGTGGATGTGAGTTCCATGAAACTTTGTAAATTCATTGTTGTTTTGTGAGAAAAGCTACAACAGTATCAAGAAAACCAATTATAATCCCCTTCTATGAAAAGGTTACCGGTTTTCTTAGTTTGGATAGGTGATGATAAATTCCTTCCTAATTATTTATATTGAAAGATTTCACATATCATTTTTCCATTTTTGAAGTAAGTAGATTAAAAAAAATAATTGGTTTAGTGAAACTCTTAATTGGTCAACTAGCAAAGTCGAATAGTAAATGCAATCACTATTATGAACATAGAAATCGCCCAAAAAGTTCACCATGTACGTTATTCTTAGGCTTAAGATACACTCTTAGAAAAGCTACAAAAAATTCCAAAAATAAACACAAACTATTATTCATTTTACCTCCTATACAATATCGAAAAAACCAAGTAGAATCCACTTATGAGATTGTAATAAAATAAGGCTACTAATTTACACTGTATACATTAATTTTCAAGACAAATATCTCTAATTGTTGTATTTATTTCATGCTCGCACCATTACATTACATTCAAAAGATAAAATCATGATTTCATGCTCGAACGTTACATTATATTCAAAGATAAACCAGCAAAACACAACGCAACTTTAAGAAGTTGTGGATTACTTTGTGGCATGCAACTATATTGTAGAGATCCTTTCTATGGAGGAACAACAAAGTAATAAACAAGATGGACCTTTCTAACGAACTCCAGACCTTAAAAATTCACCCATGGTTTTATAGATTAGGTCTCGAGATGCATTGGATGAGAGGAACCTATTCTGTAAAAACATAAAAAAAGTTTTAGTTATGTGCCTGCACATCCTCGCTATTCATAGAAAACGCGTGTGATTTCGTCGAAGATTTAGCTAAGGTTAAGGACCTAGGCAAAAATATTTCACTCGCACTATCTCAAAGTATTACATTGTTTACATTCTAAGGTTCTAAAGTTGTTGTAGAGGTATATGCATTTCTATGTTATATATTAGGCTAAGATTCTGGTGAGTTGATAAAATTTATACATCATTATAAAGTTGCTTCATTATAAAGTTGCATGATATAAAGTTGCTTCATGGAGGCAAACACTCAAATTAAATTTTACTGGAAAAATAATTTAATGTTATGATCTAATCTGACCTGAGAAACTTATCAAATTTTCCTTAATAAAGCCAGCTGATATAGTTGAGTTGGGCATCCAAGCATGATCACAAATTCCAATCTGATACTTTCAATCAACTAGGGAAAGCACCCAAGCCGCATGTGCAAAAAGAAACATCGAATGAGAAGACAAGGATTTCGATTATCTGAGCTTATGGAAAAAAATTGCAGGAATAAGCCTTGAGGTAATGGTCACGGCCAGGAAAAAATTGTTTTACCTCACTGATGAAATAAGAACTTGCCCATTGCCAATTGCTTCCTTTCCTGTATTAGTACTTTCTCCATTCTAATGGATGGATAATGTAACAAAGCTTTCCATTTTCTTGGGCAATCACGAAGATAGCCTTGAATTCGAATTCATCCAGATTATCCATAGCTGACTGCCACTAATCTAGCTGTCAATGGCATGGACAGTGAAAATCTTCATTAAAATGATTATGAAATTGCTGGAAGGTATTCCTTGGCACCTAGGTCACGAGTGCTTAATATTGAAATTTGAACATCTCATTAGATGAGGTTTAATATGGCGCAAAAGTAAAATTTAAAACAGAAGTTGTCTCCCACTTTCCCCTGAGGTAATGGTGATATTCACTCTGCATTAAATAGCTCCGGATTAAATTTTCACAACATCATTCATATGGGAAAATCCGCGGATGGTAGGTGAGAGTTACTCCTATTAGGAAAGCCGCAGATGGTAGGTGCGAGTTAATCCTATTAAGTACTATGCTACTACACAGTCAGAAGCTGGAGCATTTATAAATGGTCCCAACTCTCTATTCCATGAGATAAAGGTATAATAGTCTTTGACGGTTTAGCTCTGAAATTAGCCGTCAAAACGACAGGTTGCAGATGTATAGGACACGTCAATTTTGACGTGGAAAAAATTTCACCCACCGTCATATACGTAACGCAAAATACATCCTAGAACGTCAAATTCCAGGCCTGTCTATCACAAAAGTAGCAACTGCAAAATAGTTTAACTTTGATTGTATTTATTTATTATTTATTTTTATTGTTTAAATCAATTTTTTTTTAAATTTTATTGGTTGATATTAATCACTTCTTTTTGCCACTGTGCCATCATTTCTACATCAATAGCATACGAAGTTCTTAAATTGAGTGCAGTTGATAGTCCTGCAAAAGGTCATTTCTACAATGCTTATATCAAAAAAGCAGCTGATAGTCCTACAACACGTCATTTCTATAAAGCTTACCCAAAAAAAGCGTACGAAGTTCTTAAATGGGGCATGTGGAATTAGTGGTGTGTATAATTAAATTAATATTTAGCTTTTCCAACTGTTAGTCAAACATTCCTCTCTTAAATTTTCATAAAAATTTTGGGCAGAAACGTGACGCTGGGTTACACTTTTGTGAGAATTGGGGGCAGAAATTTTTTTTCGGCAATAGTTCAGCCGAACATTTTATAAAATTCGGCGGAACTATATAATAGTTTGGCCGAACTTCATTAGAAAGATTGGCCGAACTCTTGATTCCGTTTAGACTGACGGCACACTGACGGCGCAACCAAACAGAATTTGTGCCGGGGATTGGAAAACCCGCAACAAAAGTTTGGCCGATCTATATTCTATAAATAAATCTCCCACGAATTTTTGTGTTTTACCGAGTTCATTGTTGGCGCGTTTACTGTCCTTGTTGCTGCTGCTGTGTTCGCGCTGGTGTTCATCCTGTCCGTCCCGTCCGCGCTCTTCCCGCCGCACTAGTGTTCGTCCTGTCCGTCCGGAACACGCTCTTTGACTCGTTGTGTTCGGGTATGCTCTTCGACGCGCTCTTGAGAATAACTTGATTTTTTAGTAGCACTATATCTGAAACAAAAATAGGTTTTAACGGTTGAACTATTCTGTCAGAGTTGGACGTTGGAACTTTGATAAAACCTTAGCAAGAGAGGCATTTATTTTGGGCATAAATTGGATACTCATTAGCAACTAGTTATACAAATAATTGATCTGGTTGTTATGCTTCATAAGATGCTATCCAATGACAGTGATTTAAAAAAAAAAAAAATCCTTGAAACACTTGAGGAAGCCCCCTCTAGTTAGAGGGCCATCTTGAACCTAAATTTTGGTCTAGTTGGTTTCTCGGCACAATTTCGCAGCCAAGAACTGCTTTCAAGAAATAGATACAACACCTTCCTTTTTTTCAGAACTCTTCTCTTTCACTTTGGATCTAGTTTTTGTGCTCTTCCATTGAGTTATATGTGGTTGTATGGATTCATTTGGATCTCCAATAGTTTTATTTTCTTTATATCTGAGCCAATATTGGATTTGAATTTTTTTTTTTTTGATATGAGATAATAATATAACTTCAAATTAAAACCAAATTATGGACTTTTATATTATGAATTTTATTAAATTAACATCATATCTGGATTCCTCTTGAAAATCCCCCCCCCAAAAAAAGAAAATCACTAAAAACACACTACGTATCATGAATTTATAGCCAATTGAAGTTAACTAGTCAAATTCCTTCCTCTGTCGCACCCACAGGTTGTCTTATAATGTGGATGGAACTTTTTGGCAGCACACTTACCCTCTGCTCCATGTGGCTACAACTACTAAGATATGCCACTCATCCATGTGGTTGGGACTGTAAGTCCAAAGAGCCTAAGAGATCATACAAGATCCGTTATTTGAGATCTCATCTGTTTTAATATCTATCTATTGTCCATAGTTGTTACAGATCTGATCCCTTTTGGTCTGATGGATTGTATTTGTGTATTATTATTTTGAAAAGGGTTTCTCATTTTATCAATTGGATTTTAATTCTTCCTCTCCTCTCTATTTTTATTTTGGTTTCGTGGATTTGTTGTCACTATTATTATCAGTTATTGAACATTTTTTATCTAAATCCACCTTCCCTGGCTTTTTTTGGTTCTTCCTTTGCTCATATCCTTGAATTGTTTCTTGAGGGTTTTGAGTGGTATGGTTGAGGTTATTGACCTCATCCCTAGATCTCATTTACAGCTTTGTGTGGTTGATTAGGCGATATATTATATCATCTTTTGATTTAATTTCTATAACCATCTTTGGATTTTTTTGGCTTTTTCACTTTTTCTTCAGTGATTTCATTCTTCAGTGCTTGCTTTGATTGGAAGAGGTGGTGTTTTGTTTTTTTTGTGCAATTTTTCACCTAAAAAGTTTACTTGGGTGTGTTTGATCTATTTTTTATTTCATATTATTGGTATCACTCTTACTTAATATTTTCTAGGCCTTCCTCTCTCTATGGTTTGGCTTTGACCATTGTAGAACATTGACCCTAGCTTGTTGAAATTTCCTTCCTATTTTCCACTTTTTGACTTATTTGTTGATTTCTTGAAAGTGTTTATTTGGCTTTGGATTCTTACATTCTATGGTTTTCAGGTAATCTTCCTTCTAGTTTTGGGATTTTCTTTGGCCTATTTTCGATTTCCTGTATTTTTTAGATTGTTTTGTGGGTCTAATTTTTTGTAAATTTGGGGATTGAATTTAGTGACTAATGAGAGGTTCATTTGGTAGGCATTTGTGTGTTGATGAAAAACTTACCCTCTTGTAGTTACTGTTCATTGAATTGAGAGATAATTTTTCATATAGTTGTAGTAGGGTGTTACTAACAAAGATTCTATCACACCATCTAAATTTCACATTGCTAGCCAATTGAGTAAATAACAAATAATAAAATTAATGCATTAATAAAATAAACTAGACTCATATTTTTTCTCTTAATGCACCAAGATTATCTTAGGCTAGGGTTTTGGAGATAGGTGTGTGTGTAAAATGCTCCAAGACCATAAAAAAAACTTATCAAAATGAGCTAAGGAGTGAAAAATCCTTCATCATCCCACCATCAAAACCGGTGTGCTCCAGACACCCGTGTAAGTGAGGGTTAGGCTTAGGTCAAATTATGATCAATTCTTCTCAAGGCTACCATACTCGTGTCAGGGAATATCGTGTTTTTGGATGACTGTACTCAAAAGCCGAAGACTCAACCTCCCCTGTGGGACGAAGGTAACCTTAGTGGCTATTCTTAGGAAAACACCCTATAGGTGGTGGATGGGGCAATAACCATCCCTCTACCTTACCTCACCCTAGACAACTCTGTTTGCGGAGTTGAGATCCTATAAGAAAGAAGTCTTTTGGAAGACCATCTAAGACATAATACTAGGATTTGTTTTCATGTGTGACTACCTTCTAAGACTTTTCTAGTGCATGTTGTTTGGTTTGAGTAAGTGGTTTGGCCTTATGGGTGTTTGTACTAACCTGTTTTGGTTTATATACATTTATTCACCCTAGCTAAACCCAGTAACTGTCAGTCATGTCGAATTTATAGTTTTCCTCTTGAACAAGGTGGAATTTTATCTCTTGCTCGGATAGATCCTGTCACTACCCAAGACTTAGACAAAAATATAATTATGGATTCTATACCTAGTCCTCCTTGTAGTGATTTGGTTTCCATCGAAACATTGGTGAACAATTATGGCTCTCTTGTAAATCCACCTTTGACTAATCCATTAGAACTATAGTTACTATGGCTAAACCCAGACAATACTACACCTACTTACACTTACATTCCTATTTTACCAATGAAGGATGTTAGTTCCTCTTTGCCCTCTACATCTGAAGTTTCTGTTGATATGTCATCATTTCCACCATTAAACGTGGTAGGAGCTACACCTCAATTGACACCTCTCACATATTCTTGGGACATTTGACTGATATCTTATATGGATATTACAAATTTTCCTAGTGTTCCTATGCCTACTTCTTTATCTTCACCATCTATGGTAGTTAACTCTAGTTATCCTATAGGATCAATTATTTTTACTCCAAGTTTTTCCTAACCTACTATTCCTATTCCTTAGAATTAGTATATGGGGGGACCTCACTGTTGTTCAAGGTGATCATCCTCCTATATCATATTTAGTCAAATTCATAATCCTTTCTTATCCTCCATTTTTCTTTCAAATTTGGAGAAGTTAACTAATGACCCCATTCATCATGATCCTTGGTGGCCACCCATACCTTCCAATTTGCCTTCCAATATCCCCAAATTTGAAGGGAATTCTAGAGAAAATCCATTAATGTGCATTACCACCTATCATCTGTGGTGGTCATAAAATTATTTCGTGGATGATTCCATTAAACTACGTATGTTCTAATGCACATTAACTGGAGATGATGCTAAATGTATATTGAATTAGACAAAAAATATTACATTAATTTTTCGTCGTTAGCTCAAACTCCTTTAACTCATTTTTAGTTACCGATGAGGTATGGCATCGATTTTGATCTCTTTTCTAATTTAAAACAAGATGATGCCATACTAATTTCTAATCACATCCATGACTGGTGATGTCGCAGGGGGTTAATACAAACCAAACTCCCTGATGATATCTTATGTAAATGGTTCATTCGATCATTATGTCCTTAGATAGTCAAGGATGTGTCCATGTTCAGGGATGTTGTTGAGGAACAAGCCATATTTTCTTCTCAAAAAATTTATTTGATATATTCTTAAAACACCAAGTACAAATTGTAGTAATCCTAGAATCATGCTTTACATAAGGTAAAATTGGGGAACTCATGACTTGTACTATAGATAAAAAAACATTTACCCTTACCAAAAAATATATGATAAAAATTGACAAACTACATAAGCTTAAGCTTAAGGGGATATAATCCTTCTTTCCTTCCATATAGATAATGAAAATGATTGTTCCAAGTCTCATGTTGCTTCTCATGTTACTTTATAAACCTTGATTGGAAAGAAAAATAGGAGGGCAGAAATGTAATAAATATAAAACATAATGAAACACAACGTAAGAAATAGAGAACATAATGAAACACACACATACATATCTCTAGACAATCAACACAATTATTTTCCTAGGAAATCCTTAAATGGGAGACAAGCAACCCTAAAAAGTAATGATGCTCTAGACTCCTTTTTCCCTAGGAAATCCTTATGGGAGAAAAACAACACTAAAATGTAAACATGTTCTACTCTCTCTTTTCTAGTATGGAAAATATGTAAGTACAAAGAAAGAGGTAATCTCTCTAGAGTTAGCTAAGACTTTTGGCATGTAAGGTTGCTATAAAAACTTAACTTCATACATTTTTCTCTCTAACTTCACACTCCTAGTTGTATTTTCAACTATGGAACAAAATACAATAACACAAAGTGGAACTCTTATTCCTCCTAGTGGCCAAGTATTTAACATAGCGTGATATCCAACTAGGTGTAAGATTTGACTCCGTCAACCATTAACGAGGTTTGTGATTTTAGACCTTTTAGAGTCTTGTTAAAATTCCACATGTAGCTAGCTTGCTATGCATGAGTAATGGGGCTAAAATGTCATTCTCTCATACCATGGTGGTCAACATGATATAGGTCAACTTACTAAAGGCATAAATTTTGAATGAACTTAATTTGATGTTTTTCTTGCACCATTGGATATATGTCTTTAAGTGTAGAATAATGGTCAAGATTTCAGCACAAGGAATAATCGTTTGACCCCCAAAAATGTCAAATTTAAAACCTCAAAATGACTCCAAAAGGTTTTGGATCCCAATTCTCCACCCACCATTAAAATGACCCTACAAGTTGATTCTTTCAGTTTTTTCACTCTATAAGCATCAAAATGTATGAAAAATAATATAATTATCCAATCTAGATCATTATTTAATAATTTGTTAAAATTATGAGTAAGATATACATCATGGAATTTAAATAAATAGCGTTAATTCATTGAACACCCTTGTACATTCCTTGTTGATACTTTGAAAGTAATACATTTTGAAAAATAATTTGTTTATGGATTCTATTTTCCACATTCTCTCAACCATATCAAAAACCTTCTTGTAATATTTGAAACCTAAGGTCTTTCCCATACTAAAGTATGTTCTTTTAAAACATGTTTTCTTGGTGATATAGGTGATTTAGAAATGATTGGGAGAGCGAAATTTGTCATTTAATATGTACAATATGTTTGGTTGAATCCACATGAAAAACAAGACTCCCAACCGTGAGAAGAGGAAATTACATCCTATTTCCCCCCCCTAGCACAATTACCAGTACAGTTAGAATTTAACAGCCCCAAATTGGATTTTACTCTCAGGTACTGGAACCTCTACAAAGTTTCGACCTGGAAACATAGTTTTTCCTTAGGTTTCTCCACTGGTTCTATGTCCAACTTGGATAACCTACAACAACATCCTTCTTTTCATTTTTTATATCCCCTCTTGGATAACCATAATATCTTGAAATGGAGCTAGCCAACTCAAATATAGTATTGCAAATCCCTGGGGAAGTTAGATGAGGATTACATATGGTCTTGAATGAGCATTTGGACTCTTTAGATATATATCTAAAGATTCCAAAAGCTCATTCAAGACCATATGTAATACATAGCCTCCTCATCTAATATATATAAAACTTTAATCCATGTGCTTAACCTTAACATTGACACAAATGGAATACAATTTTACTCACTGCTTTATGATAGAAAAATATGCAGATGAATATTGCCCACATATCCGAAGTCAAAAGGGATAGATTAAAAAGGGATGCTCCGGTCATCTATAAAAGATAAATTAAAGAAGCATGACATATTAGTAATTTAAATTAGATATGCGTACCAATTATGTTCATATAACACAACAAATAGATGATTCAATACAAATGTCACATAGAAGTCATTTATCTCATGGGCCTTCAACTTAAATTATATATCTAGCATAATACATTAAGCTATAGGAGATAAATCAAAGAAGCATTTGTTCATGTAAATTAAACATGTGTAATAATTATGCCCTCATTTAATATGTACAATATGTTTGGTTGAATCCACATGAAAAACAAGACTCCCAACCGTGAGAAGAGGAAATTACATCCTATTTCTCCCCCCTAGCACAATTACCAGTACAGTTAGAATTTAACAACCCCAAACTGGATTTTACTCTCAGGTACTGAAACCTCTACAAAGGTTTGACCTGGAAACATAGTTTTTCCTTAGGTTTCTCCACTGGTTCTATGTCCAACTTGGATAACCTACAGTTCAATATCCTTCTTTTCATTTTTTATATCCCCTCTTGGATAACCATAATATCTTGAAATGGAGCTATCCAACTCAAATATAGTATTGCAAATCCCTGGCTAAGTTAGATGAGGATTACATATGGTCTTGAATGAGCATTTGGACTCTTTAGATATATATCTAAAGAGTCCAAAAGCTCATTCAAGACCATATGTAATACATAGCCTCCTCATCTAATATATAAAACTTTAATTCATGTGCTTAACCTTAACATTGACACAAATGGAATACAATTTTACTCACTGCTTTATGATAGAAAAATATGCAGATGAATATTGCCCACATATCCGAAGTCAAAAGGGATAGATTAAAAAGGGATGCTCCGGTCATCTATAAAAGCTAAATTAAAGAAGCATGACATATTAAAGTAATGTAAATTAGATATGCGTACCAATTATGTTCATATAACACAACAAATAGAGGATTCAATACAAATGTCACATAGAAGTAATATTTATCTCATGGGCCTTCAACATAAATTATATATCTAGCATAATACATTAAGCTATAGGAGATAAATCAAAGAAGCATTTGAATGTAAATTAAAAATGTGTAATAATTATGTCCTCATTTAATATGTACAATATGTTTGGTTGAATCCACATGAAAAACAAGACTCCCAACCGTGAGAAGAGGAAATTACATCATATTTCTCCCCCCTAGCACAATTACCAGTACAGTTAGAATTTAACAGCCCCAAACTGGATTTTACTCTCAGGTACTGGAACCTCTACAAAGCTTCGACTTGGAAACATAGTTTTTCCTTAGGTTTCTCCACTGGTTCTATGTCCAAATTTGATAACCTACAACAACATCCTTCTTTTCATTTTTTATATCCCCTCTTGGATAACCATAATATCTTGAAATGGAGCTAGCCAACTCAAATATAGTATTGCAAATCCCCGGCTAAGTTAGATGAGGATTACATATGGTCTTGAATGAGCATTTGGACTCTTTAGATATGCGTACCAATTATGTTCATATAACACAACAAATAGATGATTCAATACAAATTTCACATAGAAGTCATATTTATCTCATGGGCCTTCAACTTAAATTATATATCTAGCATAATACATTAAGCTATAGGAGATAAATCAAAGAAGCATTTGAATGTAAATTAAACATGTGTAATAATTATGTCCTCATTTAATATGTACAATATGTTTGGTTGAATCCACATGAAAAATAAGACTCCCAACCGTGAGAAGAGGAAATTACATCCTATTTCTCCCCCCTAGCACAATTACTAGTACAGTTAGAATTTAACAGCCCCAAACTGGATTTTACTCTCAGGTACTAGAACCTCTACAAAGGTTCGACTTGGAAACATAGTTTTTCCTTAGGTTTCTCCATTGGTTCTATGTCCAACTTGGATAACCTACAGTTCAATATCCTTCTTTTCATTTTTTATATCCCCTCTTGGATAACCATAATATCTTGAAATGGAGCTAGCTAGCCAACTCAAATATAGTATTGCAAATCCCTGGCTAAGTTAGATGAGGAAATTACATATGGTCTTGAATGAGCATTTGGACTCTTTAGATATGTGTACCAATTATGTTCATATAACACAAAAAATAGATGATTCAATACAAATGTCACATAGAAGTCATATTTATCTCATGGGCCTTCAACTTAAATTATATATCTAGCATTACATTAAGCTATAGGAGATAAATAAAAGAAGCATTTGAATGTAAATTAAACTTGTGTAATAATTATATGTCCTTTCTAGTTCAATAAATAGATAATAATTTGGCTCAACTATGCCTTGTACTCAACTATGCCTTGTACATGTTTTCCTTTAAACCTTTACTTTCATAGCACATTTTCATCAAAAATTTTATTTGTCAATTTTTTATTATATATTATGTTTTTTAATTAATTAATAACGGCCATTATTACCGAAAGGGATTTTACAAATTTATCTTTTATAAAATGAATTATGGGGGACATATTGAGATGGTTATCTCACTTTTTACTGATTCTTCTAATATTCCTAGAATTTTATGAAAGAAAATATGAATTTGAAATGTTTGTATAAATTTAATGAGGATACATGAGTTGATTTGGAGAATACCATCATCACTTATGTCTAGATTGAGACAGGGCATCATCACAATAAAAAAACCAAGTACAAATTGTAGTAATCCTAGAATCATGCTTTACATATAAGGTAAAATTGGGGAACTCATGACTTGTACTATAGATAAAAAACATTTACCCTTACCAAAAAATATATGATAAAAATTAACAAACTAAGTTTAAGCTTAAGGGTATATAATCCTTCTTGCCTTCCATATAGATAATGAAAATGATTGTTCCAAGTCTCATGTTGCTTCTCATGTTATTTTATAAACCTTGATTGGAAAGAAAAATAGAAGGGCAGAAATGTAAGAAATATAAAACATAATGAAACACAACGTAAGAAATAGAGAATATAATGAAACACACACATACATATCTCTAGACAATCAACACAATTATTTTCCTAGGAAATTTTTATGGGAGACGAGCAACCCTAAAAAGTAATGATGCTCTAGACTCCTTTTTCCCTAGGAAATCCTTATGGGAGAAAAACAACACTAAAATGTAAACATGCTCTACTCTCTTTTCTGGTATGGAAAATATGTGAGTACAAAGAAAGAGGTAATCTCTCTAGAGTTAGCTAAGACTTTTAGCGTGTAAGGTTGCTATAAAAACTTAACTTCATACATTTTTCCCTCTAACTTCACACTCCTAGTTGTATTTTCAACTATGGAACAAAATACAATAACACAAAATGGAACTCTTATTCCTCCTAGTGGCCAAGTATTTAACATAGCATGATAGCCAATTAGGTGTAAGATTTGACTCTGTCAACCATTAACGAGGTTTGTGATTTTAGACCTTTTAGAGTCTTGTTAAAATTCCACATGTAGCTAGCTTGCCATGCATGAGTAATGGGGCTAAAATGTCATTCTCTTGTACCATGGTGGTCAACATGATAGGTCAACTTACTAAAGGCATAAATTTTGAATGAACTTCATTTGATGTTTTTCTTGCACCATTGGATATGTCTTTAAGTGTAGAATAATGGTCAAGATTTCGGCACCAGGGATAATCGTTTGACCCCCAGAAATGTCATTTAATACCTCAAAATGACTCCAAAAGGTTTTAGACCCCAATTCTCCTCCCACCATTAAAATGACCCTACAAGTTGATTCTTTCAGTTTTTTCACTCTATAAGCATCAAAACATAATATGACAAATAATATAATTATCCAATCTTATAATATTATAAAATATTATAATATTTGAAACCTAAGGTCTTTCCCATACCAAAGTATGTTCTTTTAAAACATGTTTTCTTGGTGATATGGGTGATTTAGAAATGATTGGGAGAGCGAAATTCCTCATTTAATATGTACAATATGTTTGGTTCATGCCACTAAGCCAAGAATTTTAAATTCAACTGACTTTTAATATAACCAACTAAATCCCGCAAAAAAAGAATAAAACAATTTATGTTAGGGTTGTGGATTCAGGCATTGAAACAACACACCATGATATTTCAAATTTAAAAATAATGGTTTGAGTCCTAGGTAGCTTAGAATCCTATTTGTTTTCAAAATAAGGATGCACTCTCATTTGATTCTCATGATTAGGTTGTAATCATGAGGCTCTCGCTCAAGAGTGGACCTTCCCAAAATCTTGTGATGTCTTGTCACAAACAAAACCATCAAACTGAAAACACATCATGCAAGAAACATAGCTTGCTGACATATCATTTTTCTCCTTCAAAGAAAAAAAAATCACATCGTGTGAATATCTCCATGTACTCTTACATATTGGTGTACAAAACCATCAACCAAACACAAATTGACAAAACATGCGTCTTCAAACAACTGACTCTCAAGTCAAATAGTAGAGCTCAGGTACAAATTTCCATATTTTTTGCATTTAAGTGTGTCAACGTAACTCTACTTTCAACATCTTGCTTCATGCAACATGCACTATACTTTGAATTTGCAAATAAATTCATGAAACATCAAAATACATTCAAGGCCTTAATTAGATAAGAAATCTAACCATTCAAATCTAACCATTCAACCTAGTTCCCATTCAACTCCATCCACCAGGTTGTAGAGGATTCCAAGCCTAATTTCATAAAAAGTAAGTTGGGGATGATCACATTGACTTGCTTGATGACATGTCTATGAAGATTAACTGCCTTGAACTATTTTTTTGCGTATGGAAAGAGACACATTCCCATGTTTGAGCATGAAAATGTTCTTTGATATTGTTAATGCCTCTAGTGTTTACTTCTACAAGTTCTATAGGCAGAGTCTGTAAAGGGCCAGGTAGCCTCTGGATCTCATCTTTTATGAAAGGTGACATATCTAGTAAATGCCCCTACAGTCAATCTTTGGAATGGATCTAAATAGAATTTCTTCATTTTAATATCCGTAAAACACAACAACTTTAAGGTAAACTATGTACATGTCATTTCTTCCACAAACTAAAGTGTATTTAAGTAGTAAATTTTATACCAAGTGTGCTCCCACCATGTAAAGCGCAATTTGGTGAACTTATCATTTTTATAATATCTTTTTCGATTAAATTTAGTTTCACACATGATCAATTATTTCTTTGAAAGTTGTGTTCTACATAATTTGTGTAGACTAAATAACAAATTGATTTTTTGAAATCTTTTTTGTGTAAATGTCGACCAATAGATATATATCATGGAGGATGAAAGAGGAAGATCAGTCGAATCCCATATGGAGGTTCAGGGATCGGAGGATGTTCACGGTATTTAAATATAATCTTAAATCTTCATACATGTGTGTACATATGGAATTGATTTTTTTATTAACTTTGTGAGTGAAATTAGTTGTTAATAAGTTTCATATTTTAATTCTTAGGAGGTAAGAGGAGAAGGGTTTCAACTCCATCCATGGAGCATGGCCAAGGTTCAACCGATTGAGGTATGAGTGGTAGCAGGTTGCAGCAAGGGGGTGATATTTATTCCCCCGAAGGCCAATCAACGGCTGCCAGTTCTCGACAGGGTCACTGTGGGTCTGGTTCTCAGCATCATCATACTGGGGCTGGTTCTTAGCAGGGTCATGTTGGAGAAGATGTTAACCAACAACATCAAGGTTGCCATCAATTTCAATATTTTTTCATTAAATTTGTACAAATTTTTTTACACGTGTTTTTTCTAATATACGAAATTTTATATATATTGATGCAGAGGCTGAAAATGTTCGAGCTAGTGGTCAAAATAGACGCAGAGCAGCTCGCTACATTCAAGAAGAAGGCTGTCAACCCAGCACAACTTATCCGGCTGAGATTACTGATATACCATGGGAAACCAACATGGCGAAATGCACCTTACAAAGGTGTGAAAGCCTTCATGCAAAATTGCAAAGAGATCTCATGGCTTTGTCTCTACCTGCTGAGAGTAGACAAAGCCTTGAAATAGTTACACATTCATTGGGTGAAATGGTAAATGTGTACAAAAATTTGGGGCCAACGACTAATTCGTTTGTAGAACTGATGAGAAAGAGAAAAGAAACAGTGATAGGTCCCGATAAATGGCAGGACATAAAACAAAAAGTTACAAGAGCAGAGGCCAAGTCAATGTTTAATTATAAGGAAGGGCCAAAAAGAAAAATGTTGAAGGTGCAGTATTTCAAGCACCCAGACAAAGTTGGTTATTTGTATGATCGACATCTTGCGGCCTTTGGAAGGCTTCCATGGAACGATGAGGTTCATGTTTATTTTGCACAAATGTTTTATGCAGAATTTTTTTTGGGTATGAAACCCGACTACAATGACCTTCCTTCATAATTTTTTGGCCCGGGGAGAGGTCAATTATATCAACGTAAGGGCACTAAGTGAGATGTGGAGTTGCCTGGCCCTGAGCCGCCATTGGTGAGTCGACCGTTTCGAGTCGAAACTCTACGATCAGAGATGGATGCGACTTCTCAAATAAGTCGAGAAGCAAGAGATGTTATGATCGACAATGTTCATAGCAGATTGAGTGGAGTCGATCTTTGTTTAAATTGACAAAGAGCACGTGAAAATGCACGTGCCAATTTTGTTTATCGTACAGATGAGGAGATTTACAACATGAATGTTGAAGATCTCCAAATATATGTAATAAATTGTCGCAATGGTCTGCAATACCTAATTTTTCATGAGGAAGAGGGCACCGGAACGGTATGTGTTAGTGACCTTAGGGTTTGAAATTATTTTTACATATACATGTGTACAATTTGTAATAAATACATGTATATGTACATGTATACATTTATTTGTATGTGTACATTAATCTAACAAAAATGTATGATTATATGTTAAAACACCATTTGCAGTTCTCAGGCATGATGCGTGATGAAAATGTTAATATTACGTTCGGAACCTCTGGCTCAAACGATGCAGATGGGTCTGACCATCATGATATGTTGGCACATGTATGTTAGTGTTTTTTAAGTGACTCTAAAATAAATAATTGTTTCCACACATGTACATGTATGTATATATATAATTTGATAAAATGTTTTAACAGGTACCGATTCCGTCTGATGTTTTTGGGATGGCGGTACCTTCTTCTTCCTTAGGAGATGTACCTTCTACTTCATTGGGAGATGAGCCACAAGTATGGACAATTTTTCACAAGTTTAAAATTTATGTTTAAAATTCATATATATATATATTCTACCTCAAAAAGTTCCATTAAAAATTGAGATATATATATATATATAGAGAGAGAGAGAGAGAGAGATCTATATTTTGAGTTATTTAAATTTTTTTGAATTTAGGTTCCTATAGAAGATTTCTTTAATCCGAGGACTCTAGCGACAGAGATAGGAACATCCACAGCATTTGAACAAGTTGTCTTTAGTTCCTTTTTTTAATATTATTGAAAATAAGTTTATATATGTACACGTGCATTTTCATTTCAAAGTTTTTAATTTATATAAATTATTTATATATATATATATATATATATATATATTTATATTTAATTGTACATGTATATTGTACAGTTTACCACTACAGATGTTCCTATGGGAGAACCTGTTCATCAAATGGAGAGGGAACCTTACGAGGTATTGCATGATTCTTTTGTTATATTTTGTTTTTTACATGAAGTTCTAGATATATATATTCTCATTCATTTTTAAAACTTCAAATTTTAATGTTCAAGTACATGTGCATTGTGTATGTAGGTTTCCTATTCACAGGATAGGGCGTGGACTGAGACCCTAGTAGGGAAGACGCTAGATCCTCCATTTGATGGACATGATTTACAGTAGATTTGATTTCAAAATTTAGATGGTTTTAAAATTTGTTAAACTTGATACAGTTTGATACTTGTGAGATTTACAATTTTTTGGACATATTTTATATTTCATCTGAACTACATTTGGCATGTGATATTTAATGTTAAATGTTTTTGTTGGATCTAGTTGAATTATAATTGGCATGGCATGTGAAGTTTTTAAAACTCTTGAGTTTTGGATGGTTTCAATCTACATTTTGCATGTGATATTTAATGAACTTTAAATGTTTAATGTTTTAATGTTGCACAATATATAATCAAAAGGGTTTTAAAACTTAAAGTTTTGGATGGTTTCAATCTACAACTTAAAGTTTTGGATGGTTTCAACCTACATTTTCACATGTGGTAAATTGAAATTATGTTACTTGTAACAAGACAATCCCCATTGATTTAATTGTATATGTTGATTTCTGATTTGATATAATTGCATGTATGATGGTACATTACTTGTAAAGTCATTGGATTAATAGTGTTCATTGATTTCAGTGTAAGCGCAAAAATTTATTGACAATGTAGAACGATTTTTGTGTTATAATAATTAAACCTAATAATATTGGAGAGCAAGAGAGATAAGGTATGGTGTTTACTACAAGAGTTCGAGCTAAATATTTAAATGGTTTATGATTTATGATTTTTACTTTATTTTTAATATAATTGATACGGAAAGATGACAAAACTAATAAGGGTGACAATAAGAATAGAAGAAGAAAATAGTTTAAGATTGATCACAATAAATGCTATTTGTAAGTGATTACATTATAATTATTCACATTCTATCATTCAATATTATTACATTGTCACTTCGCATTCAAAAATTTTATTTGATCATTTTCCATTATTAAAGTTATTCTACAATATTTATCATCTCAACAAATTGAGGTAACTAAGAAAATTTAAAATTAAAATGACTTGATATATCTCAAACATATTTAGCATATTTAAAATGGTTTATCGATATTCTTGGTTGCACATGATTGAAACCAACCTAGATCCATCTTAACGACGGATCTATCAAGCGTCGAGAGGGATCAAATCTCTCGAGGTGCAAACCTTTTCTCAAGTTTTGCACTCAAAAAAGAGGTTTGCACCTCTAGATATTTGATCCCTCTCGGTGCTTGATAGATCCATAGTTATGATGGATCTAGGAAAATAAATTTCTAAAAATAAGTAAGGGAAAAGAAGCATAGGGAACAATTAGGAGTAGATTTAGGGCATAGGGAACAATTAGGAGTAAATTTAGGAACATGTGATAGTTGGGTGAGATAAAATCATATTTTAATAAAATAATGGGAATTTGTAGGAGAGACAAATAGTGGATATGACATGTATTTTGGTGAATAATCAAATTTATGGAATTAAACAATTAATTATTTTTGTATGTGAAAACAATATTCACACCTAATCCTCACCTAAAAGACTAAATTAAACACATTATTATTAAGGGGACGAGGAGCTTTCTAGGTTTTGAGCTCCCCATTGTTAGATGAGTGTCGTAATGGCATTCCATGTATTTTTGTGAGAACTTATGATATTGTGATATTCTAATTAATAAATAGTGATCTTGAGTACACGCTGGATAATGTAGTAGATGGGAACTTTTTGATAAGGGGAGATTAGGGATGTGACCAAATTCCTATCAGTCAAAAAAAATTTCTTCACCTTCCTATAACTCCATTGTAGCTTTGGGGGCCAAAGGTAAGAAGAGTACCTTGGAATTTCTTGGGTGAAAAACCAAGTAGGTCACCAACTTTGGTCTAGTGCATTGGAATTCATTAAATAATTGGTCATTGGAGCTGCTTCAAGCCAGGAGTGAGCATCATCACCAACCTACATTGAATATTTTACACTCCCTAGGGTGAATGATACTTTAAATTGTTTGACAGTCTAAGACTTTCGAATTTTTCCGAATGCCAAATGATCTTACAAAGCTAGTATTTATAATATCCTAGTAGGTCATTCGGTGACAACTTTTACCGGAAACTTGAAACAAAGAGAATCTATCCTTGGCTAGGACATCATGTAAGATGCTTGCCATAAACAGTAAAATTGTACTTAAAAGCTGAGATTCGGGCAAGTGGGGACAACCACTTGTTATCTCGTCCCTTGGAGGCTAGGCCATATGGGGACCGAATCTGACCTTACAAAATAAAGTGAAATAATTTTTACCATACGGTCGGAAAACATATACAAGAACAATTAATATACAAGAACAATTAATTTCATTCTAGAATATATATATATCCAATACATATAACATTTTTCATCAATGCACATGTATAGAAAAACTACTTTCAGTTGATACTAGAGCACGTGCTTGTACCCAAACAATTTGTAACATGTGCAAACCACAAATAACATAAGCAACTCAATTTTTAGTTGAGTAATGGAAGTTCTAAAACATATTTAATCCAAAGATAATAAATTGTTGGACACTTCACTCAAAAAAATTCTAATGGAATTCCATCCTCAATAATCCGTTCATGATCGGATTTTGACATTTTCCATTTCTTAATTTTCGATTTTTTCTTTGATTGAACTTCTATCAACTTTATGCATGTTGCACACACCAAGTGACTATATTGACAACTTATGGAATCAAGTTCATAGTCTTCAAAGTAAACAAAGTCTCCACTTTGATGAGTTTGTTTGAAAAAATAACCTTTCAGTATAATAGACCCTTTGTCATACTGAAATCCGTGATCATTATAGTCTTGTAATAATTTCATTTTTCGTTCAGTGAAACGCATCAAATAATACTTCACATTTTCATCATTGTCAATAGGTGCAATTACAACAAAAACATTTCCTGCATAATAAAATAAATTTAACATTTAATTATGCATATTTAAATTTATTTCTAGATCTTTAAATCATTAGAAAGTAATTCAAATGTTACCTTCTCTAACAAGATCAGAAACTCGATCACCATCGGATGATATTGTAGTTTCCTCTGATTGCGTTTCTTCAAACATTGCAATAGAGATTTTTCCCTTTGTATTTAGCTCTGTATGTTTCCAATCATTCACGTACATTTTGTTTTCACAAACGTCATTGGATTTTGTGCTGTCTATGCAAACATCACAAAAACAAGAATATTTTCTTTTATCCAATGCAAACACATTTGTGGACAACTTTGTTTGAATTGAATGCAATTTTCGAGTCCCTTTTATTGTTTCAACGCCATTTCCAATTGATCTATCTACGTCTTCGATTCCAATATGCCAGAAAAACCTTTATATGGAAAATTAGAAAAAGAATTTGTAAATATGATATCAAAATACAATTAAAAATAATCATTGCATGATAAATGTACAATGTTTAAAATTAGATTTCCAATATAAATTAAATTGAATGTACCTTCGCACTTCTCTTGATGGGTTGTTCTCATGGCTTAGAGCAGCGATGCACCATTCAACAACTTCTTCAGCGTTCACAAGTCGGCGTGCAGAGTGGTTCATTTGATATCTTCAAAGTACTCGTTTTATGCATGCTCCTGCACCGTCATGTTCTCCTTTTCCATGGCCAGTCTCAAAGAAATTCCAACAATGTTTAATGCAGGTTTTCTTATGAAGACAACACAACCAAAAGAATGATCGTGCAAATTTGAATTGACCTGCGCATCCATCTGACCATATCCAATGTTCATTGAATGTTATTCCACGATATTTCAATGAATCATAAATTCTTCCAAAACAATGTTGTACAAAACATGTATCATGTGTACGATCGTCACTGATATAAAAGTGATATTCTTTAATTATATGTCGATTTTCACTCGTGCTTTCTATATGATCGACATTTTGTTCAACATGTCTATATAGAATATGGACGAGCATGGAGACTTGGTCAGAGTGATAGTATTCACTCTGAATTTCTTTTTGTGGAACAAATGTGTAGTTTTCTGCAAAATCAATCACTAACAAAATGGTCCCTGGTGGAAAAACTTCACGAGATTTTTTGAATTGCAAGTCTTGCCATCGAGCTCTATGGGAATGCATGGTGTATTTGTAAATTTCTACTTCAAACTTTCTCAAAAAGTCTATTAGAAAAATTTCGTCTTCTCGTAATTCGATTCTTTCAACACTATCTGCACTTTGAATCGATGTACTGGTATATTCGTATCTCTTCCATTTCACTTTCATGTTGGACAATGATTGATCATTTATATCAATACGATATTTGTTTTGAAATTTAGTCAAATTTCCACAATCATCGCATTTTTTACAACCAACACATTTCTTTTTGTAAAATAGTTCATCGCTTTCTCTTTCACATAGAATTTGAGATATGAATTCATGGATAGTGGAAGGAGGAGGTGAATCCTTCCATAATGTTCTACCGAAATCAAGGAATGTGTCATAATATAACTCAAATTCCACATGATAACGACAACAACAAGTGTCGCGTACGGTGATAGGTTTTACATACCATGGTTTTTGTTGAACAAAAGCACCGAGTGAAACATGAATTTGACGATTCTCTTTTTTGAACTTGTTGAATAACTCTATCTGAGTGGTTTCCAAGAGATGTTTTTCATGTTCTTCGTACTGATTTCGTGCTATTCTTCTTCGCATCACATGTCTTGCAGTTGGTGAAACATGCGAATTGTTCTTCCAATATTCATATATTATTTTTTTAACATTTTCTCCAAGTCTATATTTGTATGGTTGCCTACAAATAGCTCTCCAACAAGCGAGTTCATCATTTACATCTATTTGCAGTCGAAATTTTCGATGTTTGTGCAGAGTTTTTCGTGAGGTTCCTAGTGCTCGTGCCATAGATGTTATCAAACGATTCTCTTGAGTACTTGGTGAAACTATTGCCATCTGTATTCCTCTACGTATATTTGAAACATCTTTATCTCTAGATCTCTTAATTGACTTTATAGCACTACTCATATTTTTTATCACCTCTTCATTCATTTTTTTATTTTTGGTTGATTTTCGAATACCCAATAGTGTCGTCGCTTCTTTTAATTTCCTTAATGATAGGAGACCTTTCAACATTTGAGCTTGAACTGTCACTTGCTCATTTAAGAAATACTCTTCAAAAATGCGGTTGACACAATATCGTATAACATGGTCAGGTTTTTTATCTCCACATGTGTGAGTGTCAACATTTTCTAACATCTCATTATCGATAGTGATTTCATCTGTACATATTCGAAAAAATAGTACATATTCAATAAATCACTAAATTAATAACTATGTCAATAAATATTAGGAAAATTTTAAATATATCAATAGATCATAATATTTACATTTACATACCCACTTCAATTTCTGCTTGAGGTTGATTTTCTTCTTCAATATTTTGAGGAGTATCTTTGTCTGTTTACATTAAACAAAATATTTTTCAAACTAGTTCATCAAATAAAAATTAAGCTTCACATTTTACATTGGGAAAATTTTAAAAATATATCAATAGATCATAATATTTACATTTACATACCTGCTTCAATTTCTACTTGAGGTTGATTTTTTTCTTCAATATTTTGAGGAATATCTCTGTCTGTTTACATTAAACAAAATATTTTTCAAACTAGTTCATCAAATAAAAATTAAGCTTCACATTTTACATTAGGAAAATTTTAAATATATCAATAGATCATAATATTTAAATTTAAATATGTAACACCCCCAATTTGTGTGTTAAAATTTTAAAGTTAGACATTTGAACTTTAATCCTAAGGGGGTGGACCCCAAAGGATAAGTATTGGGTGAATGTAATTTAATATTTAATTTGAGGAAATAAATAAAATGATTGTGCATATTGACCAAGATGAGAATTAGAGATCACTTGCCAAATCCATGAGGATGGATAGGGCAATAAATCCCCACAATCTTTCAAAAATCCTTGAAAGAAATTAATTTAGATTTTGAGGAGGAATCTAAATTTCCCCAATGACGAGGAAAGTAGTTGGGAAGAGGTAATAAAAGCTGGAAAAGCTGAGGAAAAGCATAAAACAACTTTAAAGAGTCCCAAAATGGGAAGCCTAGGCTAAACAGGAAAGAAAGCATCCTGCTATTCTGGACGCAGAATTAGAAACATGCTTTGGGGAAATATGAGCTTAAATAAGCTGCTCCTAAGCAGATCAGAGGTTGATCTGTGATGGATGTGATCTCAGCTCGGGGGTGAGTTCTGGGAGACAAAGAGAACTCTAAGGTTGGGAGGTTGGTCATTCGCAATAGTGGTATGTTTCTGAAATTATTATTGTTTTGATTTCTTATGGTATGAATTGGATACATATAAAAAGAAATGTGAATTGTCTGATTGAGTGTAGTACTACATTTCACAGAATCCTTCTTAAGGCATTCACCTTCAAGGTCTGTATAGTTGTAGACCAATAATTTATGGAGTGAAAACCCACAGAAACTTTAAACCAAGGTCGGTTTAAATCTGAAGGTACCTAGTTCTCCATAGATGATTAATTTCTAACTTGTTTCTGATATATATATATAAGTGAGATTATGTGCTCATGAGTATGTTAGAAAAATTTAGTAGCAGAACTGAAATCTGCATAGCATAATGTAAAACACCAAAGAGAAGAAAAGACCTTAGCACATATTTTGAGTATTTTCCATACTAAAAAGAAATTCTGCTCTATACAAATTCTATAGCATTGATAGTTCAGATTTCTAACTTAAATCTGCTTCAAAAAACTTTAAATAAATATCATAGAAATAGACTCAAATGTAAGCATATACCATAAAATGTAAGCATGTATATGTAAGCATAAAATTTACCGAGAGCATGTATATGTAAGCATAAAATGTACCGAGAGCATATATATGTAAGCCTAGAATGTACCGAGAGTAGGTATATGTAAGCATGTATATGTAGCACGAAATGTACAAGAGCACAAATAGATGTATACTTTATAACACGATGGTAGGAAGTGATCACTGGAACATGTATACCAACATGTATACCCGCGCCATGTTGGTATTTCGTTTAGTTTAAAGCGTATCTACACTTATTACGTATCGGGTAAGTTATCAAATCCGTCGGCATAAATTCTACCCCAAGAAATTGCCTCTGGCCAAACCAACCTTAATAATTCTCTGCATTTACGTTTCGGTGTAACATTAGCACGAAAGGGAAATGCCATTATCACAAAGGGGAAAAAAACAATACGTAAACCTTAAGTCTCCGTTATCAGGATTAGTATAATTTAACATAACATGAAAAATTTCCATGCGCATAAGATGCACATAGTACCATCTATGAGTAAAAGAGCGTAGCCATGTCTGCGCAACATTAAAACTTCTCGTACCGGATAAACGCCGTGGGATTGGCTAGATTTGGCAGAGAAAAAGAAATCCATTTCTCATTTAGTGCGGCAAATATAATTCGGGTGCATGCATTTAGAAACGAGAAGGTAGTCACGAAATTTTCAATTCCAGAGTAAATAATAAATTCAGTGCAGACCATGGCCGCCTGTAGTTGCTTAGTAATGCGGCATGATAAAACTAAACTATGTTAGGTTTAATCGTTGCCGACCGACCAGAATATGTATCAATAAAAACAAATAGAGAGTACCAGTAAATTTAAGAAAAGCCCGAACCGTTAGCTACGTAGGATTGAGACTAGACTGCTCCTTGTCTTACAGTTGAAATCTAAACAGGGTTATCCCGAGACAAACCTACTTCTCATTCTTTTCATAAACTGGGAAATATGATCATTTCAAAAAAATAAATAAACGCGTGGCCTAACCATGCTGATACTATGGTTTACCGACTAAAAATAAACTGGAATACCATTTAAACACAAAGGAAATGAAATCAATGAGGATGTAATAATGAATGAGAACGAAAGAAAATTAAAAATTGCACAAGACTTTAATCAGCAGAACTGAGCGGGATAGGGAAAGGCGAGGCATTTAAATTGCCCCCACGACCTTTACTTTTTCATGTAGACGAGGTTGCATTCGCTGAACGAGCCTGACGGGAACCGAGAGTAAACCATAAGGTCCTGACAATCGTCACTACGTCTCCGGCACTCCGTAGGATAAGTCTGGAGGGTATGAATCTCTGGCATTGATTCCTTCGAAAACAGGAGCTAGCCGGAGGAAAAACCATGGACTGGGAAGCCGTGGCGTAATACCTATAAACAAAACCCCAAATGCGCCATAAATACGTTACACACACAAATTGTAGATAGGTTCTGTTGCCAATGCAACCAGGACAGAAAAGTTGGAACGAGAATGGTTTTCTCACCAGAAGTGAAGGCGTAATGCGAGACAACCAGTCCTCGTTCCGCGGGACTGAAAACACCTTCCCCCTTGGTTACAAAACCCTTATTCACAAATTTGCGGGAACATCAATACCCTGGACAAAAACAAACCTGATAAGGTTAAGCGTAGTGAAGAATTACAGGATGAAAAAAAAAACACAACATGAATAACCTAAATAAACTTTCAGTCCTGGACCGATAACAGGATATAAACAATACGACCCTGTGGAAAAAGAAAGGAAAAATCGGCTACCAAAATGCTGAAGACAACACGCTCGCCTCTGGCATACCCGCCGAGCGATTTAGATCTGGAGGCTGCGAGAAAAAAAAAAATGAACGACAAATGCAAATGAAACGAAGTCTGGAAAATAGAGTAACAATGTGTAGACGGGGGTTTAAAAAGGGGAACCGCCATCCAAATACCACTACCCCACAGCTATACATGCTGCAGCGATTGCTGGTTGAATGTATAGGGAAAAAACGTTAACCCTAAACTGCAATGGCCGGGTGTTGCACAAAATCCCGAGGGGGATTTGACAACTCATAGCGTGTAGAACAAGCGGTACAAGTTCAGCGTGGTGGATTTTATTTAACCCTAAATTCTAAGTACCGCACAGGTGTAATTCGGCTCAAGCGCTGCGATCTGTCCCTGCCGAGGTGAACCATATCAATGGGCGTCCTAACTTGTATTGACACCTGCCGAGTTCATCGAGCCAAAGTACCGTATTTGGAAACCCCATATTCTCGAGACAAGAGAAGTCCACCCCAACCTGTACCTGGAAAAATCTCAGCGTATTAGAGTGAGACACGTATAGCTTCCTACCTCCCGAGACTGGTTGATGGGCGGGGGTGTGTACTCGCACAGCTGAATGCGGAACACTGCCGTGGCGGGTTCACCCATCCGAACACTCCAACAAAACGAAAATGCGTTAGTACCTGACACACGAGCAAGTGAGAATTGTTAATAATCATATTCGATGTGAATATAAATGGCCGTATAACAATTCTTACATTATGTGTAGTTAAATAGTAGTTGGATGATTTTATATTATGGGAAGTGAAAAGGGTAATATATCCACCTTATGTTATGTGGATATAAATGGAAATGAAATAACCTTAGAATATGTGGATTTTAATTAAGTGGAATAATATTTATACATAAATGGTTGGAGTGAGTAGGACAATACCTATATGTATATATATATATATAGATATATAATTGGATTTAAAATAGAATTGGAAGGTTTCCAAGTAGAGATTGTAAGGGGTATTATCACTAATAGAGATCAAAGAAGATACTCACAAATAGAGATCAAAGAGGAGACAATACTTTGGGATCCTAAAAGAAAAAAAAGAAAAAAAATTGGAGGTGTGACAAATGGTATCGGAGCCCAAGTGCAAAAATTGGGCTGTTGTTATTGTGCTCACTCAATTCTGAATGCTATTGAACATTGTAGAGATTGTTTTTTTTGTTTTACTAATCAAAATTATGAGTGTGTACAGTGGTGCTAAAATGGCTGAAGATGGAGGAATTTATGTGGATCTGCGTGATGAGTTTGCTACACCAGATCCCAATGCACCAGTAATGGCTATGTTGCACCGGTTGCAACGAGAACTGGCTGAAATAAGAAGCCAGAATGACATGTTGTCATCAGCCAGTAAGGTGCAGGAAAAGCTCATCAGAGAACTAACTTCCCGGAACTGCAAGGAAGGCGAAGGTTCCGGAAAGAGAAGGATGGAGGAGTCGGATGATGATGATGCTGGTAGACATAAATATAATTAGAAAAGAGAATTGCAGGGGGAATTCCGAAAGATCAAACCTCCCTCCTATGATGGGGAGAAGGAAGAAGATGCTGAGGCATGGTTGCTGAACATGATTAAGTATTACCAAGTTTATGAATATGAAAGCAATCTGAAGGCCAGATTAGCTGTGTACCAGCTACAAGGAAAAGCTACACTGTGGTGGGAAGAGACAAAAATGGTGCATGCCATTGATGAAAAGACAATTACTTGGGAAGATTTTCAGGCTAAGTTCAAAAATCGTTATTTGAACGAACGTTATTATGATGATAAAGCTAAAGAATTCCATGAACTTAGACTAGGACAGCTCACTATTGATGAGTTTGTCACTAAGTTTACCAATTTACTGAGATATGTCCCTTACATTAGGGAAGAAAAGGCAAAGGTCCAAAGGTTTTTGAATTGCTTGCCTACTGTGTACAAGGAGAAAATTGAGTTTGACAACCCAAAGACAATGGACGAAGCGGTTAGAAAAGCAAGATTATGCTATCAGCAGTTTAAAGGAAAGGCTGAACAAGGGAAGAGCTGGTTGAACAAGGGTGAGTTCAAGGGGAAAAGACAAAAACCAACATATCTAAGGAATTTTGGCAGAGATCATCAGCGGAAAAAATTCAATAAACCAAAAGAAAGCCAAACTGCTCAGTCCCAAGTGGCTTCAAAACAAGTAGAAGGGAACAATAAAAAGGAAGGGATAGTCAGAATGAAGGAACCTTTGAAATGTTGGGGCTGTGGAGAACCCCATATGATGAGGGACTGCCCCCATCGAAATATTCATATGATCAGCAGAGAGCGAGAGGCAACAACAGTAAATGACATAGCCATAAATATACCAACTATCAGTGCAGCATTGGAAAATCGGCAAGCAGAACATCAAGCAACCATGGTGGAAATGGAGGGTAAGATTTCTGACCTACCTGTTACTGTTTTGATTGATCCAGGTGTTTCTTTGAGTTACATTAGTCCTGGAATTGTAGAAAAATGTAAAATTAAACCTGAAAAATTTCAGCAGTCATGGTTGGTACAGCTGGCCACCGGAACTAAGAGAAAAGTCACACATAAATTGCCCAAAACAGCAATACAATTAAATGGCTTTCCAACAGAAGTAAATTTGAACATATTTCCATTAGGATCCTATGACTTGCTGATAGGAATGGATTGGCTGGAAAAGAAGAAAGCTCTGATGAACTGCTGGGATAAAACCCTGCATTGTGTGGATGAAGAAGGGAAACCTTTTACACTAAAAGGGAAACCAAGATCCATTTCAGTAAGACAAATATCAGCCTTACAATTGAAGAGAATAGCTAGAAAAGGATACCCCATTTATGCAGTGCATGTGGAAGAAGTAGAACCGAGAACTGAAGAAAAACTACTGAATGAATTACCGGTGGTAAGGGAATTTAAAGAAGTTTTCCCAGATGAGATTCCTCATCTCCCTCCCAAAAGAGAAATTGACTTTTCCATAGATCTGGTGCCAGGAGCTACACCAGTTTCCCGAGCCCCCTATCGGATGAGTTCGCCTGAACTTATGGAACTGAAAATGCAATTACAAGAATTGCTAGATAAAGGTTATATCAGACCAAGTGTGTCTCCTTGGGGAGCACCGGTTTTATTTGTGAAAAAGAAAGATGGAACTTTTAGGATGTGTATTGACTATCGCCAACTGAACAAGTTGACTATTAAGAACAGATACCCTTTGCCTAGAATTGATGATCTTTTCGATCAGGTGAGAGGAGCTTCAGTCTTTTCAAAGATTGACTTAAGAACTGGTTATCATCAGCTCCGAATCAAGGAAGAAGACATCAACAAAACAACCTTTCGAACCAGGTATGGACACTACGAATTTGTAGTTCTACCTTTTGGTCTGACAAATGCCCCTGCCACCTTTATGTGCCTGATGAACAGTGTGTTAAATAAGTATTTGGATAAATTTGTTCTGGTGTTCATAGATGATATTTTGGTTTACTCCAAAAACAAAGAGGAACACGAAGAACATTTGCGGATAGTGTTACAAACTCTGAAAGAAAATCAGCTATATGCCAAGTTCAGTAAATGTGAATTTTACAAGGATAAGATTCAATATTTGGGTCATATTATTTCTGAAAAAGGGCTTGCAGTTGACCCTGAAAAGATAAAAGCAATTAAGGAATGGCCAGTCCCAACTGATGTTTTAGCAGTAAGGTCATTCATGGGGATGGCATGCTACTATCGTAGATTTGTGGAGATATTTTCTGCCATAGCACATCCCATCACTTCATTGCAAAGAAAGGGTGTCAAGTTCGTGTGGACGGAGAAATGTCAAAACAGTTTCGAACAATTAAAAGAAAAACTTATTTCAGCCCCTATATTAAAAATTGTTGATCCTGATAAAGAGTTTGTTGTATGTACAGATGCTTGCAGAGAGGGGCTAGGAGGAGTACTATTGCAGGAAAATTCAGTTATTGCCTATGAATCTAGAAAACTGAAAATCCATGAACAGAATTATAGTGCTTATGATTTAGAATTTGCAGCTGTTATACATGCTTTGAAAATGTGGCGGCACTATCTTCTTGGGAAAAAGTTCACATTGATGACTGATCACATTAGTCTTAAATATTTCTTTTCGAAAACTGATATGAATGCAAGACAAGCCAGATGGTTGTCCTTCTTAAGTGATTTTGATATGGACGTAAAACATATCAAGGGAAAAGAAAATAAAGTGGCTGATGCGTTAAGTAGAAATGCTTGTCAAAATTTAAATAGCATTGGGAGTAGTGGCCAGATTGAGGTAGAAGAGTTGGTGAGAAAAGCAGCAAGCCAAGATCCCCACTATGAAACACTCCTGGTGAAACTACAGAAAAGGGATAAAACTGATTTCACACAAAACCAAAAAGGGTTACTCTATTACAAAAGCAGGTTGTATATTCCAAATGTAGAGTCATTAAAAAGAGAAATTTTAGATGAATATCACAAACAGCTTTATGCAGGGCATCCAGGATACCAAAAGATGTTAACAGCCTTGAAAAAGAAGTTGTTCTAGCCAGGAATGAAGAGAGATGTGGCAGAATATTTAAGTAGATGCATGGAATGTCAACTAGTCAAAGTTGAACATCAGCATCCAGCGGGTCTTCTAAATCCCTTGCCAATTGCAGAATGGAAATGGGACACAGTTTCGATGGATTTTATAACAGGACTACCCAAAACCAAATACCAACATGATTCTGTAATGGTGGTAGTAGACACTTTAACCAAAGCTGCCCACTTTATACCAGTGAAATCTACTTTCGGAACATCTCAAGTAGCAAATGTTTTCCTGAAGGAGATAGTAAGGCTTCATGGAGTTCCCAAAGTAATTGTTTCAGATCGAGATGCTAAGTTTACAGCAGCGTTTTGGAAAGGATTGTTTGGAGGGATGGGTACTAAGCTGAATTTCAGTACTGCTTATCACCCTCAAACTGACGGGCAAATAGAAAGGACGAATCAAATTTTGGAGGATATGTTGAGAATGTATGTGATGGATAGACCATCAAAGTGGGAAGAGTATCTGCATTTAGCTGAATTTTCCTATAATAACAGTTACCAATCTTCTATTAAAATGAGTCCGTTTGAGGCACTCTATGGAAGAAAGTGTCGTACTCCTTTGAGCTGGAGTCAACCAGAAGATAAACTAATGTTGGGACCTGATGCCTTACAAGAGATGGAGAGGATTGTTAAACAGATACAAGGAAATATCAAAACAGCACAAGATCGCCAGAAAAGCTATGCTGATAAGAAAAGAGTGCACCGAGAATTCAAAGTAGGGGATCATGTGTATTTGCGCATCAAACCCAAAAAGAGCACACTTTATGCTGGAAGTTGTGCAAAACTTGCTCCTAGATATTGTGGGCCTTTTGAGGTTTTAGAAAGGGTGGGACCAGTGGCTTACAAGCTGGCTTTACCACCCCATGTTAGAGTGCATGATGTGTTTCATATTTCATTATTAAAAAGATATGTGCATGATGCTTCTCACATAGTTGATTGGAATGTTGTACAGGTGGAACTAGAAGGGGAGTTTCTGCCAGAACCGCTTCAAATATTGGAGCGGGAAGAAATTGAATTGAGAAACAGAACAATGGCCAGAGTAAAAGTGCAGTGGAAGCACTTTACTGCTGAAGAAGCTACTTGGGAAAGGGAAGCTGAAATGATGGAAAATATCCATTTTTGTTTAAGTGAACTCTAGTAGCTGAATAACAACACCGAGGACGGTGTTTATTTTCAGAGGGGGAATATGTAACACCCCCAATTTCTGTGTTGAATTTGAAAAAGTTAGACATTTGAACTTTAAATCCTAAAGGGAGTGGACCCCAAAGGATAAGTATGGTGTGAATGTATTTGAATATTTAATTTGAGGAAATAAATAAAATGATTGTGCATTTTGACCAAGATGAGAATTAGAGATCACTTGCCAAAATCCATGAGGATGGATAAGGCAACAAATCCCCACAATCTTTCAAAAATCCTTGAAAGAAATTAATTTAGATTCTGAGGAGGAATCTAAATTTCCCCAATGAAGAGGAAGGTAGTTGGGAAGAGGTAATAAAAGCTGGAAAAGCTGAGGAAAAGCATAAAACAGCTTTAAAGAGTCCCAAAATGGGAAGCCTAGGCTAAACAGGAAAGAAAGCATCCTGCTATTCTGGACGCAGAATTAGAAACATGCTTTGGGGAAATATGAGCTTAAATAAGCTGCTCCTAAGCAGATCAGAGGTTGATCTGTGATGGACGTGATCTCAGCTCGGGGGTGAGTTCTGGGAGACAAAGAGAACTCTAAGGTTGGGAGGTTGGTCATTTGCAATAGTGGTATGTTTCTGAAATTCTTGTTGTTTTTATTTCTTATGGTATGAATTGGCTACATATAAAAACAAATGTGAATTGTCTGATTGAGTGTAGTACTACATTTCACAAAATCTTTCTTGAGGCATTCACCTTCAAGATTCTGTATAGTTCTAGACCATAATTTATGGAGGGGAAAACCCACAGAGACTTTAAACCAAGGTCGGTTTCATGCTGAAAGCACTTAGTTCTCCATAGATGATTACTTTCTAACTCGTTTCTGATATATATATATATATATATATATAAGTGATATTATGTGCTCATGAGTATGCTAGAAAATTTTAGTAGTAGAACTGAAATCTGCATAGCATAATGTAAACTACAAATGAGGAGAAAAGCCCTTAGCACATATTTTGAGTATTTTCCATCTAAAAAGAAATTCTGCTCTATGCAAACTTTATAGCATTAATAGTTCAGATTTCTAACTTAAATCTGCTTCTAAAAACTTTAAAATAAATATTATAGAAATAGACTCAAATGTAAACATATACCATAAAATGTAATCATGAAATGTACCGAGAGCATATATATGTAAGCCTAGAATGTACCGAGAGTATGTATATGTAAGCATGTATATGTAGCATGAAATGTAGGAGAGCACAAATAGATAGATCATTATAACATTGATGGTAAAGGATTGATCGGAACATGTATACCCGTGCCATATAGGTATTTCATTTAGTTTAAAGCATATCTACACTTATTTCCTGGTGTTATCAAATCTGTCAGGTATAAATTCTACTCCAAGAAATTGCCTCGGTCAAACCAACCTTAATAATCTCTGCATTTGCGAAATAGCATTTCTGCAAATATTGCATTTAAAGGGAAATGCCATTATCATGCTGAAACAATACGTAAACCTTAAGTCTCCGTTAACAAGATTAGTATAATTTAACATAACATGAAAATTTCCATGCGATAAGATGCATATAGGTACCATCTATGAGAAGATCTAGCCATGTCTGCGCAACATTGTAATTTCTAGCTCGTATAAATACCAGTGGGATCGCCAGATTTGGCAGAGAAAACATCCATTTCTCATTTCGTGCGACAAAAATAACTGGCATGCATTAAAGAGAAGGTAGTCACTAAATTTCCAATTCCGTAGTAAATTATAAATTTAGTTAAGACCATGAACCATGGTCATCATAGCTATAGTGAAAACGCGGTGATGATAAAACTAAACTGTGTTAGGTTTAATAGTTGCCGACTGACCAGAATATGTAACAATAAAAACAAATAGAGAGCACCTATATTTTTAATAAAAGCCGGAACAGTGGTGTTACGTAGGATTTAGAATGGACTGCTTTTTGTTTTGCAGTTGAAATTTAAAAGGGTTATCCACAGACATACCCTACTTCTCATTCTTTTCATGAACTGGGAACAGATCATTTCTAAATAAAATAAACGCATGGCCTAACCATGCTGATACTATGCGAATGTAATCATAGGGTTTGCCGACTAATTGCAAACCTGAAATACCATTTAAATCCAAAGGAAACGAATTCAATGAGGGTGTAATAATGAATGAGAACGAAATAAAATTAAACAAATTTCACAAGACTTTAATCAGCAAGAACTGAGCGGAATATAGAAAGGCGAGGCATTTAAATTGCCCCACGACCTTTACGTTTTCATGCAGACGAGGTTGCATTCGCCAAACGAGCCTGATGGGAACCGAGAGTAAACCGTAAGGTCCTAACAATCGTCACTACGTCTCCGGCACTCGGTAGGATAAGTCCGGAGGGTAGGAACCTCTGGCATCAATTCCTTCGAAAGCAGGAGCTAGCTGGAGGAAAACCATGGACTGGGAAGCCGTGGCGTAATACCTGTAAACAAAAAACCCAAACGCGACATAAATATGTTATACACACAAACTGTAAATAGGTTCTGTTGCCAGTGTAATCAGGACCGAAAAGTTAGAACGAGAATGGTTTTCTCACCGGAAGTGAAGGCGCAGTGCGAGACAACCAGTCCTCGCTCCGCGGGAACGAAAACGCCTTCCCCCTTGGTTACAAAACCCTTATTCGCAAATTTGCGGGAACATCAATACTCCCCGCACAAAACCAAACCTCGATAAGGTTAGCGAGTGAAAAAAATTACAGATGAAAAAACAAAACACAACATGAATAACCTAAATAAACTTTTAGTTCAGAACCATTAACAGAATATAAGCAATACGACCCTGTGGATAAATAAAGGAATACTTGGCCACCAAAATGCTGAAGATAACAGGCTCGCCTCTGGCATCCCTGTCAATCGCATCCTGAAGCTTCTGAGAAAAAAAAATGAACGCAGAAATGAAATGAAACGAAGTCTCGGGAAATAGAGTAACAATGCGATGGGGTTTAAAAAGGGAACCGCCATCCAAATACCAATACCCCACAGCCTATACATGTCATAGCTGCTTGTTGGTTGAGTGTATAGGGCAAAGACGTTAACCCTAAACGCAATGGCCGGGGTAAGTTGCACAAAAATCCCGAGGGGGATTTGACAAATCATGTGCGCAGAACAAGCTGTGATCATCAATATGGTTGATTTTATTCAACCCTAAATTCTAAGTACCGCACAGATGATAATTCGGCTCAAGCTCTGCGATCTGTCCCTGCCGAGGTGAACCATATCAATGGGCCTCCTAACCTGTGTTGACACCTTCCGATTTCATCAAGCCAAAGTACCGTGGTTGGAAACCCCATATTCTCGAAATAAGAGAAATCCAACGCCAACCTGTACCTGGAGAAATCTTAGCGCATTAGAGTGAGACACGTATAGCTTCCTACCTCCCGAGACTGGTTGATGGGTTGTGGTGAGTACTCGCACAATTGAATGCGTAACACTGCCGTTGCGGGTTCACCCATCCGAACACTCCAAAAAAACGAAAACGCGTTAGTACCTGACGCACGAACAAGTGAGAATTGTTAATAATTACATCTATGTGAATATAATAATCATATTCTATGTGATACAATAATCATATTCGATGTGAATATAAATGGCCGTTTAACAATTCTTACATTATGTGTAGTTAAATAGTAGTTGTATGATTTTATATTATGGGAAGTGAAAAGGGTAATATATCCACCTTATGTTAGGTGGATGTAAATGGAAATGAAATAACCTTAGAAGATGTGGATTTTAATTAAGTGGAATAATAATTATACATAAATTGTTGGAGTGAGTAGGACAACACCTATATATATATATATATATATATGTATATAATTGGATTTAAAATAAAAGATTGTAAGGGGTATTATCACTAATAGAGATCAAAGAAAATACTCACAAATAGAGATCAAAGAGGATACAATACTTTGGGATCCTGGAAAATAAAAAATCGAGGTGTGACAATTTCTGCTTGAGTTTTATTTTCCTCTTCAATATTTGAGAGGGCTTCTAACTTTCTTTTGCGAGATTGTCTCGTTTCTTCTCTACGTGCCTCAGGGTCTCTTTTTCGATCATATTTTCTCGCACAAGTTCTTCGATTTCCCATAATAATAGGGTATGAAGTTCAAAAAAATTCCTTCAAAAAATTAAACAATAACTCAATTACAAAAAATATCACAAAAGATTTAATTTAAAAAAATTCAGTGTAAATTTTTTGTAAAAAATACATACTCCAATCCAAAACACACACTTTAAAAAATTTGAGAGAAAAATGTTTTATAAAAATGAAACGAAGCTCAAAAGATTTACTTCAACTCAAAACACGTACATACCTCCAAGAAATGTCTTCCAAAAAATCAATTTGCTTCCAAGAAATGTTCTTAAACCCAAACTTTGAAGAAACCTCCAAGAAATATCTTCCAAAAAATCAATTTGCTTCCAAGAAATGTTCTTGAACCCAAAATTTGAAGAAAAGTTTTTGAACCCAACCAAAATCTTTGTAAAATGAGAGAAAAATTATTTTCTCATTATACAACTTTAATAAAGCTTATATATTAAACATTATTGGGTAATTGATCTTTACTTTGTTACATTATTTGGTAACTGTAGATTTATTATTTTATTTAATTTAATTTTTAACTATGCTAATTGAAAAAATATAACTTTAAATTTATATTTAATTATTTGTTTTTCAATTTTCTTTAAATTTTGTATATTTTATAGTTATTTTTTAAACCACATCATTGTAGATTATTATTTTATTTTTAAATATGCTAATTAAAAAACATATAGCTTTAAATTTATATTTAATTATTTGTTTTTCAATTTTTAAAAATATTGTATATTTTATAGTTAAGAATGTGTTTTTAATAGATTTTGTATTTTAGTTAATTAGTTTAGCTACGTTATTATAATTAAGATTAATATTTAAATTATTCAAAGAAAATAAACAAATTGGATTAAAAAACACTAGGGAAAAGTAATTTTAATTAATACTTTCATTCATGGTAGAATGGTTAGGCAATGCTGCATGAATAATAAAAAATAAAATAATATAAGTGGAGAAGATATTGCAAAACAAAAAATTCTAAGTGGACATGTAAAACATAGATTCTATCCGTAAGTATTAGTAAACGCTTTAATAAATCAAATATATTATTATAAAATAAACAATTTAACATAAAATATAAATCATATTCTAATCATAATTAAAATATTAGAATTTCAACACGAACTAATTATGAAATTTGACATTAATTATAGAGTAATTTATTAAATAATATATGTTTTTATCTTTAAAAAAGAGGACACATTCTCCAGATGCGGATGTTTGTCAGGGTTGATGGGACATGGGTCCCTGCGCGCCTCCCGAAGGAGCTCGCGTGGAGTGGCCTTAAGGCCCTCTGTACAGGCATTTATGAAAACATAAATTCACCAGCTCGCGCATACGTTAATTCACTTGCTTGGATTCTTATTCAATTTCATATGGCGGTTCTCTTGGCTATGGAGCTTGTTCTAGATGCTTCGGATGGTTGTGATTGCAGTGGTGGCTCTCCGCTTCCCCTTCGCAGTGTATGCCCTCCACGTTTTGCCGAATCCAGCACGAGAACGCACACTGGGCATCGTTGCACCTTACTTGATTCTTTTGAGCCACTCCCTGGACATCACTTCTCCCACAGCCTCTTCTGTGGTGCTAATTCCCCTCATAGTGCTTGGGCAGCTAATCTCGGTGGTTTTGTCTCTACTCATTGCGCTCATTCGGCAATCTTTGGCAGTGTTAATTCCCCTCTCTGGACTCCTGAGCTCTCTGTCCGTCCCTTCTGCTATAGACTCCACCACCCTGCCCCTGTCTCCATGTCATGCCTCCGCCACAGAATGCGGTGCCGGCGAGGCACCAGTCGGGGCCGAGCTGCTCACCACTGCCCTTCCACCAGCTCCGCCATGGGGTCTTCCTCTGCTGATGAGGAGCATGTCCAGCCTCAGGCCTTGCGAAGCTGCAAAGGATGAGGCCTCCATAGGGAAACTGTTCATGTTGCTCAGTCAATCCCTTCCGCGGCTTTTAACCCTTCCAGTAGTGCTTTCCTTCCTATCTCTCATGAGCATGCTAGTCTCCCCATTCGGAAAACCTCCCAGCGTGCAGAATTTCGATTCGAATGCTCCTTGGATAAACCAATTGTTACAGCTTTCATCACTGTAACTCTTTGTGAAGAGTCTCCCCTCCCTGCTCCAGCCCGTATAGTCTCTCCCAGCCTCCTCTTGTCTCTAGCTTCCCCAAAAGCACAGATTTACCCGCAGACTCCATTCTTCCTTCCAAGGAGGCGCAGCGCAAGGAGGCTGAAGCCACTGACAAGGAGGGCGCTCTCAACGAAGGACTGGATAACAACAGCGATGAATATGGGTGTAGGATCGTGGAAGAACCTCCGTCTCTGGCTCATGAACAGTGACACTCACAGCTCTCAAACTCTTCAAGTTTTTTTGTTCAATCACTGTTGGAATTTTTTGTTTCCTTGCCTCAAGGCTCAGCTGGAAAATCTGATTGGTATTTTTAGTATATATCTCTATGTATCCCTGCTATGTATGAACTATAGGCCGGTTTCCCTTCTAAGGGCGGCCAAACCATCTTTGTTAAAAGGACTGGTGTCCCTTCTAGGGCAGTCCAGACTCTCTTTGACGAGCTTGTTCATCAAGCCCAGTGTTCAGGCTCTCACAGATGACACTGTGGCAGTTTTGTACTAGTAATTTTTATACATAATAGAATTAGTTTTACATAGAAAAAAAAAAAGAGGACACATTTAAATTTGAAAATGTCATACTTATCAAATTTAATAATACTAATTGTATATTTTAATTTAACATTATTATCTGATAAGAAATTATAGATATCAATTCAGAATAGTATTTAAAAAACATACTTTATAATATATTTTACATCATAAAAATCATACAAATTAACTAAATTATAATCTTATTTAATAATAATAATAATCAACTTTATTTTAAATTATAATCATTAATATTAATTTACATATATACATAAGAGATAAACATTTAAGGTAAACATTCACACATTTAAAAAAATATGTAAAAAGAAAAAGATAATAAAACCATAATCTTGTTTATTATTAATAATAATAAATTTTATTTTAAATTATATGTGTGTGTGTGTGTGTGTGTGAGGGCTAACCATTTACACATTTAAAAAAAATATGTAAAAAGAAAAATATAATAAATCAATAATAAGTTACAAGTGTTGCATAGTAGTTTAGTTACGAGGTAAAATTTTAAAAAGTATAATGCTTATTTAAATTTCATATAACTAAGTACATTTGTTAAAAAATAACTATTTACTTAAAAGTAAAAGAAAATGACAATCTTTCAAGCATGTCCATGTGTTGATGTACATGTGAATAAAATTGTTGTACTTAGGAATTTTTGTTATATCGTTATACTACTAAATTAAGATAGTTTTGATTTGAAGATTTACTAATTCTAATATGCTTAGAGATTTACTAATTCCAAATTTTAATAGTCAATGGTGTTTTCATATAATATGTTTAACAACATCTTCATTACAATAAATATTGTAAGACACTTAATATATTTATGTTTAAGAACAAGTTTTTTACCAAGCATTTTTAGTATAATTTTAATATGTTAAAAAAAATAGAACAATTTTGAAATCAACTTTGTTACAAAGTATCATAGACATGCTCAAAATCAAATTGCAACATTTTTATATTTACATTTAATGACATAGATATGCTCAAAATCACATTGCAACATTTCTATATTTACATTAAGCCGTAAGTAGCAGCTACTCTGTAACCCTTGTTTAAATTTTAAACACATTTGCTTGACATTTCTTCTCATTCATTATTTAAATTTTTGCACTCACTTGCGTCTCCGCTTAAATATAAAATATTGTTTATTCTAAATGTCTTCAAGAGAAGAAACTAACCTTTGAAATATAATATATTGTTCTTTCTAAATGTCTTCGAGATGAAGAAATTGAAATGTGGCCCTTCGTGATGGGATGGGCAAAGTCAGTTTTATAATGACAATCAAACGTACTTAATTTCTTTTTATGTCCGTTCAGGTATCAAATCAATTTTCATATATTATTTTATTTATTTATTTTTTTGACATGGGTGTTAGAGCCAGTTTGTTTTGTTTTGTTTTTTTAATACAAATACAAATAAAAAATTAAATTTTTAATTAATAAATACTTAATTATAATTTAATTATAATTTAGAAAAAATATTTGTATGAAAGTTAAATTAATAATTTTTAATTAATAAATATTTAATTTAATATTTAATTATTATTTTGAAAAAATATTTATATAAAAGTTAAAAATTAATTTAACAGTTAAAGTATAAAAATCTATGAATTTAGAGTAGAATTTTAATGACACACATGCTCACTTACTAGATAATTTTATTTCAAATATTAAAATTTAGAAAGTAATTAATATATTTTATATGAATTTTAAATAATAATTTTAATTAAAAATAAGATTTTAAATTTAATAAAAATAAAAATAAATTAATTATATATATAATGATGTAATAAATTAACTATAATGATGTAATAGTTAATAATTTTTCATATAGATTTATAATAGTGATAATAATAATAATAATAATTTATTTTTAAAGTAACATTTAAGTCAAATATCTAATTGTTGTAGGATTTTTTTTTTTTATGGGAATGTGATTGTTTCATTAATATAATGATATGAATAAATTGATTCAACTATTGACTAAGCCTTAATCTTATATCTCATTGCCAGCAATCTCATTAATCCGAGTTAAGTCGGCTAGCTAGCCTTGTTCTTCCCACCACCTACCCTTTACCGAAGGACTTATACCTTTTCTACTTCGCTTGACTAATCCGACAACCAAACGTTCGAACTTAACATATTTACGCATGGTGGGGACATCCTCAACACCATGTGCTGGGAAAGAAAGAAACGTGCTACTGGCTAGACAAAGAAAGAGCCCAGCTCCTTGTAATGATTTTATTGCTAAATTTTATGGAGGTGTACATACTCAACTCCCTTCTAGATCTCAACCTATAAAATTTTACAAAGAAGTACATGTTCTTAACTATTCCACTCAAACTTTAAAAAATTATCAAAATTTAAATTTAATATTTCGATTTTCTTTTCATAGTTATTACAACAAAGAGCATACTTATTCTTTGAACAATCAAGATAAAAATTTAGGTTTTTTGGGTTAAGAAGGAGTAACTGCTTCCAATTTGGAAAGAATTTCCCTAGGTAGACTTAATTTTCTCCATATTCTTCGTCCAAGGGCTTAAGTCTCTTGCGTCCCTTCTTATTTTCCTCTTTAACCATCTTGGGGGATCTCTCAAAAGCTAGATATGAACTCTTAAATGGGGATTTGAAGAAATTGAATCAAATTTAGCATTAGTTGTGTGATGATATGGCATGGATCACAGATCTTTATTGAGGGAGGCCTTGGAAATAGAAATCGTGCATGGAAAATCCAAATCCATGTCTTCTAGGAGGTCTTAAATCTCATTCTCTCCCATTACTAAGATAGTTGGTTCCTTTGGTAGAGAAATTTGCAAATTACCTTCTATATTATTTTCTGTAGGCACTATTGGGGGTGGAAAAGAGTTGGGAGCACCTCCAATAGCTGATTGGGGGACTGATTGATTAATCCATTGCATCACGCGGGTCTCCTCCGGAGAGGAGAGAAATGCAAAATTATTTCCAGATATAGGGGTTTGACCATAATTTGTGGATCCCTAAAGTCTGAAATTCCTTGTTTTGGGAAGAATTTTCCAAAATGCTCCTCCTCTTTATGAGTTGAATTATTTTCTGGTAAATCCTTTGCAGTGACCGAATAATCTATGAAAATATGTCCATATTCATGAAAATTGTCGCATATAAATTCGACATACTCATAATCTAGTGTATGTTCCAAAGAGTATCTTGATAATAAGTGTCCATTGAAGCTGGAAATGGCTACGAAATATTCATATAGACAAAGGTCCTTCCTTAGGATGTGTATCTCCCTCTCTTATTTTCCTCAAAAAAATTGACAAAGCTACCAATGGCATTTCCAAAGCCTTCAAGGACTTATTCCTCCCAATATTACTTTAGAAGAGAAAAGAACCAAACCCATACCTTGGAAGCAAGGAAGCCTACCTTCTGAGGATTGTATTTATCTTGCAAAAATCACATGTAGAACCAACATTATTAGAAAAGTAAGGCCCTCCTTCAAAACCTTCATTCTATATTTCAAGCTAGATCAAAATATAGTGAAGAACCATTTTCTACCCAACTCTAGATATATTTGTCCCTTGAAGTTCCATTTATTTTGGATCCAACTGATTAAGGAATTTTCAGAGCACCATAATCTAATGAACTTGTATACCAAATCATGATTCTACATATATATTCGACGTATAATTGTGTAATCTTGTTATATCTGACCTCATACATCAGATCTTGCATTAATTTTGGTAGACAACAACCTTGAATTTTATATCTCTAGAATGCTCCAAGTTGTGGTTTCTCAAGTAGTAACTAGAATCTATATTACCTCCATCTGAGCTTTGAAAAAGACTCAATGATGAGTATTTTGGTAATGATCATCAGATAATATAGTATTCCTACTAACGCCTGAGATAATCTAACTGAAAGGATGAACCCTATCCATTAAAAACTTTACAAAATGAACTCTAGCAAAAAAAAAGACCCTAAAAATAGTTTTAGAGTATTTTACTTTCTTTCAAATACTTTAAAATATTATTATTCAAAATTTATAAATACATATTTAATAAATTTCTGTTAATATAAATATATGTTTTTTAAAATATTATTATTTACTTTTTAAATATATTAATACTATTTTAATCTTATAATAACTACATTTAATATAATAAAGGTTTAGTTTTAATTACTAATATAGATAGTTACTTCAATAAATATAGATAGTTATTTAGTAAATATAGATATAGATATAGTTAAATATAAGATAGACTAACTCCACAATATTGTAGGGTTAGCCTATTTATATTGTAATATAGGTATTTAAAAATTACTATAATAATCTTTAAATATCTTAAATTCTATATCAATTTAATTTCAAATTATGTAGAATTTAATTTATGTGATTTAAATTCTACATAAATTACTAATATGTGGAATTTATAAACTCTACATTATTATATACAATATTTTTTTTCTTAAATAATAAATTTAATAATAATAATAATTAGTGAGTAAATTTGTATAAGTTATAAGCTTTTATAATAGAAAAACCTTTATCTAAAAATATTAATGTGTAGTTATTTATATTATATAAATGATTTATGTTTTGCCATATTTTATTGTTTTAAAATATTATTGCTAGAAATTTATGAATATGTATTTAATAAATTTATGTTTATATTAATATATTTTTAAAAAATATTAATGTGTAGTTATTTATAATATATAAATGATTTATGTTTTAAAATATTGTTGCTAGAAATTTATGAATATGTATTTAATAAATTTATGTTTACATTAATATATTTTTAAAATAATATATTTAATTTAGTATATATATATATATATATACCTTGAAATTTTATGTATTTTCGATCCAATTTATGAGAGAGTTTTCAAAGAACCATAATTCAATGAACTTGCACATTAACTCATACTCTATTTATATGGGATACATTTTGCAATTTTGATAGATATTTTATTTTGGCAAAATACTCCAAATTATAACCCTAACTGAATTTTTAAACAAACACAAATAATATTCCTATGAAACTCCTTAGATAATCTAACACGAGGAGGGAGCTAGCCTCACACTAGCCATAAACGACTATACCAAATAAAAAACCTTTAAAATCTCTTTACCTTTAAAATCCGTTTACAATATTTTACTTGCTTTCAAATACTTTAAATATGTTTACAACGTTTTACTTGCTTTCCAATACATTAAAGTATTATTAATTTATGTAAAATATATGTATTTTTAATATTAAATTCAAATTTTATAATAAGAAAGTAGGGATAATAATCACTTAATATAACCCAATAAAATTAAAATTAAAAAAAATCATAACCCAAATTTATAAATATACGAACACATTTGTATGAGTAATAAATTTCTATAAACGAAGCAAGTTTATTTAAAATATATTACTGAGAATTTGCTTATAAGAAATACTTGAATTCGTTTATATGGAATTTCATTGTTTTAAAATATTATTGTTAAATTTAATAGATATGTATTTAATAAATTTATGTTTAAGTAAACATATATTTTAAAATAATATATTTATTTGTGTTTAAAGATATATTTAATCTTTAATTGAAGGATATGATAATTTCTTAAATATTTAACTGTGAAACAATTATGAAATATTAATAATTCTATTTTTATTTCATTTTTAATTGTGAATTATTTAGAAAGCCATAGGATAAAATTATTTCAATATTACTCTTAGCCATAAATAAAATATTTGGATGTTTACATAAAGAAACATAATTTTAGATAGACTTTAGGGAAAGAGAAAGTAATTAAAAATGAAAAGAAAAATATTATATTTTCATAAGGATAATGTATGATTTTTATCATTAAAAAAAATATTTTAATACAAAACTTAAAATAAATGATTTAAATATTCATAAATAAAATATTTGAATATATAAGATTAAGTAATAATTATCAATATTTAAAAATAAATTAATAACAAAAAAACTAATATGAATCATAAATGAAATATTTTAAGGTTCATATTAAGTAAATATTTCAATATTAACTATGTATATATAATATATGATTAAAAAAATATGTATATATTATATAAAATATTGAAAAAAAACACATTTTTTATGGTTAATATATTTCCATCTTACTAATTTGAATTGTGTAATTTACATAATCCAAGTTGATGCGGGAGCATTAAAGCTTTCAAGCCATTAAGTCTTGAATGTAGCAAAGCTTCAAAAAGGGGTCTTCATTTTTGAGAAAAAATTATATTATTATATGTAAATAATTTGTATTTTTCAAGTTAATATATTTTATGAGTTGTAGAAATAAATAGGTCATAATTTTAGAAAAGACATGGACAAGAAAGATTTTATCCACAAGGAAAAAGAAAATATGAATTGAAAAACATGAGATTTATGGAATACATCATGAGATCTTTAGGGAATAAATTGAGTTATTTAGGGATTTAGGAAACTTTAATTTTCTTCTAAAGTTGTATTTAGTCAATGTAAGCCTAGGGGGAAAGCTAATGACCAAACGAATGTGAAATTAGGCCATGGTTACAAAGAAAGAGATAAATTTCTGAATTAGATTGCATGTATAGAGTTTTAATGAATGAGAGTAAATGGATGCATCCTTATGCTTATAATTGTCTATGTGTGTATGTGTGAATTAAGAATTCCTACAACTGTGTGCAATATGGAATTAAGAAGGGTTTCAGTTATGTGTGAACATTGAAGCTAATGATAAATTTATGTATAAATTTTTCATACAAAGATATTATCCATGTGTTAAGAGTGAGATTTAATATCAAATACAATTATCTAAGAAGAAATTTTTGCAAGTATAATTAAACTTTGTTGTGCGAGAGAAGGAGAATGAAAGGGTGAGATTTTGTTAAGGAAAAATTAGGGAGACTATACAAAGATCTGATTCTTCATATTCCAATTGCAGAAGTTGAAAGGGACTTATAAGAAGTATGTAGAAGTATGTGTACACTTAGAGTAAATACATGAATTCATTGTGTGATGAGAAGATGAAGGGTCAAAACCTCCATGGAATCTATGAAAATATCGTAGATGTATGAGAATCCTGAGAAAAAAGTCAGTAGTCAATTTAAGTGTTCAATGTCAAGCTAAGCATCAAACACTGGTATTCAACAAATGTCGATGTTCATCCTTAGAGTTTTAAAAACCATTTTATAAAATTTATGTAGGTGGGACAAATTTTAGAGACTCCTACAACCAAAAATTAACAATGAAGGAGTAAGATCTCGAGCTAGATTAAATAAAGGTGAAGACACATGAAAATTTGGATTTTCCTGCATTAAGTGGTATCAAAGCAAGTATGATCTTTGGGAAAGGAAGTCAGAGTAGGTTTTATCTTTGGAGGAGAAATTCGTGGATTGCAGCATCAATGGTTTGAGAAATCTAATGAGGTAAATATGTCTTTATATTCAATATATATTGAAGTTTCATGGATTGGGATATTGGAGAAATAGAAAGAACACTAATGTTATTTAAATCTATGAATATAATTTCTACTTGGGGAGGATGCAATAGCATATTCTTTGGATTTGAAAGAACAATGAAAGATATATAATAGTAGAGATAGCATAAGGTTTGAAGATTGCAACAAATAGTGTGCATGTTCACATAAAATTGAACATACAGGAAAATTTGGTCTTTTCAATTCAATAATTTTATGAAAGGAATTGTTGATTATAGGTAGTAGTGATGAGGATAATCACAGTAAGAAAATTGTAACCAAGAACAAAGAAAGTTATTGGAGGTTGTGGCAAATAACCTTATACATTCCAACTGAACTGGGAAGGAAAAGGACAAGTGAATGTTCTCAGAGGAAGTGAAGATTTGTAGAAGCCTAAAAAGAGTAGAGAAGCTCAAGAGGTTATAGAGGAGAGAACCAAGGATACCAAAAAGCTTGGCCTAGAGATAACTTGGTGAGGTATTGTAACATGTCAACGAGTAACTTGTTATTATAGAGAATTGGATGTCATCTACAAGTGTATAAAGTAAATCTCACAAAGAAAGAAGGAAGATGACTATTGATAGTCATGTCATGTGTTTAGGGAGAATCCAAAACAAAAGAAAAAAGGAAGCCAAGGAAATTGTCATAATGATAAGGATGATTCAAGAGGAATTTGATCAAATTTACTAAGTTGAATGTACAACTAAATGTACTAATGGAACTGCTACATGAAGGTGAGGAAGATCAAAAGTGTAGATGGACTATGTGGAAGAAAGTGAAGTGAACAAAGTTGCAAGTGAAGTTGGAGCATAGGTTGAATGATAAATTGAAGGATGAAGAGCTCATACAATTAATATGAATGTTCATTATTGTGAAAAAAACAAGAACATATCCTTTGTGAAGATGAGGATGAAGGAGCTAATGAGATCTAAGGATCTCATAATTTTAAAACTAATGAAATTTTTTTCAAAGTAGGTCATGTACTTGTAGATGAGGGAGAATTACCTCATGAAAAAATACTAAGGAAATTCTAATTAATGGAATTAGTGATGAAATTATTATACCATAGCAGGGATACATCCTTGGAGAGGAGGATAAAGGAAATGATAGACATACTGTAAGTTTCGTGAACTATTATGAAATTTCATATCATCATGAGGATTTGATGTCTGACACATCAACTGATGCCACATAACCTTGTGATTTTAAATCTGAAAATTTGTTTATAGTTGTAGGTTTTGTTGTATATCGACAAACATCTACAACTATCACCAAAATAGAGAAAAAACAAAATCTAAATTATGTTTCAAGTGAAGAAGAAGAAGAAGTGTCTTCACAAAGCAAGGAAGAAAGACATTATCAGAAATTAGTGTTGAAGGAAAATGAGGTTGTACAATCTCATAAAGTGAACATGATGCAGTTGGCTCAAGAAAGAAATCAAAAGGTGGACAATGATGGAGAATAACATATGAATTCAATGCTCGTAAGGGATGAAAAATATCTTATGAAAAAAGAAAGAGATATGTACTTCGAGGAATAATTAAAGCTTTTGGAGAAGTGGTTGGTAGAAGACACAAATGTTGATTATGACACGAAGGCTACAAATTCAATTCAAGGTAAATTCATTGATTTTTTTTGAAGAATTGAATTTCTTAGAGGAGAAATTAGAAATTCAGAAGGTGCTTATTCAATATGCAAAACTGAGGTGAGAAGAGGAGGAAATTGTAATGAAAGACAATAAAAAGGAGGAAGTTGCAAGGAATGAGCACCAAATAGTGAAGAAAGTGTATAAACAAGAATTTTATGTCTTGTAACTCTTATGCGCAAGGAAGATATGGAACAACAAGCAAGAGATCATAACAAGTTTCTATAGTGATGGACACAGTTGGATGAAGAAATTGACAAGTTGTGTATGCTGATGAAGAGGATAATCAAGATAAATTACAACAAAAGGAAAAGGAATACCAATAACAAAGTATATCCAACTGAGTAACTTTCCATCAACAATGTAAGAAGGTGTGGTAAAAAGTGTAGCAAGAAAGTATCAATTTGACTTAGCCTTGGTCAAATTGAGAAAATTTGAAATTTCCACATCAATAGACAACTTGGAGGCAATTAACTAGTGTGGCATGGCTCTTGTCACACAATTAAATTAGTAAATTTGAGTTAGAGGTCTTGGATTTCAGTTATGCATGCTTGATTGCTAATTTGTAGCAATCCAATTCAGTTATTTCGAGTTGTAATCATTTAAACTAGTTATAATTGTCAACATAACTACTTGGAGGCCAGTTGTATAGTGGGACAATAGTCTAACTTAGAGATCATCCAGTTAACTGATCAATCAACCAAAAATAGCTCATGCATGCAAGGAATTTGAATTTCTCAGTTGTTGTGGAGATTCAAAGGTAGTGTAATATTATTTGTATACTAGAATTGAGTGTACAAGTGTTGCATGCAATCAATGATCACTCCTTGGGAATTGCACAGTAAATTGGAGGAAAATTCCTAAAACACAGCGGAATATATCCTCAATATTTTCTCCAAGGAAATAGGAGCTCGGATTGGGGAATAAATTTACTAAGTCTCGGTCAGAGCTTCTCATTGAGCAAAGAGAAAAATTATTCTTTTGCAGGTTGTGCTCAGAGTGAGCTAGCAATTGTAATAGATTTTCTATTCATCTGGTTAAATGCAAGCATTATTAAGGGGTTTTACTAGTTGATTGATGCATGTTTGAAATATTTTTTCTAAATTGTGAATTAATTTCCAAAAAGTAGTAGAGTGGAATTTTGTCTCTTGATTTAGATTAATTTCCTGAGCAACAGCAATTCTATCACAAAATTTATACATGGTATCAGAGCTAGATTCACATTAGAATAATAATTTTGAAGTTGTTCCTTAGGAGATTCAAATTTGCAGCTTAATTGTAGCAAGATTTCCTCAGAGTTGGGAGAATGGCCTTCAATGGAATAAGATTAGATTATGCCTTGGAAGGAAACTCAAATTTCATTTACTGGAAGAATTACATGGAGGTAGTGCTTAATTAAAATGGATTGTTGGAATATGTCATAAAAAAAATTCCAAAATCAGGATTAAATGATACCCAAAACCTAACCAAATGGAAGAAAGATGTATCCAAGGTGAGGAGAATAATATTGGAGGGAGTGAGAAACCACATTGTCTCAAATCTCCATGGGAAAGAGACTCCTTTCACAATGTGGAAGGACCTTAGTGAGCTATTTCAGAATAATAGTGACCATAGAAATTTGGCCCTCAAAGACAAACTTTAAAAAATTAAGATACAGAAGAATGATACTATTTCGCATTATCTCACCATATTTACACAAGTTCAGGATGAACTTGGAGGGGATGGTGTGAATGTTGCAAAAGATGACCTGGTGAGCCTTTCTCTTCGAGGCCTTCCCAAAATTTGGCAGAGCTACCAGGACTCAGTGAATGGGAGGGATAAATTACCAAATTGGGAATGTTTATGGTCCGATTTGGTAAAAGAAGAAATCAGCCAAAGTACTAGATATGGAGTTTCATCCAAGGGAGAGGATGAAGAAAAAATTGCATTGGTTGGAAGGGGAAAGAAGAAAAAATGGAGAAATCTCAAACCAAACCTGATTCCAGCCAAGGGGGCAAGAAGAAAGACTTGTCCAAAATAAAATGCCTCGATTTTCATGAATCTAGGCACTATGCTACAAAGTTTCCACACAAAACGTCTAGCAAGAAGAGCTTATGAAGAGGAGCAGGTGAAGAATTTTCTTCACAGTTTGAGCTAGGCTTCACCCTTATCGCATGCATGGCTAGGGTTCTGATGGGGAGTGTGTGGTACTTGGACTCAAGTGTCTTTTTGAACATGATAGGGTGTAGAAGGTTTTTGAGTGAGATAGAGGACAAATGTCTGGAAATGCATATTGAGCTTGGGGATGATGGAAGGTACAATGCTACCGATATTGGTATAATAACATTTAAGAGGGAGTTAGGATCCCCTCTTCACCTAAAATATGTCATGTTTGTTCGAGGCTTGAAGAAGAACCTCATCTCTGTAGCATTTTGGAATACCATGGTTATTATGTAATTTTCAATAAACGGAAAGTCTTTCTGAGGCACATAGCCACTAGGAAGGTGAAGCAGGTCAGGGTTCATGTGAAGAACATGTATAAACTTGATGTGGAATATTGTGTTGCATTAAGCAGTAAGGCGGAGAAAGTGGAGAGTCACGATGTCGGTGAGATTTGACACAAAAAACTTGGTCATTTTCACCATGGTGCCCTAAAAATTATGCAACAAATAACCACTAGGCTCCCTAAAGGATCATTGGAGCAACAAGATGTCTACTAGTGTTGTACCTTGAGGAAGTATGTAAAATACACATTCCATGATTGTGATAGAAAAGCACATGTAATATTGGAGAGAGTCCACTCTAATGTTTGTGGACCCTTCTCAATCGCCTCCACTGCTAGACATAAATACTATGTTATTTTTATTGATGATTTGTTAAGGAAGTGTTGGATCTTCTTCATGCGGAATAAGGATAAAACATTCTCAAATTTTGTAGAATTCAAGGAACTAGTTGAGAAATATATCAACAAGAAGTTGAAGGCACTAAGAAGTGGCAATGGAGGTGATTATTTTTAAAATTACTTCAAGTACTTTTGTGCCAAAGAAGGAATTCGAAGAGAAATGACAGCTCTCCACAGCCCAAAATAAAATGTGGTAGATGAGAGAAATAAGAGGAGCATTGTAGGAGCTATGAGAGATATGCTACATGACCAAGCCCCGCCATTTCATTTGTGGGAAAAGGAATGTAATAGAACATTCTACTTGCTAAATCGGATTCCTCATCAGATGCTTGGTATGATTACACTGGCGGAGGCCTTCATGGGTAGAAATCCATATGTGTCTCGTTTCATAATTTTTGGAGCCTTTGTTTACTGCCATGTATCCAAATATTCAAAGAAGAAAGTTGAGCCTACATTTGAGTTGGGACATTTTATGGGTTTCACTGAAACTCGATACAATTACCGAGTGTACTTACCTTCCCTAAGAATGGCATATTCGTGAAGGGATTTCATGTTTGGTGAGGAGAAATAAATGAGATTCTCTCTTGAGAGGGAGCTATGAATCTCACCATAAGAGGATATTTTAGCTCTAGTGGAAGATCCTTAGGAGGTGCCTCAAGAAGTTGTGCCGAAACCACAAATGAAGGGGTAGAGAGGAGGTAGAGTGGAGACAACCACTCAAGAAGGAAAATCCAGAAAAGTTAGTAAAGGAACCAGGGAAGATGATATATTAGTGCAGGATGTGAGGGATAATGTGTGAGCTCCTTCAAATTAGTGCAGGAAAAGGAGGTCATATGAGAGGTGCACTAGCTACATGGCTCTAATGACTAATCTTGTAGAGACTGAGCCAACCTCTTTTGAGGAATCAGTTTAGAAAAAATTTTGGGTTGATGTAATGGTGGAAGAATATGAATCCATCATGAAGAACAATGTTTGGGAAGTAGTATCATGGCTAACAGATAAATTAGTTGTGTGTTCGAGATAGACCTTCAAGGTTAAAACTATAATAGACAAAGGCATAGAGAAGTATAAGGCCATATTTGTGGCCAAAGGATTCTCTTAAGTTGAGTTAATTGAATATGAGGAACCTTTTCTCATATAGCAAGGTATTCATCCATTAGATCAATTCTTGCACTGGTTGCACAAATTTGGTTAAGATCCACCAGATGGATGTAAAAATAACATTTCTCAATCATTTTATTGAGGAGGAAGTGTAAATAGAGAAACCAAAAGGTTTTGAGACATTTTATTGGGATTATTATGTGTTCAGACTCAGGTGAGCATTATACGGTTTGAAATAGGAATCTCAAGCTTAATATGTTCAGTTTGATAGTTATCTCACTAGATTAGGCTTCACCAAAAGTGAAGCGGATCTGAATCCCTATCAAATGCTGGTAGAAGTTAATTTTCTTATCATTTTTTTATATGTTGATGGTTTAATATTGAAAGGTGATGAGAAATTGATCAACCCTTGCTAGGAGGACCTTGCAAGGGAATTTGAGATGAAAGACATGGGTCTCATGCACTACTTCCTAGAAATGGAAGTATGACAAGGCAATGGGGAATTTTTTGGGTCTCAAAGCAAGTATGTCAGTGAGATACTTCAAATATTTTGTACAGAGAGTTGTAAGCCCATGGAGACTCATCTAGCTACCAACTGGAGGAAGGAGAATGCCACTTCAGATGAAGAGGTTGATGCTACCATTTACAAAAAGCTAGTGGGTTCATTGATGTATCTTGTGAACACATGACTAGACATGTGATATGTATTCAACTAGTTGAGCCAAGTTATGGTTAGTCCTACCAAATTATATTAGAAGGAAACAAAGCATGTTTTACGGTACCTCAAAGGAACTACCCAGTATGGATTATGATACAAATAGACAGAGGGAGTGAAGTTTTGTGGCTTCATAGATGCATATTGGGTAGGGAGTCCATATAAACAAAAGAATACATAAAGCACAATTTTCATGGTTGCTTTTGTAACAATTTCCTGGTACAACGAGAAGTAGAGGTCTATGGTGCTCAACTTGGTATAAGTTGAATACATGACTGCAAGTCAAGCAACATGTGAGGTGATCTGGATTAGAAAGATACTTGTGGGAATATTTGGTCAGGAGATGGATCCAACTGTGATATATTGTGATAAATATAGTTTCATTAAGATCTTTGAGAATTTGTATTTCACGATCGGTCCAAGCATATATATTTTTGGTATCTTCATTTATGGGACCATGTGAAGAAGAGAATAATGTTGCTACAATACATTTTGATAGAGGAACAATATGTTAATATCTTGGCAAAGGCTTTTTCAAGAGGGAAGTTTTAATTCCACAGGTGTAGTATAAGGGTGGCTGATAATCCCTTTATTGCTAAGAGGGAGTGTTGAGAAGTGTTGCAAGAAAGTCTCAATTTGACTTAGCCTTTGTCAAATTGAGAAAACTTGAAATTTCCACATCAACAAAAAACTTGGAGGTAGTTAACAAGTGTGGCATGGATCTTTTCATCGAGTTAGCTCAATAAATTTGAGTTACAAGACTTTGATTTTAGTTATACATGTGTGATTGCTAATTTGTAGCAATCCAGTTCAATTATTTCCAATTGTATTCAATTAAACTAGTTTTAATTGTTGATAAAACTAGTTGGAGATTAGTTTTGTAGTGAGACACAAATTTAACTCAAATATCATCCAATTAACTAATCAATCAACTAGAAATAGCTCATGTATACAAGGAATTCAAATTACTTAGATGTGGTGGATATTCCAAGGTAGTGTAACATCAGTTGTACACTAGTCTTGAGTGGACAAGTCTTGCATGCAATCAATGATCAATCCTTGGGAATTGCACAATCAATTGTAGGAAAATTCCTAAAACATAGGGGCCTAATTCCTTAGGATTTGCGCAAGGAAATAGGAGCTAAGGTGGGGGCATAAACTAACTAAGTCTAGGTTAGATATTCTCATTGACTAGATAGAATAATTATTCTTTTGTAGGTTGAGCTCAAAGAGAGCTAGCAATTGTAATAGATTCTATATTCATATGATTAATGCAAGTAGGATTAAAGGGGTTTTTATCAGTTGGTTTCCCCTTTAGATAAATATGTGTACCTATGTATGAGATTGATGCATGTTTACAAATGTTGTTCTAAATTGTGAATTAATTTCCACAAAGCAGTAGAGTAGAATTCTGTTTGTTGATTTAGATTACATTTCTTGATCAGTTGCAAATCTATCACCAAAATTCTACAAGGTGAGAGAAGCATAAAATTTGGAATCCTCGAGAAGTTAAGGAAACATCAAGAGTAGGAAAACAACATGCTAGGAAGAATGTGCAACTACAACACAAGATTTTTTATCCTCAAGGATTCGAGCATTAATTACACAAGATCATGAGGTCATGATGTTTTTCTGCCTTGGGATTTCGATACAGGAGAATTAGAGTTTCGAGGCTATCAAGTTTTTGATGTAACAAAGCTTCAAAAAGGGGTCTTATTCTTTTAGAAGAATTTATACTCTTCTGTTTAAATAAATTGTGTTTTCGAATTTGATGCATTTTATGAGTTTTAGAATCAGATAATTCATAGTTTCATAACATTGTGGATAAAAAAAATTGTATCTATAAAAAAAGAAGTAAATATTCCTTGAAAATCATACGAGGTTTATAGAAAAAATCATGAGATATTTATGGAATAAATCATGAGAGATTTAGGGAATAAATGACAGAGTGATTTATAAATCTAGGAAACTCTAATTTTCTTCTAAAGTTTTGTTTAGTCAATGTGAGCTCATGAAAAAAGAAATGGTCAAAATGAATGTGAAATCAAGCCATAGTTATAAAGAAAAAATTAAATGTTTTTAATTAAGTTGTATGTAAAAAAATTATATGAATGAAATTAAATGGAAGCATCCTCAGACTTATAATTTCAACTGTGTGTGTGGATGAATAATTCCAGCACTTATGTGTAACTTGGAATTAACCAAGAATTTAGTTCTATGTGATACTGAAGCTAACGAAAGATTTATGGTTAAAATTTCCATACATAGATATTATCCATGTGTTAAGGTTGAGATATAATATCAAATACAATGATCTAAGAAGAAATTTTTGTAGGTATAATTAATCTCTGTTGTGTGAGAAAAGGAAAATGAAAGGGGTGAGATTTTGTAAAGGAAAATTTGGATAGAATATACAAAGATCTGATTCTTCATAGTCCATTTGCAGAAGTAAAAAGGTACTTATAATAAGTATGTAGCAGTCTGTATAGAATTAGAATAAATTCTTTAATTCATTGTGTGACGAGAAGACAAAGGGTTGAAACCTTTGTGGAATATGTGCAAAGATCATAGCTCTATGAAAATCCCAAGAAAAGAGTCACCATTTAATTTAAGTGTTTGATGTCAAGTAAAGAATCAAACATTATTGTTTATCAAATGTCGGTGTTCATCCTTAAAGTTATGGTAACCATTTTGTAAAGGTTATGAAAATGGGGGATTATAAATAGGAGAATGAAAGGGGTGAGATTTTGTTAAGGAAAAAATGGGCATAATGTACAAATATCCTATTCTTCATATTCCAATTGCAGAAGTCAAAAGGGACTTATAAGAAGCATGAAGAAGTCTTTGTAGACTTAGACTGAATTTGTCAATTCACTTTGTGACAAGAAGATGAAGGGTTGAAACCTTCGTGGAATCTACACAATGATCATAGCTATATTAAAATCCCAAGAAAAGAGTCACTAGTTAATTTAATTATTCAATGTCAAGTGTAGCATCAAACGTTAGTGTTCATCAAATTTCACTGATCATCCTTGGAGTTTTGGTAACTATTGTGTAAAAGTTATGCAAATGGGAAAAAATGTAGAGACTCATATAACCACAACTGAGCAATGAAGCAATAACACTCTAGGATGAATTAAATAAAGGTGAAGATGCATGATAATTTGGATTTTCCTGCATCACAAGTACCCAAATGGATTAGACATAATGAAAAATTATATATATTGAAGTGAAAATATTTATTTATGTTTTACACTTTAAAATATTGTACTTCAAAGGATTTAATCCTTCTCAATGTTTCTTAAATTTACAATTAATAAAAATATATACTAATTATTTTTTAAAATATATTGATGTCAATTTATCAATATTCTTAACAAGAATTTACAAAAAATAATAATAATAACACCGAATGTGTTCCCTCTATGGATTTACCTATGCAAACACTGTTCATCCCAACCAATCTTGGAGCTCTATTTTCATCATACTCTATCCAATAATTTTTAACCACATTGTCGATCCCTCCTCGTCCACTCCCTCTTGTTAAAAATGGCACATGTCTAACACGTCCATACATGTGGCCCTGACATATTCGCAAGAAAATTTTCATTTAATTATAGTTGAACAAAATTAGCATGGTATTGAATAGGTAGCCTATTTCCAGTTGTGCAACTTCAAGGTTCATGAACTTGAAAATATCAATGCTCTTTTCACCTTCTTTGGTTACCACTAAATCATTTGATTGACATGAAACCTTAGTCGCAACCTGTAATATTTCCTTCTTAGTACGGTTGGAGTCTGATTCCTCTGTTCTTTCATCTGAGGTAAGATTTATTGTTTTTTTCTCACCTTGATCGATTATTGGATGAAGTGTATTAGAATTGATTTCTGTGCACTTCTACTTCTTTCTTGATATGAATGTTCCAGTAATTATGGATTTCATTATATGTCCATCCAGGAAAGTGTGCAAAAATGTTATACCACTTGCAAAACACCCCAAGAAATACTCCTCAATTGCTTGGAATTTTCATTAATAATTAACAAGAAACAAAAACAACTCAACAATCAAAATCACCTATCACCGAGTTGGGGAATGGAGATCAATAATGAGTTTCTATTCATATTCTGATAAAATCCCTCATTTCAGGTCTTTCTATAGGTGATTCTTCCATGTTAATTTACAAATCTTATCACATATAAGAAGGTATGCAACAAAAAAGACTCGACATTTCTTATTAGTATGAAAACTCGGTGAAGAAGCCATATATTTTCTTGAAAAAAAATATGCATTACCAGCGAGTTTTAGAACTACAATCCAGTAGAAATGGTTGTGGTTTAGAATGAAACAAATGAGATTTTGGTCCTCCGCGGCAGTACATGGTCCTTTCTTTAGTCCAATCTTGTCACAACCTGGTTGTCTCCCCATATCAAAAGGTTTACATACTCGAAATTGACACCTCTTGAAACTAGCTAGCTAGATTGATAGCTAGGAATTAATATCTCTTATTGTCTAATTATTTTCTTTCCTTTATTCTTTCCATCCTGAATTTTCTAGGTCATTTTTCTTCTTGCCCACATGTAAAATTGGAGGAAATTTATATTTTCATAAGCCACACCTACAAGGAATTAGGATATGAAAAACCACACATCTTTAATCTATCATGCACCGAATTTTTGAACAATTCATGGTGTAGGAAGAAGTTTCAATATGGAAATGGATACTCTAAGACCGCTTTTGAGGCATGTGCCTTGGTCTAATCAGTCTGGTATTCAAGGTTCAAATATTATTCATATTAATCTCACTCACATTTTTACATCATTAAATAAATTTGGAGGTCTAAAATGGGCCTCAAACAAAAAATGTACAACCAAAATGAACATTATAAGAACCAATAGGATTCAAGATGATGATGCCAACAATGGGGGATGATTCACCATTTTTGGAGTAAAATAATAAAATGATTAAAAATTAAAAAATTAAAAATCTAATTTTCCAACTCGTATTTTCAACATATGTCCCTACGGCTTTACTCAAATTTCGAGTGGGAGCATTCAGCGGAAGAAAATTTTTAATTCCTCATTCAAGGAGCACCCATGTTGCATACTTTTGATGGTATCTGCTACACGAAAAGTGATAAATACATGGAAAATGTGATTGTAATCACATTTTTCATGTATTTATCATTATTCATGAATCAGGGTCCATCAAAAGTAAGCAACATGGGTACTCCTTGGATGCATAATAAAATTATGCATCCAAAGAGTGCATTCACTCGAAATTCAAGTAAAACGGTAGGGAGATAAGTTGAAAGAGTAGTCTTTTTTTCCTCTAAAATTTGATTATGTAATCTAATATTATTTTATTATTTCACTATTATTTTATAATATTCCTTAGAAGGCCCATTTTAGACCTCAAAATTTCTTTAATGGAACAAATTGACCAAAAATACTTGAAACACCTATACAGACTCTCTTCTAAGGCATGTTTTCCTGTCATCTTGTTCATCTCATTGAAGTAGCATTGCATGTGAGGAAAATAATCACTAATCCTGTAAGCAGGCACAAAGACAGTTGTAATTGTGGATTCAGAATGGTTCAAAACTTTGTGTGGGAGAGAATTTATGCTCCTTATGTGTGTAAATGGTGAGTAGCTAATAGGGATGCACATTGATGGTATTGAAACTGCTTTCTTTGAGGTTTCTTTATCTATCACTGTAGTAAAGGTAAAGGCATAAAAGGAAGCAAATCCAATTGAATTAAAGTATAAAAGAAATAAATCAGAATCAACAGCTATACCACTGACACCTGCAAAGGGATTCGTAGCGGAATCACATGGGTTGCATTCAAGTCGCACATGCCTAGCTAGAAAAGTTTTATCTTTTTATTCAAATTTTTCTATAACTTTTTATTCTATTATTTTTTATTTAGAGGTTTCAACCCAACACTTATGTGTCATGTATGCCGACCGTCTAACCCATCGTTCGTTTTCTCCTTCAATAATTTAGCAGAACATGGGGTCCAATCTTCTCCACTAGTTAATTAAGTCATTAATTGAGTAGGCCTTCACCACGCCACTTCACATTTGTAGGCATTTCGAGCTCCCTCACCATTTTAGCAGGGTGTTTTTTTATGTATGGATGGATTTCAGAAACTTTTTATTATTTAAAGGGGGGAATTTTCTTATTTAAACTAGACATAACAACCTGCTTACTCATTTGAATCAAGAATCATCAAGAAATAAAATAAGAAATCCTCCATAAAATTATTATTTAGTAGGGGATTCTGTAAGATTGAATTAATTGTCACAGAAATCTGCATTGTAAATTGATGGACGACGTAACTATATAGAACCAGTCAATAAGTGATTGTTTTTTATTATCACAGGATCCGTTCTCCTATACTATATAAGTGGTCTATTACATTTATTTGATGGCAATAATTTCCACTCCATCCTCTCATTCATATGGTTTAAAAGAACTTTGAGGTATTTGGTAGCCTTTAAATAAAATTATGGAACCTTCTTCTAATAGTAGGGGCATTCACTTATTTCAGATGTCTCTTATTCCAACCCTTAAATATATCATAATCATCTCGCCAACTTTACCTACCCATGGAAACTTGCAGGTGGTGAGATGTGTCATATGAGCTGGCCTAAAATAGTGGTCCTACCAAATTTTACTATTTCCATGTGAACGAAACATAATATTTCCCCTTGTTTTTGTTTCAATGTAACATTGATTGCCCCAAGCTCCATTAGTGAGTGGTCACACAATGCCTTATCTTAGTAATTTCTGACCAAGTTCTTGTCCTTTAGAGATTAATTGAAGAAAAATTGTATCCATGTGACCAATAATTTGATTTTGAGTGGGGAAAGATGATGGCTTAAACATCACTATGTCATTGTTAATACTATTAAGCTTTTAAGTTTACATAGATTACTTACAACATTTCAAATTTAGTTTATAATTTTGTATAAGTATGAAATAATTGTTTATTAATCTTTTAAATAATTTTTTTTTTTAAAGTAGAGTAAGTTAATTAACTTGTGTTAATTAAATTAATATTTTCAACAATGCAAATATAGCTCATAATTATTTAGAAGTTTTCAATAATTATTTACTAAATGTTTTTTAAGCATAGTAGGTTAAAAAATTTATGTTAATAACTTATTATTTTCATTCTATTGAGTGCCATGGAATACCTAATTTAAATATATTTTATAATATTAACATTTAATATATTAAAATTAAATTTTATAGCATAAATATTTAGCATTTTTAAATGTATGAATGGAAAAAATTTCATAAATTCAATAAATTATTTTGTTATAAGTCTATCTTATTAACGAGATCTTATACCAAAGAAATATAATTTCTTTCAGGTTGTGCTTGGAAAACATTGTTCATCCCAACCAATCACATAGCCACATTTTCTTCTACCTCCCTGGAATTAAAATTTGACACATGGTATTATTGTTTTCACCCAAGCGATCTTCGAATGTTCCTGTCAATTCCTCTCCTTCTCAGTTGATTTTTTTCGTTAATGGAATTTTATCATACTAATGATGGTGAGGATATTGACATCGACTGGGAAACACTATGCGGATATTTGATGTGGTGATCAAGATAGAGTTGGTATCATTTCCAATGAGTAGTGGAATTAGACTACTCCATTCATGGTTTATTTGATAGACAATGAATGCCTAGTCAGGCATCCTTCCGAGAATCAATTTTCTACTAACCCCAAAGACACAATATTTTATACCAAGAGGTTGATTGGGATGTACTTCTCAGATTAATATGTTCAATTTATGAGTTTGTTTGACCATTTTCTACTGCATGCAAAACTAACAACAAGCCTCTCATCCAAGTTTCATACTAAATAAAAAGGGTAACTTTCGAACTTAAGGAAATATCACCAATGGTGTTGAATAACATGAAATAAATTTTCCAAAAATACATTTTTTTCAGGTAATTAAATATGTGATTACCATTCCTGCTTATTATAATGATTCTCAAAGCCAAAGCACTAAAATTATAAGGAATATACCAATTTTGGATGGCTTACAAATGTTAAATGAACCGACAACTATTGCAATTACATATGGGTTTGACAGGAAATCCCATTCATCATATGATGGTGATACCATCCTCTTATTCGATTTGGGTGGATGGAGTTTTAATGTTGTAGTGATTAATATTAAGATACACAAAATTGAGGTGAAGGTAGTTGCAGGAGACACCCATATGGGAGGTGAGAAATTTGACAACAAAATGGTCAACCATTTTGTGTAGGAATTTCAAAGGAAATACAAAGCGAACATAGCAAGATATTCAAGAGCATTAAGGAGGCTTCACACTAAATGTGAGTAAGCATAGAGAGATTTGTCTTCAAGTGCATAGGTCATCATTGAAGTACCCTCTCTTCATGAAATGCAAGTTCTTGTCCTTTTGAAATTAAGTGAAGAAAAATTGTAGCCATGTGACCAATAATTTGATTTTGAGTGGGGAAAGATGATCTCTTAAACATCACTTTGTCATTGTTAATACTACTAAGCTTTTAAGTTTACATAGATTACTTACAACATTTCAAATTTAATTTATAATTTTGTAGAAGTATGAAATAATTGTTTATTAATATTTTAAATAAAATTATTATTTTTTTAAGTAGAGTAAGTTAATTAACTTAGGTTAATTAAATTAATATTTTCAACGATGCAAATATAGCTCATAATTATTTAGAAGTTTTCAATAATTATTTACTAAATATTTTTTTAAGCATAGTAGGTTAGTAAATTTATGTTAATAACTTATTATTTTCAATCTATTGAGTGCCCTAGAATACCTAATTTAAATAGATTTTATAATATTAACATTTAATATATTAAAATTAAATTTTATAGCATTAATATTTAGCATTTTAAAATGTATGAACGGAAAAATTTTCATAAATTTCATAAATTCAATAAATTATTTTTTTATAAGTCTATCTTATTAACGGGATCTTATACCAAAGAAATATAATTTCTTTCAATTTGCGTTGGGAAAACATTGTTCATCCCAACCAATCACATAGCCTCATTTTCTTCTACCTCCCTGGAATTAAAATTTTACACATGGAATCATTGCTTTTGCCCAAGCGATCTTCAAATGTTCCTGTCAATTCCTCTCCCTCTCAGTTGATTGTTTTCGTTAATGGATTTTTATCATACTAACGATGGTAAGGATATTGACATCGACTGGGAAACACTATGCGGATATTTGATGTGGGGATCAAGATAGGGTTGATATTATTTCCAACGAGTAGTGGAATTAGACAACTCCCTTCATGGTTTCTTTGATAGACAATGAATGCCTAATCAGGCATCCTTCCAAGAATAAATTTGCTACTAACACCATAGACACAATATTTGATACTAAGAGGTTGATTGGGATGTATTTCTCAGATTAATATGTTCAAAGTGATGAGTTCTTTTGTCCATTTTCTATTGCATGCAAAACTAACAACAAGCCTCTCATCCAAGTTTCATACTAAATAAAAAGGGTAACCTTTGAACTTAAGGAAATATCGCCAATGGTGTTGAATAACATGAAATAAATTTCCCAACAATACCTTTATTTTCAGGTAATTAAATTTTTGATTACAATTACTACTTATTATAATGATTCTCAAAGCCAAACCACTAAAATTATAAGAAAGATACCAATTTTGGATGTCTTACAAATGTTACAAGAACCGACAAATGTTAAAATTGCATATGGGTTTGACAAGAAATCCCATTCATCATATGATGGTGATAGTGTCCTCATATTTGATTTGGGTGGATGGAATTTTAATGTTGCAGTGCTTAATATTAAGATACACAAAATTGAGGTGAAGGTAGTTGCAAGAGACACCCATGTGGGAGGTGAGAAATTTGACAACAAAATGGTCGGCCATTTTGTGTAGGAATTTCAAAGTAAAGACAAAGCTGACATAGCAAGAAATGCAAGATCATTAAGGAGGCTTCACACTACATGTGAGTAAGCATAGAGAGATTCGTCTTCAAGTGCATAGGTCATCATTGAAGTACCCTCTCTTAATGAAACCCAAGACCTTCATACGAAAATCAGAAGAGCACATTTTGAACCAATGGACATTTATTTTCATGAAAAATGTATCACGATTTTTGGGATGTGCATGGAGGATGTCAGATGGACCAAAACCCAAATTGAAAAAATATTTTTTGTGGGAGGTTCTATGCAAATACCCAAAGTGCAAGGATTGCTGAAAGATTTCTTAGATGTTCACAAGGAGTTGTGTATGTCCATCCATCTTGATGAATATGTAGTGTATGGTGTTTTTGTGTAAGTTGCGACATTGAATGGAGATAACACAACACACCTAATATTTCTTGATGTCTTCCCCTTTAGTCTAGGAATTGTAGTTCACTAGGATATTATGAGTGTATTTATCCCAAAAAATTCACAAATTCTAGTTAAAAGGGAAGGTGAATACATTGTTATGAATCACAATCAGGAAAGAATGAGAGTAAGTGTCTATGAAGGGAAAAGGAATAATGTTAACACAATAATATTTTGGGAGAATTTGTTTTTGAGGGTCTTTTTCATGCACCTAAAGGTGATGTCAAAATCATCAAAAAATTGGAGATTGATGCAAAAGAAATTTTGAAGGTGTCAACATAACATAAGACAAGTGGGCTAAAGGAGGCGATGATCATGACGAATTAGAGTGGTAGGACGAGAGATGATGAGATTTAAAAAATGATGGCAGAGGCAAAAAAATAAAATTGAATATCAAGACTAGAAGGAAATAATGGAACTGAGTAATGCATTGGATCAATACATCCATGACATAAATACAATGTTACATAAGGAAAATATATGGGGAACGATGAAGAAGAAAGAGGTTGAAAACTTCGAAGAAGGTCTTGAGGTGGTAGTGTAGAAATTATACAAACATATGTATATAAATGGATTCAATCCGATGTAACAATGTATGCGTCTAGATACTGAATCACTTCTAAAAATCAATTGCAGAAATTAAACATAATCACCAATCACATGAAGCAAAGAAATAATCAAATAAAACCACAACACAAATACTTTCTTAGGGAAAGCTTGATTCTAAAAACCCCACTATCTTATATTTTCTATTAACCATGGAATCATGAAACAATTACTATGCACTCTTCTCATGAGAGTCTCCTACACTGCTAATCGTCTCACACTGTCTCGGATAAAACTGACCAACACTTAGCCAATTCTCAGCCTCTAAATAGCCTGCCTTGCTTGCGCAATTCCTGATGAATGAAATCCCTATTCTTTAGAAATTTTGGCCTTCCTAAACTGCGCAAGGATCATGGGAACTCCAATGGATGTCTGGTTTCATGCAAGTAACCTACTAATCACACAAATAATAGTTAAAATCCCTTTCACCTTTGTCTCAACTCAATATCCACTGCAACTAAAATGCATGCAACTATTAATAGTAAATCATCAGTTTCATGGTAGATCATTTATTGTGAATTAAATAATATCTAATTCCCTTGATCTCTCACTAATGCAACAAATAGCTACAACTAGTTCAACTGACTCTAACTCACGTAACTGAGTTAAGTGATTACACAAGCATTAAACTAATGCACCAAATACAATTCAATCCATAACTAATAGAATTGCTCTGCATGCCTCATCAACCACCCTCAACTCAAAATACATGAGCTAACTGAGTTTATCACACTCAGTTAACTATTACAAGTGATTACGAGATAATATTACATTTTATTGTCGAATTTAATTAAGGGAAAATTAAATTAGACACTGCACCAAATTTAGCCCACACTAGTGTAGGTGCTGCAAAGACCTATTGGTCCCACACTAGTGTCTGTGCTGCAATTTCTTGTTGGACTTCAACACTCCCTCTCAACAAGAAATGGATTATCTGCCACCCTGATCTGGCCTCTATGGTATTCTAATTTTCTCCTAGTGAGCACCTTCGTCAGAATATCTGCATCCTGATCTTCCGTGGGAATGTACTGAAGTAACACTATGTGCCTCTGAACACAATCTCTTAGATGGTGGTACCATATGTCTATGTGCTTGGACCTGTCATGAAACACCGGATTAACCAAGAGTTTAATGCAACTTCATTTATCACAATGTATCACAATTGGATCCATCTGAGAACCGAACAAACAAACTAGGATTTTTCTCATCCAGATGGCCTCACATGAAACTTGAATTGCTTCCAGGTACTCTGCCTCGGTTGAGATGAGTGCCATAGATCGTTGCTTCCTTCTATACCAAGAAACTGTCATCGACCCTATGCTGAAGATCCCTCCTGATGTACTCCTTCTGTCTGATGGACTGCCGGCCCAATCTACATCCGTGAAGCCTTGAAGCTTCACTCCCTTTGTCCGTCTATACCATAATCCATACTCTATAGTGCCCCTCAGATATCTCAAGACATGCTTCTTGCCTTCCAAAATATCTTGGTCTATTTAACTATAGCTTGACTCAACTAGTTAACTGCATAGAAAATGTGTGGTCTAGTGTTCACCAAGTACATCAGTGAACCCACTAACTGCCTATAGACAGTAGCGTCCACTACTTCTCTAGAAGCAGCATCCTCTTTCCTCCAATTTCCTGAAAGAGGAGTGTTCATAGGTTTACAACTCTCCATGTGAAACTTACCCAATATCTCTTTGGCATACTTTCCTTGAGAAAAAAAAAAGTTCACCATCCTGCTGCCATATTTTCAAACCAAGGAAATAGTGAAGGAGTATCATGTCATTCATTTAGAACTCCCTTGAAAGATCCTCCTTGCATGAGTTTATCAGCTTCTCATCACATATCAAAATTAGATCATTAACATAAAGTACGATAATCAAGATCTTACCATCAACCACAATATGGTACAGGTTTTCATTAGCTTCACTTTTGGTGAAGCCCAACCCGGTGAAATAGTTGTCAATCTGAGTGTACCAAGCATGAGGTGCTTGCTTCAGCCCATAAAATTCTCTCTTGAGTCGAAACACATGAGACTCACTATCAAAGATCTCGAAACATTATGGCTGCTCTATGTACACTTCCTCCTCGATAGCTCCATTGAGAAACATAGTTTTCACATCCATCTTATGAATGTGCCACCCCATTTACATTGAGAGTGAAAGGATAGATCTAATGGAAAAGTACCTCGCTACTGGTGCAAAAGTCTCTTCATAGTCGATCCCCTCAACTTGTGAGAATCCCCTGGCCACAAATCTGGCCTTGTACTTCTCCACACTCCCATTAATATCTTGCTTCACCTTATAGAGCCATCTAGATTCAACCACTGATTTGTCAACCGGTCTTGGGACAATCTCCCATGCACTGTTCTTGATGATGGATTCATACTCCTCTACGATCGCATCAACCCAAATTGGTTGCTGCACTGTTTCCTAAAAGGAAGATGGTTCTATCACAATACACTTGCTCATAAGAGCCATGTATCTAGTAAACCTATCCATAGATTGTCTCTATCTGCACCGTGAAATAGGGGCTCCTAAATTCTTTGTCGCATCAAGTCTCAATCTATTAGCTTTCGTGGTGCTCCTTCTACCATTTATGGTGGATGGCTCTGCATGAGTGTTTTCTTCCACTCCATGATCCTCGACATGTGGTTGCTCCACATATTGAGTTCATTCTTTGGAACGAAAAGTTCCTCCTCTACATGCAAATCCAACTCCCTCTCAAGGGACAATCACATGGCTTTCTCCTAATCAAATTTTATATCCCGTCACACAATAATATTTTTTTTGTTTGGAAAATACACCCGATAGTTGTGGGGAGTTTCAGTGTACCCAAAAAATATCCCAATCTCAGTTGTTGGTTCAAGCTTCTTCCTGGCGTCTTCGCTCACATGCACATAAACATATGAGCCAAAAATCTTAAAATATGAAACATCAGGTTTCTTACTAGTAAAACCCTCTTCTGGTGTACTCATGCCAAGTATCCAAAGAGGAAAATGGTTTTGCACAACTACCGATGTGTTGCATGCCTTCATCCATAGATGCAATGGTAGACCCTGATCATGCAACATCGCTCGTGTTGCACCCACAATTGGTCTGTTATTTCTTTCTATGACCCCATTCTACTCTAGGTTATGAGGTGCAATCAACTCTCTCCAAATTCCTTCTTTGCAGTAGAAGTTCTTGAATTCATTGGAGATGTACTCACCACCATTTTCGCTCCTAAGAGCCTTCACATGCTTCCCCGTGTCTTTACCCACCAGTGCTTTGAACTCAAGAAACTTTGAGAATGTCTGATCTTTCTTATGCATGAAGTAGATCTAGCACTTTCGAGAAAATCCATCAACAAATATCACATATTACTTATGTTTTGATGTCGAAGCACTAGAGAGTGGTCCACACACGTTTGAGTGAACTCTCTTAAGGATTTCCGAAGCTCGGTTCTCCTTCTTGTGAAAAGTGGCCTTTGCATACTTCCCCATATTACATCCCTTGCATGTGTCTGACTGCGCAAGTGTACCATTGGGAAGACCCGTAGAAATATGTTTCATGACCTTCAAGGCTCCATGGTGAAGATGGCCCAATCTCCTATGCCATAACTCGCCCTCATCCTGTCTCACAACTTTTTCCTCCTTACCCATAAATGTTGTGTAGCCATATCAATTGAGTTTATAGAGATTCTTAACTCGAATCCTAATCTTCTTGGCTTGTCCTGTTGTTTTGTGTCACAGGAAAGATTTTCACTCACTGAAAACAACATCATAGCCTCTATCCTCCAACATTGCGACTGAGACCAATTTTTTCTTCAAGCCTGGTACATGCATTACATTTTTTAATTGAAAGGGTTTACCTGACTATCTCTCAAAGGTAATTGTATCAATCCCAGTAACACTGTATCGCCCATCATCACCCATTTCGATATGCATTTGGAGGTCCTTCTCCTCCAAGCTACTGAAAATTTCTTTGTCTCTCGTCATGTGAAAATATGCATCACTATCCAAGTACCACACCGATCCCATTGCACTTGACACCATGCATGCGATCAATGAGAATTCAAGTTCAAATTGTGAGGCCAAAGCCTCACCAACAGCATATATTGAAGCATTATTTTTCTTCTTCTTTTGTGGACAATTAGTGGCATAATTTCCATGCTCGTGACAGTGAAAACACTTCACTCTAGAGATGTCGCGCTTCTTGCCATCTTTGTCGGACTCAGATTTGGAATTAAATTTCTTTCCTTTCCCCTTCTTCACCTTTGCAGCCAAAGTGAAATCTTCTTCATAATCATGCCTAAATGAATATCCATCCCTGATATTCCTCCTGAATTCTTTTTGCACCAAATCCGACCTAAGTCATTCCCAATCCGGCAGCTTTTCCCTTCCATTGACAAAGTCCTGATAACTATTCCAACTCTTGGGAAATCCTAGAAGAGCTAGGCTCACCAAGTCATCATCCATGACAGTAATTCCGATTCTCCCAAGCTCATCCCGACATTGGACAAACTTTGTTAAATTTTTCGGAATGGTGTCGCCTTTCTCTATTTTGATTTTCCTAAGTTTATCCTTTAGTGCCAATTTTCTATGATCACTATTGCTCTGAAATAGATCTATCAAAGCTTTCCACATTGCATATGGTGTCACTTTTCCATGGAGACTTGAGACAATGTGCTCTCTTACTCCCTCCAGTAATATCCTCCTTGCCTTTGAAACCTTATTTTTCCAAGCATCAAGAAGAGCGGCATCTGCTACAGTGGGTTTTGGAATGTCATTGTCGATGAATTCTTTCAACCCATTGTCCTCCAGTACTACCTCCATCTTGTCTTTCCATGGAATATAATTGGAACTTCTCTCGAGTGCATACTCCAATATCCAGTCATTGAAATCCATTTCAATCCTAAATCGCTTGTCACACCAAGAATGTCTTTTGAAAATTTAAATTCTATTCAGTCACAATCTCAGCTTCTCCTCCACTATAGTGATTTCCTATGCTCTGATACCATGTATAAATTATACAAAAATATGTATATCAGTGGATTAAATCCAATATAACAATGTACTAAAGCTAGATATTGAATCGATGCTACAAATAAATTGTGGAAATTAAACACAATCGCCAATCACATGAAGCGGATAAATAATCAAATCAAACCACAACATAGATAATTTCTCTGGGAAATCTTGCTTCTCAAAACCACACTATCTTCTATTGTATATTAACCATTGAATCATGAAACAATTACAATGCACTCTTCTCACAAGAGTCTCATGCACTCTACTAATTGTCTTACACTGTCCCAGACAAAACTGACCAAAACTTATCCAATTCTTAGCCTCTAAACAACCTTCCTTGCTTGCGCAATTCTTGATGAATGCAATCCCTACTCTTTAGGAATTTTGGCCTTCCTAAACTGTGAAAGGATCATGGGCACTCCAGTGGATGTCTAGTTGCATGTAAGAAACCTACTAATCACACAACTGATAGTTAACCTCCCTTTCACCTTTGTCTCAACTGGGTCTCCACTAAAACTGACATGCATGCAGCTATTAATAGTAAATCGCCAATTGCATGGAAAATCACTGATTGTGAATTAAATATTATTTAATTCACTTGATCTCTCACTAGTGCAACAAATAGTTACGACTATTTCAATTGACTCAAACTCACCTAATTGGGTTAACTGATTACAAATTCATTAAACTAATGCACCAATTGCAATTCGAACTCCATAATTAATAGAATTACTCTAAATGCCTCACCAACCACCCTCAACTCAAAATACATGAGCTAACTGAGTTTATCACACTTAGTTAACTATTACAGGTGATTATGAGATAAGATTACATTTTATTGTCCAATTTAATTATGGGAAAATTAAATTAGACACTAAACCAAATTTAGCCCACACTAGTGTAGGTGCTACTAGGACCTATTGGTCCCACACTAGTGTGTGTGCTGCAATTTCTTGTTGGACTTCAATAGGTAGATGAGTGGCTCAAGGAGAATGATAATGCAGATAAGGATCAATTAGCAAAGATGTTGGAGGATGTTAGAAGATTATGCACAAAATTAATCAAGCACCAAAAGGGGCTCGCAACTTGAGTCAAATTCTAAATCATCTTTCACTACTTCCATTTTACATTTTTTTTGTGCTAAAATAGTACTTTGCATGGTTTGTTACAGTGCCATATTTACATTGCTAAATCAATTATGGAATATGGTATTACATAATGTTCTAACACTGGTATATGGTATATGTCGTACTTTTGGAATCTTCTCTCTCAACAACCAAGGTTGTGAATTGTGATGTAATTTTAAAGGAGTTTGTTTAAGTCTTTCAACTGGATTTATTGGAATTTAGCATTACTAGAATTTAGAATTAATCAAATACAAATATTTATGCAACATTGTAAGACTTAAAAGCACAATTATAGTTGGATCATAATAAATTCAAGAGTATTGAAAAACTAGAAAAGAATATAAATTATAGCCAATGCTATTATATATATTTTCTACACAATCTAGGCAAACATATCTATGTGTATTATTGAGATGATTATATACTTGCATTCAAATTGGTGTTAAAAATTAATGGTTGATCTTATTAATGCAGTATTTAGTGCAAGGTACAATTGATTCAATCTTTCTTTTACTATTGGTGGAATGCTAAACTGATTTCTACCCTTGAATTTATGAATTTTTGTAGGGAAAAACTATTCTCTAAAATTACTCTCAGATTTAATGGTTAATTCCTTTAAAATTAAGATAATTCTATGTTAAATTAATCTATAGTAATTATATGAAAGGTGTTTTTGTATGGGGTTTAGGCTAGGTACACATTATTCATCCAAAGAAGTAAGAACCATCCATTTTTGTCTCCCTCCATCAAACCATTTTTTACCACGTGGCACTATGAAAAGTGAAATACATCAACCACACCGGAAAAATCTCTTAGCACTTTGAATAGTGTAAACCGTCAACCTCGCTGCCAACAAATCTAACTTGGTCAGTGTAGAGATTATCAAGGACACCCAAAAAGGAAGTTAGGAAGTACTCTTACGCACCAAATCTGAAGAGATGCCTTCACATTTATATCCACACTCACTCTTATACACTTCTCGGGCATGATTCTCTTATACTCTTGCGAAGTATCTATAAAAATTTCATGAGGCCATCCAATTGCCATCAAAACCCCAAACCTTTTAGCATATCCAATAGCTATCTCTACTCTAAACTCCCCAAAATACTTCAATATCGTTGAAGCCAACAATTGTGGCAATGACAACCTTAATACCATTGGCATTAGGGGAATTTTGAGGTCTAAAATGGGCCTCCTAAGGACATTATAAAATAATAGTGGAAATAATAAAATAATATTTGATTACACCATCAAAGTTTAGAGGGAAAAATGAAAAAACTACCTTTTCAACTCATATTTTCAACCTATCTCCCAAATTTTTTACTCAGATTTTGAGCAGGAGTACTCGTTGGATGAAAAATTTAATTCCTCATCAAATGAGTACCCATGTTGCATACTTTTTATGGGTCCTGCTACATGAAAAATGATAAATACATGAAAAATGTGTTTGTAATCACGTTTTTTATGCATTTCTCATTTTTCGTGTAGAAGGGTCCATCGAAAGTATGTAACATGGGTACTCCTTGGATGAGGAATTAAACTTTGCATCCAACGTGTACTCCCGCTCGAAATTTGAGTAAAAACTTTAGGAGGTAGTTTGAAAATACGAGCTGAAAAAGTTGTTTTATTGTTTTATTATTTTTTAATATTTTTACTCTTTTACTTCAAAAATGGTGAATCATCCCCCATGGTTGACATAATCATCTTGAATCCTATTAGTTCTTATAAATTTTATTTTTGTTGTACATTTTTCTTAGGAGGCCCATTTTAGACCTCAAAATTGCCCTAAGGCATTTACGTTCTGCACGAAATCAAAGTAATCACAAACCTCCACTTCGGCTCCAGGACACTGAACCAAAACCACTCAGATGTTCTTGGAATTATTGTAATAAAAATGATTCAAAATAACCATTACAACCTTCATATCAAGGGCGCCCACCTGAATCAACATGGCTTCTACTGCAATAATGTTTTCATCGAGAAGAGAAGCATTGGACATGGACAAGTTTGTGAGATCTATAATCATCATTTGGAGACTCAAGAGTGGTTCCAACCTTCCTAAGCAATATCTGCCTAATCAATTTTTTGTCTAGCTCTTTAAAATTACCCTTTAAGTTATATTGACATGACTCTTAAAAGAAACAATGTGAAAAATGATCCATTTAATCCTATATAATATTTATTCTTTTAGAAATAAATTTTTTTATATTTAGTGATTTCATTTTTTAAGATGATCTTAGAAGATTTTCTATTCCTATGATATAACTTTTCACCTTTAAAGACATACAATTAGTAATAACAAATAATATTAATATAAATTTATAGATCTATGTACATTTGTAAGCCAATTTAGCTAACTTTATCGATAACCAAGTCAACAAACAATGTCACTAGTCTTCCCAAGAAGCAAAGTTGGTCAAAAAACTCGGAAACCACGATTATTCATTGGACAGATGTGAGAAATCATCTTGAATATTATTCATCTTTCTAAAGAAGCAAACAAAGATCTGAACTTGGGAACTTGTCCTACCATGGCTACGAAGTCTATTTTACATGTTAGAATTTACGTGTTGCAATTCCATGTAGCCCACTATCTCCCACTCCATCTCTATTTTTAATCTATTTGTTGGACCGTGCTGAGGAAAAATCTATTTGTGAGACTGCATGTGATATAGGAACTTCAATTGGACTATGTGGAATTTGGAGCCATTGTCAAGCAATGGCATACTCTATGTGGAGTTGTTTGGACGGACATTCTATTTATTGAGCCATATTATTCGTTCTCTCCCAGCTCTCCCCCATTCCATCTCCTCCCCATACTATATTTCAAATCCTCTTAAGTTGAAGTAGCCACTCATAAATTTCTGTGATTCTCCAACAGAAGAGAAGAATAGAGCATTAGAATGAGTGTACGTATTCTTTATCAAAGAAATTCAATGACTTTGGCTGTTTATCTCTGTCTTCATGATGTGTTCTCTCTCCTCCTCTGCTCAGTAGCATGTCTTGGGAGTCAATACAAGAGTTGTATCTCAAATAATACATGTGGATCCTTTCAATTCAGCTACCCATTTGGTGAAAATAACAGCGGCTGCGGTGACCCTCGCTTCCATCTTGAGTGTGTACCAGGTGGTGACCAAGGTGACAATCCTCTGATTAATATCAATGGAGATGAATATCACATATTGGAACCCTATATGTTGGCCAATAGGAGCAATAACTCCATGACAATCTTCCATGCTAATTATTTGGGTGGTAAATGTGATCTTGCAGCTAAGTATAACTTACTCTGGTCTGGTTCATATTTTCATATCCGCCCAAATACATCCACTAATCTCTCACTTTGGGGGTACTGCGATCATAAAAGTGGGATGGAAAATACTAGTACTACATCAGTTTTGCTTCAGGGAATATTCTATGGCGATGTTTGGTATTATAGCTTGCTACCAGGGGCAATGGAAACACGCCTCTGTGAAGCACAACTTCAAATACCAATTAGTCTGAACCTGTCCATTTATGGTGACTCTTTACTAGGGTAAGAACAGTTCAATGAAATGGGTTTTGAGATAACATGGGATGTTGACAGGAGCCGAGATCGAAAGTGCCACGCATGTTTAGGGAGTAAGGGGATTTGTGGTTATGACATTTCCGAACCTACAATTTTTTTATGCTATTGTCCGGATGGCTCCTCGTAGCTTGACAAATGACTTGGAAGTGGTAGGTTTCCAATCGCCCTCTATAGATATAATTACACAGTTCAGCGTGTGAATTCTTCTCTCAATATATTCAGATATGATCCATTCTACCATTAAGCTTGAATTTGGATATGTGTGTACCATCAACTGTATACTCTCTAAGTGAAATCATAGGATCTTTGCCGGTACTAATAACTACATACTTGTCGTGGTGGCGTTATAGATCATGAATGGAAGAATGACATTGTAATTGGTACATCTTATTTCTTCCTATTCTTGTATCACTGTGAATTATATCTGGTACTATTAATATTTTCATTGATATCAATCTCTTCATTGAAATGTAGGTTGCTCCTTTGGGGGAGCTATGCTAGCAGTGATAGTTGTACTATTCTTGAGGTCTTATGCAAAGAGGAAAATATTTTCTGGTAGCTATAATTCATCGGTGGAGAAATTTCTTAAGAATATACTCATGAAATTACAACACGATACTCACACTCTCACCTCAAGAAGATCACAAACAACTTTGTAGAAAAGTTGAGAGAAGGAGGATATGGTGTGGTGTATAAAGGTAAGCTTCGGAACAGTGATCTAGTGGTTGTTAAGCTTCTTGATAGGCATAGGCACAGCGAGATCCAGTTCATGAATGAAGTGGCTACCATTGGAAGGGTCCATCACTTCAATTTAGTTCGTCTAGTGGGGTATTGTTTCGAAAGCACTACAAGCACACTGGTATATGAGTACATGGCTAATGGGTCTCTTGAGAAGTTTATTTTCGCCAAAAAAGAGAAGGGGCAACTCCTAAGTTGGGGAAAATTGTATTCAATAGCTATGGGTGTGGCTCGTGGAATTTCATATGTGGGAAATATTAATTCCAACTTTAAACCTGTGCAGGAGGACATAAATTGAATTTTTGATGGAAATATTAGGGGCAACAGTAGCAAGAAATATTTTTGGTTTGATTTTCACTCAACTGTGCATTTAGTTGTGGCTTTAAAACACCTACAAAACTAAATTTTTGGGTTATGGCTGTAGCCATGTCTCACTGTGTAAAACCATGTTTTACACCACACAACCTCGCCTTCAAAGCTCTCTATCCCGCGCCCTATCCATTCACCAAACCTGCATTAAAAACTCTCCACCAACCGTTTTTATTTGGCGTGCATTTGTTTGAAGTTTGAATGGGTCAAGTCATGTCCGTGGAGCCCATGAATCCATGTCACCACTCCTCGACCAATCAACGACCGATCGTACATTCCTCCTACCTCGTCACCATATTCCTTTACCCATGCGATAAGACGGAGGACCCACATGCCAACACAACAATCCATCGTCCAACCCTATGCGTATCGCACAAAACCGAGCTGATGTCACCCACCCACAAAATGGATGTGATAAAATTATAAATTTTTTTGAATTGTTTTTTGAGGTCCACGAGCGTGTCATGGCTCGACCAATAGTAGCGCTATCACACCGATTGAAGGCACAGTCAGCATGGCCTTAAATGGATACGATAAATGCATCAACTCTTTTGTATAAATACTTTTAAAGTCTACAAAATTCATTTTGTAAGGTTTTTAAACTTTAGGTTAGCATTTAATTTATTATGTTTATATGTGTTGCGATGTATTAAGGTTTCAAACCTTTGCAAAAACATTTCTTTAAACCGCGACAAGTTTTATTTTAAAACCTTAGAGTATCTATATATATATATATATATATATATATATATATATATATATAAAGTTAGAGTTTTTTATAAAAATATACAATGACTAAGCATTGTTAAGTTGTTGTATTTTTTTTTTAGTGTGTAACAGAAAAAGCCCCAAGGCAGAAAAAAAGACAGAGAGAAAAAATTGTAACGTTGTGTTTTGTAGTTGCTAACTTTTGTGTAAAATCCAGAACTGAAGTTCTGAGGAGGAAAGTCCTATTTTGTAATAGATTTTTATGCTTAATGAAATAGTGTTCTAAAGCATATCTGTCTGGAATTGTTGCTATTGAAATCTCTGTGTTTATTTGAGGAATTTTTATTCCTCTGCGTGTTTGGAATTATTCAAAAATTCCAACATGGTACCGGAGCTAGTCCAGGCTCTTTGCATTTGCCAAAGAAGCTGAAGGAGGAAGAAGAAGTCTATTGAAGTTTTAACCAGCAGTGTGAAGGCTCAGCAAAACAAGGTATTTAAAAAACAAATTTTTGTGTTTGTTTTTTAAAAAGTGCAGTCCAAAGAAGTCTTTAAAAGACAAAGTTTGTCTCTTAAGCTGAGAGATAGTTTGTTTGGAAACATAGTCAAGTTTTTTTAGCATAGTTCAATAAGCTAGCCATGGCAAGAGCCAGCACAAGCACGACTATGGGAAATACTCAACTCCCACAGTTCAATGGGAAGAACTATGACTATTGGGCAACCACAATGAGAGCCCTATTTTCCTCTCAAGATTTATGGGAGCTAGTTGAATATGGTTTGGAAGAACCAGCAGATGAACATGTATATAATGCCTTAACACAGGCAGAGAAATATTTGCTGAAGAGTAATAGGAAGAACGACTCAAAATCCCTCTTATATCTCTATCAAGCAGTGCACTAAAGTGTATTTCCAAGGATTGCAGCAGCCAAGAGGTCGAAGGATGCATGGGATACCCTCCAGACAGCCTATCAAGGCATGGAGAAGGTAAATACAACAAATCTTCAATTAATGAGAAGGGATATTGAAGTCATTTGCATGAAAGAGTCTAATACAATAGACTCATTCTTCACTTTTTTTATTGGGTTGGTTACCCAAATGAGATCTCATGCAGAGATAGTAGAAGACAAAAGAATAGTGGAGAAAGTGTTGAGGAGCTTACCCTCAAGATTTGATGTGATAGTCACAACCATTGAAGAGACAAAGGATCTCTCAAAATTTACAGTTGATGAGCTTCATGCATCATTGATGACACATGAACAAAGATTGGGTAGAACAACAAACTCATCTTTGGAGCATGCCTTCAAGACTCAAATGTCCTTTGGAAGAGGAAGAGGTCAAGGCAGAGGAAACTAAAAAGGAAAAGGAAGAGGTAAAACCCAAAATAGAGGAATAAACAAACCTGCAAATACTAGTATAAGGGGCAGCAATCAAAATCAAAATCAAAGCCAAGGCAACAGCCAACAAGGTGGAAAAAATCAAGCACATGGACAAAGGTATGATAAATCTCAAGTCCAGTGTCATTACTGTAAGAAGTATGGCCATTATGCCAATGAATGTAGGAAGAAACAGAGTGACATGGGTAATAGACTCAATGCTAATTTTACTAAGGAAAATATCAGTTAAGATAATTTGTTTTTAGCATGTAATATGGCTGAAGAATGAAGATATATGGTTTCTAGATTTAGGATGTAGCAACCATATGACTAGAAACATTTCTATGTTTTCCATGATTGATGAAAATGTGAAGTCTCAAGTAACATTGGGGACAAACAGTAAGGTCTCTTTCATGGGAAAAGGCAGAGTAAGTGTTTTGACAAAGAAAGGAGAAAGGAAATCCATATCAGATGTTTACTATGTGCCTGGTATGAAGTGTAAACTTTTGAGCATTAGACAGCTCATTTAGAAAGGCTACAATGTTTTCTTTGAATATGACATATGCACCATCATGGATAAACCACCAAGCAAGCAATGCATTGCACAAGTGAAGATGGAAAGAAACAGAATGTTTCCTCTCAAGATGAGAGCAGATTTGAAGAAAGGAGCTGCAATGGCAGAAGTGACACAAGAGACATTCCAAATAGAAGAAAAGGATGAAAACTGGTTATGGCACTTGAGATTTGGACATCTCAACTTTGGAGGTCTGAATTTGTTGCATAGGAAAGGAATGGTAAAGGGATTACCATTGATTGAGAAACCGGACAACCTATGTGAAGGATGCATCTTGGGAAAAAACACAAAGAAAGCTTTCCATCAGGAAAGAGCATAAGAGAAAAGGCACCCTTAGAAATAGTCCATTCAGATTTGTGTGGACCAATGCAAACACCATCATTAGTAGGCAACCACTATATGCTGACCTTTATTGAAGATTACACAAGAAAAAAATAGGTTTATTCCTTGAAGTTGAAAAGTGAAGTGTTTGAGAAGTTCTGCCACTTTAAGGCTCTCGTAGAGAATCAAAGTGGGCATCATATTAAGGTCTTAAGAACAGACAGAGGAGGAGAATATATCTCAAAATAATTTATTTGTTTTTGTAGAGAAAATGGGATACACAAGAAAATTACAACAAGGTATACACCACAGCCAAATGGAGTTGTTGAAAGGAAAAATAGAGCCATCATGGACATGGTAAGAAGCATGTTGAAGGCAGAACATTTGCCAAATGAATATTGGGTTGAAGTTGTACATTTTGCAACATATGTTTTGAATAGATGCCCAACAAAGAGTGTAATGAACAAAGTTTCGAAAGAAGCATGGAGTGGCATAAAACAGTTTGTCACCCACATGAGAGTTCTTGGTTGTGTGGCTTATGCACACATTCTAGATCAACTAAGGAAGAAGTTGGATAGTAAGGGGGAGAAGTGCATATTTTTTGAATATAATGAAGAATCCAAAGCATACAGACTGTATAACCCATCCACCAATAAATTTATGATATGCAAATATGTACAATTTATTGAAGAAGAAGCTTGGGATGGAAGCATTGAGAAAACAGTGAATGTAAAAAGTTGTTTGTCTCATGATGAAGATGAGGAAGAAATGGCTAAAATACTTTCCTCATTAGTAGCACCACCTCCACCAATACAAAGACAACAAGGGACACCACAAGCAGGTATGATAACACCCTTGAGAAGTGATGATAGTGCTTCTCCAAGCACATCACAAGGAGCAGATTTGAGTGCTTCTACAAGCACAAGTTCCACAAGTGAAAGAGGAACCAGATTCAGAAGTCTGAATGAAATTTATGAGCAAGAGGTAGCGAATGAAGGTATGAACTCTTTGTTTGCATTGTATTGTCATGTAGAAGATCCTATTCATTTTGAAGAAGCAGTAAAAGAGAATAAATGGATAGATACTATGGATGAAGAGATAAATGCCATAGAGAAAAATAAGACATGGGAATTAGTTGATCTCCCACAAGGCAAAGAAGTTATTGGAGTGAAATGGGTTTACAAGACCAAAAGAAATTCTGAAGGTAAGATTGAAAGGCACAAAGCTATACTTGTTGTCAAAGGCTACAAGAAGCAACAAGGAAGAGATTATGAAGAGACATTTGCACCAGTTGCAAGAATGGAAATAGTGAGAGCAGTGTTGTCCATAGCAGCACAACATAAGTGGAAAGTTTTCCAAATGGATGTGAAATCAGCATTCCTAAATGGAGTACTGATGGAAGAGGTATATGTTGAACAACCTCTGGGATATGAGAAAGAAGGCCAAGAGCACAAGGTATGCAGATTGAAGAAAGCTTTGTATGGGCTGAAACAAGCACCAAGAGCATAGTACAGTAGGATAGATGCCTATCTACTAGAAAATGGGTTTGAAAAATGTGAAGGAGAACCCACATTATACATCAATGAAAAATATGGTAAGATGCTCATTGTTGTTTTGTATGTTGACGATGTTATATTCACAAGTAATGATGCTTACATCACTAAGAACTTTAAAACAGTCATGAAGGATGAATTTGAAATGACTGATATGGGATTGCTGAGATACTTCTTAGGAATAGAAGTAGAGAAAAATGAAAATAAATTTCTATTTCTTAAGCAAAGTATGTTAAAGAAGTTTTGGAAATATTTAACATGCAGGATTGCAAGGAAGAAATTACTCTTACAATGATGAGATTGAAGTTAAGCAAAGAAGACAATAGCAAGGATGTTGATCCAATTTTGTACAAGAGCATAGTTGGCAGCCTTATGTATTTGACTACAACTAGGCCGGATATTATGCTTGTTGTGAGTTTAATTTCCATATTTATGGAAAGGCCAAAGGAGGCACATTGGCAAGCAGCAAAAAGAATTCTAAGGTATGTGAAAGGAACAAATAGGTATGGTATTTTATACACCACTTCAGAAAATTTTGAATTGATTGGATATACTGACAGTGATTTGGCTGGAAGTATAGATGACAGGAAAAGCACCTCTGGATATGTTTTCCATATGGGATCAAGAGTCATTTCATGGGCTTCTAAGAAACAACCAATTGTGGCTTTATCAACAGCAGAGGCAAGGTATGTGGCAACTATAGCAGCAACATGTCAAGCAATATGGATGAGGAGAATGTTGAGAAGTTTGTGTCATGAACAGGTAAAGGCACAACAATTTATTGTGATAATATCTCAGCTATAGCTTTATCCAAGAATTCAGTGTTTCACAAGAGAAAAAAACACATTGATGCCAAGTATCACTACATTAGAGAGCTAGTGAACAATGGTGAAATTGTTCTAAAGCATTGCAGAATAGAGGAGCAGTTTGCTGATATATTGACAAAAACATTGGGGTAGAAAAAATTTAATTATTTAAGAAAATTTTTGGGTATGCAAGAGAATGTAGCAGTTGAAATTAAGGGGGAGTGTTGGAAATATTAATTCCAACTACAAACCTGTGCAGGAGCGCATAAATTGAATTCTAATGGAAATTTGAGGGACAACAGTAGTAAGAAATATTTTTGGTTTGATTTTCACTAAACTCTGCATTTAGTTATGGTTTTAAAACACCTGAAAAACTAAATTTTTGGGTTATGGCCGTAGCCATGTCTCACTATGTAAAACTGTGCTTTACACCATGAAACCTTGCCTTCAAAACTCTCCATCCCGTGCCCTATCCATTCACCAAACCCGCATTAAAAACTCTCCACCAACCATTTGTATTTGGCATTTGTTTGAAGTTTGAATGGGGAAAGTCATGTCTGTGGAGCCCATGACTCCACGTCACCACTCCTCGACCAATCAACGACCGATCGCACATTCCTCCTGCCTCGTCACCATAGTCCTTTACCCATGTGATAAGACGGAGGACCCACATGCCAACGCAACAGTCCATCATCCAATCATGTGTGTATCGCACAAAACTGAGCTGACGTCATCGACTCTCAAAATGAATGAGATAAAATTATACATGTTTTTGAATTGTTTTTTGAGGTCCACCAACGTGTCATGGCTCAACCAATAATAGCGCTATCACACCGATTGAAGGCACAGTCAGCATGGCCTTGAATGGATGAGATAAACGCATCAAATTTTTTGTATAAAGACTTTTAAAGTCCATGAAATGTGTTTTTTAAGGTTTTTAAACTTTAGCTTAGTGTTTAATGTATTATGTTTATATGTGCCGCAATGTATTAAGGTTTAAAACCTTTGAATAAACATTTTGTTAAACCGCAACAAGTTTTATTTTAAAACCTTAGATTATATATATATATATATATATATATATATATATATATATATATATATATATATATTATAAACATGAAATGCTTATAATATATATAAAGTCAGAGTTTTTTATAAAAATATACAGCGACAGAGAATTTTTAAGTTGTTGTATTTTTTTTTACTGTGTAACAGAAAAAGCCCGAAGGTAGAAAAGAAGATAGAGAGAAAAAATTGTAACGTTGTGTTTTGTAGCAGTTAACTTTTGTGTAAAATCCAGAACTGAAGTTCTGATGAGGAAAGTCCTATTTGTAATATATTTTTATGCTTAATGATTTAGTGTTTTAAAGAATCTTTGTCTGGCATTGTTGCTATTGAAATATCTATGTTTAGTTGAGGAATTTTTATTCCTATGTGTGTTTGGAATTATTCATAAATTCAAACATACGCCAGGATTGTGACAAGCGCATCATACATTTCGATATCAAACCTCACAATATATTGTTGGACGTAGACTTCACACCAAAAGTTTCATATTTTGGTCTGGAAAAAACTTGCAGCAAGGGAGACGACCATGTATCAATGATGGCTGGGAGAGGAACCCCGAGATATGTTGCGCCAAAGGTGTGTGATAGAGATATGGGGCATGTTACTAATAAATCAGTTTTATATAGTTTCGGTATGCTTTTGCTACAGATTGTCGGGGGAAGAAAGAATATATATTGGGAAGTGAGCCACTCCAGCCAGTTTTACTTTCCTAAATGGGCTTTCAACCTACTTGACAAGGGGGAGTTAGCGATAAGATTAGGAGGAGTAGGAGGAGGAGAAATGGAAGCAGAAGAGGAGGAGAAGGCAAGGAGAATCACTAAAATTGGATTGTGGTGCATTCAATGCAACTCCAGTGATCATCCTTGTATGAGTAGGGTTGTTCAAATGTTAGAAGGGAATGGAGACGATGTGACCAATCCTCCCTTGCCCCTTAATTTATTTGCTGAACCAGAAAATATTTCGTTTCTTCTGTTGTAAATTCTTGTCCAATTGGACTTGGAATCTAGATTTTATTCTAGACTCGATTACTGAAACTAGGGTTTGAGGTTTTGGAATCGATCCTCCACCCCATACTTTGTGACAGTCAATTGGTATGGATTTGGTGACTTAACTATGGAGGGAGTGCGGAAGCACTTAAAAACCCTTTAGGTAAGTCTATGAAAAAATCAATGATCAATAAAATTAGGTTTTGTAATATAGTCCAAATAGATCTTGTATGCCATCATTGACAAATTGTGATATGGTGAGTGCTTCATATACCAAACCTACAAAACATTGCATGTCATTTTTAATGAAAATATAGGATAAACACCATTAAATAGTAATGGTTTTCCAAACTTTTTCATAAATATCTTGGCATGATCTCTATGAAAGACAAACATGGACACTAACATTGAATTTGAATATGTCAAAATACTACATTTAAAACTCTCAAGGGTGCTAGCAATGTGTTAGCTTAAGCTCTACTCCAACTGTAACGGATATTGAAAATATTATATATCATATTTCACAATTGTGTCCTACATTCTACCTTAAACCAATATAAACGTATTTTTTATGATGTGATATGTCTTTTGTTTTACCTAAATCAGTATCGAGATAGGTAAAGAAACAACATGCTGCTTACAGTGGGACTACCTTACCATTTCAAATAAGAGCATATTTTTAACAAATGGTTGAAGAAGGATGAAAATTGTTATGTGATTTAGCTCTCATAACCTTTTTAAATAATCATATTTTTTCCATAGACTAGAATGTGATAATTTATTTTACAGTTTGACTCCACCAGCACACATTAATTTGTTTATATAATTAAATAATATAAAACTCAATAAAATAAAGAAAGCTCCAACATTAGCTTGCTCTCCATAATTGGATTATGAATAGTAATTGTCATATTCAGAGACCAAAATTTCTACAGATCTTGGTCTTCTATTGGCACTATTGGCCCCTAATCTGGTCAATTGTTCCACTTTATGATATTAGCATTTCCCTGTTGTTTGAGACCATGAATATGTCAAAATACTATTGTGTCGAACATACTTTTTTTTGGTGTGATATGTCTTTTGTATCGAAATACGTAAAGAAAAAACATAATACTCACAGTGGGACTACCTTGCCAATTTCATACAAGTGAAAGGTAACGAATGGTTGACGAACAATGACCATTGTTAGGTGATTTAACTTAAGAACCTTTTCAATAATCATATTTTTTCCATATACAAGAAGGGCTTGTGATAATTATGTTGTAAAGTGTTCCTCTTTGAAAACAACTCCCCTCAACTGCCACTTGTACCATTGTGTACAGTTGATTTTGATGTTAGACGATTGAAATGATATCTACCTTAGGATTGAATATTTTTACTAATCAGTTACAAGTAGGTAAGTCTAGCACACCATTTATCCATCCATCTTGGATTCAGAGCACAAAAGAAGCAACAGCCGCAAGCCAAGAACGCACCAGCAACAATAGCAAAAATGATGGAAGCCCTCCTCCAAGATTATCAATTCCAAGAGGAAGTATTCTGTAGAGGTAGATTCGAAGCCATCCGGAGCTGTTTCAACAAGAAAAGTGGGCAACATGCCTGCAAGACCATAACAAAAGCATATATGTAGGATTCCATTGACAGATAACGCCTCAATAATGAAATCAAGATCATGCAGTATCTCTCAGGGCACCCCACTATGGTTTCACTTCATGAGGTTTATGAGGATGATGAGTTCGCCCATCTGGTAATGGAGATGTGCTCAGGCGGAGATCTATTTGAAAGAATCATCAAGAGGAAGAATATAGTTCCCTTTTCAGATGAAGAGGTCGCCAACATCCTGCAAAAGCTCATGGAGGCCATTAGTTACTTCCACTCAATGGGAATCGCCCACCAAGATATAAAACCTCATAACATTCTCTTTACCAATAATTCAACTTTCCTCACTGAAATCTAGCTTGCATACTTTGGGCAGGCCTCCTCGTTTTCTCCAGGAATGCTTATTATGCTTGCCCCCTTTGCCTCTTTAAGTCTATGAAATTTTTGGTGGGTATGGATTGATGAATACCATGGTTAAAATTCTGATATTAATGTATGCAGGGAAGGGTTAATGCAATGAACTGTGGGTACTCTATATTATGTAGCACTAGAAGTTTTGAAAGGGAAGGATTACAGTGAGAAAGTGGTTGTTTGGAGCGCAGGGGTGATGATGTACATAATGCTTAGTGGATTTCCCCCTTTTATTGGAGACTCGTTGCAGGAGATATTTGAGGCAATCCTCTTTGGGTGCCTTTTCTTCCCAACTGATATGTGGCTCTCAATATCTCACCCTTCCAAGGACTTGATATGCTGGATGCTCTGCAGATACATTACCAAGAGACTCAGCGCACACAAAGTGCTAGGTATTCCCTCTTTTCTACCATTAATATTGATTCCCTCTTGCAGTTTCAATACAAATCGATGTTGGGATGTGTAAGATTCATGGAATATTGATGAGAAATATTTGTTTTTCTACAGAGCATCCATGGATCACCACTAATGGCCTGTGAAATCCCAGCTAATTTGGTTAAGCAAGAGTGTTTTGGGGCATGGACTGTGAAAATGAGATATGTTGAATGAGTTCCAGCGAGCCATAGGAGATATTTGAGGTACTCCTCTTTGGGCACCTTCACTTCCCAACTGATCCATGGCTCTTGATATCTGACTCTGCCAAGGACTTGATATGCCGAATGCTCTGCAGAGACATTACCAAGAGACTTAGCAAACACAAAGTGCTAGGTATTCCCTCTTTTCTACCGTTAATACTGATTCCCTCTTGTGGCTTCAAAACAAATCAATGTTGGGATGTGTAAGATTCATGGAATATTGATGAGAAATATCCATTTTTCTACAAAGCATCCATGGCTCACCACTGATGCCCTGTGAAATCCCAGCTAATTTGATTAAGCCAAAGTGTTTTGGGGCATGGACTATGAAAATGAGATACGTTGAATGACTTCCAGCAAATGATGAGATGTCATGTTCTATAACATTGTAAAGCTTAATAGTTGGGTGAGCCTGTGGTAGAGACCCAGGTTTGATTCTCGCTATTGGCTCTACGGGTGTGTTGCTCGCTGAGTCCTTATAGCAAGCATACTCATGTTACTATTTAAAATAGTACCTTGTGGAATACCTTGTCTAGTCTTTTACGTTTTGGTGAAGAACCCATCTCCGTATGTAACAAGTTTTGAGTGAAGACCACGACATCTGATACAGAGACACTTTCAAGTTTGAGGAATGGAGGTGGAATTCCATTGGGTTTTGCAAATGGAAGAGTTGTAGCCTTTTACAGTGGAAAAAGAGAGTAACATTTGAGTAGGTTCGTAGATAATTTGCGAAGTCACAGTTGCATAGTGCATGGTATACCGAGTCTGTAAATATGCCAAATACCTATAAATGAGTATAGTGTGAGAGCATTGCTTGATATAAATGAGTATACTACGAGAGCAATGGGAAAAATACAGTGTAAATTTGTCAATACATATAGTAAAGGATATACAAATATATTCTATGGTTTCTGTCTTTTCCATTCTTAGTCGATCTCCAATTTGATTTGATAGATGATTTTGGACATTAAATTGTATACATGACACACAAAATGAAGATAAGGCAAGAAACCAAATGACATATATATGTCTATTACATCATATTATTGATTTGTTGCAAGGTCTTTAAAGCTTTATTTTTGTGTATAATTGTAGATGTGATGAATGTTATAAACAATATTTTAAAAATAATAATATATATTTTAATATAGTGTTTAATATATTATTGAATGGTGCTCTTTTTTTTATTAAATTTTTACTTCATTTCAAAAATATATATTATTAATATATTTTTATAATTTTTAAATAATAAAAATAAAAAATATTAACTTTATAATATAATTGTTAGATTAGAAATCTTCGTAAATCACATGAGAGTTTCGGAAACTAACGCGTTTATGGATGACGTGTTTTTCGTACTCTAATTATAATTGTTTTTAATAAATTTTTTATTATCATCAAAGTTATCCAAATATCAAGTAAAATATATTTATTTAAGTTATATGATAATAATAAAATACTATAATCATAAACCTAAATGTAAAAAAAAATGTAATTATATTTACTTTTTGAAAACAACTCCCCTCAACATCCACTTGTACCATTGTGTACCGTTGATTTTGATGTTAGACGATTGAAATAATATCTACTTTAGTTCTTTGAAAACAACTCCCCTCAACTGCCACTTGTACCATTGAGTACCGTTGATTTTGATGTTAGAAAATTGAAATAATATCTACCTTAGGATTGAATAATTTTATTATTCAATTACATAAATACTGACCAATTTCCACTTGTCTTTCTTCTCTTCTTATTTGGCTTCCTACTCTGCAATGGACAATGGATTTTCTTTCCAAAATCCCTTCCCACACATGTATGATCAACTGCCCAGGAGGCATCCGAGGCTTTATCACTGTGAATCCCTCAAACGTGGATCATATTCTGAGAGCCAATCTTCATAATTAACTCAAGGGAGAACACTTCAGTTTCTTTCTCCACAATTTCCTAGGCAAGGGGATCTTCAACAGTGATGGGGAGCTATGGAAAATGCAGAGGAAGGCTGTGAGGTTTGAATTGAATACCAGGTCGCTCTGGACCTTCGTGGTGGAGGATGTTCAGTGGGAAATCAAGAACTAGCTAATGGTAGTGCTCAAGAATGTATGCAAAGGAGGAGAGATCCTAGACTTGTAGAACGTTCTGATGACGTTTGCATTCGACAATATCTGCAAGGTGGTGTTCGGTGTCAATCCCGGTCATTCCAGGAGAAGTGAGATATTTGAACGGCATGTGACGGAAGACATGATTTCAAGATGCATGGCGGCAACTCTATCTGATTCGAAGAAATTTGAGATAGAATGTGATCAGAAAGGTTCTCAGAAGATGGCCATGATGACCGAGAAATCATAAATATTCAGCAGAGATATGATGGCTAGTTTTATGATGGTAGACAAGGACACCACTTCGACTTCCTTATCTTGGTTTTTCTCACAGAATTCGTCTCGGCCCCATATCGAAGAAGCTATTCAAAGAAAAAAAAATTCTTGTTAAAGGAAGTAGAAATTACATGCAACCCAAAGATGAATGGGTCATCTTCGACTTTGATGAACTGAAGGGCATGCAGTATCTCCATGTCACACTCTATGAGTCCATGAGGCTGTGACCTCCTGTGCCTCTGGATTCAAAGGTTGTTACGAAAGATGATGTATTGCCAGACGGGATTGTTTTACCCTAAGGATGGTTCGTGAGTTACAATATATATTCAATGGGCAAGATGGAGAACATTTTGGGTGAGGATTTCATGGATTTCAGACCTGAGAGATGGCTGAAAGATGGGTAATTTGTGGGGGTAAACCCTTACAAATTTACTATGTTCCAGGAAGGGCCTCACATATGTTTGGGAAAAATATATGGTGTTCATACAGATGAAGTCCATTGTGGCATTTGTTCTTCATAGGTTCAGTCTAGAGGTAGACACCGGATACGTTCCAAAATATGTATTGTCCATCATTTTGCGAATGAAGAATGGTCTACCTATCAGTGTGAGAAGTCTTCCCACTTACGAGCAGTTAAGAACTGTGATTCTTACAAATGTGAATGACAAAAAAATTATCGATCTTGATCATGTCGACGTCAGGGGTATCAAACTCAAGACCTGACGGCAGTTGATGGAGAAGCTTCTCAAAGTTGTAGGCGAAGATAATGAACGCTTTCTTCATAGGCTTCAAAAGAGGATCAACAAGTTTGATCAGAAGCTTATTATGTTATTTTTTACTAAACCCAGATCCGGGATTATTTAGCTTAGCTTGCTTTCGCTTAAATGAACAGTTATGGTTTTTGTGGGCAGAATTTTGCAGTGTTAGCATTGTTTTGCCCAAGATCAGTTATAGAAATACTACCCACTTACGAGCAGTTAAAAACTGTGATTATTGCAAATGTGAATGACAAAAAAATCATCGATCTTGATCAGGTCAAAGTCAGGGGTATCGAGCTCGAGACCCAACAACAGTTGATGGAGAGGCTTCTCAAAGTTGCAGACGAAGATAATGAACGCTTTCTTCACAGGCTTCGAAAGAATATTGACAGGTTTGATCAGAAGCTTATTATGTTATTTTTTACTGAACCCAGATCTGGGATTTAGCTTTTTCCTCTTTACTACTCTTTCCTATGTTACTTCTTTACAACGTTTCCTTTGTAACATTTGGTGCAATTGCTAGTTTATTTACAATTTGACCACAATAGAAATACCAATATTCATTCGGATAATACCTTAATTTGTTTATATAATTAAACTAGCATTTGCACCAATAGCAATATTCGAATACTACTTAAATTGTTTATATAATTAAACTTGTATTTGCACCCAAAAAGTGCAAACAGCACGCACAAAGCGTTTTTGGGTTTTTAACCGTTCGAAAACATATAACCGTCAACCTAAATTGTTTTTGGTTTTTTTTACAAGTGTGTTTCATTCTCACGATAATTGTTTCAAGCGAACTGTTGGTGACTCCTAGAGATCTACACCCTCATCCCATAGGCTATAAGAGATAGCTTTCATGCAAGCATCTTACGTAGCCTTGGGATATGTGTCGTGTTTATGAATATAATCTAGATCATGCATGCAATCTAAACCGAACCGGATTGAAACATAAACTGTACTGAATTGAACTCAAAAATTTCTAAATCTGTAACAGGAGTGAACTAAGTTTAACGAATGTGGAAAAACTGGAAATAAACTAATATAGGAACATGCATGTTGAAGGAAAATACACGCCCTCTAATGCCCTACATAATTGTGCCTCCCTCACTCCATTCTGCCAAATAACCTGAACAAATTGTTGTCGTATAGAGCTACATTAAATGTGCTCTTCTTCCTGTACGCTTTATGCACCCTAGTGCAGTGGAGATAACCATCAAAGTTAAACCAGGTAAAATCCAATAGGAAGCATGCAGGGTTATGTTATGACTCGAGCAGTCAATAATTTAGAATATTTCATAGGAACTATCACTACCATTGCTTGAAGACACTTGTTATAAAGGAGTTCTACTTCTTTCAAATTTTGAAACCATAATCAATAAAATGGGAGGAAGCATATTTCTTGGGGGATCATCCCCATTCCAACAAATCTTGTATATAAGTTTCCATTATATATCTTCAAAATTCCTGCTCCATTTCTTATGGGAAACCATATGTTTGTTAATATCCTGTATAAATGATACATGTCTCCATATCTTAGTTTTCATCTAGACCTGTTACCTTGCGAATTCATATTCCATGTTCTAGGTCTCCATGCATCAAGGGAACCAAAACTTAAAAAGGATGGGAATGAAGTAACGTTTGTGCAAGATAATTGCTTTAATGTTCAGTATAGTTAGGTTTGGTTAATCGCCATTTTATTGAAAATTGTTAAATAAGCATTAGCTATAATTAAGTTTGGTGAATATTGATTTCAAGGGATAACAATAGTTAGTTGATTTGTGAGCAGCTTGACTCCATAAAATGTGTACATTTCTGGGTGGCCCACACCATTAAGCGATGAAACAAGTATGTTCCAGTATCTGGTACTCCGTAAATTATAGTAGCAGAATTCATCCAAATAAAGTTTTATTCATTCAGAAATTCAATTCAGTCGAATTTCCCTCAAATTTGGAAAAAATACGAACAGAAACCCTAAGGTTTCATAAAAAAAAAGTCATTTAAGCTTAAAAAAAATTGCATTTCTCATTCGAAACTGCTAAAGCCTAATACAGACTGCCATAGGCATTCCCATCTAATAGCCATCCATCCCTCATAAGCAATTCTCATTTTGTTTCTATCCACCATAGTTTCAATTGTCACGTCTGGTGGTTGGACGGGTCCAACTAAATTTCCAATCCACAAACCTCCATGGTAATTGTTTTATGATGGTATAACCTTTCACAACAAGAGATAATCGTGATGAAAGCGAGGTGGGATATGGGAAATAAGCATGTTCAGTTAGAGACTCTGATATCTATTTGTACGTCATTTGTCTCTATCTATCTAATTCATTGAGCATCTAATATCCTCGGTCTAATACTCAATAACCCTTTGTTGTGTTGTGTGCTAATATGTTTGTTGGATTAATAAGCATACTTAACACTTGCTTTCTTCTGAGAGTTCATTACGTTCGAACTATAGTCTTCACTACCTTAAAATTGGAGAGATTTATCTGCATAACAATTTTCCATATCGACGTTTCAAACCACACTCAAGTTCGTCATTGGGATAGAGTGAATGTAATGACGAGCCCGAGTGTGGTTTCGATATGAAGATAATCTCGAACCATCTCTAAAACACATCTCACGGTGGAAACTAGAAATCTCAAATAGCTTAAAGTTCATTGAGGATACATTATGAGTGTATCATTTTGTAGAAAATGCATATATTCAAGGAGTTGTCTACCGAGGCCGCGTTTTGGCCCGGACGGCAGAAATCTGTCGGAATTCGGTCAACTAAATTTTAAAAAATCAGGTAGTTCCAGTGCTTGGAATCCATTTTTAATAGTGGAAATGGATTCAGCACTATCAAAAACCCTTAGGGCACTCAAAATACTAATGTTTAACAACTGTAAACAAGATTTTGGGCAAATCTTTGCCAGATTTTCTGAAAATCATTATTGGATTCTGGGTCAAAAAGCGGCCTTTTTAGACTACGCGTATATTCAATGGTGGAGATTTTCTAAATTTTTGAATAACTTTCCTGCTCTTGATAATTTGCATGTTTTTTCATGTTAATGTGATGTATTTTTTGGAATCACAATTTATTATATGTTTTTTTACCGAATCCAGATTTATATACAGTAACTATGTTATGTACCATCTCATGTGTCATTTCATCTTGTGGTTTCAAATCCCATTTGCTTATTTTATGCTTCACAAAATTAATATTTGAATTGTTGGATTATTGTCTCATTTATGGAAGCTGCGAGCTCGAGAATGCCATTTGTTGCACAGGGTCTATTTATTGTTGCCCAGAGGATTCTATCCCATCTGTGATATTAAAGGCGACCTCTGTCTCAAGAGTGTTGATGATACTGTGGGAGTGGAGGCCAAGAACCATAATCGTTCTCATCACAAGTTTCCATGGAAGAATAATCACATTGTAGAAACCCATGTCGATTACCAACCATCTCTCAGATGGCGCAGGCATGCAGTGGAGTAGATTTTTTTGGTCCACTGGTGTGATCCACTAGTGTAGTCAAGTCAAAACTGTTAAAATTTTAAGGGACAAATTATTTTCCTCAACACACGGACTTCACACAAAGTTGTGGAAATGACTTTAACCAAGACAAAATAGTTATGGAAGCTTACACACATTGCAGAACTCACTTAATCTAGACCATAAGTTGCGGAGATCAAATTATGAGAATCCTCTTTTCAATACAGAGTGGCGGAGATTAAAATTGCAACTATAGGGGAGCAAATATAATCAAATAATTTTACTCATAGTGAAACAAAGTAAAATAGAGTTGTTGCGGTAAAACTCATACATGAAAATTCCATAACCAAGTCGCAACAAAAAATGCTTTATATTATGATTCAAAATACTACAAACACATTCATACGGAGGTTATGGCTCCTTCACCAATAAAACAATTAAGATTTACATTCAACAAGGGTTGCAGAGTAACACACAGTAAAACCTGTAGCTTGTGTTTTCACGCGCCCACCAAAATTTGCTCTACTATTTTCTCCCCTTCTCTTTCGACACTTACATCCACCACATTACATTTAAATTACACTTACATGTAAAATAAAAACATATATATCTAAGAAATTTAATTCAACACTTACATCCACCACATTACATTTAACTTACACTTACATGAAAAATAAAAAACATATATATCTAAGACATTTAATTCATGACAGGCATAATTTAATACATAGTATGGGTGGACATCATTTTCTAAACATTACAGAAGTTGCGTGAAGTAAACAACACTGGCAGATTAAATGTTTTCTCATACTCTTTCATTAACCCTGCATTAAATTCTATTTGACTTTTAATTATTTAATCTGTTGCATAATGGGTTATGTACTCTGCTTAGAACTTGTCCTTCTTCGCAAATGCAATCCGCAACCTACAAAACATTCACTAAGGTATGGTTGCTATCAGAAAATTAAACTTGGTGGTTGTGATTCATTTTCCAACACTCCCCCTTAATCAAAATTGTCTTTGTTAACCATTCCCAAACAATCTCTAAGATTAAAAAAAAAAATCACGTGCCAATGGCTTTGTGAAGATGTCTGCAAATTGTTTCTCTGACCTACAATGTTGCAACACAATTTCACCATTGTTAACTAATTCTCTTATGAGATGATATTTAGCATCAATGTGCTTTGTACTCTTGTGAAAAACAGAATTCTTTGATAGTGAAATTGCTAAACTGTTATCACATAAAATAGTGGTTGCTCCATCTTGTTCATGACATAAATCCCTTAACATCCTTCTCATCCAAATTGTTTGACACATTGTTGTTGCTGTGGCAACATTTTCAGCTTCTACTATTGACAATGACACTATCAGCTGCTTCTTGGAAGCCCATGAAATGGCTCCCGAACCCAAATGAAAAACATATCATGACGTTCTCTTTCTGTCATCGACACTTCCTGCCCAGTCACTGTCAGTGTAATCAATTAGCCTAAAATCATCAGTTGCAGAGTACAACACGCCATACTCCTTCGTTCCATTAACATAATTTAAAATTATTTTCGCAGGTTTCCAATGTGTCTTCTTGGGTGTCTCCATGAACCTCGACACCAAACTCACTGCATACATTATATCAGACCTAGATGCGGTCAAATACATTAGGTTGCCCACCACACTTTTGTATAATGTTAGATTGATATTGCTACTGCAATCTTCTTCACTCAACTTCAACCCCATGACAGTTGGAGTTGGTGTTGGCTTGTTGTTCTGCATATTAAACCTCTCTAAAATGTATGGAACATACTTTTCTTGAGAGATTAAAATCCCATTTTTTGTTTTCTTCACTTTTATGCCCAAAAATATCTTACCAACCCCAAGTCAGTCATTTCAAACTCACTTTTCATGACTGCTTTGAAATCAGCGATGAGGAAATCATCACTCCCTGTAAAAATCAAATCATGTACATACAAAATGACAATAAGAAGCTTACTATCACTTTCTTTGATGTAAAGAGTAGGTTTTCTATCACGTTTGTCAAACCCATTGTCCATCAGGTAAGCATCTATCCTACTATACCATGCACGTGGTGCTTGCTTCAACCCATAGAAAGCTTTCCGCAACCTACACACCTTGTCTTCTTTGCCTTCTACCTCATATCCAGGAGGTTGCGCAACATACATTTCCACTTTTGACACTCCATTCAAGAATGTGTAATTTATTTTCATTTGATACACTTTCCATTTCGCTTGTGCGACAATCGACAACACTGTACGCACTGTCTCCATCCTCACGACTGGTGCAAATTTTTCCACATAGTCTCTTCCATTCTGTTGCTTGTATCATTTAACAACTAGCCTTGCTTTATGTCTTTCATTATTGCCTTCAATGTTTCTCTTGGTCTTATAAACCCACTTCACTCCAATGACTTATTTTCCTTGCGGAAGGTCCACTAACTCCCATGTGTCATTATTTTCTATTACTTCTATCTCTTCACTCATTTCCACAACCCATTTCTCTTCTTTGACTACATCTTCAAAGTGTATTGGGTCATCTACATGACAAAATAATGAAAATAAAGAATTCAGACTAGTGCTTCTATCAAATTCATCTTGCTCATAAATTTCATTTAAATTTCTGAATTTTGGTCTTCTTATGCTTGCTGAAGATGGTCTTGGTGTTGCAATTGAAGTATATGGAGTTGCAATATTTGTGGTGTTCTTGGAGAAGCACTTTCTTGGTTGTGCAAAGCTGTGCTATTATTTGTTTGCGGTGTCATATGTTGATTGTTTTGTTGAGCTTGTGTAGGTAGAGGAGGAGTGACCATTGAGGAATTACTTGTTGCGGTCAATTCCTCTTTGTCTTCATATGACATACATGTCTTCACATTGATTGTGTTCTCTAAACTTCCATCCCATGCTTCCTCTTCTATGAACTGAACATCTCTGCCGATTATGACTTTCTTGGTTGATGGATTGTAGAGCTTGTATGCCTTGGATTCATCACTGTATCCAACAAATATACATTTCTCCCCCTTGTTGTCCAGCTTCTTCCTCAACTCATCTGTGACATAAGCATACGCCACACATCCAAACACTCTCATGTGAGTGACATTATGCTTTCTTCCACTCCATGCCTCTTCAGGAACAATATTCATAACACTTTTGGTTGGACACCTATTAATAATATACGATGCACAAGCGACAACTTCAGCCCAATAATCATTTGGAAAATGCTTTGTCTTCAGCATACTCCTTTCCATTTCCATGATGGTCCAATTCTTTCTTTTTGCGACACCATTTTGCTGAGGTGTATACCTTTTTGTAAATTTCTTTTGAGATATATTCGCCACCTCTGTCAGTCCTCAACACTTTGATGTAGTGTCCACTTTGCTTCTCAACAAGAGCTTTGTAGTGGCGGAAGTGCTCAAACACTTAACTTTGTTGTTTTAGGAAATAGACCCATTTATTCCCTGTGTATTCATATATGAAGGTAAAATTGTAATGGTTGTCGCCAAATGATGGTGTTTGCATTGGTCCACATAAATATGAGTGTACAATTTCCAATGGTGCCTTTGCCCTTATTGACTTTCCTGATGGAAATTATTCTCTGTGTTGTATGCCCAAGATGCATCCTTCACATAAGTTGTCCAGTTTTTCTATGAGTGGAAATCCCTTTCCCATGCATTTCCTATGCATAAAATTCAAACCTCCAAAGATGAGATGACCAAATCTCAAATTCCATAACCAATTTTCATCTTTAATTTCTTCTTGGAAGTTTTCTTATGTGACAACTGCTACATTTCTTTCATGTTTTTGTGAATTCTATAGTTGTGCTTGAGAACCTTCTTCCTTCAAGTATGATTTTAGCTTGAGAGGAAACATTCCATTGTTTTTCATATGAACTTTTGCAATCAGTTTTCTACTTCGATACTTATCCAATATTGTGCACACATCATTCTTAAAAAAGACATTGTAGCCCTTTTGCATGAGCTATCCAATTCCTAGGAGGTTATGTTTCAAACTAGGGACAAAGTAAACATATGACATGAACTTCTTCTCTCCCTTCTTGGTAAGAATGTCAACTCTTACTTTTCCCCTGAGAGACTTTGCTATCAGTCCCTAATGTCAGTTCTAATTTCACACTTTCATCTAGATTGGAAAACATTTCTATGTTTCTATTCATGTGGTTGCTACACCCTGAATCCAAGAATCGTACATCCCCTTGTTTTTCTTGTGCTACATTACCAGCCTAGATCCATATTAACTCCAGATGTATCAAGCGTCGAGAGGGATCAAATCTCTCGGTATGCAAACCTCTTTTTTTAGTGCAAAACTTGACGAAAGGTTTACACCTCGAGAGATTTGATCCCTCTCGGCGCTTGATAGATTCAAAGTTAAGATGGATCTAGGTTAGTTTCATTCGTGTTCTGCCAAGGAAAATATATCGAAGATTTGATTAATTTTATCAATAATATGTAAATATATCAAATATCAATATAATAATTTTAAATATGCTAAATATTTCTGAGATTAACTTGGTCATTTTAATTTTAAATTTTCTTAGTTACCTCAGTTTGTTGAAATGATAAATATTGTTAATAACTTTAATGATGAAAAATGATGAAATAATTTTTTTGAATGCAAAGTGACAACAATAATGTTGAAATATAGAAAATGTAAATAATAAGACTGTACTCATGTTACAAATAGTCTTCATTGTGATCAATCTCAAACTATTCTCTTCTACTATTCTTATTGCCACCCTTGTTATTTTTGTCATCTTTTCATATTGATTATATTAAAAAGAAAATTTAAATCATAAATCATTTAAATCTTTTTCTCTAGCTGTTGTAGTAAACATGATACCTTGTCTCTCTTGCTCTCCAATATTAATAGGTTAAATTACTATGATACAAAAATCAGTGTGCATTGTCAATACCGTTTTGTGCTTACACTAAAATCAATGCATATTGTTAATCCAATCACTTTAAAATTAATGTACCATCATATATCCAATTACATCAAATAAGAAATCAACATCTACATTGAAATCAATGCATTTAATGCAAGCAATCAAATAAGATTAGAAAATAACTTCTACACTGAAATCAATGCATTTAGTGGAAACAATCAAATAGGATTAGGAATCATCTACATTGAAATCAATGCATCCAGTGCAAGAAATCAAATATAATTATAAATCAACATATACATTGAAATCAACACATCCAGTGCAAGCAATCAAATAGTATTAGAAATCACCACCTATACTGAAATCAATGCAACTAGTGCAAGTAATCAAATATCATTACAAAAAAATATCTACACTAAAATGGATGAATCTAGTGCAAACAATCAAATAGGGGTAGAAATCACCATATCCACTTAAATCAATCCATTTTGTATAAGAAATATTCTTCCCTCTCTCCACCCTCCATCCATATCTATATCCCCCTCCATCTCTTCTTTTTTGTCTCTCTATCTCACCCCCCTAAACACACATGCTCTCGCACTCCATATCTATGAATATCTTTGTCACTCCCTCCCTCTCCCCATCTCTCTCTTCTTCACTCTCTTCACCTTCCATCTATATCTCTATCTTCCTCCTCCCTCCCTCTTCCCCACTAATATCTCTCTTTCCTCCTTTTGTCCTCTCTCCCTCTCTCTCCCTCTTCCTTATCACTCTCTCTCTCTCTCTCCACCTTTATCTCTCTATGTCTTTCTTCTTACCTCTCTCTCTCTCCCCCTCCAAGTCCATCTCTCTTTCCCTCCCTCTCTCTACTCTCTCACATCCTCTCTCTTCCTTCCACTCTTTCCCTTTCTCTCCCATCTCTCTCTCTCTCTCTCTCTCTCTCTCTCTCTCTCTCTCTATGCCTTCACCCACCAACTATGTTACTATATCCCTCCCTCTCTCCTTATCTCTCATTCTCTCCCCCCTTATCTCCATCTCTCCTTCTTTGTCTCTTTATCTCACCCCCAAACATACACGCTCTCTCTCTGTCTCTCCCTTGTCACTCCTTCTCTCTCTCCACTTCTCACTCTCTATATTTCTTATTTCCTACCTCTCTCCCCCTCCAAATCCATCTCTCTATCGATCCCTCCAACTCTTTTCTCACCCCTAAACATACACACTCTCTCTCCATCTCTCCCTTGCCACTCCCTCTCTCTCTCTCCACTTCTCTCTCTCTATATATTTCTTCTTCCCTCCCTCTCTCCCCCTCCAACTTCTCTACATCCCTCCCTCTCTCAAGTCCTCTCTCTGGTCCTTCCTATCTCTCCCTTTCTCTCTTACCTCCCTCTCTCTTCTGCCATCTCTCTCTCCCTTTATCTCTTACCCCCTCTCTCTTCCACCATCTTTGTCTCCTCTAATCCTATCACTATCTCCCTCCCCCTCTCCTTCTCTCTCTCCCTCCTCCATATTTGTGTCTCCCTCTCCCGCTCTTCATTCCTCCTCTCCCCTTTCCTTTAGTTTATCTCCGTCTCTCCCTTGTCAATCCCCCTATATCTCGGCCTGTATCACTCTATATCTTTGTTCTTCCCTCCCATATATATCTAGAGTTAATATATATCATGATACATTTATATATATTATAATATAACAAATTTAATATTGTATTAATCGAAAGTTATTAAATTTAATACTATTAATATTATAATATATTAATATGAGTATTAGATTTAATAATAATAATTACTATAATATTAATCTTTTAATATTATATTATGGGTTAAAAATGTTTTTTTTTTTGCATGGTATTAATAATAATTTAGCCCATGGTACCATATCCTTCACCTAAATAAAACCTATTTTTTGAGTGTTTGTAAATATAAAGCAGATTATGGAGTAAATATGAAAAGAGGTTTTATTTACTTACCATACCTGTGGTTTATTTATATTTTTATTTATTTACCATACATCTTTTATTTACTATGGTATTTGGCCCATAGGCTTGTTATATAATTAGATTTTTATTTATAATTATATTTGATATATTTTTATTTATTTACCTTACCTTTTTATACCTCTTTTATATTTATTTATTTACCATACCTCTTTATACCTATTTTATATTTATTTATTTATCATACCTCTTTACACCTTTTTGTATTTATTTATTTACCATACTTATTTTATAAAAATGGTATTTGGCCCATGGTATTTAGCCCATGGTATCAATATTAATTTTCCCCATGGTATTCGTCCCATAGGCTTCATCTAAATAAAACCTAGCTTTTTGAGTTTTTTTAAATATAAAAAGGTTTATGGAGTAAATATAAAAGGAAGTTTTTATTTATTTACCATACATCTAGTTTATATATATTTTTATTTATTTACCATAGCTCTTGAGTAAGTAAAAAAAATAGGTTTTATTTATTTACCCTACCTGGGTTTATTTAGATTTTTATTTATTTAAATTTTGAAATATTGCAATTTTGATGGGGAAATATTTATTTCTTTAAAGATTTTAATTTATCCATACAACATGGGTTTTCTTTTTAAAGATTCATTTTACAAATATTTAATTAAAAGAAATATTAAAATATTTTGGATTTTGATTGTTTGTGTTGAATTAACTCTTTTCCTTTGATTTAGGAATTGATATTGACTTTAGCAAAGAGTAAAGATGTTTAAAATTTTACTTAATTTGGAAATTCAATGTGGTTATTTTTTTGTTAAAGGTAAATTTATGATCCATTCAAATTCACGTATATAATAAAGCAATTATTAAATGGGTGAGATAATTTACTATCCATTCAAATTATGTAAATAATACATAGTTGTATTTTAATAATTAATCTCAGCCCATTAATAAGTTGAAAAAGTTATATATAATCTAAATATTAAAGTGATATAAAATTAAAGATTAGGTTAATGTTTTGGCCGACATTAACAAAAATAAAATTTATTATTTTTTGAGGATGTGACATACTCGACATCAGGGTCATATTGGGCTGTAGATTGCGCCTCTCGGCGCAACAAGCTAAAAACATGCTATCATGGTTCTGATTTTCCTTTCTGAACTTTGCACTTGGTTTGTTCTTATTTCATATTGCTTATTTCTACATTCATTTGCATAATGACCATATTTCTTACAATAATGACATTGAACTTGAGATTTATCATACCTTTGAGCTTGTGTTTGATTTTGGCTTGGGCCTTGACTTGGATTTTGATTGTTGCCCCTTCCACTTGAGTTTGAAGGGTTGCTTCTTCCACCTCTGTGTGGGCTTCTTCCTCTTGCTTTATAATTTTTTCTTCCTCGACTTCTACCTTGACCAAATGAAACTTGTGTCTTGAATGCATGCTCCAATGAAGTGCTTATTGCTCTGTTCAGTCTGTGTTCATGAGAGATCAGTGATGCATGAAGCTCTTCCACTGAAAATTGTGAGAGATCATTTGTCTCTTCTATTGCCACAACTATGGCATCAAACCTTGTTGGTAGACTTATGAGAATTTTCTCAAAAATTCTCCTTTCCTCAAATGTCTCACCACGAGACCTGATTTGAGTAACCAACCCAATCGTATGTGTAAAAAACGAGTCTACATTCTCAGACTCTTTCATACAAATTGTTTCAAAATCTCTATTCAACATTTGTAATTTTGTTGTCTTCACCTTTGTCATGCCTTGGTAGGCTGTCTGGAGGGCATCCCATGCTTGGTTGGACTTTGTTGTTGTAGCAATATTTGGGAAGATAATTTCATGAACTACCTGAAAAATATAGTAGAGGGCTTTGGAGTCCTTCTTCCTGTTATCTCTCAAAACATCCTTTTCTACTTGTGTCAATGCATTGTATGCTACTACATTTGCTAGTTCTTGGAATCCATTCTCCACCAATTCTCAAATTTCTTGAGAAGAAAACAGAGCCTTCACTATTATAGCCCAATAATATTAATTTTTTCCATTATACTACGGTATTTGTGGATTATTCAAGCTTTTTCTTGTTGATTCCATGTTAACTGTGTAAAAATTTTCTCATTGTTAAATACTCTCTCACTGCTAGAGAATACACCACACAAAAAGTTTTAGAACTCCTTTTAACTCAAAAGCACTTCCTTTTACTGATATTTTAAACCCGCTCTGATACCATTTTAAATTTTTAAGGGACTAAGTAAATTCTTTTCCTCAACACATAGAGTTCACATAGAGTTACGGAAATGACTTTAACCAAGACAACACAATTACGAAAGTTTACACAGAGTTGCTGAACTCACTTAATCCAGACCATACAGTTACGGAGATCAAATTATGAGAGTCATCTTTTCAATACAGAGTGGCAGATATTAAAATCACAATTATAGGGGAGAAAATATAATCAAATAATTTTACTCGCAGTGAAACAAAGTAAAACAGAGTTGTTGCGGTAAAACTCATACGTGAAAATTCCATAACCCAATCGCAACTAACAATACTTTATACTATGATTCAAAACACTAAAAACACATTCATACGGAGGTTGTGGATCCTTCACCAGTAAAACAACTGAGATTTACATTCACCAGGGGTTGCAGAGTAACACACGGTAAAACCTGTAGCTTGTTTTTTCACCCGCCCACCAAAATTTGCTCCAGTATTTTCTCCCCTTTTCCATACTTACATCTGCCACATTACATGTAACTTACACTTACATGTAAAATCAAAACATATATATCTAAGACATTTAATTCATGTCATACATAATTCAATACATTGTATGGACAAACATCATTTTCTAAACATTACAGAAGTTGCATGAAGTAAACAACACTCGCAGATTAAATGTTTGTCCATACTCTTTCATTAACCATGCATTAAATTCTATTTGACTTTTAATTATTTAATTGGTTGCGGAATGGTTTATGTACTTTACTCAGAACTTGTACTTCTCGGTAAATGCAATCTGCAACCTGCAAAACATTCACTGAGGTATGGCTATTGTCATAAAATTAAATGCGGTGGTTGTGATTAATTTTCCAACAGAAACATGAGTCAGTCTGGACCATTTTTTCAGAGGAAAAACATGACTCTGTTTGGATAAACACTCATGATGGGCCATTTTTCTTTCGGAGAAAAAACACTACCAAACCACGACTAAACCATAACGATGACTTCATTGGAATGTTATTCAAATATCTATGGGGGAAGATGACGAATCTGTACTATGCAGCCGAGAAGAACCTCATAATAGAAAAACTAGAGCAAGTTTGTGAATCCAAAACTAAACCGTTTATCTAAAATGGCACTGAAACAGTATTATTCAACTAGTGTATGTTGTTTTCTAAATGAAAAAACATTATTGTTGAAATATCATATCTTTGACGAAATCAATATATAAGGTTTAATATTAGACTTTAATATATTGGATTTATAATATTAGGTTTAATATTAGGATTTTTTGTAGTATGTTTAACTTGCAGAAAATATCATAAGTGAAAAATATGCCATGGATATCACAGAAAATAACACAATGTGATGATTGGAAATGAAAATATTCTATTAGTATAAATATTCTATTAAGATTTGTATTGAGATTTGCAACAATATTGTTCAATTGACTCTTCGAGGGCGAAACATCCAACAAAGAAGAACTCAATTACACAACACATCACAAGACCTCCCCTGCTATCTTTGATTATTTATACATTCATAAGATCCAAAATGCTAACTACTCGTGGTACCTTGCATAATGTAGTTTTCCCCGTTTATTAATTAGTTATGGTCTATTTATTCATCATCCTTAACTAAACTAACTAATTGTGGTCTCTTTTTTAGAATGAGGGTCATCCATTTTTTTTAATGTGGTTCATGGAAACTGAGTGGCCTCTACATCCACAAGAAAATCTAGGCAAATCAACCTAAAGGGATCTACCCGTCATTCAAATTACTAAGGCCTAACCCCAAGGGCGTCGAGAAGATTTGACCCTGTGACCTCCCGATTGACAAGGTACTTAGCAACATGAACTTAACCCACTGAGCTATCCCTTGGGGAATTTCTTTTAATGTGATTCACAGAATTTGAGTAGTCGCTACATCCAAGGGAAAATCCAGGTATATCAACTTGAAATGATCTACCTGTCGACCAAACTGGCAGGGCCTAACCCGAAGGGCATCGAGGATATTTGACCCCGTGACCTCTCGATTGGCGAGGTACTTAGCAACAGTAACTCGACCAACTAAGATATCCCTTGGGGCATAGGTGAGGGTCATCCACTTACAATGATCATTAATCTAGATAACCTCTGACGGCCTTTATTTACTAGGCTAATTGATTATGACTCTTATAGGGCCCCTTGGGCCTATTACATTAATAAAGGGTTAGGGTTGGAACATAACATGCCCTCCCCCTTCAAAAGAAATATTTTCCTCAAGGTTGGACCTACAATAATTGTTGGATAATAGTAGTCATTTCCCATGTCATGTCTTCCAGCAAGGTGTATTTCCACTATATGACAAATTCTTTGATTGTGCGGTCGCAAAGATGCATTTCCCCTAAATTGAACACCAATTTTGGTTGTAACCAAAGAGAACCTTCCCCATCCAATTCAAGAAGTATGGTCTAAACGTTGAAATTGTGCCCCACCACTTTCTTTAGGAAAGAGACATGGAATATTGGGTGGATTTTTGAAGTGGCTAGTAACGTATGTTTGTAGGTGATGTTGCCAATACATTGAATCACCTGATAAAGCCCATAAAATTTTGGAGCTAATTTCTAGAAACCTTTTTCTTTAAGAAATGTCAGCTTATAAAGCTTGAGTTGGAGACATACTTGATCTCCCACATGAATATACCTTTCTCAGTAATGTTGGTTGGATTATTACTTCATATTGTTTTGAGCTTCATGGAGATTATCCTTTAGAAGTGCGAGAGTGGTGTCATAGTTCTGAATCAGCTTATCAATTTCCTGCACTTTGGAAGATCTTGGGAGATAAGCAATTAACAAAGAGTCGTCACTTATTGATCTAATTACAAAGTTCACGACATGATTTTTTCTCTAAATATATTAAAATATGATCCATTCAACCATTAAGATTGAATCTATATATGTGTGTGCTATCACATATACATTCTCTAACTGAACTCTTAAGATATTCACCGGTACTAATAACTACCTGTCATGGTGGCATTACAGGTCATGAAAAGAAGAATGAAATTGTAATGAGTATATATTATTTCTTCCCATTTTTGTATAATTATGAATTATATCTAATTACTATCAATATTTTCATTGCAATTAGAAAAAGGCCACACTGGTATCAATCTCTTCATTCAACTGCAGGATGATCCTTTGGGGGATTTGCACTAGCAACAATAGTTGTATTGTTCTTGACATCTTATGCAAAGAGGAAAATATTTTCCAGTATCTCTAATTCAATGGTGGGGAATTTCTTATGGAATATGATCATGAAATGCCAACACGATACTCACACTCTCACCTTAAGAATATCACAAACAACTTTGCAGAAAAGTTGGGAGAAGGAGCATATGGTGTGGTGTATCAATGTAAGATTTGGAATGGCTCTCTAGTGGTTGTTAAGATTTTCTATAGGCATAGGCATAGAGAGATCCAGTTCATGAATGAAGAGGCTACCATTTTATGGGTCCATCACTTCAATTTAGTTCATCTAGTGGGGTAATGTTTCGAAAGCACTACAAGCCCACTGGTATATCAGTACGTGGTTGATGGATCTATAAAGAAGGATATATTTTCTAGAAAATAGAAGGGTAAACTCCTAATTTGTGGTCCATTGTATTCAATAGCTACGGGTGTGACTCGTGGAATTGCATATTTACACAAGGAGTGTAACAAGTGTCTCATACATTCCGATATCAAACATCACAATATATTTTTGGACAAAGACTTCATATCAAATGCTTCAGATTTTGGTCTAGAAAAACCTTGTGGAAAGGGAGATGACCATATATCAATTACAACCAGGAGAGGAACCCTGGGATACGTTGTGCAAGAGGTGTGTGATAAAGTTATGGGGCATGTTGTGGATAAATAAAATGTCTATAGTTTTTTTATGTTTTTGCTAGATAATTTTGGGGGTATAAAGAACATAGAGGGGAAGGTGAGGCACAAGATTTAGTTTTACTTTCCTGAATGAGCTTTCAAGCAACTTGAGAAGGGGAAGTTAGGGATAAGATTGAGAGGAGCAAGAGGATAAATGGAAGTAGAAGAGGACGAGAGGGCAAGTATACTCGCTAAAATTGGATTGTGGTGCATTCAATACAAATCCAATGATCATCCTTCTATGAGAAGGGCCTTTTAGATGTTAGAAGGGAATGGATACGATGCGAAGAATCCTCCCTTGCCCCTCAATTCCTTTTCTGAACCAAACAAATCTTTTGTGTATTCATTGTAAATTCTTGTTCAGTTGATATTTGAATCTAGATTTTATTCTAGACTCACTTGCTCAAACCATGGTTTGCAGTTTTAGAATCAATCCTCCACACCATACTTCATGACAATAAATGGCATGAAATTTTTTACTTGACTATAGAGGGTGTACACAAGCACTTTAAAACCCTTGATGTAAGTCTACAAAAATATCAGTGGTGAATAAAATTAGGTATTACTACTTGATGTTATCAAATTTTGTTTGTTAGCATGCCATTATTGATAATTTGTGATATGGTGAGTGGTTCAAATACCAAACCACAAAACATTACAAGTCATTTTTAATGAAAATATAGGATAAACACCATTCACTGGTAATGGTTTTCCAAATTTAGTCATAAATGTCTTGACATGATCTCTTTGAAAGACAAACATGCGAAAAATGAAGTTGACTACATTATATCTACATTGAAATCCAATAACATATTGGTTTTCATAATAAGTGGCCAATGTCTTTGTTTTATATTCTTTGGTGCATATCTAGTCTATAGGCATGATATTTCAATCTTCTTTCCACAAAATTGATTTTGTTAAAAGAAAAATTAGGCCATGATGGGATTAAATTTTTTCTTAATATTCTTACTAATCATTTAATGGACCATTGATATTTATCTAAGGGTTTATCTTAAACCTTAATCTTACACTTTTTCTCTTAATTAAATTTCAAAAGTCTATTTCTGATGGTGTAGGGTTTATCTTAAACCTTAATCTTGAATTTTTTCTCTTTATGAATTTTAAAAATTCTAATTATGAAGGCATAGAAAAACACGAGATTCAATGGCCTTCCCTTACCAAATTAGACATATTCATCTATTTCATTTACCGAGGAACTCCACCTAGGGGAATAGGAATTCCAGGTTTTAATTGGCCAAATAATCATTCATTTCATTTTCTAGATTCTATCTTGCATTTGTACATATACATCTTCAATTGTTCTATTTTGTATTTGTGCAGATGTATCTTCATAATTTCCCCATGAGGGCTTCACTAGGAGAGAAATACCATACCAAGTGCATTCGTATTTTGGGATATATATTGAGGGGAAAATGATATAATATATTGAGCATATAATAGGGGGTAAAGGGTTTTTATATTGGCATGTATAAAAAATGGAGCTCAAATTTAATGAAAAAATATAAAGGGATATAAAACATGTTAATGAAAAAATGGATACCTACAATATCTAGTGAAAGTAGGGGTTTTTTAAATTGGAAAGGTGTATTGGGTTCGTATTGATATGGGGTTAAATAATGTTACTTTTAGATGTTTTTTCCAATATATAATCAAATTAAGGGTATTTTTTATTATACCATAAACACATGTGTTATGTCAGAGGTTCTTTGAATGAAGCCCCCGTAACTTTCCCAACCCAGCTCCACACTTAAGTTCGATCCTTCATGGTGAAAGTGGATTTAATCTTGGTGAAGGCTCCTTCATTCACCTTTGAATCACTTTTTTCCATTGTGGATGTAGATTTCAAGGCATTTATAAAATACCTTACTGTATCTAATAATTGTCTATGACAAGTAATGCTCAATGGAAATTATGACCACTACCATAGTTTAAGCCATGAAGGGTAAAGTGATAAACATATTCATGAATATAATATAGAAGAAATCACACAACATGAACAAAACATAGAAATACATTAGAAAATGAAAGGGAAAAATCAACAACGAAGCTTGATTAGTAATCTAACCAAACTGACAAGCTCATAATGAAGGACCTAACACTTTTTTAACTCTCAGCACCTTACAATGGAGACTAATAAGCCTATATAAGCTTCATTCCAACCATATACAATTGTAATTGTTCCATGGGCCACAAAACTGTATGCCAAAAACCACTAGTTGTAGACTATCACTCCTGAGTTAAGGTTAATCCTAACAACCCCCCCTTTAAACTTGACTCGGGAGTTTCTATGGATCTAACTCCCCTAAAACTCGAAGTACTAAAAATAATATTACATACCCCCTATCACTCTATACTTTGGGGTATGCATGCATACCAAGTCTTACGACAATACTCCCAATTACAACATCTCCATTATAATTAAACTTTTTCTTGGTTATTGATAGTAATTCATTGTTTTTTACACCCATGCCTTGCCTTTCCCCATGCTCTACACAAATATACCTCAGCATGTCATTCCTCTCATGGATTTTTCTCTTAATGATGGTTTATTTACTAAAAAACCTTATATCACTTTAGAGAAAAAAATATCTCCAGCTAATAATTTAATAGTGTCTACTGATCCACAACCCTATACTATTCATATTTACTTCCTAGTTGAGCCTCCAATGTACATATCTAGTTCTTCCATGCACTCGTAATTCATCCAACACCCCCAATCTATAATGATGACTTTTATAGTATCATGCAACAACTCCTCTCTATGGCCTTATCGTAGAAAATGCATCCCTCTTCACACTGGATTTGATGCCTCACATTCCCTACCCCTTTATCTCATGTGGTGCCATCATTACAACTCTCCTCCATACATTTCTTATGTGCATTGCCTCCTTCTCAGATATGCACTCCACAATCTATAGATATATAATTTATGGTGGTTCCTCACAACACATGACTCATGTGTATTAGTCATTCACACACACAATTCTAGCTCTCTCAATGCAGGTGCTCCTTCATGGGCAATAGATTTAAGAGTTCCATAAATAATGGTACACAAAACATATCTCAATTCAACATTTGAATATAAATTAATCTCAAACAGATGGATAGTGGCACTTATGAAAACGATGGTTTCTTAATGCCTTTCATAACCTTTGATTATGGTTAAATCCTCTTGCTCAAGGCCTCACGAATTAATTATATAGGTTAAAATGTGCTCCATTGGGACAACAACCTTCTTCATAATATATGTAGAGGTAAACATTTTCATAGAAAATCCTCTAGGGTGTGAGTAGGCATGCTATCAAACCAAACATTAAATATCTTTGAAACCAACATAATATGTTGTAGGGGCAATGATCCCGCACCTTGAAAAAAAAACACTTTCAACACACCCAGGTTCACGCCCAGGGAACCCATACTTGCTAAACCCTTGACACCTTGCAATGGAGTCTAATAAGTCAATTTATAGGCTTCTTTCAAACAAAATACAACTGACATAATACCATGGGCCACAAAACTATGTGCCCAAAACCACTAGTTGTAAAATATGATTCTTGAGTCAAGGTTAATCCTAACATGAAGCAACACATTTATTGATTAGTTTGGTTTTTTTATCATACCACTAACTTGGTTCAGGAATTTATCCATGGGGTTATTTGGATCTATCCCCATGTTAGAACCAACCCATCCATTTTGTATCCATATTATTATTTATATCTTCCCCCATGTTGGAGCCATCCCAAGTGCCCTTACTTGTTGTCAACCTCTTAGCTATGAATAATGCTTATTTGGTTTAGTGGAAATAAAGAAATATGCTATCTATATTTTTTTATTTCTCTTTGCATAAATAACATATTTGTGATATAACCAACATTTATTTTGTAAATTGTCTTGTGTTTGAACCTTTTGTGCCATAATTATTGCAGGAAAATTCATATGAAAATATTTTTGGGGTCTCTTTATTTAAAAAAAAAATCAAGTCTCACTCTTGGACCTGTGGGGTATGGCCCTAGTACACTTTTTTGTTGTGCCATCCTAATATGTTAATGCATGCAACATCAATCCACCGAAAAATTTCAATGCATCAATCCATTAAAGCATCAACCCACAATTGGCACACATAGAATTACATAAAGTAGAAATCAAATTTCATTAATTTACTCACTATACTCTTACATGGCACCTAGGCTAGCTAGATATTTTTTCTAATGGCCACCCTTAATATACAAACAAGTCTAATATTATAAAATTACAATATTGTGGATTATTTCAATACCATGAATTATTTCAAGATCCACGAGCTTCTCCATAAAGCTCCCAACATGATTCTCTCAACAAAGTGCTCAACATGATCTTCTCAACATATCCCTCAACCAATTCCTAAGATCCATCATGGATCTAATTTTTCATATTTTTAATCCTTTCCAAAATAGATATTACCCTACATTTTGACAGTTTCACCTTCTAGAACTCATTATTGTTGATTTTTCAGAGGATGGTTCAATGCTCCTACATCAGACTCCCAAGTAACAAAAAATTATTACCTCTCGATCATATGCTTTATGGTATTCTTGTAATAACTTCAACTCATGAGCCACGACATGCCTTTGCATTTAAAACTCTCTACATTGCTACATGATACCTCACCAAATATTTTGTTCAGTTTGGGATTTTGGAATCTTCTTGGTTTTCTTCTCTAGAATCCTATGCACACTTCTTCCTCTAGGCTACTGCAAATATTCTCACCTTCCTTTTTTGTCACTTGCATAAAGAAAAAAAAATCTTCAATCAATTTGTACCTTCTTTTACTGCTTCTCCTCCACTTACACCCATGAATATTTTTCTCTTTGATACCACTTAATGTTGGAAATTTTGAATTTTCCTGCAAAGACTCATAAAGACTTCTACAGAATTTGGAACCTCAATAGATTCTTCCCAAATTCAATCTTGATTTATTTGAAATTTCAAATGGGAATTCTACCAAGCTTTGTTCTAAATGAGCTCTATTAATCTTGTTTCGTTCGTCTGCAGTCTCTCTCACAAATGAACTATTTTCCAAACTAGATTACATGCACATATTTCGTTATTCGCTCAACTAATTGATATTTACCACATATCAAATCATTTAACATAACACACAATAATACAAGAGTCATACACAAAATATTTAGCAAATATTCATTTCCATTAAACAAAGGAAAAGGGTATATGTATAAACTCAAAATCATACATTTTTCTCTTAGCATGATTCCAAATTCATTTGGCCATTAGTATTTATTTCCCATAGGCTTACAATAAGTAGAATTAAGAAATGCAATAAATTTTCTAGATCCTAAAAGCACTCCAAAAATTTCTATGATTTCTAAACTTTTTCCTATCCTAAAAACTTGCTAACTCTTGCCAAGATTATTCTCCTACAACCTCTGATGCATTAACAGGAATATTTTCCTCTTAAAAATATTATCTACTCAATCATATATCTAATCAAATTTATTTTAGAAATAAATAAATTAAAATTATTTACAATAAGGAAATAAAATTCCATTTCCATGTTGAAATCTGGTTTGGAGATTTGTCTCTAAAAAGCTTGATGGATTGGAGGCTCTAATCCTCCTGCATCAAACTCCTATGGTAGAAAAAATTCAGGACCTCCTAGTCATGAGCTTTTGATGAAAATTTCCTTCTATATCCCAAGCATTATGTTGTTGTTGATCATCCATCTCATTATGTTGTTGTTGATCATCCATCTCATTATGTTGTTGTTCTTCTACATCTTCTTTTGTCACCTTCCTTTCTCCTAATATCCAAACCTTATTTTGCAGCCTTTTATTTACCTTACTCATGTTCTCTTGTAAAATCCAATACCTCTTTTGTTTATTTCCCTTCTTACATTAGTGTACCTCTTTATAGGAACTTCTTTCATCAAATTTTTCAATTTATTTATCTCCATGTCCATTTTATCTCCTTGCTAGTACTTACTACTCCTTGCTTGCTGAAATATGTTGCTAATAATATTCATCAATTATTTCCCCCCTTATTCCTCTAAGCCACTATCAAATGGATTTACAATTTGTTTCTTCAAATAGGCTTAATGTTATTTCTCACCTATATATTTTTCTAGTCATTTCTCTAAAAAATCCATTTCTTTATCAAAATATCTAAACATTTTCTTCGAATGTTGCAGTTGAGGTTCAGTTTAATTTTGTCTTCTCATAAAAATTTCAACTCGTGAGTTGCAACATGCCTATGTAGTAATAAGTCCCCACCTTGCTACATGATACATCACCAAACTTCCTCTTGAGTTTGGGCTTTTGGAATCATCTTGGTTCTTTTCTCTAGAACCCTACGAGCACTCCTTGCTCTAGGATGTTGTAAATATTCTCACCTTCCTTTTCTATCACTTTCATAGAGAAATATAATCTAGTACTATATTTTTAATCAACTTGTACCTTCTTCTACTGCTTCTCCTCCAATTACACCCAAATATCTTCTGTGCTCTAATACCATTGGATAAAAATTGTTTTTTGGTCTCTTCAATTTAAATATTTTTCAAGTATTACTCATGGACCTATGATTTATGGCTCCATTATGCCCTTTCACTATGCCATCATGATCCATGCATGCATGCATGCAACATCAATCCATTGGACAATTTCAATGCATTCTTGTTAATTAAATTTAATAACATTATTAAATTATAAATATTAATACTAAATAATTAATTCATTATTAATAATTAATTCCTAATAAATTAATTAATTAATTATTAATAATTAATTTATGTATAATAACACTAATAATAATTAACTAAATACTATTATTAATATAAATATTGTTAATTAAAAAAAATTATTAATAAGTTTAAATATAAATAAATATATATATATATATATATATATATATATATATATATATATATATATATATATATATATAGGGTTGATGGTTGAAACAATGATTGGTTTTCATATTGAGACAGTAATTGTCAAAATGCGACATTGGACTATGGTAGACCATTAATCTGATATGGGTGGCTAACTTGTTTTGCTATGCAAGCACCTCCCACTCAATTAAAACAAATTAAGGATCTTGCTTATACATGCATGTGCAGAATTGAATTCTTAATTCAGGTGTATGTGTTTTAAACTGGTTTAAGGCTTTATGTGTGAGTAATTAAAAATTTGTTTAATTGGATTAAAAGCATGTACAACAACCATAAATTTCAGAAAAATAACCAACAACACATAACATCAAAAATAATAAAGGATTTCACCCTCAACACTTGGGCTATGTCTCATTAAGCCTCCGTCAATGGACTTCGCTCTTTGGGATTAAAATGGTCAATTTATTTTACAAGATGATGCTCAACTCCAATGGTTTTTTGGACTCTAATAATGGGTTTAGAATACCAAAATACCCCTGGATTGACTGCTCAATCTCTGGAAATGGACATAGGCTCCCTTGGGCTTGACCTCTTCGGTCGGTGTCCTTGAGCTTCCCTGAGCTTATTTGTGGCAAAAACTCTCCTATAAGTCCTCTTCTGCTCCTAAAACCTATTCTAATGTTTCCATCACATATCAATCATCCAAAATAGGTTTTTCATTCGCTCAAAATGAACTCAGACTCCCCGTTTTATGCCTCCAACACCTGGTGGCACTAGGCTCCCTGAAACTTCCCTGTGGCTTATTCAGCTCTAGAAGTCTCCAAATGCTTCTGAAAACCCCACCATTGGATTTAGAAGGTTCAAGATAGTCCAAAATGACTACCTTTTTCCTGATAATGGCCTTTGGCTGCCCTAGCTACGCCTCATTCTCCTACTGGCTCCTAATGGCTCTTGGAACTTCTCTGAAGAAAAATCATGCTCAAAAGTCCTCATTTGGCTTTGAAAACCTCACCAATGGCTCTATAATGCTCAAATTAGTCAAGAATGACTCTTCATTCACTCATAATGGTCAAAAATTGAGCCTTCTACACTTTTTCTCAATATCTCCTAGGAAAACTCCACTAAATGTGGAGAACTCTAGTTAAATCGAGTTAAATTAGGGCTGACCGCCAAATTTGGCATGCCCTTATCCACTCTGCCAATAAATCCATGTATTAAAATTTATGGTTAGAGCGGTGGCCACATGCGTACCCCCAACCATTAAGTGGATTATACGTTAGCATAAACAACAAAATACAATATCGGAGTTTCATTAAACATACATACGTTCGCGATCAAACAACGCTTACATTTAAAATAGATCACACATAGTCTTAAACAGCTTACATACACATAGAACAGGTTTCTCGGGTCCCACAACATGCAACCAATCACAGCACATCGCAAATTGCTTGCCCGCAAGTTTAACTTGGTACTGATAATGCTAAACCATAATTTATGCGATGTGTGCTCGTGCACAATGCTGACACGTAGCTCCCCTCATCGCATCACATATTTCAACATTATCACGTCGCAACCAATTTAACATATCTTGCGAACTCTTAACTTATAAATATTTTGATTCGCGAAATCACTTTTCCGGGTGCTGCAATCTCCGTCGTTGGTTTGTTTCTCAATCTGACAATCCACGTTATATCTCTGCCTTCTCACTTCGCATCGTAGGTTAAACAATTTAACTTGCAAAAATATTTAACGGTAAACTCTGTTCTATGCGATGTGCGATGTTTATCAATTGCGATGAGATCTCTCTTGTTGATCTCCCACTATTGCTTCTTCGATCTAATGACCACCGTTCAACCCTCGCTGTTGACTGGATCACAACCATCCATTCCACCTACAACATTTCCGCGGCTATGTAATCCCAGATTATATATGAAGAGTTCAAGAATCCATGACATCCACCAATTCGAATCCCAATATAATCACTCCCTCCCACTGATGGGATATTGGACCCACAAAAGTTGAATATTATATGCCTTGAGCTTCAACACTCTGCTGCTTTCAAGTTATATCAACTAATTTTTCTTGACAAGTCTCTTTAGCAATCACCCTGACATGCCTTACACCGCAACTGGTTATGTCTCTTGACCACTGCTCTCTGGCTATTGCTGACCCACTTCAGCATTGTTGGCTATTGTAACTTGATGCATACCCTGTTGTACCATTGTTCTCTCTATGTGCTTGGAAAACTGTTAGCCTTCCCACTAAGAATGAAGTCCCTCTTGCAACTATGGAATACAAGCTTCTTCTTGGAAATCCTCTTATCCAAATTAAGCTTGCAATATGAGTGAACTCTTGGTGTCAACACAAGAAACCAGCTTGTTCTACAATGGCTGCAAATCACTTTGCATCTTGTCCACTTCTCATTGAATGGACATCAAACTTCCTGCAACATCTTGTCAAAAAAATCATGTAATGAATCTTGAAAAGAAAAAATTATGCAAGAATTGAAATGATGATCACCTCACTTTTTCTCCTTCAAATCAATGAATATCACCTCTTGTAACATCAATTACATGGTGATCTTCTTGCACATTGGTGTATCCAATATCGACCCACAATCGACAAACATAATCAACTAAAACATAATTCAATCAACATAATCGACAAACATAGTTGACAAACAACATGCGACATCAACAACACAAGTTGACATGAAATGTGCAACACAATCGACATAAATAGATATTAAATGTGTATGACATAATTGACACAAGTCAATAAACATATGTGCAGTACAATTGACACAAGTCGACATTCCAAGCTACATATTGACAACACTCATGCATGTATCTATTTACAATGAACTTATTTACAAATTCTCCATTTACACATACAAACTCATGCATATGTACACTTTCAACTCTTCCTTTCAAGTACAAACAAGTACATAATCCCAAAACATGTGGGTGACTATAAGAGCTTAATTGAATGATAAATTGATGCAACATAAATGAGTAACATACCCATATTTTAAACCATCTTGGTGAAATTTTGCAACAAATAGAAATGCCTTCAACCGAATGACATTCACATGCAATCTTGCATCATACAAGTTGTGATAATCTTCTGCAACTTGTCATACTTTCAACAGAAATTCAGGCATACATAAGGATGAAATTTGCATCTATGTACAAAGTAAATGCATGCCTTACTTGGTCAAGAAATCGATCCATTTCTTGCCAACCCACTTCAATGGCAATTTTTCCTGCTAAACATCCTCTTCTTGTGAATCATCTTGACTCACATCAATGATGGAATCTCTTGTTCCATTCTCGCCAATTTTTTTCTCCACTTGCTTCAAATGCTTTGGATGAGTTGTTGCATGCAGTGTCCAACATTAGGCAATGAGATGTACCTTCTTCTGGCAATGAGTGCATATTTTTTGCATCTTCTATTCAAGTCACTTTTGCTTGAATTGTTTCCTGTATGCTATCATTCTCTTCCAGCATCTCTAAACTTGATGGTTATTCAAACCACAATATCAACAACAACTTTATCTACCATTCATGCATGCAGATTTTTCATGCTTAACATAATCATAGAAAACATGATTATAGGAGGAATTATACCTTGAATGATTCTTTGATTGTTCATATTTATCACCTTCTTGAGGAGATGAACTTGAAGAGTTTCGAGCTCTCTTTTGAAGACCAACCACGAGGTTCATGTCCTTAGATTTGTCACAACTCTCTTGCTTGCCATAAGTTGCATGTCTAAAAGCATCTTGCTGCAACATGGGTTTGAAAAAATTTCATTCATCTTGATTACAAGCTTTGCATGTTTGATGGTTTGAACCTGCAAAAAAAGTCCTTCTTGGAACTGTTTCAAGTGCCTTCATGGATTTAGAACTTTCTCCATAAAATTTTCCATAGCCAAGACCCAAATACTTAGGCCTCTCCTCAACCATAATTGGCTCAACCATGCCTTGTGCATGTTTGCCTAATCCCTTACTTTCATAGCCCATTTTGGTCATCAATTTGGACCCTATTCCTCTAGTGTTTTTTTCAAATGAACCTGCACATTTATCTTGAGAGTAAATTGAAGACAAACTTGAGTTATTTACCTCTTCTTCAAGCACATGCTTGGCTAAGGCTTCTTGGGCATGATGGAGCTGCATCTCCATCTCATGCATTCTTTGAAGAAGTACTTCTTTCTCTTGCTTCATAGCAACCAACTGCACATGAAGTATAGTGCTTTCCCTTACATATTCATACAGACTTTGCACCATATCATTCAGGATGTAGAAGTCTCGCTTCATCTCTTTATCAAAGAGTCTTTCAAAGAAGGAGGATTTAGAAACGTCACTTGATGAAGTTGTCATCACTATGTAAATGAATTAAAGAACTTAAACAACAATTCACAAAGCTTCAAAAACAATTGACAAAGATTCTTAACAATTTTGTTGTAGATTCAAGCTCTTCTCTACACCTTGTATCTCTTCTTCAAGCAGACTCTTTTGCAAACAATCCCTCTTGTGCTTCAAGGGTTGCCTTGAGGTCCTTTGGGAAAGGATGATACTTTTATCCTTATTCCTTCTTGTCCTCTTCTGGACTTAGCTAGCAGTAGCTCCTCTTCACCTCTAGGAAACTCAAACTTGTAAGATTCAATTTGCAAACAGTTAAATTATTTGCACTCTTAAACACCCTTCAAGTCAAACAAGAAAGAAAGCAACCTTGTGCTCTGTCAAGCAAGCAAGCTAGAGCTCTGTCAAGCAAGCAACCTAGTGCTATGATACCAACCTAATCTAATATGGGTGGCTGAATTTTTCTACTATGCAAGCACCTCCCACTCAATTAAAACAAATTAAGGATCTTGCTTATACATGCATGTGCAAAACTGAACTCTTGATTCGGGTGTATGTGTTTTAAACTGGTTTAAGGCTTTATGTGTGAACCATTAAAAAAATTTTAAGCTAATTAAAAGCATGTACAACAACCATAAACTACATAAAATTAACTAACAACACATAACAACAAACATAATAAAGGAGTTCACCCTCAAAACTTGGGCTGCGTCTCCTTGAGCCTCCGTCAATGGGCTTGGCTCTTTGGGATTAAGATGGTCAATTTATTTTACAAGATGAAGCTCAAATACAATGGTTGTTTGGACTGTAAAAATGGGTTTATAATACCAAAATACCCCTGGATTGACTGCTCAATCTCTGGAAATGGACCTAGGCTCCCTTGGGCTTGACCTCTTCGATCGGTGTCCTTGAGCTTCCTTGAGCTTCTCTGTGGCACAAAATCTCCTAGAATTCCTCTTCTACTACTGAAACATATTCTACTATCTCCAACACATATCAATCATCAAAAATGGGTTGTTCATTCACTCATAATGAACACATGATCCCCGTTCTATGCCTCCAACACCTGGTGGCACTGGGCTCCCTGAAACTTCCTTGTGGATTATCCGGCTCTATAAGTCTCCAAATTATTTTGAAAACCCAATTATTGGATTCAGAAGGTTTAAGATAGTCATAAATGACTATTTTTTTCCTAGGAATGGCCTCTGGATGCCCTGGCTAGGCCTCATTCTCTTGCTGGCTCCTGCTGACCCTAGTGGCCCTTGGAACTTCTATGAAGAAAAATCATTGCCAGAAGTCCTCAGCTAGCTCTGCAGACATCACCAATGAATCTATAATTCTCTAATTAGTCAATAATTACTCTTCATTCACTCAGAATGGTCAAAAATTGAGCCTTCTACACTTTTTCCCAATATCTCCTAGGAAAACTCCACTAAATGTGGAGAACTCCAGTTAACTAGAGTTAAATTAGGGCTGACTGCCAAATTTTGCATGCCTTTATCCACTTTGCCAATAAATTCATGAATTAAAATTTATGGTTAGGGTGGTGGCCACATGCGTACCCCCAACCATTAAGTGACTTATATGTTAGCGGAAACAACTGAATACAATATTGGATTTTTATTAAACATATATACGTTGGCGATCAAATAGCGCTTACATTTAAGACAGATCACATATAGCCTTAAACCATTAGGGGAATTTTGAGGTATAAAATGGGCCTTCTAAGGAAATTATAAAATAATAATGGAAATAATAAAATAAGATTTGATTACATTATCAAATTTTGGAAGGAAAAATGGAAAAACTACTTTTTCAACTCGTATTTTCAACTTATCTCCCAAATTTTTTACTCCAATTTCAAGGAATATTACTCATTGGATGCACATTTTAATTCCTCATCCAAAGATTACCCATGTTGCATACTTTATTTGGATCCTACTACATGAAAAATGTGATTGCAATCACGTTTTTTCATGTATTTTTCATTTTTCGTGTAGTAGGGTCCATCAAAAGTATGCAATATGGGTACTCCTTGGATGAGGAATTAAATTTTTCATCCAATGAGTACTCCCGCTTGAAATTTGAGTAAAACAATTGGGAGACAAGTTGAAAATATGAGTTGAAAAAGAAGTTTTATTATTTTATTATTTTTTAATATTTTTACCCTTTTACATAAAAAATGGTGAATCATCCCCCATGGTTGACATCATCATCTTGAATCCTATTAGTTCTTATAAATTTTATTTTGGTTGTAAATTTTTCTTAGGAGGCCCATTTTAGACCTCAAAATTCCCCTAATGCAAATTACATACACACGGAATAGCATTCTCTGGTCCCACAACAAGCAGCCAATCACAGCGCATCGCAAATCACTTGCCTGCAAGTTTAACTTGGTACCAATAACGCTAAACCATAATTTATGTGATGTGTGCTAGTGCGCAATGCCAACACATGGCTCCCCTCATCGCATCACATATTTCAACTTTACTGCATCATAACCAATTTAACATATCTTGCGAACTCTTAACTTATAAATATTGTGATTTGCAAAATTGCTTTTTCGAGTGTTGCAATCTCCATTGCTGGTTTATTTCTCGATCTAGCGATCCAACTTATATCTCCGCCTTCTCACTTCGCATTGCAGGTTAAACAATTTAACTTGCGAAACTCTTTAACGGTAAACTTTGTTCTGTGCAATGTGCGATGTTTCTCAGTTGCGATGAGATCTCTCCCGTTGATCTCCCACTGTTGCTTCTGCGATCTAATGAACATCGTTCAGCCCTCGCTATTAACTGGATCACGACCATCCGCTCCACCTGCAACATTTCCACAGCTGTGCAATCACCAATTCTAGATGCAGAGTTCAAGACTCCACGACAACCACCAATTTGGATCCCAATCTAATCAACCATGATTGAATTTGTTAGACATGGTTGAAAATGATTGGCCATGGTTTACCATGATTGATATTATAAATGCAAGGCAATAATAAACCCTAGAGATTAATACTAAAAACCAACGTGATTATAAACCCTAGGAATATGAACCGTTAGATTAATAAACCCAAATTATTTTATTATAAACCCAAGGGAAAAAAATTATAAACCCAAGGCATATAAACCCTAAGCTAAATATTGTAAACCCTAAAATAAACATGGTTGACCATGGTTTATTTCCATATTGCTACAATCCTTGTCATAATGTGATTTTAGACCATGGTTGAACATGCTTGGACATAATTGGTTTTCATATAAAGAAAATATTTTTCACAATAAGACATAGGACCATGGTTGAAAATGGCTAATTTCATATTGAGACACTATTTATGTTAATAAAATTATTATTATGTTAATAAAAATATTATAGAATATTATAAACCTAAGGGATTTATATTATAAACCAAAGGGAATAATAACCCGGAGCGATTAATACTAAAACCCTAAGGGGTTATGAACCCAAGGGAATAATATTAAACCCAAGGGATTAATATTATAAATACAAAGTATATAAACCAAAAGATAAATACTATAAACCATAAAAAACATGTTTAACCAAGGTTGATTTTCATATTGAGATAATCCTTGTCAAAATGCAATGTTGGACCATTCTTGACCATACCTTACCATGATTGATTTTCATATGAACAATATTTGTCCCAATGCGACATTAGAGCATGGTTTCCCATGGTTGATTTTCATATTGAGACAATCATTGTCTCAAAAAAACGTTTGAACATGATTGACCATGAATGATTTTATAAAACATGGTTGAGCATGGTTGATTTCCATATTGAGACTATCATTTTCATAATGTGAGGTTTTACTATGGTTGACGATGCTTAACTATGATTAATTTTCATATCGAGACAATATTTGTCACAATGGAACATTGGACCATGTTTGACCATGGTTGATTTTCATATTTTGACAATATATCATAATGTGACATTTTACCATCGTTGACCATGATTGACCATGGTTGAAAATGATTGATCATGGTTGACCATGATTGATATTATAAAGTCGAGGGAATAATAAACCCAAGGGATTGATATTATAAATCCAAGAGAATAATAAACCCAATGGGTTCATACTAAAACCATCTTTCTCAAAATAACCATGGTTTATTTTCATATTGACATAATCTTTGTTAAAATGTGACATTGGAACATGTTTCACCATGATTGATTCTATAAAATATGGTGAGCATGTTTAATCGTGGTTGACCATGATTGATAGTATATGCCCAAGGGATTAATATTAAAATCCTGAGTGATTATGAACCCAAGGGAATAATATTGAACCCAAGTGATTAATATTATAAACCCAAGGTATACAAACCTTAAGATAAAATATTATAAACACTCAAATAATCATTGTTGACCATGGTTTATTTTCATATTGAGACAATCCTTGTCATAATGCGACATTGGAGATTGGTTGAGTGTGTTTTACCATGATTTATTTTCATATCGAGACACTCTTTGTCACAATGAAATGTTTGTTGAGATTCAACAAGAAGATGCTAGTGAAAATTATGCACCTACACTTGGATGGAGCCTCAAGCTATTTTTAGGTGGATGTCTATTTACAGATGCATGAGAAAATTCTATTTATAGATGAAGTCTATTCACAGATGTATGTGCAAGTTCTATTTATAGATTGCATGTCTATTTATAGATGCATGTCGGCTATTATTATCCCTTAATATTAGTTGGAAAATAAACAATAATCTATTTTCATTGAGCACTTGGAAATAGTTAACGAAAGTGTCAAATCAGTTAGCTATAGGAATTTTGAGTTGAGTCGTTGGTTGGTGGGACATGCAAGTCGACTTAGTTGTAATTGAGTGATTCGAAGCTATAACAGAGTTGGAAGTGTAGTTATGCGAGTTGTAAAGTAGTTTAACTCAGTTAAGTGAGTTAAACTCAGTTGTGCTAGTTGTAAATGAAGATACACTAGTGAGAGATCAAGTGAATTAATTATTAATTAATTCATAATCAGTGGCCTCACATGTAACTGAATATTTACTATTTTTAACTGCATGCATGTCAGATACAGTAGAGACCCAGTTGAGATGTAGGTGAAAGGGACAGATTCACTACCAGTTGTGACATTAGTAGTTGCACACATGCGACCACACACACATTGGATGTGCCCATGAGGATTGTGCAGTCAAGGCAAGAATGATTCCATTCATTCAGGGATTGCTATCAGTTGGGATTGTGCAGTGGAGGCAGGCTATCTAGAGGCAGTAAATTGGCTAAGGAACTTGCCAATTTTTGTATGACAGTGTGAGACGATTGTATATTGCATTGAGAGCTCTTGGATTGGAGAGTTTTATGAGATTGTTTCATGATCCATGTTATATACATAATATATGATAGTGGGGTTTTTAGATTTATGCTTTCTTGGTAAATTATTTGTTTTATGTGTAATTTATCTTCTTCATGATATTTCTATTGGTGATTATGTTTTAAATTCTGCAAAGATTTTGTAGAAGCGATTCTGTATTTACAGTGGCATAGAATTGTTAGATCAGGAAAATCCAGGCAATAAATATTTTGTATTAAAATTTCTACATGGTATCATAGCACAAAAGATTTCAATTCTGAAGCAGGAGCTGAGTTTGTTGGTGGAAATAATTCGAATTTTCATAAAGACTTTCTTGGCGCTACAATTGAGTTAACATCGAAATGGCTTTCAATGGCTTGCGGCTAGAGTATGCACTCGAGGACAACTTGAACTAAATTTCTCGGAAGTACATGATGGAGGTTGTGCTCGAAGATAATGGCTTGAAGAAATTCATTGAAAATGATGTTCCTAAGCCCACTTTGACAAATGTTGCATTACTTGATGCATGGCAAAAGAAAGTAGTGAAGGAGAGGAGGATTCTATTGGAATGTGTCATAGACCACATTGTCTCAAGCCTTCATGGGAAAGCCACACAATATGCGATGTGGAAGGCTTTGGCAGATATTTTCCAAAGGAACAGCAACCATAGGAATTGGTGCTCAAAGATAAACTCGGGTAGATAAAGATGGAAAAGGGAAACAACATTCCAAAGTATCTCACGACGTTTGTCCAATGTTGGGATGAACTGGGGAGTGTGGGAATAATTTTTTTTTATGATGATTTGGTGAGCTTGGATCTCTTGGGACTTCCTAAGAGTTGGCACAGTTATGAAGACTCTTTCAACAGATGGGAAAAAATGTTGGATTGGGAATTACTGTGGTTGGATCTGGTGCAGGAGGAGTTCAAGCAGAACACCAGAGATAGCTCTTCATAACAGCACAATGATGAAGAGAATTTTTCTTTGGCTGCCAAGGAAAATAAGGGGAAGGGGAAGAAATTCCATTCTAAATCTGAGTCTAAAGGCAAGAAGCTAGATATGTCCAAGGTGAACTGTTTTCACTGTCACGAACATGGGAATCTTGCTACTAACTATCCGCAGAAGAAGAAGAAGAAGAAGGATGTTGGAGCTGCAACTAGTGAGGCCCTTGCCTTGCAATTTGAACTTGACTTCTCCTTGATCGCATGCATGGTGTCAATTTCATTGGCATCGGTGTGGTATTTAGATAGTGGCGCTTCCTTCCACATGACGGGAGATAAGGATATTTTCAATGACTTGGAGGAGAACGATCTCCAGAGGCATATAGAGATGGGAAAAAATGGACGATATAGTGTGATTGGCATTGGTAACATTACCTTTCAGAGGGAGTCAAGTAAACCATTTCAATTTAAATATGTTATGCATGTTCCAGGTCTGAAAAAAAACTTGGTCTCAGTCACAATTTTGGAGGACATAGGCTATGGTGTTGTTTTTAGCGATGGAAAATCTTTCCTGAGACATAAAACAATGGTTCAAGCCAAGAGGATAGGGATTCAAGTTAATAATATATAAAAGCTAGAGGTAGATAGTTGTGCTGCCATGATGGGCAAGGTGGAAAACGTGGTGAGCCGGGATGAGGACAAATTATGTCACAGGTGATTGGGCCATCTTCATCATGGAGGCTTGAAAGTCATGCAACAAATATCTATTGTACTTCCAAAGGGAACACTTGCTCAGTTAGATCAGTGCAAGGGTTGCACCGTGGGGAAGTATGTAAAGTCCACCTTTCATGAAAAGGATATTTTTGCTTCAGGGATCCTTGAGAGATTTCACACAGACGTTTGTGGACCATTCTCGGTTGCTTCAACAGCAAAACATAAGTATTATGTTATTTTTTTTATGAATTTTCTCGTAAATGTTGGATCTTCTTCATGTAGAAGAAGGATCAAACATTCTCAAAGTTCTGTGAGTTTAGGGCATTGGCAGAGAAAGAGTTGGGGAAGCAAGCAAAGGCTCTGAGAGCGATAATGGTGGGACTACATCTCTAACGAATTGAAATAATTCTGCATCAAAGAAGGAATTCGAAGAGGACTCATAGCGCCTCATAACCCACAACAAAATGGGGCTGCAGAGAGGAAGAACAGAACGATCATGGGTGCAGCACGAGCGGTTTTGCATGATCAGGGCCTACCAATGAATTTGTGGGTGGAAGCATGCAACACTACGGCTTATGTGCAAAACCGTTGTCCTCATAGAGTACTTGGTATGAGTACACCTAAAGAAGCTTTAATTGGTAAGAAACTAGATGTTTCACGCTTTAAGATTTTTGGCTCATCTGTTTATGTGCATGTGACAGGGAACACCAGGAAGAAGCTGGAGCCAACTGCTAAAGTTGGGATATTTTAGGGGTACACAGAAACAACCCATAATTATCGTGTGTATTTTCCTAACAGTAAGATGACTGTTATGCGACGAGATATAAAATTCAATGAGGGGAAAGCCATGTGGTTTTCACTTGAGAGGGAGCTAGACTTACATGCGGAAGAAGAACTATTGGTTCCCAAATATGAGTCTCTAAATGTGGATCAGCCACAGGAGGAGGTTCATTGAGTGAAGGAGTCCACTCATGTAGAGCCAAACATCAGAACTGGCAAAAGGCGTACCACAAAAGCTGATAGGTTGATACTTGATGTTGTGTAGAATGTAGGAGCCCCTACTTCACAGCGCAGACAAAGACAGTCTCCTGACCGATTTATTGGATACATGGCTCTCATGAGAAAATGTATTGTGACTGAGCCATCTTCCTTTCAGGGAGCATTGCACGAGCCCACATGGGTAGATGCAATGGTGGAGGAGTATGACTCCATTGTCAAAAACAGTGCTTGGGAAATTGTTCCAAGGCCAATTTATAAATCAGTTGTAGGTTTGAGATGGATCTACAAGGTAAAGCAAGCTGCTAATGGGAGTGTTGATAAATACAAGGCTAGATTTGTAGCCCGGGGCTTCTCACAGATCGATGGGATTGATTATGAAGAAACCTTTGCACCTGTCACAAGGTATTCTTCCATAAGGACCATCCTTTCTCTCTTAGCACAAATGGGCTGGCGCATTCATCAGATGGATGTGAAGACTTTTTTTCTCAATGGGATCATTGAGGAAGAGGTGTACATAGAGTATCCTGAAGGATTTGAGATCTTCAGCAGCGAGTCACATGTGTGCCAACTCAAAAGAGCGTTGTATGGCCTGAAGCAAGCCCTCGTGCTTGGTACACTCAAATAGATAGCTATTTCACCGAAGTTGGCTTCACCAAAATTGAGGTGGATGCAAACCTATACCAAATTGTGGTGGAGGGTAAGCTTTTAATCATTTTTCTTTATGTTGATGATTTAATATTGACTAGTGATGAGTAGTTGATACACTCATGCAAGGAGGACCTTGCAAAGGAGTTCGAGATGAAGGATATGGGCCTCCTTCATTATTTCCTTGGATTGGAAATATGGCAGCGCGATGGTGAACTTTTTGTGTCTCAAGAAAAGCATGCAAGGGAGATATTGGGTAAGTTTCACATGGAGGGTTTCAAACCCATGGATACTCCTCTTCCAGGAAACTGGAGGGAAGAGGATGCTACATCTGGAGAGGTAGTGGACACTATTGTCTATCGAAAGTTAGTGGGTTTGCTAATGTATCTAGTGAACACGAGACCAGAAATTTGCTATGTGATTAACCAGCTAAGTCAAGCGATGGTTAAGCCTACCAAGATCTTTTGGAAAGCAGGCAAGCATGTCCTGAGATACCTGAGGGGCACATCTGACTATGGCTTATGGTACAGACAGACGGATGAGGTGAAGTTGCATGGCTTCACGGATGCAGATTGGGTAGGCAGCCCATCGGACATAAACAACACATCAGGGGGGGTCTTTAGCATTGGATCTACAGTTGTTTCTTGGTACAGCAGGAAGAAGAGATCCGTGGCACTCAGTTCAGCAGACGCAGAATACATGGCAGCAACTCGAGCTACATGTGAGGCTATCTGGATGAGAAATATCTTGGTTGTTTTGTTTGGTACTCATTTAGATCGGACAGTGATTCATTGTGATAATTAGAGTTACATTAAACTCTTGATTAATCTTGTGTTTCATGATAGATCTAGGCATATAGATGTTTAGTATCATCATATCAGAGATTATGTGTAGAGGAAGATCATGTGCTTCACTACATTCCTACAGAAGATCAAGATGCATATATTCTGACGAAGGCACTCACCAGGAGAAAATTTGAATACCATAGAGACAAGATCAGGGTGAAGGATAATCCCTTTCTTGTTAATAGGGAGTGTTGATATTCAACAAGAAGATCCTGGTGAAAATTATGCACCTAGACTAGGATGGAGCCTGAGGTTATTTTTAGGTGGATGTCTATTTATATATGCATGAGAAAATTCTATTTATAGATTAAGTCTATTTATAGATGTATGTGAAAGTTCTATTTATAGATTGCATGTCTATTTATGGATGCATGCCGGCTATTATTATCCCTTAATATTATTTGGATGTTAAAAAATAATATATTCTCAATGAGCACTTGGAAATAGCTAACTGAAGTGGAAAATCAGTTAGCTATAGGAATTTCGAGTTGAGTGGTTGGTTGGTGGGACATGCAAGTAGAATTAGTTGTAACTAAGTGATTCAAAGTTGTAACAGAGTTGAAAGTGTAGTTATGAGAGTTGTAAATTAGTTTAACTCAGTTAAGTGAGTTAAACTCAGTTTTGTTAGTTGTAACTGAAGGTACACTAGTGAGAGATCAAGTGAATTAATTATTAACTAATTCACAATCAGTGGCCTCACATGCAAGTGAAGATTTACTATTGTTAACTACATGCATGTCAGATCTAGTGGAGACCCAGCTGAGATGTGGGTGAAAGGGACAGATTGACTGTTAGCTGTGACATTAGTGGTTGCACACATGCGACCACCCACACATTGGATTTTCCCATGAGGATTGTGTAGTCAAGGCAAGTAGGATTTCATTCATTTAGGGATTGCTATCAGCTGGGATTGCGCGCAAACTGTCTGGAGGCAGTAAATTGGCTAAGGAAGTTGCCAATTTTTTTATGAGAGTGTGAGACAATTGAATATTGTACTGAGAGCTCTTGGATTGGAGCTTTGTATGTGATTGTTTTATAATACATGATATATACTTAATATATGATAGTGGGGTTTTTAGCTTTATGCTTTCCCGGTAAATTATCTATGTTATGTGTGATTGATGTTTCTTCATGATATTGCTATTAGCGATTGTGTTTTAAATTCCACAAAGATTTTGTAGAAGTGATTATGTATTTAACAGTGGCATATAATTGTTAGATTAGGAGAATCTAGGCAATACATATTTTGTATTAAAATTTCTACAATGTTGGACCATGATTGGGCAGAATTGATTTTCATATTGACACAATCTTTGTCACAATGTGAAAATGCACCATGGTTGAACATTGTTGACCATGATCTATATTATAAACCCACGGTATTAAAACTAAAATCTTAAGGGATTATCAACCCTAGGGAATAATATTAAACTCATGGGAATAATATAAACTAAAGTTATATAAACCCTAAGATAAATATTATAAACCCTAAAATAAACATGTTTGACCACGGTTGATTTTCATATTCATACAATCTTTATTACATTGGGACGTTGGACCATGCTCGACCGTGGCTGAACCCTTAGATTAATAAACCCAAGGATTGATATTATAAACCCAAGGGAATAATAAACCCAAGTGATCAATACTAAAACCCCAAGGGATTAGGAACCCAAGGGAATAATATTAAACCTAAGGGATGAATTTTATAAACCCTAAGGTATATAAACCCTAAGATAAATATAATAAACCCTAAAATAAACATTGTTGACAATGGTTGGCCATGGTTGATTTTCATATTGAGACAATTCTTCTCACAATGTGACATTGAACCATGGTTGACTATGCTTGACCATAATTAATTTTCATATCGAGACAAATTTTGTCAATGTAGTGTTGGACCATGGTTGATTTTCACATTGAGACAATCTTTGCCACAATGCGATATTAACCCATGGTTGTCCATGATCGACCATGGTTCACCATGATTGATTCTGTAAAACATCATTTACCATGGTCAACCATGGTTGACCATAGTCAAAAGATATTTAATATTAAGAGAAATCTCAATCTTTGATTTGTTAAGTACTATTAAGAATATTTCATAATATCTCAAAAAGTTTAACTTTATGCTATACACCTTTAGTTATTGATAAATATATTCAAATATTAAAAACTGAATTATAAAACAAACAAACATATTGAAGTAAATGTTTTATGAATATTCAATAAAGATTAAATTTCTTTCATTTAGTATAATTATTAAATTAAAAATAAATTTTGGAGACTGAATTATAAAATAAACAAACATATTCAGATAAATATTTCATTAACATTCAATAAATATTAAACATACCGAAATAAAATATATTTTATGAATATTCAATAAATATTAAATATTTTTCATCTACTATAATTAGTAAATTAAAAATTACTCTCACAAACTAAATTATAAAATAGACAAAGTAAATATTTTATTAATATTCAATTAAAATGAAATATTTTTCATTTATTATAATTATTAAATTAAAAGTTTAAATACCCTATTCTAAAATAGTTATTGATTTCAAGTTGTAATTTTAAAATTTAACACAAGTGTTTTTAAAATATTAATTTTTTTAATATAATAAAGAAACATTCCAAAATATAATAAATAATATTGAGATTATTTATTAACATTTTTGAATCATATACCGTTTATTTATTTCAAAAATAAGATTAAAATATCGTAATTTAAATACTTATTCTTAAATAAGCACACACATAATATATTAAATTGTAATATTGAAAATTTAATTAAGATTTTTTAAATACTTATTCTAAAATAAGCACACACATCACACATAATATAGTAAATTGTAATATTGAAAATTTAATTAAGATTTTTTTTAAGGTACTAATTTTTATAATAAAATACTATTATTCTTTTTTTTTTTAATGAGTTGAAGGGTGTTAGAATGGTTTCTGAAGATAGGCTTGTTAGTTTTGATATTGTCTATTTTTTCACCAATACCTAGACACGACCCATTTAGTTGGGATTTTCTTAACTTCTACTTTCTTTAGTTTTGAAGGTGAGTTTTATGAGCAAACTTGTGGTGTTGCCATGGGTTCTCCCCTTTCCCGGATTGTTGCTAATCTCTTTATGGAGGACTTCGAATCCAAGGCTCTTTCTTCTGCTCTGTACCAACCAAAGATTTGGAAAAGGTTTGTAGATGATACTTGTGTCCTCTGACCTCATGGTAAGGAAGAGCTAGATCGTTTCTTTGTTCATATTAATAGTCAATCTTGCTCCATAAAATTCACCATGGATTATGAGGTGGATGGTAGCCTTCCTTTCCTTGATGTTCTTATCTCTAGAAAGGACGATGGTTCTTTCTCCCATCAGGTTTTTCGTAAGAAAACCCATACTGAGCAATATCTTCACGATGGTTCACATCATTTCCCTGCTAAAAAATTAGGCGTCCTCAACACCTTAGCCACTAGGGCGTTGAGAATCTCTGATGAGTCTCACCTTGAGGGAGAAAATACCCATCTCCTTAGTGTATTTTGTAAAAATGGTTATAGTAAGTCGCAAGGACTTAAGGCTTTTCTTAAAGCAGAAAAAGGTCCCTTAGTTAAAAATAAAAATGAACCTAATCAGTGGTCCTGCAATGTAAGGCTTCCTTTCATTCAGATTACCACTGATAGGATTGCTAGGATCCTTAAGAAGCATAGGGTTTCTTCTTCCTTCAAGCCCCTTAACTCGATTCGCAGCTCTCTTAAATCAGTTAAAGATCCGGTGAACCCCACGGATGGAAAAGGTGTCTATATTGTTCCTTGTTCTTGTGGGACACCTTACATTGGTGAAACTGGTAGGTCTATAACCCAAAGGATCTGTGAACATGCAATTGAAATTAGGCATTGAAGGTCCCGCACCTCTACCCTAGCTGAGCATGTGGAAAAGACCAATCATCATATCTGCATCGAAGAGGCTAAAGTCTTAGCCAGGATTGACCATTTTCATCATCGTAAGTTAAGAGGGACCCTTGAAATTGAAAAAAGACTCGTAAATCTCAATAGAGATGACGGTTGGAATATAAGCAAGTGTTGGATCACTGCCTTCTATTCTTAATTGTCTTTTTATTTATATATTTATTTTTATTTTATTTTTTTTTATTTTTTTTTATCTTAAATAAATAAGTATGATAAAATAATATTAATAATGTTAATAATTAATTAAATATATTAATAAAATAAAAAGATTATTATATATAGATTAAACTATTAGATAGAACTAGTTGTTATTAATTTCAAAGTCAAACTAGCCATTAGGATTTTATTAAATAATTAAATAAATAGAACTAATCGTTATTAAATTTCAAAGTCAAACTAGTTGTTATTCTAGCGGTTTGTTTTTGCCATTTTTACATCTATTTAAACTCAACGACCGGAACCGATCTCTCACCTAGTCTTGATAATGAACCACACTGATTGGTTCGAAATGCGTCGACAATGTTCATTGTAATGTGATTATTATAGAAAGATTTCTTCATAATATTCATCAATTAAATTAAATTAAATTTATTTATTAAAATTGAGTTTATTTATTAATTATATATAATTTATTTATTTTAAATATTATTAAATAGAGTGTAATCATCTATAAAGTGTATCCAAAACAAGGTAATTTGATAATTGAAATCAGTGTTTTTAGGATTTCAACATTATAACACTTTAAAGTTTTGAAACATAAATTTTTTTTATTAATTGTTACAAAGGAAGAAAAGTAATACTCTATTAATTACTTGAAATATTAAATAAAAACATAAATTATCATAAAATTAAGTATAATTCTAATATATTGGTTAGCTCTTAAAAATATATTCGAATTTTTTAATAAGAAATTAAAATTTTGAATTAACCGTCATATCAACATCCAATAGGGTGTCTTCAGCGAATAAGTTTGATATATCATTTGAGAAATGAGTTCAATAAACTATGTCATATATTCATTTTATGGCCAAGTGCCAAATTATTTTTGTAATCTTCGATAATGGCATATCTTTCGGTGAAATTAAAGGGTCCGTGATTTTTATTTATTTTTATTTTTTCAGAAGGAAAAAAACTCATTTTATTAATGAAAAAACAATTTATATGTTCAACATGTATGTTCTGACAAAAGTTAATTCGTTAAGCCAAAAATATTTGTCAAAATGTGATCCACAAAACATTTGAGAGAGGTTCATAAATGTAGTAAGAGGAACATAAAACAACTAACATAGTATTGCAGCCATATCTGTCGTGAAAAAATACTAACATAAAAGGACATAGAAAGAGTGCAGGACAACCAAATATCAAACATATATCCAGAGTGGATATAGCAGATAGATCAACTTAAGAAAAAAAACAGAAAAATAGAATAAAAATGTATAGATCATAGTAAGGAAATAATTCCTGTCTCCACGACAGCCCCTCTGTGGATATGAGTAAAATACATGAAATTTTCAACCTCCCGTAGTCCTTGCTTGGAAAGTGAGTCAGCCTCCATGTTGAGTTCCCTATAGATATGTTGAAATTGTCACTAATGAAAATATTAGATGATCTCCACAGTGCGTCGACGCCAATATCTTAAGAGAGGAGGATCAAATGTAGCGTGTCTAGAAATCCCATGTATAATGGTGTTCGAATCCCCATATACGTGTAATTGATGAATCCTAGTCCTACGAGAAAACCATAATAGTCCCCATAGGGCAATCAATTCAGCCTTAGTGTTCGAGCCATAGCCAACCGACCAATATAACTTGTATTTTGTGTCTCCATCATAGAAGAGAATAGCCCCACACCCACAATAACCCTCCTATGTTGCGTTGTCGAAGAAACCTGCAAGTAATATGAAGTGAGGCCTCTAGTGTCTAACAAACACATCTCTATCACATCTTGAACGAAATGTATCAAATTCCAACCATCCCGAGACTTTGAAAAAGGTACTATATATGTTGGGTAGACCATCTCTAAAAATCACCTGTTTCCTTGTTTTCCAAATTTCCCAAAATAAATAGAAAGGAATATAAAACTGAGTACCCATCCCTTTGAGCCCCCATTCCAAGTAGTGTATCATGGAGGGGAAGATACAATGTCAAAAATGAAAGTATTGAAATATAACTCTCCATACCTCGAAAGAGGTCCAAATTCCTTATTGTTATAATCTTTCCACTCAAACCATCCTTCACTAGTATAAATAACAAGAGAGATAATGAACATCCTTCTCGCAGACCGTGATGTTCCTTGAAAAACACTATGGAGAAACCATTTATGAGTATAGCAACCCACACATCCGTGACACACGCCATGATTGAGTCCATGTTTCTGTGATCCAAGCCAGTCTTTACCATAATAAGGCCAAGTAATCTCCAGTGAACACTGTCATATGCCATTTTTAAATCTAATTTCATAACCCCGACATCCGTTTTCAAAGTGTGAGTTGAATTTATACATTCCTATGCAATGGAAATAACATCGTGAATCGATATTCCCTTTAAAAATCCAAATTGTTTAAGGGTGATACGATTGGAGAGAGTACCCATTATCCTCTTGTATATAATCTTGGAGATCAATTTATACAAAATATTACATAAAGAGATAGGTTTGAAATCGGAAAATGTCTCTGGGGCCCCAACCTCCAGTATCGAAGTGATGGAACTAGACTTTAAGGTCCCAGGAATAGCTCCTTGAATCCTAGATTCTTCCACCATGTCACATAGTGTCTCCCCCATATGATGAAAGAAGTGGAGGAATAATTCTACAATCCATCCAATAGGACCAGGGGATTTTTCCTTCTAAAAATATTTGAGCACAGTAGGAACCTCCTCTAATGTAAAGGACGATATAGTCCTTCATTGGCCGCAAGATCAAACATACACAGATATTCCTCAACAGCGCATAACTGGTCCTCCAAAAATGTTTCATATGTATCTTTGAATAAATTACCAAAAAAAAAATCACTTCCTGTCAAATATATTGCATAGAGTATTTGTCGGATCCATCATGACCCTGAATGCACCAAATAGCATTAGTATTTCTCCGGTGATTGGCATAATTGTGGAAAACTTTGTATTCTGATCCCTAGCGAGAGTCCATATTGCCCGACTCTTCAATCTCCAGGCATACTCATGTATCAACAGAATATGTTTTCTCCTATGTTAAAGGGCTTTCAAGTGGTCCAAAGATAATCGTGAGGGGAATGTGCTGCAGAGACATTCACTCAGATCTTTGATTTCAACTGTAATATTGTTTAATTCCTCAATGGGTCGAGCCTTCTTCTCTCGTTCCCAAACTCTAACATGACTCTTGAGATCAAAGAGTGTGTTAATGATATGTTCCATAACAGTCATTCCAATAGGACGTTCGAAGGACCTCCAGATCCTAGACACCAACCTGTTGAAATCTTCATCCTCCAACTAGGTCTAATTAAACTTAAATGGAATACCCCTATTTTCCTTTTCAATTTTCCATTGAAGTAAAATAGGGCAAGGGTCAAATAAATATGATTGAATTATTGTAGATCAAATGTTGTCGAGAGTGTCATAGAGTCCTAGATGTACCATAAATCTGTCTAAGTGCTCGCCCAGATAATCTGCCCCACATCTCCCATTATGCTAGGTGGGCACAAGAGGTGAGGGACAGACATCTACGAGGTAGTGGTTCTCAAACATAGTAATTAGATATTTAGAAATGGGATCTATGAACTTTGTAAATCCCCAATGTACAGCCAAAGAAAGGGTGGCATTATAGTCCCTGCAATGATAAGAGAGCCAATATTAAGAATGCCTGAGGATTGAACACCGTCCCAAAAGTCCCTCTGATCATGATACGAAGCATACATATTCCATATGTGAACCCTCTACCAAGAGCCTTTGAAATGTCCAGAAAGTAAGATGCCAGAAAAAAAAATATATGCGTGGAAATCAGCCCAATGGGGATTCCACAAAGCCATCAAACCCCCTAAGAGCCCAATTGAATCAAAAGCAACAATACACCAGTGAGGGATGATCTGTCTGAAGTATGCCAGATATTTAGCAGAGTCAGACATGGTTTCCTCGATGAGTATGACATTAGGATGGAGGGATGAGAAAAGATGGCACAAGGAGAGTTTCTTGGGGGCATCCCCCAAGCCGCGGATGTTGTGAGAGGGTATTAAATTCATGAGGAGGATTCAGGGAGAAGTTGTGCTCTAAGGGCCCCAAGTAGAGAAGAGTCAATAAATGATATATCACGCAAGTCCCCAACATCGAAAAGGAGTTGTTTTCCATGTTGAAGACCCTTGAAATGTCTGCTACACTTAGCCCCTTTGCAGTGGGTGGTAATGTTTCTAGCAGCCTTTGGACTAATGGAAGGGGAGGAGGCCAAAGAGGGACCTTTGTGGATCATGAGGGATAGTAAGTCCATATGAGGGTTATTTTTAAGGAAGTCGAGATCACTATTGATCTAATTTTGAGTGGAGGGCAGAGCAGGAGGATCTCGAGGGGAAGAGTGGACATCATGGGAGGAGGAAAAACATGATGTGTTAGGAATATTCAAAGGGCCCTAAATGGATGGAGGAAGCGAATGAACAATCAACCCAAGACTGTCCAGAGAAGGGGTAGTTGGAGGGGGAGGAATAATAGTAGAGATAGTCATATCCGAGAGATATGAAGTCAAGAGATTAGAAGGAGTAGGTTAAGTCGGGGCCACCTTAGATAGAAGAGGGGAAGTGAAAAATGTTTAACACGGAAATCAGAGTCACCGAAAGTAGTAAATGTACCTAGATCAGATCCTCGATTTGAGAGAGCATTGTCACCACCAGAATGGTCGGACGACAGAGATGAGCCTTTAGTGTGTAGTTGGTGCGAGCAATGGTCCACCAAGTGACTAGTCCAGTGACAAAGAAGACACTAGAAGGATATCTTACAATAATCAGTATGTCTTTCAACGAATAGAGTCTCCCACTGTAGTAAGATGCCCTCCAATAATCCCTCAGCATAGTCGACTTCTACAAGAATCCAGGAAAGCCTCCTATCTTGTGAACCCAACAGTCTCGGGTCCATATATACAAAATGACCAATAGTATTCCCAATATTTACCAGAGCCTTCCGAGCCCAAAATTCAAGTGCTAGTCCTAGCAATTTGACCCATGCCAGTCGATTCTTTGGTGTATTCAACAATAGATTAAAACCCACATACCATCTCTTTAGTAGTCAGGTCAGTGACTTTCTAAACCAAATATAGTTTTCCATAATGGCACATTATTTTATAATGGTTGAAATAAGTGATTTTCTAGACAAAATATAGTTTTTCATATGTGACAGATTATTTTTTATTTTCAGATAGTAGCATAGGAACCTAAATAATTCTTATATTTAATTTATTAATTGCAACATCCCATGCAAATTGACATGGAAGACTAAACTATATTATTAATTTAATCAAGAGTCTCAAAAAACCATGAGGATAAACTCATTTTATGTCTATGTAAAAAACGATGTCCTCTAAATCATAACATCAATGAAAGCAACAAAGCATCTATTGATTCAAGGGGGCAAGTGTGCAGTAGCCACTAATGCATGTTCGCTCTTTACAGTCCCAAGACTATGTAATGTAAAGAGGAAGATGATATATATTATATGTATAAACTCATTTCATGACTACATAGAAATAACTTGAAGCGATGTCTTTTAAATCATAATATCAACAAGGAATGCATGCAACTGGAGTCCCTGACAGTAGATAATAATTTTGTTCTGGTATTTAAGAAGAAAACAAATGTTAATTTATTTCCATATGATTTCTACAACAACAATACCTTTCTTCAAACACGGTCTGTGGTCTTCAAGTCCTTCGTCGCTCCGGCGATGCTTCCCACGGAATCGCCTCTGAATCTGTTGAGTCACATAATCCTTCAGGACTAAGTAACCCCTGATATAGATTGAAGTACCCATATCTTTCTTTATGTGAACGTAGACTCATCTAAGTCGGTCGAACCACACTTAAAAAAAAAGTGATCATTGATTATACTTAGCATGCCTTGAAGGTTGAGTCTCATGGTTTGAATCCATGCATCTCCACTACATAACTCTAGATCCTCATCAAAGTTGTCTATTTTTATTAAAATATTTTAGCCAATAACTTATCGATACATCAAGAAGGAGGAATTTGAATGTGTTAGATATACCTAAAACTATTTTTGTTAGAAGTGATGAATGCTTATAAGAGTCAAAGAAATTTGAAAGCATGAAACTAGTTGATGAAGTAAACCATAAATGTTGCGAAGCAGTTAGAAAGAGATTATGTGAGGTTCTTCTAGCTGTAACTATTGGATTTTTTGAGAACAAAATACATGTTGAATATACTTGTTATTATTGTGTGCAATCTAGATGCTGATAGGATAAATTAGGTAATTGTTTCTTAGTTGTAGTGAAGATGATAAATCCATCCATAATCGTTGAAAATACTGGTAAGATGGAACTTGAAATTTTATCCTACTTTCTCCAATTTTCCACACTAAAATGAATTTCTCCATTTTTTACGCTAAAACACAAAGCATAGATCTTGAAGATGATAATATTGGTTTCAGAATTAAAAAATTCAGCGCACTAAGGAAGACAACCAATACTACATGGTTGGAAGGAAGTATCTCTAGGACTCAACAATAGTATTCCAATAATCCATATCCTACACTAATTGAATAGAACATGAAACTATGAAATTGTACATGTACGTAGAGCTACAAGACAACATTTATCAAGCTAAAAAAAGCTACATGTGTAATTCATGCAAAATATGAGTGTGTGTACAGATATTGAATCATTAATTTTTATTAGTATTTTTAAAATTATATAAATGTATAGTATGAAAGGGAATAAAAACACTCAAAATAAGAGAACACTTGGCACCGTGCATGCATTTTTGTTGGATAGGAGATGATAGCAAGGATGTTTTCCAAGACCCTCACCTTGATCAGATGACATTAGATGATAGAAATAATGGCAATATGAGATGGTCGCAAGAGATTGAAAATGTGTTGAGCAAGCATGATAGAGGAGCCATAGTTTCTATGGGCAAAGAGCGACCGCGCAAAGAGAAGAAGACTGATGACTTGTTGTCCTGGTCTTGGTCATCATCCAAGAAGCATGAAAGCTATGTGATCTAGGTAGATATTGGTGGCCACCAACCTATTCCACTTGGGGCCCCACAATTGTTTCTTTCAGTTTGTTAATTTCCTTAATTATAGCACAATTTACTATTTTTAACAGTTTTTCGGGTCCTGAACTTCCGGAGTCGTTTTGAGGCCCTAAACAACGTTTTTTGGGAAAACCGAGAGCAACATGAGACGAAGACTAACGATACTCACTTAGAAAGTTGTAGTACTTGGACAGATATTTCTAACGAGATATTAAGTGCATCAAATGGAGATCGTATGCCAAAGTTACGTCCCCGGGAAGTTGATGTATCAATTTATCCAAACGAGGCCCATAGTTTTGGCGTTTCATCTCCTAGGGTTAGGTTTTTGGATGTTTATGGTTTTAAATTGTTTCTCAATTATAAATAGGCACTTGAGCTTCATTGTAACATAGTTCAGAGGCATGTAGCCACAACATCTCTTCTCAAAGATAAGCTACCAACGTACTCGCTAGTTTATTTCCATTCTGTCTGTAAACAAGTTTCAGTTCTTTGATATTAATGAAATGAAGTTTTATTTCTGCTGCATTTTTTTATTTATGGTTATAGGTGTATTCTGTTGCGTTCTTGCATAAATATGGATCAGTGGTATCAGAGCGGTTTGCTCTTTCTCGATCCTTCTTTGCATGTCCCCAATGAGGTCAGGGTATAAGGAGTAAGGGCTCGATCTGGTTGAACCTTTGCAAGATTAACCTCCCAAACCACGACAACCTCCCATGGGGGATGAAAAGAAAGATGAGGGAGCAGGAGATCCTATCAAAATATTGCTCGAGGAGGCCCTCGAAAAACAAAGGAACGCGATGATGGATAAATTTGCCCCGATCATTCAACGACTACCCACCGACGGTGCATCTACATTCTAAAACCACTTTGGAGGCACAAATATTTTTAAAGTACAAGTAAAATTTTACATTCCCATATTTAACGGCCAAATAGATGCAAACGTCGTAGATAGATGGTTGAATCTATTAGAAGGATATTTCTTGGTTCATGATTTTTTCGACCGGGAAATGCAAAGAGAGATCGAGAAAGAGCAAACCGCTCTGATACCACTTATCAAGGTTTATGTAGGAACACAATAAAATACATTAAAAAAAACATAAACGCAGATATGTAGCAGGGATAACACTTCATGCCATTAATGTCAAATGCTAAAAAATGGTTACAAACATAATAGCAAATAAACTAGCTTGGGTGATGGTAGCTTATGTATGAGAAGAGATGTGGCAACTACATGCCTCTGAAATGTGGTACAATGAGGCTCGAGGGCCTTTTTATTATTGAAAAATAAGAGAAAACCCTAACCCGAGGAGATGTAACATCAAGAGTTTATGGGTCTCGTTGGGGTTAGTTGGGCAACCAACTTCCCGAGGTCGTAACTTGGTCATATTATATATTTTTTATGCGTATGATAGCTCGTTGGAAATATCTCTCTGAGGAATCATGCCCATAAAACATCGTTTGTGGTCTCAAAACGGTTCTTGAATTTCAGGACTCGAAAAACTGCTAAAAATAGTAAATAAGAAAACTGATGAAAATGACTAGGTGGAATAGGCAAGTGGCCACTAATATCCACTTGGATCAGTTGCATCAACTCCCAGGAACAACATCTCGGCACAAAAGTAATGCCTAATTTGACAGATATGCAGACACATTTGGGAACTTTAGTTAGTATATATTGCCGGAGCGGGAATTATCTTAGTTAAAATATACTTACCAAACAGATACACAAAATAACAATCATTTTCCTAATCAAACGAATTTTGTAAAAGAATAGTAAATTTACCTTTGCAAAAGGTCATGAAAAAAAAAGAAGCAACCCCTGTCTCACTAGATGGCGACGGTAAGAAAGCATGAAGAGCTATTGTTTCAATTTTGTAAAGCTTATGTTTCCTCTTTCCCTGAAAGATCTTGTTTCAATACTATAAAGCTCAAGTTTCCTCTTTGCACAAAGAGCTCTTGTTTCAACTCTGTAAAGCACATGTTTCAATTCTTGTAAAGCTTATGTAATCCAGAGAGCAACTCCTCCCTTGTTTCTCACTCGATGGAATGAAATCCCTCGCTCGACGAAATGAAATTCAAATGGGAAAGAGGTACTCACTTGACGGAATGAAATTCAAATGGGAAGGAGAGGCGGTTTCAGCGGAAAAAGCCACGTGAATCGAGCCTTGTCACCCCTGTCATGCATGGCATATTGGAAGATAATTCGACAAATATGCAATATTTAATTCCCATTAATTCAAATTCAGATTTTATAATTCAAATTTCACATTGGAGCCCTCAAATCTCTCTCTTCACGAAGGGCGACCTGTCATTTCAGCTCGCCTCTAGCTAAGTGAGTTATGTGAGCCATCGTGTTTGGCTGGGTGAGCTGCCCTACAAACGGGAGCTAGACGAAGAGCGAGGAAACATAGGTTAACTACAAACGGGAGCTGAACGATGATCAAGGTAACGGACGTTAACGTCCCGTAGCTCCATTCAGTTAACGTTGAGGATGGATGAGACCCGCTCACGGAAGAGCCTCGTTGACGGCGAGAGAGTGCGAAATCCAAAAATTGTTTCATTGACCCGTTAGCCCAATCCTATGTATTATTGCAGATTGATTTCATTATTGAGGAATTGACAACACTGTTTTGGCAGCATCTAGGTATAACTCGTCTCACACGTGAACTGCACTTCATTCATTAAGTTTCATGAACCATTTTTATTTTTGTACACGAGCCGATGTGAAGGCTAGCGCTGGGTCTGTGGCCCCCACCATGTGCAGAGAGGAAATGTACAGATCGTGGAGGTCGGTTGAGGGCGAGTCTTATTTCAGCTGCCATAGGCTCATTAATGCGGTCTAGGTCGCTGATGACCGCTGCACGATGATCGTGTGCTTTAATCCGACGGCCGGCATCAGCTGCCTGGGCCGCATTAATGGGCCTATGGCAGCTGAAATAAGGCTCGCCTCGGTTGAGAGGGGCAGATTGAAAAGAGAGTTGTTTCAAGTGCCCGAATTGAGGTAAAATCTTGATTTATGTTATTTAAACTGGTTTATTCACTGCATATATGGATTCAGCGCCCTAAAAACCTCTAAAGCATTTTCATTGTGCAAAGTTAGTCATCAAACTTCTGTTTTCAATAAATTTCTACAAAATTTTAAAGAAATTAGACTGGAAAAAACTATTGTAAAACCCTTCAAAAAAATCGCACTAAAAACTACTAGATTGAAAAATCCCTAAGAAATTGAGTGCACGTGGATTGTGGCCTGAGGAGGCGATGTTTTAGAACATCCTGCTATCTTCTGTGACCCCAATTGAGTGTTGCGCTGTCTATTGTGGTGTGGCCAACGTACAGGCAAGGAGTGCGAACGTGTCATCGATTGGCTTGTGGAACGAACACACAATAATAACCTGTGGAGCCTATCTTCGTGCTCTGTCAGAGAAACACCAATTTAGCGAAGGCTCTCTATGTTAGACATTTCCCTGCTGCGCCATCGAAAACACTGCAACGAACACCGGTGCTGATAGTCGGTGTTGCGCACCGAGGTAACAGGAACCATAACTGCACCTGTGAGAGGATCCCAGAGAATAAGATGCAGCGAGGACTCTCATGACTTTGTGCTTGCGGTTGTGAGATTGACTGTTTGACAGATTACTGCATGAAGCCAGGCTAGTTGAAGAATTGTGCATAGATCGCTCGGATCACAGTGAGAAGAGGATAGGCATATCTTGTAATAAAATGTTGATCGGATCAATAACTTTGCAATTGTAAGTTGTAGGGACCATTGAATATCACTAATATAGGACGGTGGAGATTGGCGCACTGCAAAGTTATAAATCCCAACTCGGTGATGGGCATCTGATCTCGACGCAATTCATGAACCGCTGAGCCAGTCGTGCAGTTTAAGATTACGAGCAGGTGAGAATATATATATCTATATATATATATGACCAACGCAGGCCCCATCTACCTCTTTTGAGCCATCATTAATGTGAAGTTTCCCATTTTGCCGCATTGAAATAAAAGCAAATTTACCTCCAACTTGCTTCAATGTTTTAAAATATAAGGTATAATGTGACAAATCGCATCTAACAAGATGCTATACCATGCTTTAAGGGTGAAAGTAGCAAATTTTCATTTCAAAATATGTTTGTGTGAAAGTAGCATATTTTTACTTTAAAAATATATGATAGGATTTTATATGATTTGGTGTAGGGGAATTTAACTAACAACGTTGCAATTGGTTGTTATGGTTTTGCAAGAAATAATTATTTTTGTTTCAAAGTTGTAGTTATTTTGATAAAAAACAAATTGGAGTTTTGTCTCAACTGAAAATGATTAAGAAATGTTTAAGAACACTGAAAACTAATTAGGACAATTCTTGATAATATGACACCAATGTCCTATTTCATACTTATAATTTGCAATTATTGATATGGTTCAAGAATTATCTTGTAATCAGGTCTTCTTCTTAAATTTTTTTTTTTGGAATAAAGATATAACATGTATTATTGATTTATACTAACAAAAATTCAAAGCTAAGCTTGATACTAAGAGTGCTAGCAAAATAAAAGTAAAACCAAGTTTAATGGTCTTAGTGAAGAGAATGTTTTTCAAAAAGTTCTAAAACAAATGCATTTCATATTATTTACCTATTTTCACATGTAGATAAAATATTATAATAGAGAATTTGATAAAAAGAAAATTTTTAATTTTAGATTGATAAAAAATCCCAACACAATATATCTTTATAATCAAATGGAAAATAAAGTAAAATTAATGAAGTTTAATTTAAATATGGCTAAATTAAAGTAAAATTACTGAATTCAAATTAGTATTAAAGTTTACAATCTAGTCAATTTAGGTTTTATCTATTGGTAAATTGAGATATTTTGTTAATTGCAATTAAGCATTGTTTGTAGTTATGAACAACTTTGTTTCTAATTTCTGATTTTGAAATATGAATTCATCCACATAAGTAAATTATGATTCAAAACTAGGTTTGATTGGCTATTTATTATTCATTATAATTATTAAAAATATTTTATATATCAAAATTTAAAAGTAGCAAGATTATATTATTAAAAATAAATAAATTATAATACAAATATGTAATATTTTTATCTTATATTTTGTTTATGTATGAAAAATATTTTCCTTCAAAATAATTAGACGTCTATGTAAAAAATGAGAAAATAAAATTATAATTATTCAAAGTAAGCCAACAAAAGGTAATTTTAAGATGTTTGGATGTCGTTGGGGCATGTTGTTTTAGTAGCATTGTTAAGTGATAATCAACGGTATGGTGCATGTTGTTTTAGTAGTATTGTTAAGTGATAATTAATAGTATAGATAAAAATATTTTTCAGATTAATTATATTATTAGGATTTGGTTGACGTTTAGAACTAGTTAATGTGATTTATGATAAGGTGGAAAAACAAATCGATCTTGATAAATAAATAATGAAAATGCATCATTGCTGAAATTGAAAATTAATTAGAAATTAATTTTTTTTAATAATAAATTAGTTAATCAATAGTTTCTTCCATTAACAAAGTGTATATTCAAATACCATAAATTTAGTGTAGTTGACCATAGTCTCAACAAACATTGGCAAGAGCTTTTCAAAATGAAAAAGTGTATATTCAAATACTATAAATTTAGTGTAGTTGACCATAGTCTCAACGACCATTAGCAAGAGCTTTTCAAAATGAAAATTACAACATAATTTGGACTCCACATGAATATGCTCCTAAATCATACCCACCACCGTGGACTAAGTAATGGTTCAAATTTCCATCTCGTAGCTTTGTCCTGCCTAATTATGGCGGACCACCAAGCTTCCTGTCCACAAATTTATTTTAATTTACATAATTTATCTATTCTTATTGGTAATCTCTTCAGCAACGGGCAATCTACTATCAACAACTTTTTTAACATTGTAAAAATTCCCGATGCACTCTCACTACTTATCTCCAAAACAAGGAGCTCCCTTAGTTCATTACAACGCCACAATTCCAACCTCTCCAAATTTGGCAATTTCCAAATGTAATTGGGTAAAGTTCTCCCCCAATACTCAAGTACACACAAGCTTTGCAAATCGTTCATATTTTAGAGAGGGAGAATATCCGCCATCATTGTATCCTCCGCCGCATCATCTCCATCTCCATTTGCATCCTTCACCACATCTCTATCTGCATCTCCATCGTCCACTGCGACATTGTTATCTAATCTCCTTACATTTGCATCATGGGCATACTGCAACTTTAATTTTCTCATATTCTTCAACCACCTACAATCACAATTACTCATTGTATGATCTTTTACTGCTATGCTTAGTTCCCTCAGATTTGAGAGATCTTGAAGATCTTCCATACTAATTGCACAACTAGACCTCTACATCGACAAGCACAATTTGGTCAATGAAGTCAATCCAAAGATACACCATGGAATTAGCATTGATGTGTGCCTATTGTTGGAAATTTCTGATAATTTCAAACACACAGAGGAAATATTATTCCTCAACTCAAACACAGAGATTAAAATGATAGAGATGTGGATAAAGAGATGGAGTAAAAATTTCTATTTCATTAAACTTGAAAAACTATTACAAAATACAATATTTCATCAGAACTATAGTTCTGGATTCATCAAAATATTCCTCACTGTGTTTTTCATTCGCTTCTTTCACACAGTTTTTCTGTTGCGGCAACACCCAGTCTTCTGTTGCAGCAACACACATTCTCCTTTGTGGAAATACCTAGTTCTAGTTGGGGCAACACACAGAACCAGTTACTTTGCTGCTACACACACAGCTTCAGTTGCAGCAACACAATCTTAGTTGCGGCAACACACAGAGTTTGCTTTCTCTGTTTTTTGGTCTCTTTGTCTTCACTTTGCATACATGCAGCTTCAACTCTTTGCTACTTTTTCTCTCTCTGCACACTAACAATACTACTGTCTATTACATTATAAAACTCTATGACATAAAACTTTAAAATTCAAAATTCAAATTATGTCCCTTTGCGCTCCTTTTTCAAATACAGGTAGGTGGGAGGTAACGTGGTGCAGACCATGATTTGATGGATCGAGAGATGGTTGTTGTCATGCTGCTGATGCAAGGATTCAAACCCAGAAATTTAATGTGCGGTTGAGTGTAAAAAATAGATCAAGACTTCGCTGCTCCTGTCAAATCAAAAATTTGAATTTACGTCCTTCTTCTGTTCTGTTTGCAGTTGGAATTAATTTCCAACACTCCCCCTTAATTACAACTGTTGTTCTCTTGCATACCTAGGCATTCTCTAAGATAATTAAAACTTTTCTTCCCCAATGGTTTTTTCAAAATGTCAGCAAATTGTTCCTCTGTTCTGCAATGTTTTAGAACAATTTCTCCATTGTTCACTAGCTCCCTGATGTAGTGAAACTTGGCATCTATGTGTTTCGTTCTCTTGTGAAACACAAAATTCTTAGATAATGCTATGGCTGAGCTATTGTCACAATAAATCACTATGTCTTTTACATGTTCTTGACATAAACTTCTCAACATTCTTCTCATCCACACTGCTTGGCATGCTGCTGTTGTAGCTGCCACATACTCTGCCTCTGCTGCAGATAATGCTACAATGGGTTGTTTCTTAGAAGCCCATGAAATGGCTCCTGAACCCATATGAAAAACATAACCAGAAGTAATTTTCTGGTCATCAATACTTCCATCCCAATCACTGTCAGTGTATCTAATTAACTCGGAATTTTCTGAAGTAGTATACGAAATACCATACTTTTTAGTTCCTTTCACATACCTCATAATTATTTTTGCTGCTTGCTAATGTGCATCCTTTGGCCTCTCCATAAATCTAGAAATCAAGCTAACAACATGCATAATATCTGGCCTAGTTGCAGTCAAATACATAAGGCTGCCAACTATACTCTTGTACAAGCTAGGATCAAAATCCTTGATGTTGTCCTCTTTGCTGAGTTTCAATCCCATTACTGTGGAAGTAATTGTTGCATTGCACTCCTGCATATTAAATCTTTCCAAAACTTCATTAACATATTTAGCTTGAGAGATAAAAATCTCATTTTCATTTTGCTCTATTTCTATTCCTAAGAAGTATCTCAGCAATCCCATATCAGTCATTTCAAATTCATCTTTCATGACTGTTTTAAAATTCTCAATGAGGTAATTATCAGTACCTATGAATATCACATCATTAACATATAAAACCACAATCAGCATCTTACCATCCTTTTCTTTGATGTATAATGTGGGTTCTCCTTCACATTTTTCAAACCCATTCTCCAGTAGATAGGAATCTATCCTATTGTACCATGCTCTTGGTGCTTGCTTCAGCCCATAAAGAGCTTTCTTCAATCTACAAACTTTGTGCTCTTGGCTCTTTTTCTCATAGCCTATAAGTTGTTCAACATAAACCTCTTCCATCAATACTCCATTTAGGAATGCTAATTTTACATCCATTTGGTAAACCTTCCACTTGTGTTGTGCTGCTATGGACAACACTGCTCTCACTGTTTCCATTCTTGCAACCGGTGCAAAAGTTTCTTCATAATCTCTTCCGTGTTGCTGCTTATAGCGTTTGACAATAAGTCTGGCCTTGTGCCTTTCAATCTTACCTTCAGCATTGCTTTTGGTCTTGTAGACCCATTTCACTCCAATTACTTCCTTACCTTTTGGGAGATCAACTAATTCCCATGTTTTGTTCTTCTATTGCATTAATTTCTTCATCCATGGCTTCTATCTATTTCTTATCTTTTATAGCTTCCTCAAAATGAATAGGATCATCAACATGACAATACAAAGAAAATAAGGAGTTCATACCTTCATTTTCTGCTTCTTGTTCATAAATTTCATTTAAATTTCTGAATTTTGTTCCTCTTTCATTTGGTGTAGTTGTGCTTGAAGTAGCACTCAAATCTGCTCCATGTGGTGTGCTTGGAGAAGCGCTCTCATTTCTTCTCAAGGGTGTTCTTGCTCCTGCTTGAGGTGTCCCTTGTTGTCCTTGTGTTGGTGGAGGCTGTGCTACTGATGAGGTATTATTTTCAGCCACATTTTCCTCATCTTTATCATGAGACAAACAACTTTTAACATTGACTATTTTCTCAATACTCCTATCCCATACTTCTTCAATGAACTGCACATCTCTGCTTATAGAAAATTTCTTTGTGGATGGGTTATATAATCTATATCCCTTGGAATCTTCACAATATCCAAGGAAGATGCACTTCTCCCCCTTACTATCCAACTTCTTCCTCAACTGTTCTGGAATGTGTGCATAAACCACACACCCAAAAAATCTCATGTGGGTGACTCCTTGTTTTCTACCACTCCACGCTTCTTATGGAACTCTGTTCATTACAGCTTTTGTTGGGCATCTATTTAAAATATACACAGCACAATTTGTAGCTTTTGCCCAATACTCATTTGGAAAATGTTTTACCTTTAGCATAGTTCTCACCATTTCCATTATGGTTTGATTCTTCCTTTTAACAACACCATTTTGCTATGGTGTTTACCTTGTAGTAAACTGTTTGTGTATGCCATTTTCTCTAAAAAAACGCATAAATTCTTTTGAGATGTACTCACCTCCTCTATCAATTTTAAGAACTTTGATATGCTTCCCACTCTGTTTCTCTACTAGAGCTTTAAAATGGCAAAATTTTTCAAAGACTTCACTTTTATATTTCAAGAAATAAACTCATACTTTCCTTGTGAAATCATCAATGAAGGTTAGCATGTAATTTTTGCCTGAAATTGATGTTGTTTGCATCGGCCCACATAAATCTGAATGAATAATTTATAAGGATGCTTTCGCCCTTATGCTCTTTCCTGATGGAAAGTTTTCTTTGTGTTGTTTTCCCAAGATGCAGCCTTCACATGGGCTGTCTGGTTTCTCAATCAATGGTAGTCCTCTTACCATTCCTTTTCTGTGCATCAAATTCAGACCTCCGAAATTGAGATGTCCAAATCTCAAGTGCCATAACCAATTCTCATCTTTCACTTCCTTCTGAAAAACCTCTTGAGTTACAGCTGCTACATTCTTTCCTTTGCCCTTCAAGTCTGTATTGAGCTTGAGTGGAAACATTCTATTGCTGGTCATTTGTATTTCAGCAATAATCTTCTTGCTTGGAGGTATGTCCATTATTGTGAACACATCATTTTTAAAAACTACATTGTAACCTTTGTTTATGAGCTGCCCAACGCTCAATAGATTATACTTCAAGCCAGGAACATAGTACACATCTGGCACAAATTTCTGCTCACCATTTCTTACACGGATACTAACTCTGCCTTTTCCCTTGACAGAAATCTTAGTATCAGTTCCTGTTGTTACTTCTGATTTAACTTCTTCATCAATATTGGCAAACATTGCTATGTTTCCAGTCATGTGATTACTGCAGCCTGAATCTAAGAACCATACATCATCCTGTCTATCTTGTGCTACATTACATGTTAACAACACATTCTTTGGCTTCTTTTCTTCTCTTGCTACATTAGCATTCTGCCTATTATTCATGTCATTTTTCTTTTTCCTACACTTATTGGCATAGTGCCCATATTTTCTGCAATAATGACATTGGATACTAGATTTGTCATACATTTTTCCTTGAGCAGGTTGGTGTCCACCTTGTTGGCTGCTGCATTGGCTGTGGCTTTGATTCTGACTGTTTCTCCTTCCATGTGAATGTGAAGAGTTGTTTCTTCCTTCTTATTTTTAGCTTCTGCCTCTTCCTCTTCCTCTGCCTTGACCTCTTCCTCTTCCAAAAGGCATCTGGGTCTTGAAGGCATGCTCTAGAGATGGGTTTACAGATCTTCCCAATCTCTATTCCTGATTCATCAATGATGCATGAAGTTCATCTACTATGAACTTTGGGAGATCCTTTGTCTCTTCAATGGTGGTAACAATAACATCAAACCTTGAGGGTAGGCTCCTTAATAGTTTCTCCAGTATATTTATTTTTTGAAGTGTCTCTCCATGAGACCTTATCTGATTTACCATCCCAATCACATGTGTGAATAATGAGTCTATGTTATCAGACTTTTTCATACAGAGAGTTTCAAAATCTCTCCTCAACAATTGTAGTTTTGTTGTCTTCACTTTCTCCATACCTTGACAGGCTATGTTCAGAGTATGCCATGCATCCTTGGATTTATTAGCTGCTGCTATCCTTGGAAACACACTCTCATGTACTGCTTGACAGAGATAGAAGAGGGCCTTAGAGTTCTTCTTTCTATTGCTCTTCAGCCGATCCTTCTCTACCTGTATTAAGGCATTATACTCTTGTTCATCAACTGGTTCTTCAAAACCATCTTCTACAAATTCCCATAAGTCTTGGGAGGAAAACAGGGCTCTCATGGTAATGGCCCAATAATCATAGTTATTCCCATTAAATTGGGGAAGCTGAGTATTTCCAATACTCATACTAGTGCTTGATCCAGCCATTTCTTATAGACTAAACTCTGAAGTAAACTTGACTGTATTTTTTTTTAAACAAAATGTCTTTCCTTCTTTAAAGGACAAAAGTCTGTCTCTGAGGACTGCTCTTTTAAACAAAACAACAACTCTATTTTTTTTCTGAGAAATACCTGGACTTTACTTCTGTTGGGCTTGCTAGAGTTCTGTTGGTGAACTTATGCAACAAATCCTTCTTCATTTAGCTTCTTTGACACCTTCAAAGAGTCTGGACTAGCTCCGATACCATGTTGGAAATTTCTGATAATTTCAAACACATAGAGGAAATAATATTCCTCAACTCAAACAAAGAGATTAAAAATGATAGAGATGTGGACAGAGAGATGGAGTAAAACTTTCTATTTCATTAAACTTGAAAAACTATTACAAAATACAATATTTCATCAGAACTAAAGTTTTGGATTCATCAAAATATTCCTCATTGTGTTTTTCATTTGCTGCTTTCACACAGTTTTTCTGTTGCGGCAACACCCAGTCTTCTGTTGCGGCAACACACAGTCTCCTTTGCGGAAACACCTAGTTCCAGTTGCAGCAACACACATAACCAGTTACTTTGCTTCTACACACACAGATTTAGTTGTGGCAACACACAGTCTTAGTTGCGGCAACACACAGAGTTTGCTTTCTCTGTTTTCTGGTCTCTTTGTCTTCACTCTGCATACACGCAACTTCAACTCTTTGCTACTCTCTCTCTCTCTGCACACTAACAATACTATTGTCTATTACATTATAAAACTCTATGACATAAAACTTTAAAATTCAAAATTCAAATTATGTCCTTTCGCGCTCCTTTTTCAAATACAGATAGGTGGGAGGTAACATGGTGCAGACCACGATTTGATGGATCAAAAGATGGTTGCTGTCATGCTGGGATTCAAACCCATAAATTTAATGCGCGGTTGAGTGTTAAAAACAGATCAAGACTTCGCTGCTCCCGTCAAATCAAAAATTTGAATTTATGTCCTTCTTTTGTTCTATTTTCAGTTGGAATTAATTTCCAACACCTATCCCATGTCTCAAAATTCAAATTCTTTAAACTTTGAAGATCCTCTATATTGTTTGGCAAAGAAACCAAGGATTCACAACATTGAAGATTCAAAAACTGAAGACAAGAAAGCTTACATATGCTTTCAGGCAATTCCTTCAAAAGATAGTATCCACTCAAATTCGTAAACTTGAGCTGTCCAAGTTTCCCCACCGATGTTGGTAATGATGTTATTAAGGTACAAGATAGATCCAGAACCTTGAGAGACGTGATGTTTAAAAATGACATTGCTAGAACCTTTCTCAATTTTTTGCAGTTGGCTAACACCAAACACAGGAGTTCTGTACTGCATTCCAAATCCGTGGGGAGCTCTTCAGTGTCATTGTGACCAAGTGATAGTCTTTTGCACTACCTAGTCACTTCTCCACTAGGGAATTGCTGGATATGTTGAGCTGATGCAAATACCCGATGTTCATCTCTTTCGCCTATGCCAATTTCCATATTACATAGAACATCGTGAACTCTTATCACCTCTCTCTCCACTCCATTGTCTTCACTATAGCCTGACGGTATCCATATTCCCTTCACATCGAAATTTTGGATCAAGCACCTGCTTACCAGTGCATTTATGTACTGATGCCCAACATCCATTAAAGAAGTTATTCCTCTAGAGATGACCAATCCTTCAGCACTCCACATCTCCACTAGTGTCTCCACCTCGATTTCTGCATCCTCTGGAAATGCAGCACAATATAAAAAGCAGCTCTTGAGAGTATCTGACAAATCATTATATCTCAATCTCAAGCGTTGATAGAGCTATGCATCGATGGTGTTGTGGGTGTGCCGGAAGGAAGGATCTACATTTCTCATGAATGCTAAAGCATCACTTCACTTACTTACATCCCTCTCTGAACTCAGTGCTGCAGCAACTACATTTAAATCCAAGGGCAAACCTTTACATTCTTTTGCGATTTCCTTGGCAGTAGTTTCTATATCCCTGTCAGAAACAACCCCATTTGTAAAAGCTTTTCTCCTGAATAACTCCCACCCATCCTCTTGGGATAGGGGTTCCATCCTAGAGGAGTAACCACGTGCTGCCATTCTTTAGATAACATCTATTCTAAGACAGGATATTAGGATTTTGTTGCCCTTATCACGCCCAAATTTGATCCCTATTTTATTCAGATCAATTGGACTCCATAAGTCGTCTAATATCAAAAGAAATCTCCTCTTTTCCAGACAGGCAGACAATTTCATTTTCCGCATGTCAAGAGTAGAACATTCCTTGAGCTTTAAATCCAGTGTGTGGGAAATGGGAACTTGCAACTCTTTAATTTTATCATCTTCCTCTTTAGATTTATACTTTGAAACTTTATACCAAATGACAGTATCAAATAAAAGACTCACCTTGACCTTGTAATTGTTGTGAATTAGTTTGAGTAGGGAGGTTTTTCCCACCCCACCCATGCCATATATACCAATCCTGTGAGCTTGTGAATGAGCTGGTTCCGTAATCCATGCCTGCAGAAGCTTCACTTGAACGGATTCAATGGATGACCCTACAATGACGTCCGGTACATCTTGAAGAAGTAGCTCTGGCTGGGACGGTGCAGAGGACACAATGTGCTCGGTATTGGCCATTACTGAAAAGACATTAACAAACTCTTGAAAGCGTTTGTCAAACCTGGTCCTCCAATCTCTAATTTGTGTAAATATTTTGTAGTCGCAAAGGAGGCAACAACCAAAACACCATCTTCGTTGTCGATCTGCACGACTGATGAGTTGTTGGCCCTCGTTGAGGGCATCGCTCATTCTTCTCAAATACTCTTCGATGGGCACTGAAAGGCTCCTTTGCTGTGCTTGGAATTGGTGATCAATATCAAGTATCATGGAATTCATATAGTTGAAGTCAGTATTGAGAAGGTGAAGGCTTTGATCCAACTCAACAACATCCTCTATCTATTTACTGACTGCACGAATAGAGGCGCTTGTGACACCCTTTGCCAGATTGGGGAGAATATCAGTGGCCGCCATGAGAGAATGATATGCCAGAAGCCAAATGAGAGGGGGGTGAAACTACTGCGTATCATGAGTTTAGGGATAAGGGGTAGTGAATCTGTGAGTGACTGGAGGTGGGCGATGTAGGTGGATTGAACGAGCCGATAATGAGTATATAATTTATATATCAAAAATGAAAAGAGGACGCATAGAAATAGTGACAGGTAGCCTGTCAAGTCGACGTATTTGTGCTTGCCGTGGCACTCAGCTCTCAGAAAATATTATTCATATAAGGGAATGAAAATGAAATAATTGTTTTTTCCTTTGCTTTGTTAGGATGGCTGACTGTTGTGGGCTCAATTAAATGATTATAGTTTTGAAAATTTAGAATAAGCCCGCTATGAATGAATTCTTTGCTGCGTGCCCACTTCACATTACGTGTGCTAATGCTTAGCTTCTTTTGGTTGGGGCAGGGTTTAGAAAGTTTATTCTACTAAATTAAAAGAAGTGAAAAATTTGGGCGACTCAAATGTTTATTTTATTGAATTAATTAAATTATAAAATCAGCTATTTGTTTATAATGTGATTTAAAAAGTTTTTTTTATTTTACATACACTGATAACTTTACATGGAAATGCCAGGAGTTAAATTTTTATACGTTACCACGAGTAACTATCCAAATCATTATTAAATATTCATTAATTATCATTACATAGAATGTGCACGACTTCATAGTGTAACCTTAAAATAAGAATAGTAAGTTTCTTAACCATTAAAAACCTCTATTGTAGTACATTAACATAAAAGTGTATGATGTAACCTTCCATTCATTTCATTACTCATGTAGTCATCACATACTTGACATTATGAACATCAAAACAAGAAAGGAATCCACAATATCAATTTGACACAATAATCAATCATATCATTGCACACCAATATACCCTGGAAACCCCGTAGGGTGAAAACCAACAAATGTTTAATTTTATTATTAAACGTTTGGAAACCCTGTAGGGTGAAAACCAATAAACGCTTAATTTTATTATTAAACGTTTGTCAGGGTGTTCAACCCTCACTCAATGGCTTACAAGGGAGACCATCCCTTAACCATCGTTATAAATTTTACAAATAAATATACAAATATCTAGCTTAAAGCCATTACAATAAATATGATAGCATTTACCCACTAATCTTCATATCTTCATATCTTGGTGGCATGGATGCCCTACAATGGACCATCGTACATTGGATCATCTTGCAGCTCGCACTTATCTGCATGAACCATAATCATTTACCTACCACCAGGTTAAGCATAATATTTCCTTTGTACATGTCACCATCATTCCCTGCTAATGATGCCTTCAACATACATTGATGTCAAGATTCATAAAGTATTAATCAACCATTTCATAAATCTATACTGGAGAAGCTTCTCCATCTACTCATGTATATTCATGACATGAAAGTAAAATACCTTGACATTCTCCCTTTAACAACACATACTGCATATGTGCTAGTTATAAGTCATCACATTAACTAATGTTTCCCTCGCATAAGCACACATTCCTGCAAGACAATAGATACATCTCCCCGGCATTTCTTTTAAAAGAAACTGATACATCGATTACGGTCTCCAAGCATGTGATTTACATAAGTTTAAACCAAATAACTAACCCTTAAGCTATTACTTTTGGTTCATGTAAAGAATGCTAACACAACAAATGTTATTCCTATGCATACAAATTGCATATAGTTTCCAAAAGAATCTTCTCAAGCGTGCAATCACACTTTTCCTCTTTGAGGGAATTTTAGCATAATAAGGCATGAAAAACATGTTTCCTTTTCCATAAAACTTATGTAATAAAACATACAAATACATGTAAACATTATCAACTTATATATTCCAAGGAAATCAACACACTAATATGGGTTTTATGCATGTAATCCATCTTCTTATCCAAAGAATATTTCCCAGTGTAGTCTAACTAAGCATGCTATCATTTCCCACATACAACTATATATTCTTTCCAACGAAAGCTAATATGAATATTGCATGCATAAAAATGATCTTATTCCAAAAGAAATGAACATAATAGTTATATTTGGTGCATGCAAAGAACTTATTTCCTCTCAAGAAACATTAAACTAACTAGTTCAGTTTTCGTGCATGTAAGTACACGTCAATGTTCTCAAAAATACAATAACCATTAAACACATGTTTCAGTGTCAAGAATTCTAGCACACATTTAATATTTTCCATGCATGTAAATATATATTTATATAACACATTGGTTTCTCTTTGTACATGCACTAAATAATCCTTTTTTTTTAAGGTCTAATGCAAAACACCATTATTTGGTTCATACCCACACATTTCTCTTTTCCAAAAATTTAATAATGCATGCATAGACATTTCTCTTTTCCAAGAATTTAATAATGCATGAATAGACTTTTCACTTCGAAATGTGATACAATGATAATACAATGATAATGCATGCATAGACATTTCTCTTTTCCAAGAATTTAATAATGCATGAATAGAAATTTCTCTTCGAAATGTAATACAATGATAATGTATGCATAGACATTTCTTTTTTCCAAGAATTTAATAATGCATGAGTATAAATTTCTCCTCGAAATGTAATACAATGATAATGCATGCATAGACATTTCTCTTCGAAATGTAATACTATGATGTATACATTAATGTTTCTCTTTTCAAGAAATGAAAAATACAATAGCAATTTTATTGCATGCAAAAATAATTACTTATTCTCAAACTCAAATGAAAGGTAACTATTTTTCTTTCATGTCTTTTACATTTTCTTTCCTAAAGAAATAAAGCATAATACACAAATTAATCTCATATGCATATTCTTATGCATAAAAACTATATTATAATAGCATGCACATTTTTAAGAAATCATTTAAATAGAGACTAATCTCATGCAAATGCCATTTTTTATGTATATAACAATTCATTTCTAAACAAAATCTAACAGGCATATGCATACCCTTCTTAAATCAAATAAAAAATAATACTTATCTTATTTTTTTTCGTTTGAAGAACTCCTCTCCCTACTGCAGTACTCATCCACAACCGGAAATTCTCATCGATATCCGAAAATTTTCATTGCTCCTCTGCAAAAATTTTCTCTTTCGGTAGCTACAAAATTTTGGGAAAGCTACTGGACCTACATTGTAATTTTTGTGCCAACAAAAACCTGATTCGACATTCGTGTACAAAATTTGTAACACAACACTAAATCTGTAACACGAACTTCTTCTGATATCTCACATGAGATTCTCGGCCTTTGGTTCCCACAAATAATTAGAAACCAAACTAAAAGTCACTATTAAAGCAGTATCTCTATCCAAATAGAGGATTTTCAAAATACGCTAATACCCATCCCTCCCATTCATTTCCCCAAGAAAATAAAGAAACGAAATGATATGGTAACCTTTGGCAGTTATAACTGAATTGTAAATAACAATATTTTTTAGTAAATTCCAACATATAAGTTACTACCATATTTCACCTTACTAAGTCATGAAGTTCAAACCCATAAAGTAAACTATTATTAACTTTTGTTATTAATGGATCTTAACGTAAGTTCGAGTCGTTGAAGAATATAACAAATTCTTGGTTTGGTAAACATGGTAAATAAGAGTTATCTTTCCAAAAATAATCGTAATCCATTATAATATGTCGGCTGGAGGGATATTTCATACTTCCCCCTATTGTGAAACCAGCTCCAAAAATAGAAGAAAAGAGATATCAACGCCTTATAAATAAGCCACTTCGAGGGGGCAACCTCTAATACATTACACAAATGAACAATTCTTGGATGATACAAATTACAAAACCTCCTTTCTATATATAGGAGTCCATGGGGCCACAATGTAATCCTAGCAGACCTAACAATAATAATTTAAGGGCACAATAATAACAATATGGGGGTTACAGGGGTACAATAATAACAATAAGGGGGTTACACTAACAACAATAAGGGACTATACTAGTAATATAGGGACCTAACATGCCCCTCTCCTTCAAAAAAGTGTTGTCCTCAACGCTTTAGTAGCTCTGGGTGCTTTTGTATAAAATTCTCATCCTCCCATGTAGAATCTTCAGTAGGTAAGTTCTTCCACTTAATGAGATACTCTGAAATTGATCGATTTCATAGCTGTCGAGTTCTTGTTTCTATGATCGCTTTAGGTTCCAATATGATTTTTCCTTCCTCATCAAGTTCTTGAAATATTGTTTGAACTGGAAGATTTTCACCTATAACCTTCTTTAAGAATGAAACATGGAAAACTGGATGCATTCGTGACAAAGCAGGAAGCTCCAATTTGTATGCCATAGTACCAATCTTTTGCAACAACTTGTAAGGATAGTACTTTGGCGATAATTTATTATCCTTCTTAGCTTGCTTGAGGAACATTTATTTGTATGGTTGTAGCCATAAAAATACCCAGTCTCCTACATCAAAACTTCTCTCGCTGCAATGTTAATCTGCCTGTTGTTTCATTTGATTTTGTGCCAAATTCAATTTATCCTTTAAGAGTTGGAGAACTTCTTGTTGATGCTCGATGTGATCTTCCACTGCTTGAACCTTCAAATTTTATCTTAAAGATGATGTGATGGATAGTGGATGATATCCATAAAGTGGCATAAATGGGGTCATTTTTGTTGTAGTATGGAAGGAAGTGTTATACCACCATTCAGTGAGAGGTAACCACTTGACCCATTGTGTTTGTTTATCAGATACAAAAAAACGAAGATATCCTTCCAAACATTTATTTACTATCTCAGTTTGATCATCAGATTAAGGATTATAAGATGAGCTATGAGCTAATTGAGTACCCAAACAAGAAAATAACTTGGTCCAAAAATTTCCAGTAAAAATGGGATCTCTGTCGCTCACAATAACCCTTGGGTTTCCATGTAGCTTTTGAATTGTGTCCATAAATGTAGTAGCAACTGTACTTGCTTTAAATGGATGAGATAATGCACAAAGTGTGCATACTTGGTAAGTCTATCAACTACCACCATGATGACACTCTTTCCTTCGGACTTAGGTAAACCTGTGATAAAATCCATTGAAATCTCCTCCCAACGTTGACTTGGAATGGATAAAGGTTGTAGAAGACCCGGGTTCTTAATTGTCTCAACTTTATTCTGCTAGAAAACCAAACATTCCGCCACAAAATTTTGAATATCAGATTTAAGACCATCCCAAAAAAATTCCCAAACATTTTTTAAACACCCAACCTGTCATGGCCGGGTTTGTCTATATGTTCTAGAGTGGAACAAACTTTCCAAACTTTGACGGATTGATGGCCATGGAACTGGCAAAGTATTTGTGAATAGTTAATTCATTGATAAGTGATAAGTCTTCAGTGTTTGCGAGCCATGAAATTGGATTCGTAAATATGGTATGAATTGTTGTAGGCTGTGAAATTATTCATCAAATTTTCTTTTAAATTTAGATTATTTTTTTAAATATATGATTTATAATTTTTTGAATATTGGTAATTTTTTAAAACAAAATGTTCACCCACCATTTGCTCTTTGATTTAATTAAAATTTATTAATTTAAATATTTATAAAATTTATTTTATTTTAGTAATTAAATATTTAGAAAAAATATATGCATATTTTTATCATTATATATTATATTAATTCTTTAAAAAAACACTTTTTTTAGTCATATAAATGTGAATTATTTGATATAAAAAAAAATTTGGTTATTTTTATAATTTTGATCAAAATTTTAATGATTTCAAAATGTATTATTAAATTTTAGAAAATAAAATTATAAAAATATTTTAAATTTGGGATATTTTTTGAGTTTTTATATTTGATAAGGAAACTTTTTAGTGATTTTGTAATTATTTGTAAATTTAAATGTTTTTTACTAAACAATTATGGTCTCATTTTTATATTAGGCCATATTTATTTGATTCAACACATTGAGATATAAAAATGAGTACCAAATCTTCAAAATAAGTAACTAGGGATTCATGATGGGCCAAATTGTTTGGTGGGGTCAAATCTAAAATGAGTACGATAATTTTAAAAAAGGAGTCTATTTGTTCTACTTTGGGAGGGTATTGTGGCAAAATTTTGTCTATTTTTTAGAGAAATGGGCAAGAATTTATTGGAAGCACAAATTTGAGTTGTAAACTCTCTACAATCTGAGTTCCCTAGGGGTTTTCCAAGGTGTCAAATCCATATATGTACTCAAAATTTCATTTTGAACAACAAAAGTTAATATTTGACCCAAGAAAATTCCAAAAACACTAAGATGTAACATGTTTAGACAACACCATTCCAAAATTATTTGATGATGGGTGAAGTATTCACTAAAAGGGTCTTTCAAGGTGTCAAATCCATATATGCACTCAAAATTTCACTTTGAACAACAAAAGTTAAGATTTCACCAAAGAAAATTCCAAAAAATCTAAGATGTAACATGTTTAGATAAAACCATTACAAAAGTATTTGATGATGGGTGAAGTGTTCACCAAAAAAGTCGAACATTTCAACTCCTTATCACACTACTTTCTCCAAACTACTTCTACACTAAGTTTTTTTTAAATTAATTAGTTACTTAAAATAACACAATATAAAATTAAAAATATTCAAAACAATATAAAATAATAATTTAAAAATATAACTAGTATTGATCTATCTTAATTGGTGCCATGTACCTCCAATTGACATCTAATTATGTGTTTCATAGTTAAGTTACTTGTCATCATATTTCGATGACCAACAATAACCCATTCAATTATGTATCATCATAATAATTTAGATATATATGAATGATTTGATTTGTTTAATTTTCCTTACCATTATATGGTTAAATTATGGTTGCAGGATTCAACAATATTCTAGGGGTCTGATCTTGTTTTCTTGCACCCCTTGTACATTGCATTTATGTGTGGAAATTTTGTAGTTTTAATACTAAAAACAGTAACTGGCATAAAATTTATTCTTCAACGATTATATCATTCCTAACGAATATTATCGTAAACTAATTATGTGTTTCATAGTTAAGTTACTTGTCATCATATTTCAATGACCAACAGTAACCCATTCAATTACGTATCATCATAATCCTTATCAGTCACTGTATTTCGTCATGGGTATAGGTGATTAATGGGTAATTTTGACTTAACCCTCTCTCATTACTAGCACCCTAGTGCTACAATTGCGATTTATATAACATCGTAAGGGTAATCGTGACCAAGATTAGGTAAAGCGATATCCTTATTTCATAGACCGAGTCCTAGGTAAGGGAATAATATCATAGAACGATTTTCCCATATAAATGAAACCCCTATACCATTTTATTTATGTGAAGTCACTCACACTTTTCTGAGTTTACCCATATATTTTTCGAGCATTCCCTTAGACTAGAATATAAAACGGTATTCCCAGGGTTCATATTGATAGCGTCCTTGGCCAAACTAAACCTACTTACAACAGTTATAATTAACACATGTTTCTCACCATCCAAAACATCATATAGGACCATGGTGTGAAAACAATCTATGGTTTTAATAATATATGAACACCAATAAAATACGATAAGGCAAAGACCAAGTATTAATCTGGTTGAGACCAGAAGACCTAAACAAATATCTCTCATCTAGTTATCCATTAAATATTAATTATGCATATTCTTTTTGAAATTATAGTTAACAGTCAAAATTTCAATATTTAATCTCAGCAATTGACTTACTACAAATTCACTATTAAACATTTACATAGTGCTACATAATTTCCACTTTCAATGTAGGCACCTAACTTTCTATCATGTTAAAATAGAAAATAATGTACCATATAAAAGTCAATGTCATATCAATTCCTTAACCATATTTAACATGAACTATAATATTACACAATAATAACGGGTTAGAGGCTACCAGAACACATATTATCACAAATTCAAGATTCGCTGGTCAACATAGCCGAATTAAATTGGAAATAATAGTTTGTCGCTCAACCATGAACCAACACCTTTGGTCCTACCGCATGCTAAGATATATTTTCCCCCAAGATCAACAGAATCTTGTCTTCTTGGGAAAGGTATTTTATCCTTGTTTTCCCTTGCAGGCTTTCTTAAATGGCATCCCATTTTTTGAGGGTATGATTAATCCCATAGCTTAGGCTTTTATTACAGAAGTATAGTTCTTTTCATTTAAACCCTGCATTTTCCCCTGCACTATTGTTCCCCCACATCGGGTGATTTTATTATATTTTTATCTCCCAATCTAATTAATCACATATTTAGAAGTAGTTTGGGAAAGTTTTTGTTTCCATCCTATCCATTCACATTGGATTCCAAATTGGAATAATGATCTAACTAATTATATGTACTTTTCCAAGTTAATCCTTCAAGGTGATTTCATTAATATTATTCAAAAATATATTAATTACAACGTCATTATTATTTCACAAAATCAATTATGGCTTCCTTTCCATTATTAAAAATATTTCAGCTACTAAAAGAAAATTCACGTGAACCTAGGGGTATTAGAATTGGAGATGTACCCAAAGTTAAAACAATATAAAATAAAATTTTAAAAATAAAGCTAGTAGAAATATATCTTAATTGGATATGTAGCATGTTTAGACAACACCATTCCAAAAGTATTTCATGATGAGTGAAGTGTTCACAAAAAATGTCGAACCTTTCAACTGCTTATCACACTACTTTCTCTATAAACTACTTCTACACTAAGTTCTATTTTTAATTAATATAATTATTTGAAATGACATATTATAAAATTAAAAATATTCAAAACAATATAAAATAATAATTTAAAGGTAAAACTAGTATTGATCTACCTTAATTGGAGATGTGCCCAAAGTTGAGAAGCATCAATAACCCAATGTAATTTTATTCACTTATTTTTTGTAATATAAAATATTTTTATGATCTTGAAGTGCACTGGAATGGATTCGATTGTGACCCTATTTTCGCAATCACCATTTTAACCCTTGAAGTCCAGTACTTAGGGTTTCATACAATCTCTAACATACTATGAGTGTTCTGAAATGGGGACTAAGTTCTGCCTCCCCCTCGTTCAACAATATTATATTTGGATCTAGGTCAAGGTAGAACAAAGCAAAGAAGACAAAATTAAATTCCTTGTAAATGTTGATTTTAGGGGAAAAATGGAAAGAAAATATCCATGGTAGATGTATCCCTAAATCTCCTTAGAATCCAACTTTCTCCATCCCACCACAATGCTTGGAGGACCATCATAAAAGGCTGAAAGATCATGCCTTTATCTATAAGTTTATAGAAGGTTAGCCTACAGAAAGAGAGCTAGAGCGATGGATTTCACATAAATGGAAATCGAAGGGTGATATTGATCTTTGTCAGTGGCCTAAAGGCTTCTTCACAACAATTTTTTCATCTTTGAAGACAAGGCTTGAATCTTTGAAGGGGGGGCTTATTTTTTCAATAATGCAGGTTTTTACATTCGACACTGGGAATCATGTTTTAACCTTGATAAAGAGGAATTTCACTCAACACCTATTTGGATAAGATTGCACTCCCTAACCGTTGATTTTTGGATCCCAAAAATATTGGAGAGTATTGAGAATGTACTGGGGAAGTTATTCAAAGTCTTTGAAGTCACTAAATGAGGTCAAAGTATGTCGTATGCTCGTCTTTGCATATATAAGAATATTTCCTAGTCCTTGCCAAAGTCCATCAATTTGAATAACCAAGGAGGAATTTGGTCACAACTAGTTGATTATGAGCATGTCTCTTTACAAACAGGTTTTGTGGGAGGTCGACAGTTTATGGATGGAATACTTGTAGCCCAAAAAATTATACACTCCCTCAAAGTCAAGAAAAATTTGGTATATTAATAAAATTATATTTTTCCAAATATTATAATAGTATTTGCCGATATTATTTACTACATATTTTAGATGCTTTGGAATTTTCTTGGCATTGGATATATATATATATATATATATATATATAAAGTTTATAAAAATTATATATTGTACCATATAACATTTTTGTGTAGTTACTAACTAAATCTAAACATTAAGTTTTGAAATATCATGATTATAAATATGAATCATTATTATGGATGACTTCTTGCAGACTTATTAACAAAGACTAACCTTGTGGGCATCAAGAAGAATTGACCCCTTGAACCATTAGGGGGGTGCATTGGAAACAAGAACTCGACCATTTGTGCTAACCCTTGAAGATTTATTATTATTATTATTTCAATTCTGATGTATTTTACGAATTTTTTAAAAGAATTTGTTTATACCTTTATTAATAAAAATAAAATTTCAATATAAGAAATTGAGTTCAGCCTTATTATTATTATTATTATTATTGTTTCCTTTTTAATTGAGTGGTATTATGCTTTATTAATACTATTTTTTTAATTTAATGTTTCATTACAACATCTTATTTAAATCTCCACTATAATACCTACTCTAAGTCATAAAAAAGAAGAAGTTAGGGAAGTTGATAGTTAACTGAGTGGGTGGGAAAATTCAAAATGTAAAATATGGGTGGGAAAATTCAAATCTTGTTGGAACTTTGAATTAATACAAAATATATAACCCATCACACACATAAATATCATAGAGGTAGTTTGGATCCATCCTTAACATGGTGGATCCATCTACCATAAGACATGCCATGGATGATGAACTTCAAGTATTATCTAGCCTGCAATGTCCCAATTAGTGCATTTTGGATATAGATGGCAGGAAAAGCACTCTAACACCCCTTGAATATTTATTAGGAGCTAATTTTTTTACCATCATGTTATGCGTAGCATGCTTTTATTAGTCATAAAACCTTTCTCGGAATTAAGTGTAGGCAAACCAACTATGTACTTGACCAGGGGTGTCATATAATTCTTTAATGCATGACATTTGTAATGTGCATGGAGTTTTTTTTCATTCATATGTGTATTGCTCGATATTAGTGAGGTGTCCTTGGAAAGAGATAATGTTTGCGGTCATTTCACTTCATTATTATACATAGAGTGAGATAATCAGTCCAATTTGGAATTGGATTACAACTTGATGACCATGACCTAAGACTAAGTAAGCTTGTTTTGTTCCCTAAACAAAAAAATATCAAATAAATATCTTAATCAATTTCATGATGTCAACTCTAGGTCCAAATGTTTAATATGTAGGATATTCCATCTACATGTCTCACATGGAAGACATTACTTCTATGTTAAGAGACACAAAGGGAAATTTTGGATAGGCATCTCTTACCGTATGTTATTAGTAATGCCCATAGCACTGAAAGTGACTCGGTGCTCAAAGAGTAGAGAAGTATATTCTATTCAACCAATTTCATACAAGATGTGCAAGTAAATCTTCTGTATATGCACAACTTTCGTATATGAACATATTTTTTGTATATGCATATCTTCCATATATGCACAATTTAAATGTATGTGCAACTTCCGTATATGCACTTTCTTATATGCGCATATATGGAAGTTTCACATATATAGAAGACATGTGCATATATATAAGCTCCGCATATATGGAAGATATGTGATACAAAAGATACAAATATATAAAATTTGTGTGACTTCCATATATGCATATATTTCATATATGCACATATCTTTCGTATATGCACAACTTCTATATATACGCATATATCTTTTGTATATGTGCAACTTTTTCATATGTGAAACTTATGTATACACACAACATCCGTATATGCACATATCTTCCATATATGTGTAACTTTTGTATATGCACGACTTCTGTATATGCGCAAATTTTGTATATGCACATATATTCTGTATATGCGCATATCTTCAATACATGCGCATATCTTCTGTATATCGACATACCTGTGCACAAATTCAACTTTTTTATATGCAATGCTTCCATATATGCACACATATTTTGTATGTGAGCAAATTCTATATATACATATATACAAAAATTGTACACATACATAAGATATATGCATATACAAAAGTTGCACATATACAAAAGGTATGTGATAAAAAATATGCACATATATAGAAGTTTTGCGACTTCCATAGATGCACATATTTCGTATATGCACATGTATTTTGTATATGAGCAACTTTCGTATATGCTCATTTTCTGTATATGCGGATATAAGGAGGTTGCGTATATATGGTAGATGAACATATACGAAACATAGTCTCATATACGGAAGTTGTGCATATACAAAAGATGTGCAGATATGAAAAATTTGTTCACATATGGAGATTTTCATATATCCATATTATGAAATTACGCACAACTTCCGTATATGCGCAACTTCCATATATGTTCATATATAAAATTTGCACATATACAAATGATAAGTGTGTATATGGAAGTTGCGCATATACAAAAGATATGTACATATACGAAATTTGTGCATAAACTGAAAATATGTGCATATACGGAAGTTGTGCATAAATTCAACCTTTGTTTAAGCACAGCTTTTGTATATGTGCATCTTCTGTATATGCACAAACGGATATTCACATATATGGAAGTTGTGCATATACAAAAGTTGTGCATATATGGAGGTTGCACATATACAGTTGTTGAATTTGCACATGAATTATGTATATGCACATCTTCCATATATGAAAAACCTATGTATATGTGCATCTACTGTATATGCACAAATTTTGTATATGTGGATTCCACTGTATATGCGCAACTTCCATATCTTTTAGTCGCTCTGTTGACTCAGCATACATGCGACTGGGGCTAAAACTCAGTAAAAGAATTGGTTCCTCAGTCTAGAACCTCTACCACCTATTGAACCATATTCATCAATCTGTGAACACTCCTCCAAGCCATTGAGATAAGTGTGCAACTAATGAATATGCAAGGAACAAGTCAAGGACATGCAAGACCTATTATGTCAAGCTTAGAACCAATACCAACACCTCCATCTTCTCAAGAAGCAACCTCAACATCTCCAAGATATGTAGTTGCATCTCCATCTCCTGTAGCAACATAGCAGTATCTATGACACTTACATCATCAACATCTCCAACTAACTAAACATGTATTAAATCCATCTCCTTAGTAACCATATCATCTCCAATAGGTCTATTCATAGGTATGTTGACATCGATGCCAACTGAAAAGAGCATCAACCAATCATGCATCACCAAGCACTCAACACACAAACATATGATTGGCAGTACCAAGATCTTGACACCAATTCTAAAACTATAATGCCAACAATGTGTATATACGAAAGATGTGTATATATGAAAGTCGCACAACTTCGATATATGCACACCTTTTGTATCACATATTTTCTATATATGCACAACTTCCATATATGCACACATCTTTTGCATATGCACAACTTTCGTATATATCTATATACATAAGTTGCGGTTATATGAAATATATGTGCATATACAAAGATTCAAGTAGCACACAAACTATGTATATGCGTACCTTCCGTATATGCACATATATGGAATTTGTGCACATACGGTGGATGCACATATACATAAGTTATACATACATGGTAGACTCTACATATACAGAAGTTATGCATATATAGAAGATGCGCATATACATAATTCATGTGCAATTTCAGCTAATGTGTACAACACATCCTCTGTATATGCACAATTTATGTATATGCACAAATTTTGTATATGTGCAACTTTCTTATATGTGAATATTCATTTGTGCATATACGAAAGATATGTGCATATATAGAAGATAGGTTAATTGAGACATTTTACATAATAGGTGAATTGCTCCATTTTATCAAGCACATTTTTTTCTATATATAGATATTTATGAAGTTGATACCAAGTGTTAAAATATTTTTTATTTTCATTTTTTTTACTTATAATTACTTTACATGGAAGTTATATTAGGTCATATGGACCACTAATTAAATACTCATAGCATGTTTTTTTTTGTTTTTTTATAGAAAATATTTTATTTTTATTTTAACATACTTCTATGAGGTTGCACATAGCGGGTTTCAATATCCAAATCAAGACTTTATGAGGATGAGGATGATGATGTGGATGGTAGCTGCATGATTGACATCCTATTCAATTGTGGGTCACAAGTGCTTGTAGCTTCATGCATATATAATTTGTGTGGTGTTATTATATGGGAGATAGAGAGGCCCAAATTGGATCAGGGAGATGAGAGAGGGATTTGAGAAATTGCACAAATGCCACAATATCCAGGTATCATGTTTAATTTTCAAGGAATGAGAGATATGGTGCACATCTGATAATGGTGTCAGTGGGTAATGAGTTACTTGTTTATAATTTATGTTAAAATACATGGACATGGCATCCTATATGTCCAATCCATCTTATATTCTATGTTTGTCTTTGAACCGAGACTAGATGTTAGAACTGAATAAATTACAAATTTATAAATATTTTTCGTTACTTGTTTCTAATTGGTTTATGAATTTTAAATAGACTATTCAGTAACTTTATTTATTATAATTATATATAAGAATTGTATACAATAACATTGATAAATTGTTAGAAATTTACAATTCATTTTAAATATTTTAATGTTTCGAGCTTGTAATCATTAAAAAAACATTCTAGGGTTAGCCCTAGATATGAGTGAAATGTATTTTAAATTGAAAAAATTAAGTGTAAATGTTTCCAATTTATAATAAAGTTAATGAAATTAGAGATGAGAAAATTGTGTTTTAAATTGAAGAAACTTTTGTGTAAATGTTTGCAGTCTATAATAAATCCAATGAAATATCTAGATGATACCAAGATATCTTAAAGATATTCTTACTCCTCTACAAAAGAAGGAAAGAACAATAACATGAAAATTTTGAAATATGTCAAATGTTTAGGATGTATCATCTATGAATGTGAATATATATGATGTAATATTGAACACTTAAACACATCAAAGTGTGTCAATACTAGTAGATTTGGTTTCTTTTCATGGCCACCTCTAAAAGATGAAGCCCTTCCTTGCCTACAATATATATAAAGCTTACAAAGGTAAAGTTCATAGAATTTCAAACATGGAAGTAGAGTTTTCTCAACAAGGATTTTTAAGACCTTTTTTCTCCTGGGACCTAATTGTCTATGCCATAATTATATCATGTTTCCTTCTTTCACGACAATAATGAGATATAATGCTTATGCTTATGAGTAAGGTAACCAAGAATCATATTTTATTTCCAAGGTGCCATAATTATATCAAGTTTCCTTCTTTCATGACAATAATGAGATATAATGCTTATGCTTATGAGTAAGGTAACCAAGAATCATATTTGATTTCTAAAATGATCAAAATAGTTAAATTTAAATAAGAGTATTATGGGTGTGTGGTCATAGGTATTGTCACATATCCTTTGCCATAGCTCAATGAATAAAAGAGAAAAATTAATTGTATTTTCTTTTCCCAAGATCAACTCTCTACAATTTTTTTTACTTATTTTACACTACTTAAATACATAATTAAGATAATTAGACTTGTATAATTAATTTTTTGTTCTTTACATACCAAAATTCCATAAAAATAAACACTCACACTTGAGTTTTCACAATGGAGTTTTCCCTCCAAGGTGACATTGTGAATTAGTTAGCAACTCTTACCTTTTACATTGGGATTACCATATTGGATTTATCACTTTATACAGACAATATGCAATTTATGACGAGGATATAAAAGGGAATTTAAATTTCTTTTCTTTTTAAATATTTTGTATGAATATGTATAACGTCGATGTGAAATAAAATCTTCCTAAACATTATGTTACACATTCATATGTTACACTTTTAACTGCGCTCAAACCAATGGAAATGGTTGTAAAACACACTCAATTATTTATTTAATTTTATGTATGAGATACATTTGATATAAATATGGATTACAAATGAGCTATGCTCTATGTGGAATTTGAACTAGTTGAAAGTAGTACACAAATAATATGATATTGTTCCAAAAAATTTACAAATAACATGCTAGCATAACAGAAAACCCTAAATCCGCAATGCTACGATGTTGTTCCAAGAAATTTACAAATAACACGATAGCACAACAGAAACCCTAAATCCGCCAATGCTATTGCAATTTGTTAAATTCTAGCATTCTATCTAATCCAATCAATGTTATTATCAACATATAATAGGACTGTGAAATATCGCTTTATTACTGAAATGGTTAAACACAGATGAATAAATAAATGCACCTCATACAAAAAAGTGTCTCTCTTCCACAAAAGAATAACCTCGACAAAATCCAGACCATAATGTCTGCCTCCTTATGATCTTTTGTGGCCATTACTAACACCAAAAGTAGCCGCAATAGATCTCAGTAAAATCGAGAGGCCAAGATGACGCCATGAGAGCACCGATTAAAGAGGGAATGATAACCATTGAAGCAGAGCTCGCCTCCATGTTCAAACTAGGAGATGGTGCAGATACATCTATTGTTGTTGCTGCTGCTCCTCCCATCATTATCATTGCAACAACCGAGAGAGTTATAGATGCATAGTTAACAACACCTACCATTCTTTCTCAAGGCACACAACACTTGTTACTGCTAATTGATGTTGAAAATCTGAAATCTTAAGCAAATTCACTAATCGAAATCTCAAACAGATGAACCCAAATGCAAAGCGGAAATATTCTCTTTGAGATTCGAACACTCGATCAGGAGGAACCAATATTTGTGCATTGGCCACATGTAACGAGACAACATGGCAATATGTGGGTAACCCCCAAAGTACGAGTTTGCTCGCTACTTGAAATAGAAAACAATAACCCCCAAAGCTCATCCCTCAAGTAATCTGTCACGATTCTAAACGAGGCCAAGAGCTTCAAGAAGGCCCTAAGATCCCCATTACTGGTGGAAACCGTATACTTCTCAAATTTAATTTCTTTTCTCCAAGCCTTAGCAATCTTCTGGCCTGAATACTTTACATCTGATTGAACAACAGGGTTGTCATCGTTACCAAAAATGAGGAAAAGGGAATCTAAGAGTAAGATGTCAGATTGTATGATTATAGAAATTTGGGGCCTCCTCTCCTCTATGTGAGTCAAGCTACACTCAACAAATCATAGCTCTCGAGAGCCTTTATCACCAACTTCACCGCATCTGGGACTCCACTAAACGCCACCAACAATTCCTTCTGAAGGGTTTCAAACTCGTTAATGTTGTCGATTATGTAATTTTTGAGGCTATCACAGTTGGATTTATTGCAGAGCGCTTTGATCTCAGGGCGGGCTTCGACAGATGGGAAAATTTTAGTGAACAAAGAATTGACGACACTCGAATTGCTGACCTTTGATGGTTTGCCCATTCTTCCAACTTCTCTCCAAATTTACTCACGGGACACCCAGGCGCAAAATGGCATGTAAGAACTACTATGTATATACAGATCTTCCAAATAATCTCTCGCTTAAATTGAAACTATATACCCATCGTACTCAAATTCTATTAATGGCCTAAATCCTTGTCACCTCAACCTCAGCTGACAATTAAATGGGAGATGACTTGGTAGGACCGAATACATACGATGATGATTTTTAGATCCATAATGAACATCACCATGGATGATGAATACGTAATGGACATTAAACCATTCATACACCTGAAAGTGGTGGCCGGGAAAATTATGCACACAGATGGGCACTTAAACCACGTTTTAGAGTCCTCCTCTTAGGATGCATTAATGGGCCTAGAGCATACGAAATATTGGTTGTCGTCTTGTGGCTAAGTGATTGACTTATGGAGTCATTTAACCAATGCGGTAAAATAAGAGATGAATAGTGTAAACATCGATTTTATAGGTGCCCTCCAACCAACACCATATCTCCTTTATTTCATGACACATTTTCAGTTCACATTAATTTCCTTGACATCATATTTTCTACTCTCTCACGCTTAACTGTCCATATTTATGCGACCTCATAAATTATTCGTGTCAATTGACAAGAAAAGCTATGGAAATGTTGAAACAATAACTAAAAGGCTGAAAAGGGAAAGATTTTGGTCAAGCCATCACTAACTTATACCAGTGAAAGAGCCTCACTTCTAGACGCCAGAGTGTCAAGCAAGGCATATTAACAAACGGAATTGTTTATTGAGGTGGAGGAATTGTCAGGACGGAATGAATTCAACACCATAAAAAACTTCTAGGGCACCCAAAATATTGAAGTTTGATAGCTATAACCTGGATTTACAAAAATCCCTGTCAGATTTTCTTAAAACTTTACCGAAATTTCCATGATTTTCAAGGCAAAAAAGTAGTCTAGTTAGACTACTTCTTAACAAACTCATGAAGTGAGGGCCCAACTCAAAACAAATAAGCTTGAACATTAAATGCACTGACAGTGAAAGTATCATGAGGGCCCAACTCAAAGAAAATTAGCTTGAACATTAAATGCACATGATGACGGTGAAAATTCCAAGTACATTGATATAATGATGGCACAATAAGACTATAACCAATAAAATGTAAGAAAAACAGAACAAATTATTGTTAAAAAATAAATATTTTTAGTTTTATAATGTGAAATTAGACGGCCATTTTTTATTTATTTTTTTCAATAAGTAAATAATTCAATAGTCAACGTCTTACTGAACATGATATAATTTCCAGCGGACAAGGCACAAATGATGATAATCATATATGCATGCCATTATCCAATAAATAAAGGCACATACTACTTATTCACTAGATTAAGAGACATAACACTGCTTCGGTCTAAACTCAACATGCATGGACTACAATTAAACTCAAATCACCATATAACCTTTTGAAATCAAATATGAGGCATCTCACTAATTGAAATGTTGAGTTATATCATAAAACAAGTTCTTAGAGTGATATACATAAGGTTTGATTGAAGTGTTTAAAGTATGCACTCTGAACATAATGTTCCCAATGTCGATCGATATGTCCCTTTTTTAATATATATCATAAATTTATTATGAAAAAAAATCCATGCGACAATAATAATATTATTAATCCAGACTTTGCAGATTGGTCATGCAAAAATATATATATAGTTGATATTCCATAAACCAAGTCAATCACTAAGAGGTAGGGTTTAATCACAACACAAGTGTGTGTGTGTATATATATATATATATATATTTGTATGTATGTATGATATATGTATTTGTATATCAACAGACACCATACAATGATAGATTCCCAATTATCGATTAACACAGAACTGATATGCAAAAGAAAACCATGCACTAACTATCAATCACATGATCTGTTTATGAAATAGATCAAATTACTAAAGAAATGGGGTAATATCACAAATACCTAACCACATGCCACACATGCATTGAAATCACACTTGGAATGAAAGAGACAATACATTGGGTTTGTCAGCACAAGCCAACTGATAGCATTTTTTGGTGCGAGAACTAAATCAAATCTCAAGTTGATACAAAATGTGGATTTCAAACATCAACATTCTTTCTATAAAAAATATACAATTTACATAAATGATTACTTAGAGCTTGACTTGAGTGGTCACATTACAAAGAAGTGGTACAAATCTAAAGAAAAAATAAACCTTGGTGCTATTGTTGCTCCCTGGCTCGAGGTCATAGATTGATATTTACACATGAAGAAATACATAATAATTTCGATATATTATACATTAGAAATCCTATTATGAGAAAGAAACAAGGATAACTAATGATCTCTCAATATTTTGAACTAGGAAGGTTAATGAAACAACCAAGCTAGGTGTGAGCAACCACGATCCAACAGAAGAAAAATAACCAACCTGGTAGACCCCAATCTCGAGCATACCAAATAGAGTTGACTTTTGAATTGGTAGATAACCCAAGCACTCGTTGTAGATTGAAGATCCGTTACAATATGTAAAAGAGCATCTTGATGCTATCTTCTACAAAACCTATGTGTTTTTTTATCCTCAGAAGTTGCACATACCTATGTACAACTTGGATTCTAGTTGTGAGACCCTTTGGGGGTTAAAAAATATGTATAACCTTCATTAGTAAACCTTTGTAATTATAATTAATCCTAATAATGCATTCAAAAGCATATAATTTTGACATAAAATCAAAATCTCCCTTAAAATCCTTTATTAACATGATTTAACATGATTTCCCTTCATTGTGCATAAGAGGATTAGATAAGAGAAACAGGGATGGGTTAAAAATAGGCAATTAACAGCAAAAAGTTCATCAATTCCTAGCCTCAAAAAATAGTGAGGAAGAAATAATGTTATTGTGGAATATAATATCAGGTGTAAATATGACAGATGATGATAGTATCACTAATGAAGAATTTCTTATATAGACTAGAAGAGAAGGACCATTTACCCAAAAATACAACTCTATAATTGAATCCATTAAGGAACCCACAAGACCTCTACATAAATCAATTTCATAGCATGCATTGGTCCAAAATGGATCATTATGTTATTTTTCATCCATCTTGATGCTTTCAAAATGGAAAAAGTGGAGGAATCAACTGACAATGCCATTTTTACTAGCGGGTCCTAATTTGGCAAATTAGGGTTTGAAACCTTTGGGAAGAAATTTGAGTTATCAACTTATGTGTTTTGGGGGTAAGAAAATTCTACTTAATCATGCATCCCCTAGCACTATTAGACACATAAATACCTTTCTAACAGTGCAAGAATCACGTCAATTGGATTTTGTGTGCAAACAGTGTGCCACTTGGAAGAGGACCTTCCTAGTTTGACCACCTTAAATTAATAGGATGACGCATCATCCTTTGGGGAAGAACCCTCAATATGTAAATAAAGACATAAACATGGGTAATCATAACCTTGGAACAAGGGTAAATGCCTTGATTTTATAGTGAAGACTTAGTCGAAGGAGCCTACACAAAACATCTAATCTAAGGTATTAAAAAGTTCAATGATGAAATTGTGAATTGGTGGAAAATGGTTGAAATATTTGATTAGCCTTTGATAGCCTTTAGAATGAGTGTAAAGCTAAGAAACATTGTTGGGATATATGTATGATTGAGTAGTTGAAAGGGATCCCTATTTGGGATGAGAAGACTTGGAGGTATTCCTTGAATGGAGACTTGGAAGCGCTACGGTAAATAACCCGATTTAAAACATTTATGAAACTTAGTCAAATTTCTTTATAAAGCTCCCAAGAGATTTTAGGCTCTTGTAAACTTTCAGTGTGTGTGTGTATGTAAATGCAATTTATAGAAGTGGGGCACAATAAGGAGCGATTTATATCCATTTTCCATTACCGCTGCTTCTGTTTGGAGAATCACCATTACAAAGAACAATATTCAAATAAAACCCGAACATATATAAGTCCCTAAAAGAAACTTATTTACAGACTACATTCCTAAGTGAGTTCAATAATTAAAAGTTACTTGCAGAGAAACCAAAACTATTTCTTAATATAAATCCTCGATTAATTTTCTTTGATGAAAGCATGTGTTTCTATAATATATCAATTGCACTTTTCTTGAGTTATGATGATAATATTTTTTTTTTTAACCTTGAAAGTCATTATAATTGTTAACAAGAGAAACAAAAAAATTGTCCAAAAATATTCATAAACTCCAAATTATAGCTCCATATATATATATATATAAAAATGTTATTGCATAAGTTCCCTCATAGCCTTATATGACTATCCATGATAAATGCCATGGTATGTAAGAGTGACTTGTGATTATAGAAAACCCATATGACATAACCCTTACATTGACAAAAATATTTACTATTCTTTCTATATACATTTATATAGTGATTTATATGTATAATTTACACTAACATTTATAGTGATTTAATATTATATTTCATGTATATGATTATTTAATTTTTCCAATTGAAAGTTTTTTCCCTTATTTGTTATTTACCGTTCCCAAAAAATATATTTTTTATAGGAAACTTTCATGGCACATTGTAATTTAAAAACCAAGAAAACTATTAAATGATGTGCTTGAAATAAACCTGGAAGATATCTAGATGCATGAATCATAAACTTTTCCAACTTTATTGGGATTATTCTTGTCACGAGCTTTTGGAGGCCACTGAGAATTTTTTTTGCCACTGTTATCAATGTTGTTTCAAAGTGACGTTCGTTCTTTGAAAGATTTAATTTTTGAAGGTTTTTTTTACTATGATGGTTAACAAAGTTTTATAGTTAGTGGTTTTTTTGTTTAGTTTAATTATTGAATTTTGAATAGTATGAATTAATTGTTAAATTTGAACCAGAGTTATATTGTAGATACTCTCATCTAATTTAAATATAATTAAATTAGAGTTAAAATGAAACTTTTATTGAATGTGATTGAGAGATCTAATTATAATAATAGGTAAAGTATAAGTTTTAGTTTTAAATTTTATGTGCTTAAAGCTTGAATTTGTGTATTAACTTTGAGTTAATCATATTTTATAAGTTCGAATTTAAATGTATTAATTTTTAGTTAACCATATTTTGTAAATTCATTGTTTCATAGTTGATAATCTTTTAACTAAATCTACAAGTTCATAGGTGACACATGCAATCATCATATTACAAGTTATTGTTAAAAATTTAAGAGAGTAACATTAGCATAAGAATTATGATATTATATATAATTAAATTAATAATATTAAAAAAAATGGTTTCTAAATGTTTCTTATATTAAATTAATAAAAAATGATATTAAAGAATAAGAATTATGATATTATATACAATTAAATTAATAATATTAAAAAAAATGTTTCTAAATGTTTCTTATATTAAATAGATTTTATATTAAATTAATGAAAAATAATATTTAAAAAAGTAATAATTGTAATATATTAATTATTTTCTTGTTAAAGTAATTATTATTTAAAAAATATGATTTTTTTGTTTGTTAAATTTAGTGTGGGTTCATGCCTTGCCATATGACTCAAATTCTTTAATAATTACATCTCCCTATATTCTACTAAAATGTTCAAGCAATCATTGTTGAAATCAAAAGTAGATTCTTCATCTATTTGCACTTTAATACATTCCTTAAACTCCAGGAAAAATCGTTTTTTTTTTCTTCAATTATGATAATGCCACGTGGAACACACAAATCAACTTTCTTGTATGATATCCCTTAAGGTAGAAAATGGCTTCACAAAACAATTTTGCAAATCAAAAACCTTGCCCAAAGACCATGATGGCCAAAGACTATTATGGACAACGAGCCTTATATGGAAATTGACTATTAACTATTCTTCCAAAAAAAACTAATATGAAAGCCACGCTTTAAGTCATATTGTTTAAAATTGTAAATAAAATAACTTATCAGGTATGGAAAATTAATGCACGTGGGATAACTCTATTAGCAATAACATTTTCACGTGATAGTTATAAACCAAACCATCTTTATATAAATAATTTCAATAAATATATAAATAGGAATGATTTTTTCTTGTGGCTAAGTGATTGATTTTTATGAAGTCATTTCAACCAATTCGATACATTAAGAGATGAATGTGTAAACGATTTGATGGACGTCCTGTAACAAACACCCTTATAACAGAAAAGGCTGAAAAGGGCAAGATTCTAGTCAAACCATCACTAACCTACAGAGAGTCTCAAGCAAGGCGTATTAACAAAGTCGTGAAGTGAGACCCAACTCAAAGAAAATCAGGTTGAACATTAAATGTGCGGGTTGATGGCGAAAGTGCCAAATACAATGATCCCACAATAAGGCTATAACCAATAAAATGTAAGAAAAAACATAACAAAGTATCTTAACTAAAATAAATATTTTTAGTTTTATAATGTGAACTTTCGACAACCAGTTTTAAATTTTGGTGAATAAGTAAATAATTTTGTAGACTTCAACAACTTACAACAACTTACAGAATGCAATATACCTGCCTGCAACGGCAAGATACTAATTACCTTTTACTAAAGGCAATACCCAACTATATACTCATTCCTTCAACGGCTTCTTTGTATAAACTTTCTCCAAAGCTTACACCAACCATAAAAAAAATTAAGAATTCCTACGGGTAATGTGGGCATCAAGCAAAGCGTCCTTCTCAAACATGGAACACTGCAATCATTTAATTGAGGCCCACTCCAATCAACGAACCCAACAGAGCCATGGCCAAAGTTATTCGATTTTTAGCACCTTATTCGAATAATCTTTTTCTAAGGGTTGTGCGGCACGACCAGAACAATTACATCAATGGGCCACCTACATATAACTGTCTCTCGGGTTCTTAATAGTCCCTGCTTGAGGGACTATAGCGATCATAAAAGATTGAGGGACTATAGCGATCATAAAAGATTGACTGCATATTACTCTTCCGTTTGTCGAGAAACATTTAGGTGTACCGAAGCTTTTAACCAAAGTTTTAATACAACACATAAATATAAAAAAAAAAATTATTTAAATTTGTATTGGTCGATAAGGTTTGGAGTCCTATTGCGAGATTCACACGTCCTGATGCAACTTAATTTGGTATATCTCAAGTTTTCATTTATTCATGCTCATTCATAATGATAATTGCAAAGATTGGATACCTTGACTTTGGCCAGCTAACCGGTCACTGCAAACTTTGGATAAACATATTTATTAAATTTTGGATATTTTAAATTTTAGTTAGATTTGGTACATAATACTGAGAATGCTTATATAAGTGGTACATAATAGAGAAAACCTATATAAGTTTCAAAAAATACATCATGTTTTTTAAATGTTGTTGTAGATTACTTTGAAGTTGTTAATGTGGCATAACTACTTCCAGGATTTTATAAATCTTCCGGGAAATCACATAAGAAATTTTGGAACCGACGCGTTTCGAACTACCAACTGTAGTTCATCATCAGGATAATGAAGATTGGCTAATCTGACATACACATTTATACCAGGAAGAGAGAAGCAATGGTAAAAACCCAAGGAAAATTAAAAAAGTTAAAAAATGGTCAAACATAAGATTAAAATTATTAAAATATAAAATAAACCAAAAATATAACTAACCCATCCTTAAAATTACAAAAGTTAAAAACGATCAAAAATAAAAATAAAAAAAAATATAAAAAGAACCAAAAACATAACTACCCCCTCCTTAAAAACAACAATTCAAAACTAAAAATAATATAAAATCAAAACTAAAAACTAAAATAACACCCCTCCCAAAGGAATAAGATAAACAAGTTAAAAAATCCAAGTCAAAGTCATAAATTATAAATAACTAAAATAATAAAATAAAATAAAAGAAAAATAAATAATTTAATCAATAAATAAATTAATAAATAAATACATGAATGAATAAATAAAATTAAAAACTAGAAATAAAAATATAATAAAAATAAAATAAAATAAAAATAAAAATAAAAATAGAAATAGAAATAAATTATTTTTATTTTATTATTTATTTTAATAAATAAGTAAATAAATTAATATAATAAATCAATAAATAAAAAACTAAAATAAAATAAAATAAAATAATAAAAATATGACCAAATCATAAAAATAAAAAAAAACCAAAGAATAAAATAAAGGAAGGACCATTACACGGAGTGAAGAGATGGAATTCAACAACTGCGAACTTTCCATCTGTCATCCCCGTTCAACGTACGGGGCCTCTTCTCAATCTCAATCGCCTCCCCTTTGATGATGTTGTTCCTCTCTACACGAACATTCCTATCTTGGAGGTAGTAGAAGTTATTAGGCGTATCACTAATCCTGATACTGCTAAATTGGTGGAAATTTGTCTCACTTCTACCTTTTTTAGTTTTGAAGGAGAATTTTATGAGCAAACCTGTGGTGTCACCATGGGTTCCCCGCTCTCGCCAGTGGTGGCCAACCTATTTATGGAAGATTTTGAATCTAGAGCTTTGGCGTCTGCTCCTTTAAAACCCAAGGTTTGGAAAAGGTTTGTGGATGACACTTTCATCAATTGGTCTCATGGACGTCAAGAATTAGAGGCTTTTCATCAGCACTTTAATAATCAATCTGACTCCATCAAGTTCACAATGGAAACAGAGAATGATGGGAGCCTTCATTTCCTTGATGTTCTCATCTCTAGAAATAATAATAGCTCTTTCTCGCACCTTGTTTTTCGCAAAAAGACGCACACAGAGCAATATCTGCATTATGGTTCTCATCATTTTCCTGCTCAGAAACTTGGGGTTATGAATACTTTAGCTACGAGAGCCCTTATAATTTCCGATGATGATCATTTAGATGAAGAGAAAGCCCATCTCCTTAAGGAATTTGGACATTAGGGAATTTTGAGGTCTAAAATGGGCCTCTAAGGAAATTATAAAATAATAGTGGAAAAAATCAAATAAGATTTACAACGACATCATCGAATTTTCAAGGAAAAATGAAAAAACTACTTTTTCAACTCATATTTTCAACTTATCTCCCAAAGTTTTTACTCAAATTTCGGCGAGTACTCGTTGGATGCAAAATTTAATTCCTCATCCAAGGATTACCCATGTTGCATACTTTCGATGGGTCCTACTACACGAAAAATGAGAAATACATAAAAAATGTGATTGTAATCACGTTTTTTTATGTATTTCCCATTTTTCATGTAGTAGGGTTCATTGAAAGTATGCAACATGGGTACTCCTTGGATGAGGAATTAAATTTTGCATCCAACGAGTACTCCCACTCGAAATTTGAGTAAAAATTTTGGGAGATAAGTTGAAAATACGAGTTAAAAAAGTAGTTTTATTATTTTATTATTTTTTAATATTTTTACCCTTTTATTTAAAAAATGGTGAATCATCCCCCATGGTTGACATCATCATCTTGAATCCTATTGGTTGTTATAAAGTTTATTTTTGTTGCACATTTTTCTTAGGAGGCTGTTGACTGGAGCCTCAAAACCCCAATGAAAATGGATGTAAGCGAGGTCCACATTATTTTGGATCAGATACGAGCAAAGGTCCTAGACAGAAAAAGATTATGGATGATGTTGTTGGTAGAGTTCATCTACCTTTTATTCAAGGTACTACTGACAATATCACTCGGATTTTAAGAAAGCATAAGATCTCATCTTCTTTTAAACCTTTAAACACCATTCGAGGCTCCCTTAAATCGGTTAAGGACTAGTTGGACCCAAAAAGTGTGAAAGGTGTTTATTTGATTCCGTGCTCTTGTGGGACTCCCTACATTGGTGAAACTAGTTGATCGATTAATAAAAGGATCCAGGAGCATTCTGCGGATATTAGGCATGGTAGAACCAAGTCCTCAGCGCTAGTTGAGCATGCAGAAAAGACGAAGCATCACATCTATATGGAAGACGCTAGAGTCCTTGCTAGGGTTGACCATTTCCATCACCGGAAATTTAGGGAGGCGATTGAGATTGAGACGAGGCCCCGTACGTTGAACAGGGATGACGGATGGAAAGTTAGTAGTTGTTGGATTCCATCTCTTCACTCCCTGTAAGGGTCCTTCCTTTATTTTATTCTTTGGTTTTTTATTTTTATTTTTATGATTTGGTCATATTATTATTATTTATTTTATTTTAGTATTTTATTTATTGGTTTATTTATATTGATTTATTTATTTATTTATTAAAATAAATAATTAATGTCAAAATAAAATAAAAATAATTTATTTTTATTTTTATTATAGTTTTTAATTTTGTTTATTTATTCATTCATGTATTTATTAATTTATTTATTTATTTATTTATTAAATCATTTATTTTTATTTTATTGTTTAGTTATTTATAATTTATGACTTTGACTTGGATTTTTTTCACTTTTGACTTGATTCATGTTTAAAAACTTGTTTATCTTATTTCTTTGGGAGGGGTGTTATTTTAGTTTTTAGTTTTGATTTTATATTATTCTTAGTTTTGACTTGTGTTTTTAATGATGGGGTAGTTATGTTTTTGGTTCTTTTTATATTTTTATTTTTATTTTTATTTTTAACCGTTTTTAACTTTTGTAATTTTAAGGATGGGTTAGTTATATTTTTGGTTTATTTTATATTTTTATATTTTTAATATTATTTTTGACCGTTTTTTAACTTTTTAATTTTTCTTGGGTTTTGTTGGTTACTTCTCTCTAATACTCTTCCACAGTATAAATGTGTATGTCGGATCGACGATCTTCATTATCCTCGCGATGAACTACGGTTGGTGGTTAGGCAAATGTCACAGTCGTTCCAAAATTTCTTGTTTGATTTCGAGAAGATTTATAATTAAAATGTTATGGATCACATAAGCTTACTCTCGATGTAAGGATGTTGGCACTTGGCTAGCTAAGACATTGTTGAATACTTTGACATTGTTGGAACCTAGAAAAACTCAAAGTCATAATCCCTTCCGGCCCACAGTGATGCAAGAAACTCTAAATCATAATCCCTTCCAATCTGTAATGATATGATGATATTTTTTCTTCTTGTAAATATGGAAGTCTATTCAGTTTCACATTTAGAAGTGGATGCCCAGTTAAATGTTTCTGTAAGTTGAATGTATGTCGTTGTTGTTGCAAACTAAAGGTATTATATTACATATATCTTCCCATTTACACGTTGTTGGATCAATTTACAGTTGCTAAAGATTTATCTTCCCATTTAAACGTTTCAAATTTATCTTCCTGGTATTTCTGTTACTGGATATGCATCTGGCTAGGTGGATCTATTGGATCAAAAGAACCAGTTCTGGGTCAAATTTTGATGGATGTAGAAATTCAATTACTGAAACTATATAATATATATGGAATGGGTCCAACTTTAACTATATTTGTAATTAGTTATTGAACAATATCTCAATTCACTCTCACTGGCAGGAAGGCAGGCAGGTCAGGAGGACAAGGTCTCGAGCCTAAGAACCCCTCTTATCCTACAACTACTGTTTCAATGTCTTAATCAACTTTTTATTCAACTGGATCTTCTTTTTTCTATGTTTTTGGACATGGAACTGGTACTTAAACTAGGAAGATCAAGCTGCTACAAAATTGAGCCATCGACCAAGTAAAGGTTCAATGAACCTGCTACAACCCTAAGGACACTATGTAGGAGCATATAAATCAACATCTGTAAGAAAGGTCACAGGCATTCGAAAGTGGTTACGGAATGAAATCCCTCATAATGAAGGTGATATGTACAAGTGTTGCGTGCAACAGGTAGTCCATGTCAGTGTTTCTTTGAAGCAACGTCCCTTATAAGGGTCCGCTGATGTTTATAAGGATCAAGAATGGAAGTCACATATTTTGGAATCACATCATAACATATAATATATCTTAATAGAGATGTATATATCAAATGAATAATTAAATAACATATAATATATCACAATATTAACACCATTAAGGATATTCATTAAGGAAGGATATGAAAGATGTTTATGTCAGGAAAATAATTAAACTATGCATAAAATAGAGCGCACCATTAAGGATGTTTATGAAAAATAAATAAACTATGTATACACGACATCGCATGGTAAACGGAGCTTGAAACCTATGACCAACTATTTTTAATTCCATAAAACAATCGCAAAAATTTGGTCGTTACTAGTGTAAAATATTTTTTAACATTACTTAAAAATGAAATGCACCTATCACTAAATACACTGGTACACCGACACCTCTTGAAGTACAAATACAGAGATGTGAGGCTACTGGTCTTCAACTACATAAGCCAAATGACCAAAATAACAACATCCATTAGCCATACGATGATGGGGCAATGAAATAAATCCTAGAGCTTATTGTAGAAAGCATCCAAGACCTGGGAGAGATGAAGGGTCCTTCCTTTTGCAAGGAAGCTTTGCCTCAAGATTGTTTAACCTGAACCTGGGATTGGAGATGTGCAAATATTTTTGTGTTGTTATTTCTCACCATGCTATACTGAATAAAATAACCACTAAAATTATATTTGAGTCTTAAATATGGTTAGTAAATTTGCTATCCAAACTTAAGGAAACTGCCTTCATTCTTGAGTAGAAGGTAGTATGAAGCATTCAGAACCTTGGTATTGATATTCTTAGAGTTGTGACAAACCAATATAATGATCATAGTAAATGTACATTCTTGCAACTATAAGCTATCATTATTAGGTTTTATTAATTCAGGCTATGTTAATTGAATGTCTCAAACATACATACGATATTAAATATTATTTTACTGTGATTGATAGAGTTAAATATAAAATATTATAAAATTATGAGTTATACAATTAAAAAACATACATATAACACATTAGAATTATTGAATGATGTTATATAACAATTTGTGAACTAAATATTTCTTTTCTCATTAATCTGAGAAGAGAAACAAGGAACTCATTACTGACTGCACACTTGAACCTTCATACCATATTTGAACGAAAAATTTCCACCTGAGAAGGAAATTCATTGCAACTATCTACACCAGGAAATTTTTCATGGCATTTGCAGACATGGTAGCTAAGAGATTAATGTTAATAAATATACAAGTCACGCTGAAGAAGTTTTGATAACAGATAAGTAGAACTAAGTGCATTGCTTTTAAAAGATCCAAACTATTAGGTTTCAAGTTGTCCAATGTTTCCTAATGGTCGTCATAATGAATCTATTAATGACAAGAAGATTCCTTGTATGGAGAAGAGTTAGGTTGATCCTAGGTCGGTAAACTTATTTTCACATGTAAAAAAATTGGTTGTTACTAGTGTACCAATGATTAAGATTGAATTGCGTTGAGTCATAAACTCAATTAACCCATTTTAGATTGATGATGTGGTGAAGTTTCACAATTTTAAAACGTTGTGTCACTGGCATCATCCTCTTAACCTATTGGTTTGCGTCATTATTGAATTTGTTGAAATGTCGTAAATATATTGTTTCACTACTTACCTTTCCCACTAGACCAACATGAAATCGACCTCTGGCCCTTGTTGAAATAAATCAAATATGGTGTCCGGTTTCAACAAGGATTCATACCAATGAAAATATAAAAATGAAAGAGATAACCTCCCAATATTTTCTTTCTTATCTTAATTAATAAAAAACTATGTGGCACATACAACGATTTCACTTGGTTTACAAGGTGAATCGGTCCATTATTCGACATTAAAAAAGACGAGCAGACCTAACATAACTTCTTGTCCCATGCTCGACTCAACCTTGCCACAACCAATGTTAAACACCAGGTGGCACATATTGTTATCACACTTGGCTTACATGGTGAATCGGTCGAATCGGTCCATTACGTGGAAGAGTAGAAAAATGGGCAAATCTTATGAACCCACTTGTCCCATGGTTTACTCAAGCGTGCATGCACGATCATATTATTCCATAGTTGAGAGAGTATAGTGAGAATGATATTTAGGATCTGGCATGCTTAAACTATATGGGCATAACCGTGGCACTTTGGCATTTAAGGAAAATAAAAAATCTGAATTTGGCCACCGTATGGTTATGGCCATAGCGCTGTTATCACTTATGAGAAACCATGTTTGTAGGGAAAAACCCTAAGTTAACCACAAAACCTCTTTTAGGTTGAAGTTGGCCCTTCAACTTGGAAGGCGATCTCTCTGTAAAACTAAACTACTCTATGGTCATTGTAGTAGAAGGTCTTCTGCAATTGAGTTCAGGTGGCCATATTTGGGTTTGGGTATGAAATGGTTGGCTGATCTTCAAAACCCACCATTGAGCATGGATTCAAGCTATCAACTAAATGGGATTATATATCTGATGGGAAAAAGGCACAAAGCATGGGAGCAACATGTCCTTTGACTGTTTGGGGATTTAGAAGGAAGGGGTACTGGAAGAAAACATAGTTTATAAATGACTAGAGTAACAAATATTAATGACTGATAATTTAAGAGAGGAGCATTAGTGAAATCCAATCTCATAAACTAGCATTGTCATACATGGAAGAAAAAAATTACATAACAGATAAATACTAACAAGGAAATGAAACACATGAATTTTATACTAGTTTCTCATCAAACAATGTAAATATATTTAAGTTTTCTCAAATATACTTCAAGGTAAAAGTGTTTTTCAAATGATTTCCAACCCTGTTTCATTATTCATAAACTATCTTTATATAGGTTTACACAACAGATTTTAAAAATAATAGAATCCTCATAATTACATATTGAGATATTAAAAATAAATTTTAAGTTCATTCATTGAAAAGATAGACTTCAGAAAATATCTAACCCTAGAAAAACTATATGCAAATCTGCTTAAATATAGGAAAAAATAAAGTGGTCTGATCAACTGTTTAGCTAGAAAATAGAACAAGTCCCTCTATAGATTATATCCCTTGTTTCCACAAAACAATTCCCTCTTTAAGTGATCTTCACTATTATTTGATTTTCATGGAAATATTTCTAATAGACCGCTTGTATGTATTACTAATTTTCTGTTATGAGATGTAACTAACAACTGTGAGGTCAATCCTTTCGAATATTGTTGACAAAAGAGATGTCAACGTCTCTATTTTATTTTATGGAAAATTCACTGACAAACATGCTTCCAGAATTTTCCTGTAGGTGTCCTTATTTGACTTGTTTTTTTGTTTCAAAATTGTTGATAGGCACGCTGTCAAGATTTTCCTGTAGGTTTCACTTACTACCCGGTATATATAGATTTTTAAAAATAACTGACAGACACACTATCAAGCTTTTTAAAAATTGCTGACAAGGGCATTGCCAACTCTCCTAATTCTCATGGTGTATACAAAACTAGTAAGTCGACTGTCAACAAATGAAAAAAACTGAGTTTTTATTTTAAACAAGTTGAAAAAAATGGCTATGATACCCTGACATATTAGTTGAGGGTATTGGAAGCTTCAAGTAACACATCCAACTTGTTTAATCTCTTTTTCTATTTCTTCCTAGTTTCCATGGGATTTTCTTTGGCAACCTGTTCATATTTCTCCTTGTGAGGGTTTGCAGACTTTATCTTAGACTTCATGAATTTATTATTTATAATTAAGTCCTTGAGAGGCACATAATGTATGTCAATGACTTGGTTAGCTAACTCTGGGTTTCTTATGAGCCTGAGCTTATATCGTAGCTTGTTTTTTGGCCTACTGTGCCTATTACCCTATTTGGGAATTTCAAGTGCATGTTCATTTTCTCCTTCCTCTATCATTTTCTTGTTTCCCTTTAAATATCCAGGTATGTTTGTGTATGTAGGGTTGTTTTTTGAGGGCAGAAATGAAAAACTAGTGGATTCAATGTCAGCCTTTGGGCTTTTCAACGATGGAGACTCTGACTTGTGGGACCGAGAAATTTTCCTTTCATAGACCTTGGGGGTTTTTAGAGAAGCTGAGGCAGATGGGGCTTTTGAGTTTTCAAACAAAATGGGAGTTCAAACATGAGTTTGATCTTGAGGTTTCTTTATCTTTCTGATGGTTTGAGGTCTACCTCTTTTCCTTCTTCTAGGATGAGGCTGGAACCCTCCCCGGAAAAGAAAATGATCCCATTTTATATTAAGATTTACCAACCAAATTTCTATTAACAACTTAACTAGTTCCTTGTGATAAATAAAATGTGCAGAGGGATTAGTTCTAGCCCTTTATCTAGCATCCATGTGCTTGAGGCTCTCCAGCAAGTAAAAACAAGGATTAATCCTAATCTTCCCATCCAAATTTTCTAGGAAATAGAAACGATACATATTGATCCTATTATAGAGACCCTCATAAGTAAAATAGTGTTGGAAAAGTCATAGGGGAGCATACTATTTTTCTTGCAGCCAGTCCTTTTGAAACCCAAATTTCCTGTTCCTCACTCTATGCTCTTCTTTGAAAAATATGGAACATCTATGCTTACTAGGAAAAGTTTTGGCTTTGACAATAGTGTGCTATTTAACTTCAAATTCCATACCACCAAACTTTACATGGGTCCCATCAAAACCTGTTGCAATCACCTAGGCTATTAAATCATGATAATCAGAATATCAGTATAAAAAATGAATCCATCATGCCCGCTGGAATAAATGTATGAGATCAGGGTAAACATTCAATAGTTCTAGCTCTTTAGGTTCAGTCCGGTCTAGCATTCCTCCCTTCCCCATTTTTCTGGCACTCTCTACGGGACTTGCTGTTATGTTGTCGCAGTAAACATCGTTTTAAACACCAAGTGGAAAATGAAACCATTTACCAATACAACTGTATTGATACGGTGAACCTACATAAATGTCAAATTAAACTTAACATCACCCTTTACCACGCTCTTAAATCATAACCCATAATTACATGAAATCAATCAAAAAGTAATTTTAATTATTACATAAGGTAAGCACAATTAAATTCGTACTTTACCCTTTTAAATCATAACGGAGACATCTACGCTCAAAATAATGATGTTGACATGGTCAGCACAATCAACACTTTTAAATATTTAAAAAACCTTTAATCACTAACAATTGGTATGTTGGAAAAATGAAAAATAGTGATATCCTCGTTGTCAGCGATATTCACTTTTCAACCATGCCGGGTTCTGAAACACTACTAAGAGTATTAAATTTTTTATTACAACCTTACATGATGACAACGCAGCTGTCAACATTTTACAACAAAATTACAAAAATGAAATTTTTGGTGATAACAGGCTCTATGGATTTATTGTCGAATCTGGTCACTTTTATTGCAATAAACATAAAATCAAATAGAAATGGTTCTCATAGTATCAGAGTAATAGTAGGCTACATGTTTTTATCTGCATGGGAATAATTCAAAGAATAATTCCTTGTACATTTCCATTTTCATTGGTTTGGACAACAATGGCATCAATGTCAACGCATTTTTTGAGTTGAATCTACAGGATCACATGGAGAAGGGAAAAAAAAGGTTCATAGCCATTTGGATTTTTCACTTGAGATTCTGGTAAGCTATTTTCTATTTATTATTTCATTTTGGATTACCTAACTTAGAATTTATATAGCAACAAGAAAATAGTCCACTAGGATATTTTATAATCATAGGTAATACATAATAAGAGATGAACCAAAGTACTTCTTACATAACCTCAGATATCCCTCAAATATCTCAGGGATTTTTGTGGGATATGAACCAAAGTGCCTCTCAGAAAACTTCAAATATCCCAAGGATTGCCCCATACGTCTTGAAGGGATGGTTCACAATTATTTTTTCTGTCATAATTGTTTGATAAAAATCATTCTTCTATTTCTAAAAGTATACTGATCATCAAATCCTCTAGCCACTTCCACTCTGAGAACCCCTTATCCCCATGCTCATGATACACAGTCGTTTCCCACACCATTTCATTTGGCTTTCTCATATTGATAATATCTTTATGTGGTTGAAAAATTTAAGTTTTTAAGTCAAATAATTTAAAATATAGATATTATATTATTTATTTGATCATTATAATTATTAAATTATATATATATATATATATATATATATCTTTTTATTATATACAACATAAAACACATATGCTATTATTAGTTTTTTAATAAAAAACAAATTTGTTATTAGAACATCAATTTTAAAATTAATGAAAATATTTAATTTTGTATTATTTGTTTATATTTAAATGTTTTAATTATATTTTTTGTTTCTATAATATGTTATTTTTACTTATTAATACTAAATCATTAATTTAAAATGTTAAAGATTTATTTTTAATAAATATTTCCATACCATAGCAATACATTGACATTATTCAAACATGATTGATGGTGTCTAAATATCTACATATATGGATGCAAAACATGGTTTTGTGTGTGTGTGATGAAAAACATGGTCTTGTGTGTGTGTGATGAAAAACATGGTGTGTGTGTGTGTGTGAAAAAGTATGAAGTTATATTTATATTATATAATTATACTTCTAATATGTTTATAGGCATTCCAATTGCTATTTGTCGCAAAAAATAAAACTCTGGAATCACCTAAGTATAACACTCCTCATTTCTTGAGCTTTGAATCTCAGTATCTGTTTATCATATGCAATGAAATCCTCAAAATAATCATAATAACCTATAAGCTATTTTTAATAGGTTCTTTTAGAAAAATAATATACAAGTAATGTGCCTCATATATGTATCACAAGAAATTGTAAAAGGAAAATAACAAACTACACAATATTTTTAGAAGTTGTCTTAGTGAGGGCCAAGGGTCAAGAAATTATTATCAATGCTAGCCTTCATTTATTTATGATAATTTCCATGTGTCATTGACCAATTCCAAGATAGCTTTGACAGGGAATGAACATCTATATTTTTAGACATTTAGACATGTTCAAAAGAGATGTGTTAAGGAAGAGAGCCATTGACAATTGTTTTTATAGATAAACAAACAAGTATAATTCCTAAGTCTTTTTTGTCCTTTCATCCAATAAATATGACAATTTGTGAGTCCCCATTGACATGTAATGAAGTTATCCTATGATTGATAACAAGCTAGATAACCATCTACATAATTATTTGTGTCTAGGCCTATATTTGCAGAGAAGGAGAAATAATGTGAATTTTTCATGTGTATAATTCCACCAATCCCACCCACTTATGGGGATCCTTGAGCGACCCTATCAAAAAACGTTGAAGGAGTATTAGTTTTTACTTTTTTCTTAGGACAATTAGGAATAGGGTTTGGAGAATTTTTTGATTCCATTAAACTTTTTATGGCCAAGCTAAGCAAAGTTATCTTAATGTATGATGGTGTCGATGTTGCGATCAAAACCCTTCAAAAATTTTCCTACACGAGAATTTTGGATCATACTGAGAATCCAATGATCTCTCATTCCATATTCATTTCATGATTTATTAATGTTACACAAGTATTTAGGTCTTCTTCTCAGCTTTTGAGTTTCGAAGTCACTTGCATGCACATGTTCATTCTGTAACAATTTCATGAGTGCATTCCTTTATGCAAGATTGAACATGAATAACATAGGCCATCAAGACAGTGACCATATACGTATGACGACAGTAAGTGAACACTTTCAGTTGAAAATCTCTCAATTTTGGTTGCAATTGTACTTCTATTTTGGTGAGGTTTTCCAACTATTGTTTGTGTTCACCTTCACTTTCGCAAGTGTCGATTTCATGTTTACAACTATCGATTTTTCTTTCTGTTAATTTAATAAGTGTCGTTTTCATGTTAACTTTACTCTGTCATGTGTCCCTTTCAATGTCGTTCATATTTTACAATTGTTGTTTTGAATTTTCTCTTACCATAAAAAATTTCATCTTTTCGCATGGGAAGTGTCACATATCGCATAAGCAGAGTTATGGTTCATTTCAAGGGGTAATTTTGGTGAAAATGAGTCTTTTTTATCATGTAGACATGTGTTTCACTCATTCCCAAAGTTTTATGCATTGTAGCACAAGTGTCATCACTATCGTCTCAAAGTGTACCTTAAGTGTCTCTCTTGGAGGAATTTGTCGTATTTCCATCGCATTGAGGGGATTATGTTGTTAATGTGTTCTGAGTATTCATTTTTGTGTCATGAATTATTTTTAGTGTGTGATCATGTTCAATTATTTTACTTCTTGACTTTGACCTCACTCATCCCACATTTTTCCAAAATTTGAAAACATCCTTCCCGAGCAGCAGTATTACACTCAGCCCTCCTGAACTGTGCATTGCGCAATATTAACCCTGAATCTCAACCCTTTCATCTTGGAAGCAATGTGAATTTCCTTCCTTCCAGAACTGCGTACTATGTAGTCTCAATGCTAAAAAATGGTCCCTTGAGCTCTAGAAATGCACATATTAGCCTCTAGTCAGTCCTCTTATATGCACTGCGTAGTATTAAGCCTCAAGCTTCCATCTTGACTCCTTGAACTACGCAACTACATAAGCCCTAAGACTCTCTCTCTCCAAAACTATGCAGTGGGAAAATTCAAGCCTAAAGCCTTCCTCCTTGAGCCCCTCAATTTTGTAGTCACTCTAAGATGGCCTTCTTGAACTACACACTGCATAGTCTCAAGAATTTTTCCTTTACCCTTACCTCTTGAGCTAAACAACTACATAATCCTTGAGCCATTCTCTAAGTCCAACACACAATTCCATCTCAGTCAGTGATTTTCATGAAGAATGTTAGACTAGGAGTTTTCGGACTGATGTCGTCTTGTCATGAGTGGATTTCAGTTGTGGGTATTATATCTTATTATGACATGATGAGGATGAATGATATTTAGGAGGATACAATGCTAGAAGACACCTATTCAGTTGGAAATTCAAGTTGATCTTTAAATAGGAAGAAGAAGAGACACTAGCTTCCGATAGAAGATCAAAGATCATTGTTGCATGAAGACTCCATATAAATAAACCCCTTGGAGTACGAATACAAAGTGCATGCACGATCCATCATGAAGATGCAAAGAAAGTAGCAAAAGGAGTAGTTAGGAAATCCCACATCATCATGAAGTTCCATGTCATCATTCTCAAGAGTCATCTTAAGAGTCACATGTGTCATAGTGTATTGCCATGTCATTTGTGTAATGTAATTATGTAATTCTCCAAAATGAGAAAATGTAAAATATCTGGAGGACCAAGGGTCCCACATGGAATATGAAGAGTTACTATTGAAGCTCAAAGGTCATGTAAGAATTCGAAAAGTCATTTTAGAAGCTCAAGAATCATGAGGAAGGTCAAGAGTCACATCGAATGTGAAGAGTCACATCATTTGTTATAAATACACCCTCATAACTCATGTAAAGGGAATTTTGGGACCTGAACTTTAACCTTGGCTTCTCCAGCTTAGCATATGAGAGAAGATATTTATTTGGAGAAGAAAGTGGTGACTTAATGTTCCACTATTGGAGCTAGTGTGGCGTCATTTTATTTTTATATCTTGGTACATTCAGTTAATATATGAATCTTGATGAGCCAACACATTTTCATGCATGTATCATGAAGGTGTGTTGTATTTAGTTTTATGATCATGGTTTTCTTGTGAACTACTTTGTAGAGTGACTTGTGATCCTCTTATGCTCCTGTGTGTCTCTTTTAGGATGGTACTATTAATTTTATTCTAGAGGCTCACCCTCCTTCTCCCTATTGTGAAAGTACCTTGTCCACATCGAAATTGTATGCCTCACAATGTCAACTTGCTTGTTTCAAATAATGTTACATAACCTATTATATTAATAATTACAGCTAAGGAAAATCCCTAATGACAATGACAACAAATTGCATTTCTAGTTGGGGCTCCTACTCTAAATGGTGTGAGGTCTAATTATAACTTCAAATTGGGGAGATCCGCTTGGTTAACATATTTCCAACACCATCAAAAGTTGGTGCTATATGGAAGGTTAGATGAAAAAATGTTCCCTTTGAGTCTATTTTGAATCTCTGATCTTAAATGGCCCTTTCCCATATCATAATCTAGAAATATTTTTCTAACCTATCCCCTGGTAATATTTTCATATGCGTGGAATATTTATTGTCATTGGATATTTTTCAAAATGGGGAATTGACTCCATGACCTATAACCCTCATTTGGCCAGGGGGCATGGCTATATTATTGTTGTTGTAGACTATTTTACCAAGTGGGCTGAAACTATACCTACGTTTGACAACAATGGAAAAACTATTGCATTGTTTATTTTCAACCATGTTATCGCTATATTTGGTGTGCCTCAATCCATTGTTACAGACCATGGAAAACATTTTTTAAATTCCATGATGTTTGAACTTACTTCCAAGTTAGGCCTTTAGCATGATAGATCGAATCCCTATTACCCACAATATAATGGGAAAGTAGAAGCAATTAATAAGGTTTTGAAAATGATGCTACAATGCATCGTAGAGATTCATATGAAGAATTAACATACCATACCCTTTTAAATTTTGTGGGCATACTGAACATCTATCCTAAAAACAAGTAGATTCACACCCTTTTAGTTGATGTATGGTCTAGAAGCGGTTCTCCCAATCGAATGCAAAATTCCATCCTTAAAACTTGTCATCGATTTTCTTCCTGCAACTTTCACAGAAGAAGAACATTTTTTTCATCTAGCTCTCATGGATGAGACCTAACAGGATGCCACAATAGCCAATGAGGCTCACAAAAAATGTGTCAAATCTCAATTTGAATAGAATGTTAAACCTCATGCCTTCTCAGAATATGACCTAGTCCTTATATACGATCAGGAAGCTGACAAATTAGGAGTTGGAAAGCTTGAACCATTATGGTTATGTCCATATATAGTAAAGCATGTACTAGCAAAAGAGGCCCTGAAATGGGTTGTACCTGAAAAATATTATGCTTATATTTCTCCTGCATAGTCACTGTATAGGTTTGAAAGTGTGTTTATAGTGTGGTTTTATATAGTTTTCTACTATTTTTTCACATCTTTAATTTCATTTGATTTTCAAATGTTAGCGTTCCTTCAATCATATGTTGGTTACACTGATGGCACTAGTCATAGTACTCAAAACCTTTCCTTCATAGTGTCGGAAATCTTTGCTCCCGATGACGAGTTAGTGAGTCTATAAGGAATTTCTATTGGTCTATTGACTAAGAAAATTGATGATTATTGTGCAATGATTGAGTTACTATATAATGTTATTTCACGAGGCATTCTCTATTTATTTATTAGAATTTATTCATAACTTGTGGTACAACATTTAAATGTCGTCTACTCAGTACAAAGTCCAACTTTATTATGCATATTTTACGGGTTCAACTATTAGAACAACATTTTGATTATATCCAATATCAACATATTCCTAGGATTCTTAATACATTAACATATGCATTAGCCAACTACGCATTAGATAAACATTTTCAACATATGTAAATACACAAACTATCATCATACATTGTGCAAGAGAGTATACTAAAAGTAGAATATATCCATAGATATAAAACTATATATAATGTTTGGCTTTACATGGGTGATTCATTTCATTACTTCTATTTGTAAAGGTAGATTGAGTATGTTTTCTAGTACACTTTAGATAAATTCGCTTAGAATTCAATGCCAGGTTTTCTCACCTACAGTTATATAAATATGTCACACACACACACACACACACACATATATATTAACCATAAATGTAATTAAAACATTGTAGTCTAGTGTTGGAATGTTTTTAAATTGATTTTGATGTAAAAAAATTAAATGTGATTTGATGCAAAATTATAGTAACACCTCAATTTGGATTTTTCTTAATGAATTCACTTGTTCCATTTCATTTTATTGCATTATATTTGAAAAATACTATTTATTGCTCGTAGTAATAATATTAGTGAATTATTTTATTAATTTTGGAATTATTATTATTATTATTATTATTATTATTATTATTATTATTATTATCATCTAAACTACTTTGAGCAAAGAAGTAAGTGTTTCAATAATTTTCTCATTTAAATTTGAAAACACCTAGTAGGGTAAGTTTTCTTTTTTAAAATATTATTTAAAAAATATCAATTATTTTGTGATTTTCCATTTTTAAAAAATTATATATCGAGATATGTTTCAATTCCATTTTATAAATTGATTTGTCTATTTTTCTTTATATTATATCATCAGTTAAAAAATGTATTTTCACATAGTTAATTATTATTATAATTAAAAAGACAAGTGGTATAAAAATGAGTTTAAAATAATACTAATAATATAATCTATATTTTGATTAGATTAGATTTTTTTATAATTCATAAATAATTATAAATATATACAAAAAATGTTGATAATATTGTCAGTCCAAGAGTAACTCCATGAATGAACTTGTATTTTGCATTAATATGGAACATGGATATATATGTGGAGAGGGAGACTATTAGGTTTCATCTCCCAATGTCTCTTCATCTTCCAATTCTCTTTATTTTCCTATTTACAATATTTACATGGATTTACCTAATCCTAAATATTAGGTGTCAACATTCTGCCCCTTAATCTAAAGGGATGTTGGGGATTCCAAGCATAATTATGAACCTTTCAAACTTTTCTCTTCCAAACACTTTAGTGAATATGTCTGCAATGTGCTCATTTGTGGAACAATGGCATAGGTGGACTGTCTTGGCCTCAACATGATGTCGAATCAAATGGTATTTTGTATTGATGTACTTTGTTCAATCATGGAACTTTATGTTCTTGGGTAACCTTATTGTAGATGTGTTGTCAATCAAGAGAGAAGTTGACTGCATTTTGTTTCTCTTGAAAATATTCCATATTTTTCCTGAGCCAAAAAATTTCCTTTATTGCTTCAGTTGTTGCCACATATTCTACTAGAATTGTGGAATCTGCTGGAACTGATTGTTTGCGTGACCTCCAAGAGACATCTCCTGATCCAAGATTCATAACATAGCCTGAAGTAGATAACTCAGTTTCTTTATCTTCATCGAAGTATGAATCAGAGTATCCAATCAAGCTGAAGTCGTGCACCTGAGTTTACTTAAGTCCAAATTCTTGAGTTCCCTTCAAGCACTTTAGAACTCTTTTTATAGTAGACCAATGACCCTCACAAGGATTTTGCATAAACTTGGAGAGAATTCTAACAATAAATGAAATGTTTGGTCTGGTAGGAATCAGGTAGTTGAGACTTCCTATGAGTTGTCTATACTTCATTGCATCCTCAAATTCTTTTCCTTCAGTGGATACGATATTTAAGTTTTTTTCTATTGGAGTAGTCAAAGGATTTCACTCAGCCATGCCAGAAAATTTCAACAGATATCCAATGTACTTCTTCTGAGAGAGGAATATAAACTTCAGATGTTGAGTTACTTCAATACCAAGATAATAGTGAACATATCCCAAATATGTCATTTCAAAATATTTCCTCAATTCCTTCTTTATGGATACAATGTAGCTCTCATTGTTCCCTGTAAGAAGAAGGTCATCTACATACCCCACAAGATATACAATTATTTTTCTAATTTTCTTGACAAACAAATTTGCATCATCAAGATCATGATGTTTGAAGATGAGTTTCAGAAGATGCTCAGTGGACTTATCATACTAGGGTCACGGTTCTTGCTTGAGGCCATACAACGATTTTACAAGATTTCATACTTTGTGTTCCTAACCATTCACAACAAATACTTCTCATTGGGACATAAAATAAATTCTCTTTCAAATCTCCATTCAAGAAATAAATTTCTACATTCATTTGATGGACTTTCCAACTGTTCTGAGTTGTCAAGGAAAAGAGTGTCTGGATGGTAGCCCATTTTGTTTTGGGGTCAAAATAATCCCCATATTCAACCCATTCCTTCTATGCAAAACCTTTTTCCATAATCCTGTCTTTGTGCTTGTCAAGTGAGTCATCTAATTTATACTTGTTCTTGAAGAGCCATTTGCAGCCTATTGGTTTGGTTCCCAATGGAGGAAAAACCAACCTCGAAGTGTCATTATTTATCAAGGCATCATATTATTTTTGCATCACTTCTTTCCATTCATCATAAGAAGGGGCTTCTTTGAAGGAATTTGGTTCAAATTTTGTAAACAAATTCAATTCATAGTCATAAGAAACATCCATATCAACAGGCGAATCAGAATCATCTACATCACCTCCATTATGTCTAGTTGAGCTTCTTGTTCTTGTCTTTCCAACCTCATAAGGATAAACACTTTCAAGTGCCTTTTTTGACCATCTCACAGGACCTTTCTATGATGGCACGGGCTGCTCAATTGACTGAGATGGGGCTGAATCAAGATTTAGTCTCCCAGTTTTGTTAATCAAATCACTGAAAGTATCATCTGTATCAGTGGTTGGAGCTTCGTGCGAGGGAGAGAGTGCTTCAAAATAATATTCCATAGAGTGATCTAGTATAGGAATCCCCCCTTCAAAATGTGGAATCTTATTATCAAACTGTTGAAAAGGTTTCTCATGTATGAATCTATCCAAGCAATCAAGTTTCCACTTAATAACATTATCAGCCTGGGAAGATTCAATAAATATCACATCTCTAGATATTATTGAATTCGTCATAGAGATGGTATGATTTAGAGGTATTTGAGTACCCCGAGAAGATACACTTATGACTCCTTGCACCGAGTTTTTTTCTATGTTCCTTAGGTATCAAGGAATAACAGGTGGAACCAAAAACAGTAAGACGACTCATTGAAAGAATATGTCCATACCACATTTCATATAGATTCATGTTTTTGATAGCATTATATAGACACCTATTCTTTATATACACAGCACATAGAACTGCATCAGCCCAAAATATCAGTTTAACATTCTTGAAAAACATCATGGAATGTACCATATCTAAGATTTTCCTATTCATTCTTTCAGCTACTCTATTTTTTTGGGGCTTATAGGGCACAATTGTCTGATTTTTTATCCCATGCTAGCGAAGATGGTTTTCAAATTCATTTGAAGTGTATTTTCTCCATTATTAGTGTGAATAGAGCCAATATGAGATTGTGCATCATTTTCAATCCATGCATGAAAGTTCTTGAATGTTTCAAAAGCTTCATATTTGTTCTTCAATAAATAAACCCAAAACATTTTGGTGTATTCATCAATAAATGTCATCATATATTTATTACCATTTTCATAAGGAACAAGCATTGGGCCACATAAATATGAATGAATGAGTTCAATTTTTCTATGTTCTCTGGAATGAGAATCATGAAAGGATTGTTTTTTGTGATTTCCTATGGTACAAGCATCACATTGCTTAAGTTTCCTAAGAATTTTTGGAAAACCAATAACACCATTTTTCTTCAACAAGTAAAGGTTGTCATAGTTCAAGTGTCCAAATATAGCATGCCATAAAATACTTGATGGAAATGTACCTTCATCATAGTGATAACTATATGAGAAGTTTTGTGCACGAGCAAATGTTCCTTGTTGCTTCAAAATTGTTTCTTCTTCTATCCCAATCATGACAAGTGAGTGATCTGATGGTTTTTTTACCTCAAATTTTCCATAAAATATGTAAATGGAGTGTCCTTTTTGGAGGATGTGGACCAAATACAAAAAGTTTCTCCTCAGCTCTGGGAGGTATAGAACATTATGTAGAAGAAATTCTAGAAGACCAGATAGTTTGAGCCTCATGGTGCGAAGCCCTAATGGCTTGAGTTTTGACTTGCTTGCAAAGTATGCTTCTCCATCAATGTTATTAGTGAATTCCTCAAAGAAATATATCCTGAAATTCATGTGGAAAGTTGCTCCTAAATCAATCAACTAATCATCTTTCCATGAAGCATGTGAAGCATTGAATAAGTCTTCAGTTACTCCAATGTTGCAATGTGCCACAAAATAATGAGCGAACTCGAGTGCTTTACCTTTCCATTTGTTAGTTGTTTTACTTTCCCCTTCATTTATTTCCTGCTCAATTCCATCCCAAGGAAACTTACAAGTGGAAGGATCATGTCCATCTTTATTGCATCGTATGCAATGAAGATAAAACTTTTCTCCTTGGAATTGTCTACCCCCTGCCTCTAAAATTCCTCCTTCCTCTTCCTCTTCGAACACCTCTTCCTCTTGAAGAACCTTGTGCATGATTATTCTCATTTTGTGCAAGGAACAAAACTTCTTTAGTAGACTAAGGAGTTTTCTTCTTCCCAAAATCCTTCCCTCTTTCAAAAAAATTATTCTGAAGGGAGTCAAAGGTAATCTCTTTAATATTACCACTTTCTTGCAATAACTCAATATAATGTGAATAGGTGGGATATAGTGCCTTGAAATAAGCTATGAGAGGAATATATATTTCAACACCAATGGATTTTATATCATGCATAATGGATCATAATTCTGACACTAAGGCAAGAGGGTTATCATTGTTTAACTCAAGACTGAACAACTAAATCATAAATTGAAAAACTTTAAGTTCAAAGTGTGAGTCATACAATTCCTCCAGCTTCTTTAAGGTTTAAAAATCAATTGAAAATGCATAAATATAGAAACTCACCTCTTCATTTACTGACATTGCAATCAAGGCATAGGCCTTGTTGTTTTTGTTTTCCCAAATGGAAATATCCTTATATGAAGTGGGCTTTTCAGGTGCATGTCTCCTCCTCCTTCACAAAACCCTTTCCACAACTCATTGAAAATGAGGGTGTGTTTTATCTTTTGGGGATCACTCATGATAGTTCTCTTTTCCAGAGAGAACTACACCCATAATGGGGATGAGCGAATGCATCATATAGTCTAATTTTGCCTCAAAATATTATAGTGGTTGCAAAAAAACGTTTATGTATTTGTAATGAAATGGAGTGGTTGTTGGCTTGAGGTGTCTTGACCTAGGTTTGGAGTTAATCGCGCAACCAATAGGCCCTCCAACTACTGGCCCTTTCAGCAATGACCTTCTTGCATAGAAAAAAGTCTCACCCAAAGCAGTATGGGGGGATGTTGGAACAAGGTTTTCACACCCTGAGGAAGAAATTGTAGTGGTGGCCCTAAAAAGATGTATAACAGAACCTATGACAAATTGTAAACATATGTGCGCACATATAGATCAATACTTCATGCATGTAACAGATAAACAGAATCACAGATCAACTTTGTCGCAGATGCATATAACACGATCTGATCTTCACAATGTGCAATAACTTAAGCAGATCTATTCATATACTTGACCATCAACAAAGATTCATGCAAAAAGTGTAGATTTAATCGCGCAGATACAATCGATCATAACATAAGTAAACCAATATTAAAGAAATAAAAGTAAACAAATAGATCATATATCAAATACATAACACATTTGGTTCACAAAAAAATTCCTTATATTATATTCAAAACAGTTCAGTACATTTAGACTTTCCTTACAATTACCATTCTACGCAAATAGCCAACGGAGTCCGCATGCAGCCAGGACTAGGTCTCTGTGCACAAAGCCAACAGGAGCCTTTCTGCCAAACCCAGACTTACAAAATGGTCTCATAGAATCATAAACGCTTGCTTTTGTCAAAACATATCATATCTTGCTAGACTCGATCTATCAATATTCATATTCATTCATCGCACAGATACTATGGTAAAAAACCATGGTTTGAGGCCCACAGTTTATCCTTAAAAGTATTTTACATAAAAATAGTGACTTTGGCCTGCCCCAAAGCCCCTTTACCTTTCTGCGCAGCACACACATCCAAAAATACATACAAAAAGTTACTTAAATTTCACTCCAAGGGACCTCGGTCAAACAAGCCCACAACACAAACCTGTGACTCATCCTGAGTCACTATGGGGGTCAACTCCTTCATCTTTGATTGAAGCACATCGATATAAGTTTTCAGTGGAAAAACCACCTCAAGGCTCTACGCAACAGCTCCCTATGCTTCATGTACCAATTTTTCTCTAGACAAACCTTCAATGGCAAGTTCAATACTTATTTGAGTCTGTTGAAGGGTATACAACGATCCAATGTCTATGACAATTGTAGAGCCTCCTCAGCCCACAGCTGCATCTATGCTTCCAACAATTGTTCTCTATGATGCAGATCCTCAATTTCTGTCTAAATTACCCGGCCCTCCTGTAGGAGGGCAAGGCACTGTGTAATCATGCATTTGGGCACCGCTATCCTGATGTCAGCAAAATGTTGCTCCTTGACATGCAATTCATTGCACAGCTGTTGTACCATCGGGTCATTCTAAACCGAAGTATAGATTCCCATGGCCTCCTCCATCAAATAACTGCACTATGTAACAATGACAACTATGTTATCTATTGTTGTTTTAACTTCGGCGACCCTCTGAGCTTTGACTTCCGAAGGAGTCTCTGGCTGCAGCTTCATATGTAGATCTACAATTTGGTGCTCAAACTCGACGCAAACAATCTGAACCTCTACTCACGAGGCCTTTAGTGCAGTGGAAAACCCTTCTAATTTCTCTATGGGGACGGTTGTGGCGAGGACCGCTGGCACATCGCTCCATACTTGGTTTATGTTTTCTTCCAGAGTAGCGCGCTAAGACTCTGCTGCATGACATGCTTCCTCTATCGTCTGTTGTTTCTGGTGAGCTTCCACAACCTGCTGTCGTGACTCTGTTGCAGTGGTGTGGGCATGAGATTCTTGGAACTGGAGCTCATCCACAATCATGTTGTGGATCATATATAACTTCCTTTCAGGAAAAACAAAGAAGTTAACATTTATATACCGCAACCTAGTAGCTGCGTGTGCCAGCTAGTTGATTCTACATGGATGGTTGGCTCATGGATTTGAATTAGAGGACTTTCCCATGTTGCATGTAATACTGTATTCAGCGACTATGTGCTGGTTGCAGGCACGCTCTCTTGCATCTAGCTCGCTTATGCTACGCTTGGCTGAACCAGTATTGCTTGAAATTTGAGCTCCTGGATGCCACTCTGCACCTCATCGAGCACAGCCTTGTACTACGCTTCTAGGTTCATCCACATGCCTTTAATTTTTGTTGTGACCATCTTTGATATTTCGTTGAGATGATCCTCGGTCAGCGTCAGGCCCTTGTCTCTGGTGACTTTGGAGCCTTTGCGTTTCTTCCTTGGACCTCCCGCGGCCTAAGAGCTGCACTTGTCCCCTTGGAAGTATGGGCTTCCACTTGCTCCCCTGTGTGACCCTCAGTCTCCTCAGGCCCAACACAATTTTTCTCATGTGTAGTGTCTGTTTCCAGGTCAATTTTTTCTTCGATTGTGGTCAGCGTCAGATCTTCTTTAGTGCTTTTCTTGGTTGTTTGTGTACCGATATGGGGCATGGTGGTTTTCCTAGGAACATAAGTGAATGAAATTCCCATGGTGCGCAACTCCAACCAAGATAGTGTCCAATCTGTAGTGATGCGCAACAAATCATCCTCAGTGACGAGATAAGGAAACTCATACCAGATACCTTCAACGACGCCCTTCGTGCAGATGTGAATGTTGTTGAATGTAGCTTTCAAATCGGTAATCAAATTGTACTATTCGTACTAAGTTGGAGACGAACTCAACTTTGATTGAGGTTCCTGAAAGAGTAAGGCATCGAACAGGACCCAGAATATATTGTTCTCCATGATGCGCACGGGGACAGAGGAATTCCACAATGTAGCATATTGCGCAGCCTCACACATCTGTGGTTCTATTTCAGTAAACTGTGTTTCCTCCTGGGTCTTCCATCCGATCAGGGCTATCAACAATAGGAGCCAAGCCTAATAGAAGTGCTTGCCCTCCTCTTGTGCCTCGCGCACATTATCCAATCATTCCTTACACAGATACTGCGCCCAATTGTAGATGACACCCTTCTCACATTGGCCTACAAGGGAAATTACTTGTAGAGGGTCTACCTTAGGCCTACATTTTCTCATCATCTTGCATGCCAAGATGAGCGTCCCAAATTGGATGGTTGGGTCATTAATTTCGCTGACCACAAATCCTCACCTGTGGCACAACATCTGGTAGGTCGCCTTGATTTTTTCCGTCACCTTCTTTTCCCGTGCTTTCCTCTGAAATCAACCATGGGATCTACGCCTTGATCAAGCAAGCCAGTGATCTAATGGATCAGTGTGGGATCAATAGGGATGCACTCTCCCAGCCATAAAGCCTCAGTATGTACCAAGGCGAGCAATTTCGGCACACACATATCATTTATCAGGCTATGCCCGAAATGCAGAAGCGACAATAGATTTAAAAGATCTACCTTGTGCAAGCTCAGCACCCAACATTTCATCTCCATGCTAATGAGTCCTCTCTCATAGGGTACACGATCTAGATATCGCTCAAGTGCCAGTTTAGGAAATTTCTCTACATGCGTGAGGTCCCAATCCTCCATAATTAATTGTGGTACGTTGGCAAACATATCTCCCTCAAGCGGGACATTTTCTGGGATCAACGACATATTAATGCTTGATCGCACTTTTTCAAGATCCTTTGGGACCTTGGTAGATGCATAGGTTGGCAATCACGAGAATGGGGCCACTTCAACCACATCATCTTCCTCCATGATTGTCTCGGGTAGCTTGGCCATCGGTCTCTTCTGACGCTCATCTGCAGTAGACCACAACTTCAGGTGGGATTTGCGGGTCCCTGGTGTCTGACCCTTGTTGGTTCTCGTTGGCACAGGTGTCTCAGCAACCGACATAGCAGGAACCTCTCTAGGGCACGTAGCTATCATGCTAGGAGGGAAAATGTGTCTAAGATCCATATGGCGCAACTCATCCTCAAATATCAGATCCAGACTAGATCTAGAAACTTAGTAATTTGCAGAAATCAGAGAGATCAAGGCAGATGATTGACATAGAAAGAAAAGGGAACTAATGTGACCCCTTAGGTCATATCTATAGCTTTGGCGTGTCTTCAACGGTCCCTTGTTCATTAATGTGTCTCCATAAATGACACAACGATTCCAAATCTGGTGAAATATCCGTCTTAAATGTAACCTAGACGCTCCCTTAAACTGTCTATTCCAATGGTTAGATTTTGGCACTTCTGTGATCCATTCAACCTCCTCGCGCAGCTACCCTGTGTGCATCGCACTTGTTTGTGCATTTGTCATCCTGTCTATGCAAATCCAATACTCCAGTCGTATGGTAATTTGGTGCGTGCAGGGAGAGGTTCATCCCTGTAAAACTTCAGTTGGCTTCCATTTACATACTCGGGAAGGGATTCACCACTTAATGTGGCCAAGCACACTCCACCTACGCCAGTGATCTCCTTAATAATATATGGCCCTAACCAATGCATATTGAACTTCCCTGGGTGGCGTGCGAACTTACTTCCATACAACAAGACCAAACACTACAAGGAAAAGACCCTCTAACTAATGTTTTTGAGGAAGCCCTTATAAAAATAGCCTAGATATCCATTTGTAGTAGAGGTCTCTAGAGGAGTTTGGCAGGTGGAGGTTTTTGCATATGTTTTTTGTCCGGTGCGTTTCTCATCATACACCCCACTGGTGCATACTAACAATTGGCACACTGAGACACCGTGATCTCTATACAAACCTACCTGGTGCGTATAATTACTATAGCACACTGGTATGCTATGCAAAAACAAGCCCAGTGCGTCTCAAAAACCCGCGCACCACTCGATGTGTCTCAAAAACCTTCGCATCAAAACAGGGTTGAATAAAAAAATTACCAGCTGAAAACCCATATTTTCAATTCTTCAGTACTCCATAGTTCTCAAGCACTGGTGCGAATTTCTCTTGTGTGAGGCACCCTTCCATCAGTTCTCCCATTGCACGCACTGCTGTCGTCCATTTCCCACCTTGTGGAGTTCAAATTTTTGAAAATGGTGGGAAAATTTTGTTTCTCCAATTCCTCAGCAAATATGCCTCCTCGACGCACAAATGTTTAGGTATTTTACTTGTTTCTCAATAACTTAATGTTTTAGCAGATAAAAATTGTAAAAAACCTTAAAATTTACCAATTAAAAAAAAATTATGCGCAGTGCACTCGATTCGTTCGGTTCGCACCGTTCGTGGTGCTTCCTATAAATTTACAGGGTGCACTGCGAATGGTGCTAACTGAAACTGCACTGAGGTTCGATGTAGTACCGAAAATTCACAGTGTTCTTTTTTTTAAGAATTTACATGGTGATGCGGTCGTTTAAATGACCACATCGTTGACTATGTACCAGTGTCGATAGGGCGGTGCGTTGACCAAACTATGCACCCTGGGTGGATAGTTAGGTCAGCGCACCACCCTACCGACATCAGTACATAGTCAACAGTGTGCTCGTTTATAGGACCACACTATTGACCATGCACTAATATCAAGGGGGTTATGCAGTGACCTAACTATCCACCTTTGGGTGCCTAGTTTGGTCAATGCACTACCCTCCTGACACTGGTACATTGTCAACGGTGCAGTCGTTTAAACGACTGCACCGTTGACCATGAATTATTGTTGGGTGGTGTGTTGACTGAAATATCTACCCCAGGGTGGATAGTTTCATCAACGCACTGTAGAAAAAATACAATTTATGTTTTTTGGTGCATGAAAATTTTCCATGTGCACCGAGAGTGGTCTGTTATTCAAAAAATCTATAGCGAAATGCCGATTATTTGAAGCCTTTCGTACATATTTGTTTATATATATATATATATATATATATATATATATATATATATATATATATATATATATATATTTCATTTAATAAAAAAATGTATTTAATATGTGAATCATTCAACGATGTCAACGGAGAGAACAAAGGGAACAACAAGAACATATGGAGGACTAGTATAATGTGATTCACCTATGGGAGGCACGAGAGAGGGAGAGACTTAGGTACCCTTGCCCTATTACGACAACCACCTAGTTGCTCCTAAGGGAGGTAGGCCTCCTCAAGTTCTATGAGGAGGCTACATCCCTAAAGGGCCATAGTGGGTTATTGGGACAACTCATCTTTGGGTGGAATGCCCACTGATAGGCTTTCCTAGTCGGTCTTGACTAGGGCTACACGCCCACTGAGGAGGACATATATTTTATTACTAGCCTATGTAGGAGAGGGCGGGATTTTTCCTAGTTACCAAATTTCCTCGCCGACTAGGCAACAAGGAGCTAGTTAGCGTACTCCCAGAGATACATTATGGATGATATAGTTTCTTCTACAGATTTTGAGGTGTCTGATGGTTAGTTACATATTGTTTCGTTTGGTGCAGAGGATGTGAGGTTCCTCTCACTACTGTTGAATACCATTTCACACTATACCAGTGACAAGAAACACATTAGTTTCTCGTTTTTATTTTAAGTTGATTATTTATTCTATGTGCCACGAATTGCGAGATGGTCTGTAATTTTTTTGCAACAGTTTTGTACAGCATTAGATAGATGTTGTTATCGGGCATGTGGGAGGTTGAACTTCTCTTTTTCTTCAGAGTTATTTTGTTTACTTTTTGAGAGGTTTCCAGAGACGAGGCCTACTTTTTTTTAGCAACCTCATAGGCTAATGCTACATGTACAGAAGCAGATGTGGGGCCAGATGATGCCCAAGAGGGGCCAATTTGACTTTTCCATCAGGATATCTCCTGATGCATAGGAGTTGCTATCCAATGTTGATGATCACTCCTTCCTTCTGGTGCCATTTCTGAGGGTGTAACAACATCCTCTTCACACAGGATGAGCCACCGGATGTGAGAGGTAATATTAGTGTTTTCTTTAAACTAATATAGTTTCATTTTATTGTCTTAATCAATTAATTAGATTTTTCAAATTTATTCTTACACGTTATTTAACTTGTTTTATTAAATTGTTTAATGAAAATTTCTAATTAATATTTTTGTGTACTATATATTTTGTAGATATTGGGACATTTGTTGGGGATGAGATTCCACCCCCTCCGAATGATCCACGTGTAGATGTTGATGATGAGGAGATGGCAGAGGTGGAGGATCAGGGTGACTGACCTGATCCTGATCGGGTGCAGATACCCACAGGGCTGAGGCATAGGCCGGACACCATATTTAGGACGGAGTTGGATGACCAACTCTGTCGACTGCTAGTTGATGAGGGAGTCTGCCCAGTTTTTATCAGAGAGATGCAGGTTGATCATAGGCTCACACGGATTTGGAGTGGCATGCCCCACGATATGTTGACCCTCATGTGTAATATCATTGGATCTTCTAGAGCACTGGTGTGGGATAGGAGGGGTAGGCGTCGTGGAGATGCATGATAGAGCAATGCCTCATCTGATGATCATGATCATGAGGGTAGCGATCATCATTCTAGTACTCCACCTCCTCCTCCTTCACCTCATGGAAGAGATCATGATGAGTAGTGAGCATCCATTCCTAACCAACATACATCGTTTGAGTAGTCTGCACCATCTCAGCAGACACCTAGTCCTGAGTAGACGCCTGATTCTGAGCAGGCAAGGCCATCTAAGGAGGCAGGTCCATCATCACAAGCCACACCATCCACGTCTTAGTAGGCTACTCCATCGACGAGTCATCAACAGGCAGTTCCTGAGTAGACTGCATCATCGACTGATCAACAGGCACCTCTGGAGCAAGCATGTCATCTATCTGAGAACGAGGCTGCACCATCGACTGAGCAAGCCTCGACTAGTACTAGTATTGATGTACCACTAGATATTTGACATTTATATGCAGTTATATTACAGTTATATATATTTGATATTATATATATATATGGTCCATGTATTTTATGTTCATGTTGATATACTTAATTTACATGTTGGTGTTCATCATGATGTGTATATTTTTAGGTCATCTTAGATTTGTTCATTTAATGTGATTATATATATATATATATATATACTACAAGGAAAAGACCCTCTAGCGGATGTTTTTGAGGAACCCCACAGAAAAATACCCCATACATCCATTTCTAGCGGAGGTTACTAGAGGAGGTTGGCGGGCGGAGGGTTTTGTGGATTTTTTTCGCTTGGTGTGCTTATCATTAAACGTCGCCTTGGTGCTCTGGAACCGTGAAAGCACCGGTGCGCACCAAAAAATTAGCACACCGGACACCATGCACTTCGTACACACCCGCCTGGTGTGTCGTATTATTTTATAGCACCAGTGCGTCACAACTCTTCTGTACCAGTTCATTATAAAACACCGCGCAAAAATTGAAACCACCTGGTGTGGTAGAAAGAAACCACACCAGTGCATCATAAAACAACGCGACAAAACACAAACCGACTGGTGCGTTTGTAAGAAACAGAACCAGTGCACCTATAAACTATGCGCACCAGTAAAGGTTAAATTAAAAAAAAAATTTACAACAAAAAACCCAGATTTTTCAGTTTTCTAGTGCTCCTGAGCTCTCAATTACTGGTGCATGACCTACCATAGAACGCACCGGTGCACACCAAACATTGGCACACCGGACAGCGTGCCCGACGTACACACACCTTGGGGGCATCCTATTACTGTAATGAACTGGTGCTTCACTACTCTTCCGCGCCGGTGCATCATAAAACACCGTGCCAAAATAGAAACGCACCAGTGCATTCTTATCCAAGAGCAACAGTGCTCCTATAAATCGCACGCACCGGAATAATGTTACATAGAAAAAAAATTAAGGCCAAAAAACCGGTGCTTTACGACTATTTCGCACTAGTGCTTTACAAATATTCTGCCCTAGTGCACCATCAAAATTTTGCGCCAAAAATAAAACATCCTAGTGTGGTGTTAAGGAACCGCCCGGGTGCATTATAAACAATGCGCCAAATTTGACACCGCCCGGTGCGGTCGTAAGTAAGCGTACTGGTGTACCTATAAAACCCCGCGCACCAGAACAAGGTTAAATAAAAAAAAATTACGGCCAAAAAACCTCATTTTTCACTTTCCTCAGTGCTCCAAAGCTCTAAAGCACTGATGCCATTTCCCCTTCTCTGAGCCGCCCTGACATCGGTGCTCTCATTGCACCCATTGCACGCACTGCTGCTCTGCGTTGGCCACCAATCTCCAGCTTTCATTTTGAAAAATGGTGGGAAAATTTTCTTTTGCAAATTTCATAGCCAATATGCCTCCTCAACGACGAAACGTACATGTATTTTTCTATTTTTTCCATAATTAAGCCTTTTAGCGGATTACAAATTGAAATAACCTTTAAAACAACCATTAAAAAAGAGAAAAAAAAATTGTCGCGCAGTGCGCTGGAGATGTTCGGCTCGCACCGGATAGCGGCGCAGCCTGTAAAATTTACAGGCCGCACCGCCACCAGTGCTAATGGTATCCACACCGTTTACAGGGCGGTACCGAAAGGTGCCTAGAATAATTTTAAATTAAAAAATAAAAAATAAAAAAAATGTGGTGTGCTCATTTATCTAGGCGCACCGTTGACCACGGGAATCATAGTGCGGTGCGTTGACGAAATTATCCGCCCCGGTATATCTCAGCGCACCGCATTCTGCATTTTGGTAGGGTCAATGGTGCGGCCAGGTAAAAGACCACACCGTCGACTATGTAATTGTCATGAAGTCGGTGCGCTGACATGACTATACGTGTCGGGGCATATATTTCAGTCAGCGCATAACTATTCTGAACTTAGATATAGTCAACGATGCTTAAAAAATAGACACCTGCACTGAGGCCGATGCGCTACAATCTTAGGCCACACTGCCCTTGGTGCGTGACTGTTTTTATGGCACACCAACTTGTCTGTTTGTTTTTTTTTCAAAAAAATATATATATGTATATTCCTAAATACATGTATGTTTTAATAATTTTTTTTTTATTTAATATGGCAATGATTCAGAGAGAAGAGGAGGAACAGCAACAACAACAGGCTGAACAGTATGACATGATTCGCCAATGGGAGGCTCGAGAGAGGGAGAGAGATGCATACCCTCACCTCATTACTGCAGATACATAGGGGATCCTTAGGCAGGTAGGCCTCCTCAAGTTCTATGAGGAGGCTACTTCCCTAAAGGCCCATCGTTTGTTTTTGAGATATCTTATCCACAGATGGAATGCCCACCGACAGGCTTTCCAGGTTGGTCCTGACCAGTGGTACACACCCACTGAGGAGGATATTTATTTTATTATAGGACTGTTGAAGAGAGGGGTGGATTTTCCCTCATTCCCAGACGTGCCAGCTGGTTGTGTAGCAGGGAGTAAGTTAGTTTACTCCTAGAGATACATTGGAGCACATGTACTGTCTCCTTTAGAGTTTCAGGTACCTGGAGGTCAGTTATGTATAGGTGCTTTTGGTAGACAGGACGTGCAGTTCCTCTCCCTTATCATTTCGACCATTTCTCACAACACCAGTGACGTGAAACGCATTAATTGCTCACTTTTATATTATGTTGATTCTTTAGTACAACAACCACGACTTGTCAGGTGGTCTGCCATTTTTTGCGGCAGTTTTGTACAACCTTAAATAGATTTCGTGCTCATGCACAAGGGAGGGTCAACTTCCGTTTTGCTTTAGAGTTGTTTTGTTTATTTTTTGAGACATTTCCAGAGATGAGACTTAGTTTTTTCGACAGCCTCGTAGGCCGATGTTTGAGGCCCGGATGCACATGTGGGGGCAAATGATGCCCAAGAGGGGAGATGCTATGTTTCTAGCCAGGATATCGCATGATGCACTAGACTTACTAGCTAATGTTGAAGGGATGCATCCCTTCATTATGGTCCCATGTCCTTATGTTGGATTAGATTAGCGAGGGTGTCCCAAAATCCTCTTAATAGATGATGAGCCACCAGATGATAGAGGTAATATTACTATTTTATTTATATTTATTCTAACATGTTCTTTAACTTGTTTTTATTAAATTGTGTAATGAAATTGTCTAATTATTTTTGTGTACTTGTATATATTTTGCAGACATTGGCTCTTTTGATGGAGAGGAGATGTCGGATCCACCACATGATCCTGATGATGATCAGGACATGGCTGATGCCGAGGATGATAATGATCAGGATGAGGCCAGTGCATCAGAGAGACATGCTCCTACTCATGGTGCACTGCTACCGCCTTTTGCTAGGCACAGTCGACCTGAGACTAGATATAGGATGGAGTTGGGAAACCAACTCTGTGCATTGATTTTTGATGCGAGCATGAGGCCTGCTCATTACAAAGACATACAGGCCAATGATAGGCTATTACGGATGTGGAAATCCATGCCGCATGACATGTACAGCCTGATGCGGCATGTCGTAGGAGCTACGACAGTTGTTACGTGACTGAGGAGGACTGTCCGTAGCTATAGGTTTATTCGAGCCACGACACATGATGGACAGTCCGCGAGTAGCGACTCACATGCATCTCATGATCGTTCACCTCGCGTCGTGCCTGATCAGCATGAGACTCCACTAGTAGCATCTAGCAACAGTCATCATGGAGATGAGGTTGGACCATCGGCCACGTCTAGTTAGTAGCCTGCTGCAGCATCCATCAGTACTAGTCATGATCATGAGCATGCACCTAGACCATCGACTGTCGAGGCTGCACTATTGACTAAGCAGGCCTCCACTACTACTTCTTATATTGATGTTGTACTACCACCAGTTGTCGATCCATCCATCAGTACTAGTGATTATGATCGTGAGCAGCCTCAACCATTGACCTTCGAGGCTGCACCTTTTACTAAGCAGGCCTCCACTTGTACTGCTATTGATGTTGTTATAGTACCACCAGCTGATCCATGACATTTATATTACAATTGTATATTTTTAACATTGTTTAGTTATATATATCTATATATATATATATATATATATATATATGTTCCATGTATTTTATGTTCATGTTGCAGTTGTAATTAATTTACATGTTGGTGATCATCATGATGTGGCGCATATTGTTAGGTCATGTTAGATATGTTCATTTAATGTTTAGCTTGCAGATAGATGTGTATATGTGATAGCATGAGTTATTTGACATATTGAGATGTATATTTGATGTTTGTGTTGTGATGATCTTAATATATAATGTTAATTTGATGTTTGAATGTGTTTATTAGTCGAATATGATGTTTGTATGATGGTTATCATGATCGTGATGATGTTTATTAATTAATTTAATATTAAATGACCATGATATTTATTAAATATTATATTGTGATTGTAATTGTAATTTAAATTTTAATTGTATGTAAAATTGTAAAATTGTATTTGTATTTGTACTAATTGTAATTTTAACTGTAATTGTATGTAAAATATTTATTAATGTAAAATTTTAATTGTAATTGTAATATTTAATTTATTTGGAATGATTGTAATTGTATATATGAAAAATTGTAAAATTGTAATTCTAATTCTAATTGTATGTAAAATTATAAAATTGTAGTTGTATTTGTAATTGTAATTTTAATTGAATTGTATGTAAAATATTTGTAAAAATGTAATTGTAATTGTAAATGTAATTCTATGTAAAATTGTAAATGTAATTGTATGTAAAATTCTAAAATTCTAATTGTAATTTTAATTGAATTGTATGTAAAATATTTGTAAAATTGTAATTGTAATTGTAAATGTAATTCTATGTAAAATTGTAAATGTAATTGTATGTAAAATTCTAAAATTGTAATTGTAATTTTAATTGAATTGTATGTAAAATATTTTTAAAATTCTAATTGTATTTGTAAATTTAATTCTTTGTAAAATTGTAAATGTAATTGTATGTAAAATTATAATTGAAATTGTAATTCTAATCGTAATTCATGTATGTGAAATTAATGTAAAATTGTAATTGTAATTGTATGTAAAATATTTGTAATATTTTAATTCTATTAATGTGAAAATTTTAATTGTATTAATGTGAAATAATTTTATTAAAATATTTAAATTTGTAAATTTGCAAATAATTGTAAAATAACAAATCTAGAATAATACGAATTTTTGTAACATAATAAAGTTTAGAAAATAATGAAAATAAATTCATGTACTTTATAATTATCATTATTTTATGATGAAGTTAGATACAAAAAAAAATAACTTTATATAGTCCGGTGCGCTTATCATCCTAACACACACAGGTGCGTCGTATTAAGAAGACGCACTGGTGCGTCAGAACTCTTCCGCACCGGTAATGAATAAACGCAAATAAAAAAACACAACTCTATTTTCTTTAAGTGAAAAAAAAGCTGCAATTTGAAAAATGGGCGGCAAAATATTTTCGAAAATCTAATTTCATAAAATAATTCTTTAAATGCTAAACACTTCTCATTATTTCACTATTATTGCTAAAATTTTCAGCCAGATATTTGCAGGAGACAGACCTGGAGCAAGAGAGCACAATGGCACTATGGAGCAGCGAAATACATTTGAACAGAAGTATTTAGACAATCAAAAACCATACCTCTAGTGATTCAAACCCTGTATCATAGAATTTCAAACCATCTCGTCATTAAATTTGATTTTTTTTTTTACTTTTTTTTTTCTGCAGTTTTTTACTTTTTCTGCAGTTTTATCCATTTTTACCCTAAACCCTTCATTTTTTTATTTTTTTCCCTTTCTTCTCCCTATTTCTGTGATTTCAGAATTAGTTTTTTTCATTTTAAATTGACGTCCAACCCATGGGATGACTTGCATAGTCGGATCCCAATCCATTCGGCCATTGCGTGAATTTTTAAAAAAATGGATTCTTATTTATCGGTGCGCCCTGCGTACGCTACCGCACCGGTGCTCTGTATTATACAGTACACCGTGCAAGTACTGTGTAGTAAAAAAATTGAAAACATTTTTTCTAAATCCATGCATCAAATCTGAAATATGGCACCAGTGCTCCATTTAACTAAGAAAGCATCGTACGGTGTATTACACCATTTTTGCGGTGCATTTATAATACCCCATGCACCGTTAGGTCTATTACACTATTTTTTGCGATGCATTTATAATAACCAATGCACCGTACGGTCTATTATACTGTTTTGTGGTGCGTTGTTAGTATCCCCATGCACCGGCTGCGGTGGGGACCTCATGAAAGGCGCATTGATGTCTTGAGATTTATTTTCTACCTGAAAATTTGAGAAATTATTTTTAAATATATTAATGAATGATATGGTACAGGTTTCAGATTGATAAAGAAATGAATGACAAGAGATCAAGTAACAAAAATACTTTTAACAAAACAAGAAAAGCAAAAAATGCAAGTTCTTTGTAAATTCTTTATAAAAAATATTATTTTTGAACTATATGTAAGTTTAACTAATATGTATTGCTTACTGTGTATCATGCAGAGCCACAAAATGACGAAGCTCGATGTGATTATTTATGATCTAGGACCAGAAGAGCGTAAAAGTTTAATGGAAAAATCGCAAAAGGATGAATCAGGTGAATGAAAAAATACTATCGATCCAATATGAGTTTCTTTTTTTAATTATCATTAATAATATACTTAAAATTATGAGATAACATGTGTCAAATAGTCTACTAATTCACACCTGTTTAATGTTCTACAGGGACCAACAACTCAGAAAAGGAATGTTGTTCTAAGAAAAGAAAAAAAAAATAGAACATGTAAATGAAAATGAATTGCTCCTTAGCTTATCTAGAGTGGTGCTGGAAGTTAATGAAAAGGTGAAAAAAAATTACAAAAGTTTGAGGGATCTAGTGGAATGAATGTATAGACGTTATTTCCAACAACAACAAGGTGCTTCAAATGTAATATGTAATCATTAAATTTTTCGATCATTAGGTACAACAAATAAATAATTTAGCATTAAATATTATTTTTCAAGATTTTTTTTACAAAAAAGAAAATAAAATGGAACCCATTCAGCACATAAAACAGGACGACAAGGAAGAAAAGGGTTGATCTCTAAGTTTGTGAGTAATTGTTACTTCCTTATAACAACTTAACTATATTTCATTTTTATATTTTTTAAGTTGTTTTACAAAAATCATCATTGAATGTCTTCAAACAGGTGCTAACATACAAAGAAGAACCATTAGAAGAATTGATGGAAATTGGGTTAAATATGGGTTGTGAGTATATGTTGGCATATCAAAATTTAATTGTGGAATTTGTAAGCATCTATCGATCTTGTTTTACTTAGCTCCGTCTAGAATTAATAGAACAAAAACATATTTTATATTAAATATATGATTTGTTATGGGGCATAAAACTTGCAGGAAACAAAGTATGGAACTGTGCCAATAGATGAAATTTTAAAAGATGGCATGGTACATGGTTTTGAAAGAATGTGTATAGTTTATGAGTCAATTTTTGCTATGGTACGTCATTTTTCTTTTCGATTTACATTGATGTATATTATTTAATATTGAAATTTTCATTATTCTCACCAATATGCATATATACCCATTTCCTTATTTTTATGTTTGTAGATGGAAGGTGAAGAAGAAGAAAACAATCGATGCCGTGAACAAAACATTCCTGAAAATAACCCAAGTCATGGAAGTAGCTCTACTTGATGACGAGTTCAGAAGTGAAGAATGATGATCACTATGTTTGGATATCAAAGCAAGGCATTTATTTTGAAATATGTATGTGTGAAATCCTTTTTTATCATATGTAATGGACATAGTGTGTCCCAATTAAAAGAGACAAAGGGATACGATCAACAACATTATTTGTATGATAAAGACTATCTTATATATATATATATATATATATATATATATATATATATATATGTTTTAATTTATTCTATTGCGTTCTCTATTATTGCTATTGGGTTCTCCATTGTCATTCTCAAATGCACTAATAAAAAATTAATTCATATGAATATTGTTATAAGATATATATGTTTCATATTTTAATGAATAATGAATTTTTAAAAACCACAATAATCCTGATATGATATAACAAATTAATCCAAACAGCACATTCAAATGCATTAATAAAAATGTAATTAATATGAATATTTTTATAAGATGTGTCAACTTTTGATGAATAAAGAATTTAAAACAATCACAATAATTGGACTATCATAGGTCGATGCTTCTAAAAAAAACAAAATGAAAATCGTCGCGTGTCAGTAACTATCAACCGGTGCGTTTATGTGTCTATATGCACTGGTGCCATTGTACGATCTATGGGCACCACAGAAATATCGATACTAGTTATAAATATTGGTGTGTTTGTGTGATATTGCGTACCGGGGTGTTTATGTATCTAAAAGCACCAGTGTCTTTGTACGATCCATGTGCACCACACGAATACAGATACCAATTATAAATCTCGGTGCCTTTCTTTGATACGACGTACCGGTGCATCATAAAGATATATGCACCGGTGCGTTGATATGACCTATGGGCACCTCTCAAATCCCAAGACCAATTAGAACGACCCCGTGCATTGTATCACCAACACTATGCTCGGTGTTGTTTTATACCTTAACGGCCCGGTCCATTCTCCTTCGACCACCCTAGGGCTCTGGATGCAGGTACACACTGGTGCGTTAAATCTTTATTAGCGCACTGATGACAAAAACATCCGTAATAACCTCCGGCTGCCCATTTTTTTTTAGTTGTGTTGAATTTTCGTTAAAAGCTCCGCCAAAACCTTCGTACCCAGAAACGGATGTGGTAACATATGTTTTTTTGACAATTTTGGCCAATTTTATAACACTAAAAAATTCCTTTATAACCTCCGCTAGAGGGTCTTTTCCTTGTAGTGATATATATATATATATATATAGTCCATGTATTTTATATTCATGTTGATGTACATAATTTACATCTTGGTGTCATCATGATGTGTATATTTTTAGCTCATGTTAGATATGTTCATTTAATGTGCTTGCAGATAGATGTGTCTGTGATAGCAGTTATTTGACATGAGATGTATATTTGATGTTTGTGTTGTGATGATGTTATACAATTCTTTTGTTTTGTTAGATGATCATGATCACGATGATTAGATGATGTTAGCGAATTTGAATGTGTATTTTAGTCGAATATGATGTTTGAACGATGGTTATCATGATCGTGATGTTTATTTTTAATTGAAATTTTAATTTTAATTGTATGTAAAATTGTAAAATTATATTTGTATTGTAATTTTAATTTGTAACCATAATTTTAATTGTAATTGTAATTGTAATTGTAATTTTAACATGTAATTGTAATTGTATGTGAAATTGTAAAATTGTAATTGTAATTCTAATTATATTTTTATTGTAATTGTATGTAAAATTATAAAACTGTAATTGTAATTGTATGTAAAATATTTGTAAAATTGTAAATGTAATTGTACTGTGAAATTGTAAAATTGTAATTGTATGTATTGTCATAATTCAATTTTATTAAAAATTGTAAATTTGTAAATTAATTGTCAATTTTGAACCATAATTACTACCGTAACTAAAATGTATACTGTAAATATTGTTAAATTACCATAATTGTAAATTTTTATGAATATAAATAATTATAAAATAATAAATCTAGATTAATAACATGAATTTTTGTAACATAATAAAGTTTAGAAAATAATGCAAATAAATTCATGTTTAGAGTTATCATTATTTTATTATGATCTTACATACCAAAAATAGAAGTATACATTTTGAAGATATCATTCACACACATTTAAAGCAATCAAGTAGTTGTATTATTTTAGGAATTGACATTATAAAAAAAAAAAAATTATAGAGTACACCATTGTTTTCGAGATCAGCATAATTGCAAATTATCAAGTGAAATTATTTTAACATTAACACAATGCAAACCAATTAATTCAAAATACATATTATAATGTTTTGAACAAAATAGACTTATTTATAAGGTAATTAAGTCCTCTTCTTTATAAAAAACCATCTTAAAAAATATAAATGATGAAATAACACATGTACCATATCACTCTCAGAGGACCGCCTTATTTAACCTTCTTTTTTTATTTATCATACCTGTCATTCCCACATTTAGGACATATCTCTTTGTCTACATATTCTCCTCTATATAGAATACAATCATTTGGACATGCATGATATGATATGTGCTCAACACCCAACATTTTCAACAATTTCTTTGCCTCTTCGCAGCTACCGAGAAAGACATTATCACTCGGAAGAACCTTACCTTTGAATAACCTCTAGTTGGTCATGGACAATATTAAATGTAAATTAATTCCGATATAATTATTAGTGTTCATAAAATTGACCATTTGTAATGTTCATTGTGTGATTATATTTCTCAAAATATAAGGGAGGACTTGATGGTCAATTACCTCAAAATTTCCGAGAAACATGCATTCGACAAGCCAAAATTTGCTTTCAAGTCGTACAGTAACATCATTGTCCCCAACTGAGTAGACTTTGACTAACCTCCAAGTCCAAAGAGGGGTGGTGGAATAAAATTTAAGGTTTTCGAAAAGGATATCAGGGATATGAGCATCATCCCCTAGCTGATCATCATTCTGGAATGCATCTAACAACATTGTCTCCATGGAAGTCGTATCCCTTAAGTAATTATCCATACCAACCTCTATTTCGTTGCCTCCATTGCTAGCTTGTGAAGAACTACTATTGTTGTAGTCATTCCTATTTGGTGAATCTGGACGTAGTGGGAACTGAATAGGTGGTTGATTCAACCATTCTTGGTATCATTCCTCTCCGAGTTTTTCTCTTAATTCATCATTCTCTCGATTTGACATTGTTGTGGGGTGCAATGAAAGATGATAGGTAGGTTTCTCATCATTACTAGAATCCTAATAATTTCAAAAAATATATTTGAACATGATTAGTAAAAATCTATGATATCAATTAGTAAGCACATTGACAATGCATGATTAATTGGTTTGACGTTGAAATAATTACATTAATATACCAAATAATTATTATTACCATCATTGTCCTAGGATTGTGTCTAGAAGATGCAATGTTACAATTGGCAGGGTGAAGCGGTTGTCCATTTTCATCTACCAAATGCACCTTGTGGTATGTTGCTCCTGATAAGAGCTTCCGACATTTTGGAGTTGTTTGAATATTTTGTGCATTTGAACTCGATTGTGAATCTACATGAACCTTCAAATTTGTATACATTAATTGTATTTAGCTGATTGACATGCATAAAATAGATAAATTAAATTAGATAATGAAAATATAAATAAAATATGAAGTAAATATTATGTCTAGAGATGGATAGGGAGAACTCTACAATGGCCTTTGAGAAATATAATGGAATGAGTTGGATTTTGAAGAATTATCCATTCGATATAATTATGAGATTTTCTCCATGCATTTGAGAAAAATCAACAATAAATTCTGGTTTACATACCTAAAAGTAATTACAGTGCCTTAAAAATGGACTTATTGTTATCGGTGCTAATGTACAATTAACCGCACCGGTGCGTTTTAGTTACTACACATTGGTGCTATGTTATTAATTAATGCCTCGATGCGGTTAGATAACAAACACACTGAATAGCCACAAATAAAAAAAGCGCAACTTTATTTTTTAAAGTGAAAAAAAAGCAGTAAATTGAAAAATGGACAGCAAATTATTTTCAGAAATATAATTTCATAAAAAAATTCTTTAAATGGTAAAATATATTCATTATTTCATTATTTTTGCAAAACATTTCAGGGAGATATTTGCACGAAAGACAACAAAACAAGAGAAGAGAAGACGTGATAGGAGCGACGTAGACAATGAAATACTTTTGATGAGAACTATTTAGAAAATTAGAATTCCAAGCCTCTAGTGATTCAAACCCTGTAGCATAGAATTTCAAACCATGAGGTGATTAAATTTTATTGTTTTTTTTTACATTTTTTGTAGTATTTTTTACGCAGTAAGTAAAAAATTTAAATTTACTGTTCATTTTAAGAAAAAAAAAAAAATCCATTCTTACATTAAACCCTCGATTATTTTTGTTTCTTCCCTTGCTTCTCCCTCTTTCTGTGACTTCAGAATTAGGACTTTTCATTTTAGATTTACAGGGTTTATATATATATATATATATATATATATATATATATATATATATATATATATATATATATATATATATATATATATATATAGGCGTATGACATCTAAATCACAGGATGACTTACAGAATCAAATCCCAATCCATGTCGGCCCTTGCATGATTTAAAAAAAAACATATTTTTTTTAATTAGTGCACCCTGTGTAAATTAGCGCACTGCACATGTACTATTTGATAAAAACATTTTTTTTATTAATTTATGTCTATGTTAATCAGTGCACCAGTTAACATATAACACAACAGGTCTCCTTGTTGACAGAGATCATCGTACTATGTTTCTATTGTTTTCTTGGTGCTTTTATAAGAACATGTCGCATCGCACCCTCCACGACATCTTATGCTACAAAAACTAACACTAGAGTTTTTTTATTAATTTGTCTGTGTTAATTGGTGCACTTATTAACATTTAACGCACTAGGTCTCCTTGTTGACAGAGAGCACTGTATAATGTTTCTACTATTTTGGTGGTGCGTTTATAATAACATGTCGCACCGCCTTCAGTGCGCACTGCTCAAAAGGCGCACCGTTTTCTTGAATTTTTTTTTTTTACCTGAAAATTTTGTGATTAATTTATAAAATATACTAATGAATGGTATGGTACAGTTTTCATATTGATAAAGAAACTTTTGACAAGAGATCAGGTAACAAAAATAATCATAGCACATTGAGAAAAGAAAAAAGGGCAATTTCTTTGTAAATTATTTACAAAAATTATTATTTTTGAACTATATTTAAGTTTAACTAATATGTATTGTTTACTGTGTATCATGCAGAGCCACAAAATGATGAAGCTTGATAAGATTATTTCTGATCTAAGACCAGAAGAGCTTAAAATCTTGATGGAAAAATTGCAGAAAGATGAATCAGGTGAATGAAAAAATACAATCGATCCAATATGAGTTTATTTTTTTAATTTTCATTAATAATATAGTTAAAAATATTAGATAAAATGTTTCAAACAATTTATTAATTCACATATGTTTAGTGTTCTATAGGGACCAACAACGAAGAAAATGAATGTTGTTCTTATAAAATAAGAAAATTAGAACATGAAAATCAAAATGAATTGCTCCTTAGCTCATCTGGAGTGGTGCTGGAGGTTAACGAAAGGGGGAAAAACTTTTACAAACTTTGAGGGATCTAGTGGAACAAATGTATAGAAGTTCTTTCCACTTACAATACAAAAAATAAATCCAATGATTCCAAAAACCAAATTTTATCTAAACTACAGGATGAGTTTCCAGAGAATTGGTCAATGAGACATGTGAAACTTTTAATAGCAAAAATGTACACCAACAAAAAAGAAGGAATGAAAAAGTAATATTCCTTTAAATTTTTTTCTAGAATTATATGTATATATTACTAGAAAGCAATCATTTATAAATATCACTTTTGTTATATTTACTTTTCATATATCAATATTAAAATTAAATAGAATATTGTCATGTTACATTTTCAGGAATATTATGAAAATCTCAAAGGATGAATGATCTGATATCATAAATATGCCAGTAGGAATCTCCAAAAAGGTGTACAAGGAGATGGTCAAAGAAATGGACATAATTGCATCGCATGAGGAGCCATCTCAACAACAACGTGCTTCAAATGTAATATGTAATCATTGAATTTTTCGATTAGGTACAATAAATAAACAATTTAGCATTAAATATTAATTTTCAAGTATTTTTATGCAGAAAAGAAAAGAAAATGGAACCCACTCAGCACATAAAATAGGACGACATGGAAGAAAAGGGTTGATATCTAAGTTTGTGAGTAATTGTTACTTCCTTATAATAACTTAACTAGATTTCATTTTTGTATATTTTAAGTTTTTTTACAACAATCATCATTGAATGTCTTCAAACAGGTGCTAACATACAAAGAAGAACCATCAGACGAATTGATTGACATTGAGTTAAATATGGGTTGTCACCATATGTTGGCATATCATGAATTAATAGTGGAATTTGTAAGTATCTATCTTGTTTTACTTAGCTCCATCTATAATTAATAAAACAAAAAAATATTTTATATTAAATATATGATTTGTTCTGCGGTATAAAACTTGCAAGAAACAAAGTATGGAATTGTGCCAACAAATGAATTGTTGAAAGATGGCATGAAATTTGGTTTTGAAAGAATGTGTATAGTTCAAGAGTCAATTATTGCTATGGTACATTTCTTTTCCATTTACATTGATGTATATTATTTAATATTGCAATTTTTATTATTCTCTCTAATGTATATACACTCATTACCGTTTATTTTTATGTTTATAGATGGAAGTTGAAGAAGAAGAAAAAAATCAACACCGTGAACAAAACATTCCTCAAAATAACCCATGTCATGGAAGTAGCTTGATCACTGACAATAGTTCCAGTGAAGAATGATGATCAATATGTTTGGATATCAAAGCAAGGTGCTGTATTTTTTGAAATATTTGTCCGTGAAATCAGACATTTTTTTTAATGTGATGGACATAGTGTTCCAATTGAAAGACATAGGGATACCAATAACTGTCCCATTTTCTATGAAAAATAATTTCTTATTCATATATATATATATATATAATAAAATATGTTTTAATTTATTCTATTGCATTCTCCATTGTCTCTTTGAAATGTTAAACCACTGATTAAATATATGGATGATTAAATATTATAATGAAGAGATGCAAAATTTGATGATATGATATAAGAAATTAATCCAAACATCACATTCAAATGCACTAATAAAAAATTAATTGATATGAATATTGTTATAAGATATGTGACGACTTTTGATGAATAATGAATTTTAAAAAATCACAATAATTGCACTGTCACATGTCGATGTTTCTAAAAAATAGAAAATGAACACCGGTGCGTGTTAGTTACTGTGCACGGGTGCGTTTGTATGATAATTCACACTGGTGCATTTCTACGACCTATGGGCATTGCCCAAATACCAATACCAATTAGATTTCTTGGTGCGCTTAAGTTACTGTGCACCGGTGCTTTTGTGTGATACTGTGCACTAGTGTGTTTCTATGACCTATGGGCACCACACAAATACTAGTACCAATTAGAACGCCTGGTGTGTTTAACCGACGAATACCACTCGGGTGGTTTGATAGGCGTTGCATGCATCGGTGCGATTTTCCTTTAACGCGTCGGTGCATTTTTATAACTTGACGACCTGATGCGTTGTATCACCTACACGGCCTGGTGCGGTTTTACACCTTAATGGCCCAGTGCATGCACCTTCCACCAGTCCAGTGTGACTATCTGGTTGAGACGCACCAGGCCGTTTCTGAACACCCCAGGGCATCTGAAATTTTTTTCCATCCTGATTCTTGGTAGGTTTACAGTACCGGTGCATTCACGATACAATGCACCAGTGCATTGACACTTGATTCATGCATCGATGAGAAAAACATCCGTAACAACCTCTGGCCGCCTAGGTTTTTTTAGTTGTGTTGAAATTCCATTAGAAGCTCAGCCAAAACCTCAGTTACCGAAGAAATAAGTTGTAGAAAATGTTTTTTTGAAAAATTTGGCCAATTTTATAACACTAAAAACCTCCTTTATAACCTCCATTAGAGGGTGTTTTCCTTGTAGTGAAATCATCCTCCTTAAAAACATTTTGTCTGATATGTCTATCATGCCATGCCTTTTCGTGTGCATTCTACACTTGCTGATGGAGATTGGTAATAAATAAATCTTCTTCAAGCACGAACAATTGCGACAACCATTCCTCCATGATATCTACTTCTGCCATATTTGTGAAAGCTGCGATGCGCATGCTAGCAACAGTGTACTCCATCGACAACACAACTTCTTGCCCATACACCATACTAAATGGTGTCCTTCCAGTAAACGTTTTAGACATGGTTTGATATGCACAGAGAACTATGGGTATGCACTCATCCCAATCGTTCTGGTTAACATTGTAAACCTTAGTGAGCGCAGTATCCAATATTTTGTTGAAAGCTTCCACTACACCATTCACCTATGGGTGATATGCCGTTCAATTATGATGATGTATCCGGATTTCATTTTTTAGGGCTTCAATGGTTTCATTTACAAAGTGCGTACCTTGATCACTTATCAAAATTTCATGGCATCCAAATCGAGCACAATATTTTCAAAAATTAAGTGCGCAGTTGTGTCTGCACTACAATCCTTCACAGGCTTAGCTTCAACCCATCTGGTTACATAGTCAATCATAGTGATTATGTAACACACACCACTCTTATTTCCTGTAGGGTTAATGGGTCCAATAAATTATATGGCTCTAATATACCTCCATATTGTGTACCCATCATTCATGCTTTTGTGCTTAAAATTATATATGTTTCTCATATATAACAATCTCTTTAAAAGAAACTCATATGTAATGTACCACGACCTCCTTTAAAAAAATATATATATGATATATCACAATCTCCTTTAAAAAAACTCATATGTAATATTCCATTTAAAATTAAGCAACGTGATGTTCCCCCAAAACAACGACCATGCCCATAATTTCAATGCACAACCCAAGCAACGTTTGAATGAAACGTGCTCCCCGGTCAACATGACCACACAACACCACAAGACTTGGTACCGCAGTTACACTGCACCATAGTTACGTTTTCCATTGCACTTTGTTCATGGGACCTCGAGGCACCACAGTTTATCAACCCACCAAATAAAAGAAAGATTGACTCAGTCAAAGCCACCTCTCACACCATTCATTGTTAATATTTTCTGGAGTTACAGATTTTGGTGGGAATTTTTGGCTTCGCCAAAATGCTTCTTCTTCTTACCAAGAGCTACTAATGGATACTCATCATCCTTGCATGAATTACGAATGAATTTTCCTAGAAATCACAACAAAGATAACTCAAGACAATAAAAATGATAGGTGTTGGTATTACGACCCACCTTAAGTGTTTAACAAAATTTTGTATACAAGCCATAGTAGAAGAGTATAATTAAGAATTGAGAGAAATGGATGTGGATGAGGATCCCTCAAGCAACATTCAACCACATCAAGTCAAATCCATCTAGATTCAGTCACTTATTCTATTATCTAGACAATGGATAAATGAAGGAAGCCTGGGCTAATACTATTATTAACACACACGACAACATCAAGGATGATATTAACACAGAATTAAAAAATGTATAACACACTCAGGGCAGAGAGAGGGAGAGGATGTAGTAGAATAATGGCAGGAAAACATGAGTTATAGGAGTAGAGGAAGATAGAAAAAGGGCTAACTTTGATACCATGTCAAACCAAGAGTAACTCCATGAATGAACTTGTGTTTTGCATTAAGATGGAACATGGATATATACATGGAGAGAGAGATACTATTGGGTTTCATATCCCAATGTCTCTTCGTCTTCCAATTCTCTTTATTCCTATTTATAATATTCACATTTATTTACCTAATTCTAAAGATTAGGTGTCAAAAAATATGACTTATATTTTGATCAAGTTAGAAAATTACAAGAAATATATTTTTGTATAAAAATTATACATGCACTTAAAATTATAATTATATGACTATCACCAATTAATATATATATATATATTATCTTTTAGTCAAAGTGAAAGAGATACAAGAAATGTGATTTTATTTTTTAAGGGTGGTTCACAGACACTGGGTGGTCGCTACATCCACGGGAAAATCTAGGCATATCAACCCGAAGGGATCTACCTGTCGACACAACAAGCAGGGCCTAACTACAAGGGCATTGAGGAAATTTGACCCCATGACATCCCAACTGGCGAATTACTTAACAAAGAGAACTAAACCAACTAAGCTATCCCTTGGGGCTTGGAAGTGTCAATCATACATACATACATACATATACATATATATATATATATATATATATATATATATTACAAAAATTAAAACATTATTGGTTTTACAAAACCCTTTATATCTATGTATATTTTCTCTAACAAAAATTTCCATAACACTTACATAAATGACTCAAATTCATATAAACATATAATACTTAAGAAATAATATATGTAGAGATACAATGAAACTATTTCATTATGATAGAAAAATAATTAATGTAAGATATGATATGTATATTTACTATCTTAAATTTTTACCTAAATACACTAAGTATTATTATAATGATATTTTTATATAGCTCAATATATATATCTATCTATCTATATATATATATATATATATATATATATATATATATATATATATATATATATATATATATATATATTGTTTGGTTATTTTGTCCTAACATGGCATCACGCCAAACCTTTGGTCTGAGAAATCGCGACCGAGGGGCATCTAAGCCATCAAAATCGCCCGAGGATCGCAACCAGACTCGTCCACACCAACCCTTAACATGGATGGAATTTTTGTACCTTAGAAGGGATTCGAATCGATGACCTTTCAACAGAAGTGTCTTAACAACCCACTCTTCAACGTTGAACTGCATCCCTGTTGACATATAACTCAAAATATTATTTTTACACCCTAATCATATTATTTATATAACTCAATATAAAATAGAATATCAATAAAAATGTAAATATTGTACCTATTTGTCTCTCTTATCCCCTCTCTACCTCTCTCTTCTTATACACTCTCACTCTCTCTTCTTATACACTCTCACTTTCTCTCTCTCCATCTCTTTTTCTCTTTTATCCCCTACATATCTCTCTCTTCTTCCACACACTCTCTCTCTCTTTCTCTTCTCTCTTGATATCCCTCCCCATCTCCTTCCATATCTATCTTTCTCTCCCATGCACTCTATATTTTTATTTCCATTTACCTATTTTTTTATCACTCTATCTATTCTACCCTCTCTATCTTTATCTCCCTCCTTCTCTCCTCTCTCTCCTCTTCACTCCCTCACTATTTCTCCCCATCTATTCCCCATCACCCTCTCTCTCTCTCTCTCACATTATTTCCATTTACATATTTGTTTGTGTCTTTATATGTCTTCTTCGATATTTGTCTCTATCTCCCTACCTCTCTGATTGTGTCTCTCCCTCACTCCCCCACTATTCCATCGCCATGCAAGGCTGAGGAGAACTAAATTAATATAGACACTTTCTTGTCCTCCAAGGGAATAATTTCCCCTCTGATCATGTGGCTAGAAATCATAATTACATTGTCATCCAAGGCTGAGGAGAACTCAACTAATATAGACACTTTATCTCCTCTACTCTTTATCTCATTATTTCCATTTACATATTTTTTTGTGTCTCTATATGTCTTCTTCGATCTTTGTCTCTATCTCCCTACCTCTCTCATTGTCGCTCTACCTCACTACCCCACTATCTCTCTCCCTATCTCCCCATAACTCTCTCTCACTCTCTCTCTCCCTGGCATATTTATATTTATCTCCCTCCCTCTCTCTTCCTCTTCCTCACTATCTCTTAATATTGGAAACTAAGTCCAAATTTCACCTTGGGACAACTCATTTTATGGAGATCATGATTGCATTAAATTCCTCTTTTCGAGAGGACCAAATTTGATCTAAAGATCATATCATTCGAACAAGCATAAGTGTGATTTTTAATTTATGCCCACACATGTGCAAATTGTTCAGGTCGGCCTCAGCTAAATGTAGGCTCAAGATGCCTAATGGATGTGTCTCTTCACCAAAAAAAAATTGTATAAATACAAGTGAACTCACACCTCATTTAGCGTCATCATCACTCACACATTTGTCTCTCTCTTTATCAGATTGGTTAGTATAATTATTGGGCAAGCTCTCTCTCACACACATGTGGCAAGAAGTTCAAAATTTTCTAGGCAAAATTGCAGGATGAATTTTAGACTTCAGGGATAGGTTTGACTAGAGTTTACCGAGGTTCTTTTGACCAAGTTTGACTATGATTTTTGGGTCAAAATTATGATTTTCTTAGGCCACATTTTCTGGCACAAAAATTGAGCATTTATGGGTTGGTTGACCTGCGTTTACTTCAGGGTTGACTGTTGTTTAACAAAAAAAATTTACATCAAGTTTTCTCTCTCATTTGAACAAGTTTGACTAAACTGTTTTGGGCTAAAATTGACCTCCTGATCAGGCACAGTTTGAACAAGGAAGACCGAGCTTCTATAAGGAAGGATTGTGGTTTTTTTTACCATCATTGAATTTCTAGTTAGGGCTGTATTTTCACTGCAGTTGACTGCAGAATTTGACAGAGCTGATTTGAATTTGTATTGGGTTAGTCAATTTGACTTTTATACTCTTTCTTCGCTGAAAATTTGAATAATAATAAGAATAATTGATCAAAGGGTTTTCCCCACATTGGGGATTTCCCTAGAATCTGCCAAATCTAGCTCTATCTTATCTTGTCTTGTATTATGCACTTTGTTTTATGTTCTATATGCATTTAATATCAATGTGATTAATAGTTAATGTGATTGCTACTAAAAATAATTGAAAATTTTCATTGGGTTGCTAAAGGAACATTGAAGTAAATTTTTCTAAGCATAGAACATACCATTGTTAACTAAGATTAACATGGTATCAAAGCCTAGGTGAAGACAAAGCCCGAGAAAGATAGAGAAAATAAATCATCAAGAAAGATCTATTGGACAAGGACAAGCCTCAATAACTTCTACATATTACTTCAAGACTGAGGATAAGCTCAATAATAAATATGACTATCATATATAGAATATGTATTTGGAGTTGAGTTTGGAAGAAAATTATGTTATGGACTATGTGCAGGGAAATGTTATGGAGCCTCCTTCAAATGCATCGGCTTCTCCAAATACAAAGTACAATAAAGGTGAGGTCAAAGCTAAGAATATTATTAGAGACTCCATTCAAAAACATTTGGTTGCTTATATTTCTAATTTAGGAACATCTAAGGATATGTATGATAATTTATTTGGGATGTTCAAAGAAAACAATGCAAATCAAATCCTCTTTCTCAAGAACAAGTTGAAGGACATCAAGATGGATAGAGGGGAGTTTGTCGAATCCTACTCCATGAGGATTACCAAAATAAAGAATGATATTCTATCTATTGGAGAAGTTATTTCTGATATGGAGCTCACTCTTATTTCCCTGGGAGGTTTCCCATGAACATGAGATGTGTTTAACAACACTCTTCTAAATAATGAAAATATTCCTAGTTTCAATGAATTATTGACTAGATGCACTCAAGAAGAAATGAGGGTGATGGAGATAGAAAAGCCTTCATATGGAATGAGCCCACTCCATTTTCCACTCATCCTAAGAGGAAGAACAATGTTGGTCCAAAAAGACAAGGGAAAGGATTCAAGAAGGAATTCAAAGAAGGAAGAAAGGGAAGATGCTAAAATTGTAATAGGTTTGGCCATTATGCTAGAGAGTGCCCTCATAAGAAGGATACCCCATGGGATTATGACAACAACAACGATCACAAGAATTTCAAAGGAAATGAAAATCAAAGGAATAATAGGTTCAACAAAAAAGGAAAGAGGAATGATCCCACTGCTCGATATGGAAATGGAAAACCTCCCAAAAGGTCGAGAAACACCAGTTATGAGGAAACTAATGTGGTAGAAAAAAAAAAGAATTTTATCTTATTTCTGCCCTCACTATTATATTTCCTCTAGAAATTTTGGATAATTGGTTGATTAATAGTGGTGCCTCAAGGCACTTCACTGGGTACAAGGAGGCCCTCTCTAATTTGATTGAAAAGAATACTAATCTGGAGATCACACTTGGAGAAAATTCCACCTACCTCGTGAAAGGGATTGGGACTGCCACTCTTCACTTGAACTAAGGTCAAATCCTTCATCTACAAGAAGTATTGTATGTACTTGATTTGAAAAAGAACATGGTATCTATTTTTGTGATGGAAGATAAAGGCTTCAAGGTAACATTCGGTGATGGGAAGGTACATGTTTGGAAAAAGAATCTGAATGATGCATTTACACTTGGATTTAGGATTGAAGGTCTCTATCAAGTTGGAAGAAGTCCTTTGGGATATATGACTTGTGATACTTCTCTTAAATCTGAATTATGGCACTAGATATTTGATCACCTTCATTACAAAGCTCTACCAGATGTAAGGAAGATGGTGACAGGTATTCCTGAATTAAACATAGATTATGAAGGTGTTTATCAGGGTTGTGTAGCTCAAAGACATACAAGGGGACCATTCCCTTCAGTTGTGATTCAAAATACCGACATTCTTCAATTGGTCCATTCTGATCTATCTGGTATGTTTCCCATAACATATTTGGGATGATACTTATAATATAAGATATTTGTGGATGACTTCCCTCTTAAAAAATGGATCTATTTATTGAAGAAGAAGGACCAAATGTTCAAATGGTTCCACTCTTTCAAAGCCTTGGTTGAAATTCAAACAGGGAAGAAGATCAAAGTATTGAGAACCGATAATGGAACCAAATATGAATCAAATGAATTTAATGACTATTGTAGAGAGTTTGGCATGACGAGGGATACAAATACTGCATATACTCCTTAAAAAAATGGAGTTTCTAAAAGGAAGAATTTCAATATTATAGAAGCTACACGTGCTATGCTTCATGACCAAGTCCTACTGAAGTTCTTATGGGGAGAAGCTACCAACACTACCATATATGTTAAAAATAGGTGCCTGCATCAAGCTTTAGAATTCAAGACAAAAAAATAATTTTGCACTAGTAATAACCTTGATGTTCTTCATTTTATACTTTTTTGTTGTCCCATATATTTCCTTGTGTCGAAAGAGAAAATAAATAAGCTAAATTCATCTGGGAAGAAAGGAATATTTGTGGACTACAATGAAACTTCGAAGGCATATAAAATATATGTGCTTGGTCAATGAGAAGTGGAGGTAATTCATGATGTCACCTTCGATGAATATTATGCCCTTGGGAAATTCATATATCTTCCTATCCCAAGGAAGGAAAATGACAATGATGTAGGAAAGAAGGATGAATCTTCGACAGATGAACTGATGCCCGATGTTGAAGGACCAATGGATCCCCTTGATCCACCTCCTGGTGAACCCTCTACCTCAAGGAAAAGACCTTTTTGTCTCAAAGATACTCTGGAAGATGTTGAAGGACATGTTTCTCCAAGGGGGACTTTCCGTGAAAGAAAAAAATTTGAACAAGTACGAAGGGTACTCAGCTGTTATGAGTACCATTTTCAATCTGATCAATGTACATTCAAAGAAGATGTGAAGCAACATGTATGGAAGGATGTAATGAATTACGAGTATGAATCACTCATGAAAAATGATTTCTATAATGTGGTTCCTATTATCACTCCACCAGATTCCCAAGGTTGAGGAAGGAATCCCAACAGAGGTAACCACAAACCAGGCTTTTGACTTGATAGCTAGCCCTATCAAGCTGGAGAGGGATCTCTCCAAAAGGGTAAAAACCAAGAGGGCTGGAGAAATTTTGGTTTTAGGCTAGGTAATTAGTGCATGGGGTTGTTTTGAATTGATTTGGTTGGGGAAAATCAGTGGATAAAGGAATAAGGTCAAGGAAAGCTAGGTCAGGGCAAATGGAGTAAGGGTTGTAGGGATCAATGGGGCAAGGTAGGTACAATGCCAAACACTTGAAGGAAATGTTTGTGGAATGGTTTTGAAAATGTAATAAGGCTAAGAAAATCATAAGGGATGTATTTCTCTTAGACAAAAGATAATGAAGAAAATATGATTAGTTACCCAAAACAGAACATGTGCAAGCATGTATTCTAATTTAAAACTTGTAAAATATCATCATGAAAGTGACATGAAAAATAAATTAAAACATATGTGACTAAAGAAGAAACAATGAAATACATTCAATACCACAGGTATCCCATAAATGTAGCTACAACTCTTTATTAGCTTGGCCAAATCTGAGTACAAGTTCCCTTGATCAACTAGAAAAATCAAACTGATTCCAACTCCCAACCTTTGAAAATGAGTGAAAAATGACATGATGTAGAACTAAAAAAACCTCTCCCAACCTCAGGGGTTGAATCCATGAGAGGAGGATTTGATCCACTAAAGTTTGAACTAAAACCTAGAGTGTAGGGTGGTCAAAGTGACTCAACCCTAACTTTTTGCAAACTGAGTCATTGCACTTCATCATGATTTTTAACCTAATTTATTTACCCTAGGTAATATTAAAAACATGATAATTACATTTACATCATCAATTACATGAGGTAAAAACATGATTCCCCAAGGTGAAATTCAAATTTGTAGAAAAACTCAGAAAACATTAGTCAAGTGTTAAACGTGCAACGACCAAGCAGAAATTATCCCCTCTGTTCAAGGCTGAATTTGAGTGCCTTCCCGGTGTCCAAATCTGCTCTAAGATGGCTCGTTGGAAAGCCCTTAAAGTATAAGTTCCATAAATACCTTCATTCGGAAAAATTAAGCCCATTTTCCCTGTCAAAGAAGACTTCTCCCAAGGCTAGTAAACGTGCAGCGACCAAAGTGAGCGCGCCCTCTGTGTGCAACACCTTTTTGCAGACCACATTTGGAGGCCTTCTCATTGTCCAAATGGGGCACAAAATATCTAGTTGAAAATCTTATCTTGTATAATTTCCAAATATACCTTTGCGTTTCTGATTGGATTTTTCTTGTCAAAACTTCATTTTCCCAAGACTGGTCAAAAAGTGCAGAATGAGGGTGCAGAAATGTAGAGTGTTGTTTCAAGAAAATTTTGGATGCCTTCCTAAACTCCAAATTGAGCTCATAATAGCTCCTTGAAATATATTTTTGTAGAGTTATCATTTGACTTATCAAGAAAGTCATTTGGACACTCTAGCTAGGAGAAAACTTGATTTTCCCAGGTCACTCTAGAAGTTCAACAACTCTCTTGTGGCACTTGTATTTTTGACATTTCTCTAAAACCATGACACTTGTGTAAAATCAGAAGGAGGTTTTTCTTCATTGACCTATTATGGACAAAAACCTCTCTTACTTTTGTCAAATTCATCTTTTTTTTTTGTCAGAAACAGAGTTTGAAGAAAAATCAATCCTATGTGTGGCGAATGATTTGACTCTTGGAATGACTTCTCAAAAAATGATGGAGACATGATATTATGAGTTGGAATGCCCTCATACTTACTAAAACTACCTACCTTATACCTCCACTTCTCAAATGTCTCATTTCCATAGCAAACCCTATCTCAGTGGGAGAAGAAATTAGGGTTTAGTGATTGTGAATAATGATGACTGGGGCACCCTTGGGAAAGAAAGGTGAAAATTGTTTAAAAATGAAGCGAGGTCAATGATAATTATGGAGATGAGGTGAAAGAAGAGTAAAATAAGGCTGAATGGGTGGGATGTAAATAAGAGTGCTAACATGGGCTCCAACTGGGGAAGATAGCTCTGAAGGAGGTGTCTAGAACCGCAAATCTATGAATGTGTAGATCAGTGCCTTATCCATTCGGAAATGGAGTCCAATCTGTAAACTGAAACTAAAACTAAAACTGAAAACATATTGTAAACTTCATCCCACACTAACAGATCTTCAAAGCCTTAGGGCCTTCACCTCGGGCTTTAAACCTTGATGAATTCTGTCAACACTTTCTGAAAATAAAATAAAATCAAACTGAAATGATACCAAGCTACTCTAATTTTCTGCACAATTGGTGATTAGGTGAAATGATCCTTCTATTGTAACCAATCTAGGAGATGCCTACTTACTGAAGTTCTACTCTCACTTTCCTCGAGCAGGCAGAATGATCTACATGTAGGTAACTCATGATAAAAACTGAAACCAAGGCTTATGATGACAAACAAAAAAATATTCATCTTCTCCAATGATTGCAAAATACTGCTAAACGGATCTTGAAAATCTCGAAGCATTACCTTGTCTTGAGATCCAGCAGCAAAAATACAAGTACTCCCTCCATTTTGATCTGAAATAACACTTGGTTTTTGATCCATAGTAGAGCATTGGAAAGTATGACTTTTTGCTATATGAGTGTTGGTTGTAAATTCCTCAAGCACAGGAAACTCTGACTCTATCACTTGCACGATGTCTCTCTTAGGCTCAAACTCCTCAAATTCATAGTCTAAGTCATCCTTAAACAAGAAACATTATTCAATATTATCAAACATGACAATCCTATCATCTTCATGAAAGACAACAATATCTGCTAGCTGATCTCCTTGCAGGGAATCATGATCATAAATTGGTTTACTTACAACAATTTCCTGTATAGTTTCATCAAGCTCCTCATCGAAATTATCTTCATATTTATCGTACTTAGGCAAATCAGGTTCAAGAGAAACTTCATCAAATATGAACATTGAAAAAGGATATTGTCTTTCTTCATGATGATCTATAAATATAGTTTCAAGATTGTCCTCATTTAAACCTATATTTTCATTTTAAAAAATGGAAGAAGTTTTACCAATACTTTCTTGACTATGTGAACATTGCAAACCTGCATTAGCTTGGCCTGTAATATGACTGTTTAGGAGCCGATCTATCTCATCTTCAGACATAGGAGAAAGTGAATTTTGTCTTCTTTTGATAACATAGTAATTGTCTTCTTTCTCTCCTAAAGATTCACAAGGATGTTGAATATCTTCTTTAACCTTTGGCTGATCAACTTGTTGTACTGGTACAAGAATTGTCTTGTATGGGAATTATTTATGAAGATCAAGACAATATACATCATCCTTTTCTTCAATGAGAGAAAACACTTGCTCTTTTTGGTGATGAAAAGGTTTTTCATGCAAAATCTCCAAGATCTCTTCGTCCATGAACTCATTATTATCATAAGAATCCTCTAGGTTTTGAATAAAAACTTCAAAACGATCACAAAAATTATTAACCAAAGACAAAGAAGGGTAGGAATATTTGTATTCTTCATAAAATATTGAATGGAAAACTCTAAGAGAACAGATACTGGGAGGTGGAAAAACTTCATACCAAGATCATGCTTTTCCTTCAAGATAAGCCATGAACATCTTTAAAAGATAATATTCAGGAAATTCAACCTTAAAATTGTGTGTATGCATGTGAGATTTAACTAGATGTAAAGTAGCATCATTCCTATCATCATCTTTAAACATAAGGAAAATTCCTTTGCTAATCTACCTTAGTCATTTTATCTAGGAAACCTGGAATGTGATCCCGGCTCATGGGAGCATAAATTCTTGCAACAGTTTCCATCTTAAACATTCTGGAAGCTACTGATATTCATGTAGTGGAGTCACCATGATGTGTTGATTTTTTTTTATCTTTCAGTCAATGGACTTGCCAGGCGAATGGTCCAGCCTTCATATGTGTCCAACTGTTCTTCACCATCAACAATTAGATCTAAATCTTTGTCGTTCTTTCCCAGGGAAGATTTGTCACTTCATTCCCTGGCAATGGCACCAATATCTTATTACTCCACCAGATTCCCAAGGCTGAGGAAGGAATCCCATTAGAGGTAACCATAAACGAGGATTTTGACATGATAGCTAGCCCTATCAAGCCGGAGAGGGCTCTCGCCAAAAGGGTCACAACCAGGAGAGAAAGATAAATTAGGGTTTTAGGCTATTTAATGAGTGCAGGGGGTTGTTTTGAATTGATTTGGGTGGGGAAAATCAGTGGATAAAGGGAATAGGTCAAGGAAAGCTAGGTCAGGGAAAATGGAGTTAGGATTGCAGGGATCAATGGGGTAAGGTAGGTAAAAATCCAATCACTTGAAGGAAATGGTTATGGAATTTTTTTGAAAACGTAATGATGTTGAGAAATGAATAAGGGATTTATTTCTCTCAAACAGAAGATAATGAATAAAATATGATCAGTTACCCAAAACAGAGCATGTGCAAGCATGTATTCTGAATTTCAAACTTGTAAAAGATCATAACATAGACATGAAAGTGACATGAAAAATACATTAAAACATATGTGACTGAAGAAGAAAAAATGAAAGACATTAAATACCACAGGTATCCCATAAATGTAGCTACAAATCCTCTTTATTAGCTTGGCCAAATCTGAGTACAAGTTCCCTTGATCAACTAGAAAAAATCAAACTGATTCCAACTCCCAACCTTTGAAAATGATTAAAAAATGATATGATGTAGACCTCAAACCACCTCTCCCAACTTCAGGAGTCGAATCCATGAGAGGAGGAGCTAATCCACTAAAGTCTGAACTGAAACCTAGAGTGTAGGGTGGTCAATGTGACTCAACCCCAACTTTTTGCAAACTGATTCATTACACCTCATCATGAGTTTTAACCTAATGTATTTACCCTAGGTAATAGTAAAAAAATTATAATTAAATTTAAATCATCAATTAATTAGGTAAAAACATGATTCCCCAAGGTAAAATTCAAATTTGTAGAAAAACTCAGAAAAAAATCAGTCAATTATTAAACACGCAGCGACCAGGCTGAAATTATCCCCTCTGTTCATGGATGAATATTAGTGCCTTCCAGGTGTCCAAATCTACTCCAATATGGCTCGCTAGAAATATCTTTAACTATATTTTCCAGAAATACCTTCATTTTGAAAAATGAAGCCCATTTTCCCTGTCAAAAATCACTTCTCCCAATACTAGTAAGCGTGCAGCGACCAAGGTGAACGTGCCCTCTATGTGCAACACCTTTTTGCAGACCACATTTGGAGGCCTTCGCAACATCAAAATTTAGCCCATGATAGATCGTTGGAAATCGTATCTTGTATACCTTCCAAATATACATTTTTTTCTCCAATTGGAGTTTATCTTCCTTGTAAAAGGTTGATTTTCCCAAGACTGGGAAAAAAGTGCAGAATGAGGATGCATAAATGCATAGTGCTGTTGAAAGCAACTTTTGGAGCGCTTAATCAACTCCAAATTGAGATCATGATAGCTCATTGGAAATATATACTTGTATTGGTATCATTTGACTTATCAAGCAAGTAATTTGGACACTCTAGATAGGATAAAACTTGATTTTCCTAAGGTCACTCCATAAGTGCAACAACTCTCTCTTCGCACCTGTATTTTTGACATTTCTCTAAAACCATGACACCTGTGTAAAATATGAAGGATTTTTTTCTTCCTTGACCTAATATGGACAGAAAATCCTCTCACTTTTGTCAAATTCTTTTTTTTTGGTCAGAAACATAGTTTGAAGAAAACCCGACCCTATGTGTGGCCAATGATTTGACTCTTGGAATTACTTCTCGAAAAATTATGGAGACATGATATTATGAATTGGAATAGCCTCATACTTACTAATATGACCTACCTTGTTCCTCCTCTGCTCAAATGTCTTGTTTCCATAGCAAACCTTAGCTCAGTGGGAGAGGGAATTAGGGTTTAGTGCTTGTGAACAATGATGACTTGGGCACCCTTGGGAAAAAAAGGTGAAAATTATTTAAAAATGAAGTGAGGTCAATCATAATGATGGAGATGATGTGAAATCAGAGTAAAATAAGGCGGGATGGGTGGGATGCAAATACCAGTGCTAACAACAGCTCCAACTGGGGAAGATAGCTCCGAAGGAGGTGTCTAGAAACGAAAATCTCTGAATTTTTAGATCAGTGCCTTATCCATTGGGAAATGGAGTCCAATATATAAACCGAAACTAAACTGAAACTGAAAATACACTGCAAAATTCAACCCACACTAACAAATCATCAAAGCCTCAGGGCCGTTACCTCGGGATTCAAACCTTGATGAATTTTTTCAACACTTGCTGAAAATAAAATCAAATAAAACTGAAATGATACCAACCTACTCTAATATGCTGCACAATTGGTGATTAGGTGAAATCATCCTTCTAGTGTAACCAATCCAGGATATGGTTACTTACTCAAGTTATGATCTCACTTTCCTCGAGTAGGCAGAATGATGTACATGTAGGCAACTCATGATAAAAACTGAAACCAAGGCATATGCTGACAAACAAAACAGCATTCATCTTCTCCAATGATTGCAAAATACTGCTGAAGGGATCTTGAAAATCCTGAAGCATTACCTTCTCTTGAGATCCAGCAGCAAAAATACAAGTACTCCCTTCGTTCTGATCTGAAATAACACTTGGTTGTTGATCCATGGGAGAGCATAGGAAAGTATGACTTTCTGCTATTTGAGTGTTGGCTGTAAATTCCTCAAGCACAAGAAACGCTGACTCTATCACTTGCACGTTGTCTCTCTTAGGCTCATACTCCTCAAATTCATATTCTAATTCATCCTTAAACAAGAAACATTATTCAAGATTATCAAACATGAAAACCCTATCATCTTCATGAAAGACAACAATATCTACTAGCTAATCTCCATGCAGGGAATCATCATCATAAATTGGTTTACTCACAACAATTTCCTGTATAGTGTCATCAAGCTCCTCATCGAAATTACCTTCATATTTATCGTACTTAGGAAAATCACGTTCAGGATAAACTTCATCAAATATTAACATTGAAAAAGGACTTTTTATTTCTTCATGATGATCTATAAATATAGTTTCAATATTGTCCTCATTTAAACTTAGATTTTCATTTTAAAAAATGGAAGAAGTTTTACCAATAATTTCTTGACTATGTGAACACTACAAACCTGCATTAGCTTGGGCTGTAATATGACTATTTAGGAGCTGATCTATCTCATCTTCAAACAAAGGAGAAAGTACTTTTTGTCTTCTTTTGATAACACAGTAATTTTCTTCTTTCTCTCATAAAGATTCACAAGGATGTTGAATATCTTCTTTAGACTTTTGGCTGATCAACTTGTTGTACTGCTGCAAGAATTGTCTCCTGTGGGAAGTCTTTATGAACATCAAAAAAATATACATCATCCTTTTCTTCCATGAGAGAAAACACTTGCTCTTTTTGGTGATGAAAAGGATTTTCATGCAAAACCTCCAAGATATCTTCATCCATGAACTCATTATCATCATAATAATCCTCTAGGTTTTGAATGAAAACGTCAAAATGATCACAACAATTATTAACCAAAGAAAAAGAAGGGTAGGACTCTTTGTATTCTTCATAAAATATTGAATGGAAAATTCTAAGAGAAGCCATGAACATCTTTAAAAGAAAATATTTAGGAAATTCAACCTTCAACTTGCGTGTATGCATGTGAAATTTAACCATATGTAAAGCAGCATCATTCCTATCCTCTTCTTTAAACATAGGAAAATTCCTTTGCCAATATACCTTATGCATTTTATTTGGGAAACCTGGAATGTGATCCCGCCTCATGGGAGCATACCTTCTTGCAAAAATTTCCATATTTAAAATTCTTGAAGCTACTAATATTCATGCAATGGATTCGCCATGAAGTGTTGATTTTTTGGATCTTTCAGTCAATGGAGTCGCGAGGTGAATGGTTCAACCTTCATATGTGTCCAACTGTTTTTCACCATCAACAATTAGATATAAATATTTTTATTTCTTTCCGAGGGAAGATTTTTCACTTTGTTCCCTGGCAACGGCCCAAGTATGTTATCACTCCACCAGATTCCCAAGGCTAAGGACGGAATCCCAACAGAGGTAACCACAAATGAGGCTTTTGACTTGATAGCTAGCCATATTAAGCCAGAGAGGGCTCTCTCCAAAAGGGTCACAACTAAGAGGGTTGGATCAGCTAGGTTTTTAGGCTAGGTAATGAGTGCAGGGGGTTGTTTTTAATTGATTTGGTTGGGGAAAATCAATGGATAAATGAGTTAGGTCAATGAAAGCTAGGTCAGGGAAAATGGAGTTAGGGTTGCAGGGATCAATGGGGAAAGGTAGGTAGAATTCCAATCACTTGAAGGAAATGGTTTTTTAATGGTTTTGAAAATTTAAGAAGGTTGAGAAAAGAATAAGGGATATATTTCTCTCAAACAGAAGATAATGAACAAAATATGATCAGTTATCCAAAACAAAGCATGTGCAAGCATGTATTCTGAATTTCAAACTTGTAAAAGATCATAACATAGACATGAAAGTGACATGAACAATACATTCAAACATATGTGACTGAATAAGAAACAATTAAAGACATTCAATACCATAGGTATCCCATAAATGTAGTTGCAACTCCTCTTTATTAACTTGGCCAAATTCGAGTACAAGTTCCCTTGATCAACTAGAAAAACCAAACTGATTCCAATTCCAAACCTTTGAAAATGAGTGAAAAATGACATGATTTAGACCTCAAACAACCTTTCCCAAAATTAGGGGTAGAATCCATGAGAGGAGGAGCTGATCCACTAAAGTCTCAACTGAAACCTAGAGTGTAGGGTGGTCAAAGTGACTCAACTCTAACTTTTTGCAAACTAATTCATTACACCTCATCATGAGTTTTAACCTAATGTATTTCCCTAGGTAATAGTAAAAACATGATAAACATTTACATCATCAATTACATGAGGTAAAAACATGATTCCCCAAGGTAAAATTCAAATTTGTAGAAAAACTCAGAAAAAATCAGTTAATTGTTAAACGCGCAGTGACCAGGAAGAAATTATCCCCTCTATTCAAGGATTAATTTGAGTGCCTTCCTGGTGTCCAAATATTCTCCAAGATGGCTCATGGGAAATCCCTTAAAGTATGACTTCCATAACTACATTAATTTTGAAAAATGAAGCCCATTTTCCCTGTCAAAAATCACTTCTCCCAATACTAGTAAACGTGCAACGACCAAGGTGAACACACCGTCTATGTGCAGCACCTTTTTTCAGACCACATTTGGATGCCTTCCCAGCATCCAAATTTGGCCCAGGTTAGCTCATTGGAAATATTATGTGTCAAATTTCCAAATATACCTTTTTTTCTGATTGGAGTTGATTTTCCTTGTAAAAATTTGATTTTCCCAAGACTGGTCAAAAAGTGCAGAATGAGGGTGAAGAAATGAAGAGTGTTGTTGCAGGAAAATTTTGGAGGAATTAATAAACTCAAAATTGAGCTCATGATAGATCATTGGAAATATATATTTGTTTATTTATCCTTTGACTTATCAAGAAAGTCATTTGGACACTCCAGCTAGGAGAAAACTTGATTTTCCCAAGGTCACTCCAGAAGTGCAACAACTCTCCTGTGGCAACTGTATTTTTTACATTTCTCTAAAGACATGATGCATGTGCTAAAACGGAAGGAGATTTTTCTTTCTTTACCTATTATGGACAAAAAACTCTCTCACGTTTGTCAAATTCATATTTTTTTGGTCAGAAACACAGTTTTAAGAAAAACCGACCCTATGTGTGGTGAATGATTTGACTCTTGGAATGAATTCTCAAAAAATGGTGGAGACATGATATTATGAGTTGGAATGGACTCATACTTACTAATGTGACCTACCTTATGCCTAATCTTCTCAAATGTCTTGTTTCCATACAAAACCCTAGCTTAGTGGGAGAGGAAATTAGGGTTTAGTGCTTGTGAACAATGATGACTTGGGCAACCTTGGGAAAAAAGGTGAAAATTGTTTTAAAATGAAGCGAGGTCAATGATAATGACGAAGATGAGGTGAAAGAAGATTAAAATAAGGTGGGATGGGTGGGATGCGAATACTAGTGCTAACAGTTCCTAGACACAAGGAAAAGTCTATGGTTCCTTCAAAATCGATTTACAAAATCAAACATGGAGCCAATGGTAGTGCTGAAAAATTCATGGCTAGGATCATTGCTCTAGGATTCTCTCAAAAGCAAGGAGTGGAATTCCATGGGATATTTGCACCAGTTTCTCGATATACCACTATCGGATCTGTCATTTCCCTTTATGCTTCTCAAGGATGGATCCTACACAAAATGGATTTCAAAACTGCTTTCTTGCATGGCCCGCTTAAGGAGGAATTATATGTAGAGAAACCTGAGGGGTTAAAATTTCAAGATCGAAAGGCACGTGTATGAAGGTTGAAGAAATCCCTCTATGGGTTGAAGCAAGACCCTAGGGTTTGGTATGAGAGGATTGATAGCTATCTTATGAAGCTAGGTTTTGCAAGGAGTGAATCTAACCCAAACCTATACTTCAAGGTTGAAAAGGACAAGCCTCTAATTTTGGTACTTTATGTGGATGATCTCTTTCTGGCAGGTGCAGAACCTCTCATTTATCAATGCAAGAGGGAGTTGTATTTCGAATTTTAGATGAAGGACCTAGGTTTGATGCACTACTTCCTAGGATTAAAGATTATCACAATTTAGGTGATATTTTCATTTCTCGAGGAGAATACATTTTGAATTTTCTCGAGAGATGTGGGATGATGGAATACAAGTCTATGTCTACTCCGATGGAACTAAAATTCAAGAAGCTAAGTGGAAGTGTTGTTGGGTTCGAATTGGAAAATCCTTCCGAGTGTCAACAACTTGTGGGGGTGCTAATGTTCTTGGTAAACTCGCATCCAGACATATGCTTTTTTGTGAATACATTGAGTCAATTTATGGTCAAGCCTCACCACATACATTAGATTTCTACCAAGAATATATTGAGATATCTTCGTGGCACAATCAACTCTAGTTTGAGATACATTGTCAAGAATTTGAGGCTACATGGATATACTTATGCTAAATGGGCTGGAATTGTGGTGGATTGTAAGAGCACATATAGATTTTTCTTCTCATTGGGGTATTCTTCAATATATTGGATGAGTAGGAAGCATAAATTTGTTTCTTTAAGCACCGTCGAGGCTGAATCATTTCTGCTAGTATGGCCTGTTTTGAAGTTGTTTTGTTGAGGAATCTCTTTACTAAGCTATTTGAGAATATGTTGGATACCACCATGATCTACTATGACAACCAAAGTGGGATTCACGTTTTAGAGAATCCGATGTTCCATGACCTCTCCAAGCATATTGATATCAGGTGCCACTTTATCCAAGATATGGTGCAATAGGGAGAAAGAAGGCTCCAACACAACAAGACTGATGACTAGGTCACGGACATTCTCATGAAGCCCTTAGGGAAGATCAAATTCTTAGCCTTCGGTGAGAGACTTGGAGTCATGGAAAGACCCTCCTTTGAGGGTCCCGCTTGAGTTGGACACTGAGCTCTAGGATCTCCTGTGGGCTTAGGGTACTTCTTGGAGCTATGAGAGACAATAGGGTGAGTGTTTCACCTTCCCCTAGTGGTGCGTTATGTACAGGGTGGATGGTTCACTTTCCCCTGTGATACCCATGATGGTTGACATGAATGTATGGTGAGTGGTTCACCTTCCCCTACGATTGCGGACACATGTATCTAGGGTGAGTGGTTCACCTTCCCCTACGATTGAAAAATGCATAGGATGAGGGGTTCACCTTCTCCTATGTCATATGAGCAGGATGAGTGGTTCACATTCTCCTGTTGGTTCCCCTACATACATCCTACCCATGTAGTATGGGACTCATGGGAAGTACCTCTCATCTCGTGAATGAGTTGGGAAATGTGGATAGGCACCATAACACTACCGATGGATGCATCATGCACTATCATACTCCCTATGTCTAGGATGCATGGTGTTCAATAACCTGATCTGGGATCAACTAAGGTTCTACCTATGGACTGAATTTGTCAGTAGAGATTGGTAAGGTCCTGTGACTCACGGTGGTATCCAAGACATGCTCAAATAGCTCATCTCACTTGGAAAAAAAAAATTATGATTTTGAATTTATGCCCACACATGTGCAAATTGTTTAGGTTGCCATTAGCTAAATGTAGGCTCAAGAAGCCCAATGGATGTGTCTATTCACCCAAAACTAATTGTATAAATACAAGTGACCTCACACCTCATTTGGCATCATCATGACTCACACATTCTTTTCTCTCTTCATCAGATTGTTTCGTACAACTATTGCACAACCTCTCTCTCTCGCATATGTGGCAAGAAGGTTGAAATTTTTTGGGCTGAATTGCAGGTCAAATTTCAGACTTCAAGGACAGGATCGACCAACATTGACCAAGATGTTTTTGACCAAGTTTGACTGGAGTTTTTAGGTCAAAAATCCAATTTTCTTAGACTGCATTGTCTGGAAAGAAATCTACGATTTTTGGGCTAGTTGACTTGCATTGAATTCAGGGTTGATTATTATTTGACCATAGAAAATTACAAGAAGTTTTCTCTCTCCTTTGATCGAGTTTGACCCGATAATTTTGGGCTAAAATTGACCTCTTGGTCACGACGAGTTTGGACAAGGAATACCGATCTGCTTTAATGAAGGATTTTTTTTGTTTTGACCAACATTGACTTTCACGTTAGGGCTAAATTTTGACTGTAGAATTTGACGTGGCTGATTTCACTTTGTATTGGGCTAGTCAATTTGAATTTTGTACTCTCTCTGCTGAACTTTTGAATAATAATAAGAAGAATTGATCAAAGGTTTTTCCCCACATTGGGGGTTTTTACTAACATCCATCAAATCATGTGTTCTCTTGTCTTTGCTTGTCTTCTGCATTTTGTTTTATGTTCTATCTACATTTATGGTCAATGTGACTAATGGTTAATGTGATTGCTACTAGAAATAATTGAAAATTTTCATTGGGCTGCTAAAGGAACATTAAAGTAACTTATGCTAAGCATAGAACATACCATTGTTAACTAAATTAACACTATATGTATCCATCTCTCCCCTATTACTCTCTTCCTTCCTTATCTCTCCTCCCTCCCTCACTCCCTTTGTTTATCTCTCTTCCCCCTCCTCTCTGTAAGTATTCCTCTCTTCTCCCTCCACTTTATTCATCCTTCCCTCTCTTTTTCTCTCTCACTTTTATGTCCATATCTCTCTATGATCCGAATGGAATGTGAAATCTACCCATGGTATTTATCAACACATGGTATTCATCCACTCGTGGAATCTACCCATGGTATTGTAAGTGACATCCAGCCATGGTATTCATCCACCCATGGAATCTACCCATGGTATCGTAAATGGCATCCACTCATAGTATTCATCCACCCATGGTATGTATCTACCCATGGTATTGTAAGTTTCATCTACCCATGGTATTTACCCACCCATCGAATTTAGTCGTGGTATTGTAACAAAGAAAAGTATAAGTAACAAGTCACATTTTGTAAAATGGCTGATTTTCCACCCAATGCAGCCTTTACAGTTATTATTTTTTTTAATAAAAAAAAAAATCTTTGTAGTTCTGTTTATTGTGTGTTCTCCTTTTTTTTTCTATCATTTCTATTTTTCAGATGTTGGGGGCCTTCCCCCCCAGATCCGTATTAAAGGTATCAGATTCAGGTTATGAATACATGGGAATGAGTGTTTGACGCATATTTATGTTTCAAAGTTGTGCATAAATCTTCAACAAACTTCATGGACATGTTACAACCTCAACAGAGAACTTTTTTGGGCAAAGCGGGAAGATTTTTTTTTTTCATTTTTTTGCAGGAACTTTTTGGGTGGCAAGTTTACAGATCAGATTTGAAATTTTTGATGCAAATTGTACAAATTTTTTTAACAAATATGGATTCCTTGTAAAAAAATACCCAAATTCAAAAAACCAATCAACCGAATCAGAGTCTGGATGAGAGAGATATCACCGATTTGTAGGTTTTAACCATGTACATAAATTATCTGCAAACAAATTCTTAAAAACAGAAAATAAACAATAGCGAGAGAATAAAACATAAAACAGATATACACAAAGGTTTTTCCCCTAGATCCAAAATCGGGACTACCAGCTTGATTTTTCATTATATTCTTTTTAGTGTTACAACACACACACACACACACACATATATACATGTCGAAGCATTCATAAACCCCAATCCATTAACCTTGGATTAGAACATAACCATAGTTCCCTTGACTAGATCTACAAAATACCAGGGGCCGAAAACCATCATGCCTAAAACCATGTGAAAACCCATGCACAAAACCATAGGCAGGTCCGGCCACCTAAAATATGGTCCAAAAAAAATATTTGTTGGGGCGTTGTCCCGGACCCCACGTAGGGGGCTACCCACCCCTACAAACCCCTAGATAGGGGAGTTGTCGCCCCCCTGTGACCCCTCGTTGCACTCGACGCAATGAACATGGGCACCTATTCGCCCCCCTGTGACCCCCCCCCCCCACACGTGCGACTAGTCATGGAAAGAATATAACACATACCCAACATTCTCCCACTTGTTGCTTTCTTTCCACAGGGGGGCACAAGAGAGCTTAGTCAATAGTTCATCCTTGCAATGTCCATTGTTTCTCTACACCAAGAAAACTTCTGAGTGCTCACAGACTTCATCAATGCATCTGCAACATTCTTCAAATTGTCCACCTTTACCAGCAACACCATTTTATCCTCAACCATATCTCTCACAAAGTGATATTGAACATCAATGTGCTTTGTCTTTGAATTATAAGCTGGGTTCTTAGTAAAACAATTTGCACTTTGGCTTAGTATCTGATGAGCTCCATCATTAGAAATATTTTGAGGGGTTAATGGTCACCTTTTTGCATTCTTATATGTCTTTTTCTTGCATTTTTATTATTATTTGGCTTTATGATGCTAGTATAGGTGGTGATTAAGGCTAACATACTCTGAGTGCCTAATATGAGGTTGAGTGCAGAAAATCATGAATTATTTAGCATTTTTATAAGGATTTTATCATAAAGTATTGGAGGAGACAACAAAGATAAATTATTGGAGGATTGTCCACCCTCCTTAACTCTCAAAGGTAGCCAAAGGATCCCAAATATTCTCTCCAGCAATTTGAATTCCAAGGGCATCCAAAGGGTCCCAAGGATTCTCTCCAGCAATTCGAGGTCCAGAGGCAACCAAACAAATCAAAGAGGAGTGCACTAAATAATTGTTTACTTGGATTCAAGTGGACTCAATCACTATTTTATAGGGAGTTTTTGGTAGCTACCCTATAGAATAAATAAAGCAGAGCTAGAGCTAGGAAGAGTTAGTCGATTCTAGTTGGAACTTTGTTGCAATATATTGAGCTTTTTCTTAGTTACTCGGTGATCAAAATTTCAGAAAGGTATGAGGATATTATTTTATGAAATGAGTAGACTGATTCCATTTTACTGATTTAAGTTTCATAGAGCTATGTTTGTGGGTTAGGGCCCAATCCATGTGCCTCAGCTTCTCTGTTGTTACCATTCTTTGCTTTCTCCCATTAAGCTATTTTTCTTTCTGTCATTCAATTAGTTCTTCTTTTAATAGTTTCATTGTGGTTTATTTTTGCTTTCAGTATGCTACTCTAGTTTTTCATCTTCTTGCGAGTAATAGAATAAAGGAGAAAAACCAAAAAACCGTGGAAGAAGAACCAGAAGTAGAGGAATCAGAACAAGAAGGAGAAGAAGAGCCAAAAGAAGAACCAGAAGAGGAACAAGAAGAAGAAGAGGAAAATACAAAGGGCCAAGGGAAAATAGAAGAGATGGTAATATAAGCCATAGAGGTAGCAATAAGTGAGAAAGAAACAGAATAAGAACATAGCACCACATCCCCTCAAGACAAATAGGTAGTTGCCACCTTAGCTCCTCTGAGCGCAAAGAGAAAAAGGCAGACCTCTATGTATTTCAGAGCTGACAAGAGTCAGAGGATAAGTCATAGAGAGCTAGAAACTCCTCCCAAGAGCCCAATTATCATTGAATAATCACCAAGGGAGGAGGAAAGAATCGAAGAACCAGTTCTGAAGGATAAGTTGCAGAAGACACAAGCAGATAATGTAGCACTGAAGGAGCTATTGCAGCAAAAAGGGCAGCAAGTAACCATCATGGCAGAATTATACATAGAAACCCTTCAACACAGATTCCCTTTTCACTCATATGATGTGTACCTCAAGGAGCAATGGCTCCTATTTCAATTCAAAACTCTAGCCTCCTATGGATTACTACCTTTCCAAGATTGTAGGCAATTCATGGACTTCTACAAGAAATCTAACATGGTTGATTAAGAAAAAATTGCAGAGTTTTATATGCATAACCTTGTGTTGACAAATCTAGACACTTGGGACCCCAATCCTACAATGGGTGATATGCAGTTGATGGCTCTAGTATCTTGGATGAGGAATGAGGACACTAGAGAAAAAGAGATGTGGAGGGTCATGGGAAGAAGAAATAGAGAACCCTTATATATCAGACCATAGTTGTTCAGCCCAAGAGGATTCATACTTAACCATTGAGAGATTGAAAGGGACCCTGCACTAGTTGAAAGCTACCTTAAGACTCAAACACAGGTAATAGGCCACTTTTATGATGTTTCTAGGAAAATAGAAAATGAGTGCATTATGGCCAACCAGAGGAGATGGAACAACCTCCCTCACAGCCTCAAGAACAAGGAGTACCATATTCCAGAAAGACTAAGGGGTGCATTGGAAAGGGCACCATTATAAAATAGGGCCATGCAAGCCAAAAATATCCAATGGTTGGGACTAAAGCTCAGCCCACCTTTGATGCTAAGGCTGAATGATGAAGAGGACACAGATGCACAATATAGAGAATCAGCGAATGCAGAAAAGAATAATGGTTTTTACCCCCTTGGGGAAACTCCCACACTTCTTCCTTAGGATATCATGGGGGTTGTAAAATACTTCAAGGAAATGCATGAGGAGTATTATTTGCTCAGAGGATGAGCAACCATTCAGTAGGGGGGTGATGATGAGCTCCATCATTAGACATATTTGGAGGGGTTAATGGTCACTTTTTTGCCTTCTTAGATCTTTTTTTCTTGCATTTTTATTATTATTTGGCTTTATGATGCTAGTATAGGTGGTGATTAAGGCTAACATACTCTAAGTGCCTAATATGAGGTTGAGTGCAGAAAATCATGAATTATTTAGAATTTTTATAAGGATTTTATCATAAAGGCTTGGAGGAGACAACAAGGAGAAATTATTGGAGGATTGTCCACCCTCAACTCTCAAAGGTAGCTAAATGATCCCAAATATTCTCTCCAGCAATTTGAATTCCAAAGGCAGCCAAAGGATCCCAAGTATTCTCTCCAGCAATTTGAGGTCAAGAGGTAGCCAAGAAAATCAAAGAGGAGTGCTCTCAATCTTTGTTTACTTTGAGTCAATTGGACTCCGCCACTATTTTCTAGGGAGTTGTTGGTAGCTACCCTATAGAATAAATAGGGCAGAGCTAGAGTTAGGAAGAGTTAGTCGATTCTAGTTGAAACTTTGTTGCAAGCTATTGAGATTTTTATTAGTTACTCAGTGATCAAACTTTTAGAAATGTATGAGGCTATTCTTTTATGAAATGAGCATATTGATTCCATTTTACCGATTTAAGTTTCAAAGAGTTAGGCTCATGGTTTAGGGCCCAATCCATGTGCCTCAACTTCTCTTTTGTTACCATTCTTTCCTTTCTGGAATTAAGCTAGTTTTATTTATGTCATTCAATTAGTTCTGCTTTTAATAGTTTCATTGTTGTTTGGTTTTGCTTCCAGTATGCTGATGTAGTTTTTCATCTTCTTGTGAGTAATAAAATAAAGGAGAAAAACCAAAAATTTATGGATCAATACTCCCTACTCATGTCTGTCAATAGAGCTCGAGGAGGGTAAACCTTCGCACAGACCCTAAAATTGATTTCTGTTCACTACTTTTATCACTCACTTCATCTATTTTTCATAAATGGATTAGTAGGTTGATTGCAGGAATTATTGTAAAACCCCAGAGAAGTTTTGTGGTGCTTCTCTGCTTCATTTTCCATCTCTGTATTCACTCCCAAACACCTTTGTTACGCTCTATTCCTTTATTTTTCCTCATCGCAGCTACCGCACCTTTTTTATTCACCAAACACTTGAAAAACTTTAAAGTTTGACCTCCGCCCTTTTCTCCTCGGTTCTCCTGCTACCGTACATCGCAATCGCATTTCGTACCTTTTTCCATTTTTTTTTAAGACTTACCACAATCCCTTTTCGCAATCGCACTTCGCAATGTTTTCCTTTTTCCTTTAACACTTACATCTCTTTTTTTTCAATTGCGATATTGCGATATCACATATCACAAATCGCAATGTTTTCCCTTTCCCTTAAGACTTACCGCTGTCGTACTTCCAAAATCGCATTTCACATGGTTTATTTTGTTTCCTTTAAACACTTACCGCTCGTTTTCGCCGATGCGATATTACCGCTGCATCGCAAACCACAAACTACAACTCTTTCCCTTTTCTTTTAACACTTAGCCTTGGCTTTTTCCGATTGTGATATTGCAAAATCAAAAATTGCACTTCGCATTGTTTTCCCTTTTATTTTAACACTTACCACTCGCTTTCACTGATTGTGATATTGTGAAATCGCAAATCACACCTTGCATTGTTTTCCCTTTTATTTTAACACTTACCGCTCGCTTTCGCCGATTGCGATATTGCGAAATTGCAAATCACACTTCAGAAAATTTACCCTTTTCTTTTAAGACTTATCGCTCCGATCCGCCGATTGTGATATTACGATTGCGCTCTGTTGCTGGTCCCACCGCCACGTCACCCATTGCATTTCACACTTTGCACCGTTTATTTGTTTCTCGTTAATACTTACTGCTCTTTCTGCCGATTACGATATCAAATTTTGCATGTCGTAGCTTTTTCCCCATCGCACTTCGCACTTCGTAGTTCTTACCTCATCACACTTCGCATTTTTCTCCCACTCCTGAACAATACTTCCGCTATCCCTTTAATTTTGCGATATTGCTATTTTGATATCGCATATCGCATATCACAACTTTTTATCCATCGCATCTTCACCATCGCACTTTCAAATTATTCCGCTCCAAAGATTTTTTTGTGCTATAATAAAGTTCTAATAAGGTTTAAACCCTTGCTTTCCACTTCTAAGCCTTGTGTCATGTGCTTAAGGCCTCCATTAGCCTCTTTAGCCCTTTTCTTCCCTCCAAGCTGAAAATCAACACTTTTTCAATTAGATTTAAGCCATGGATAGCTTAGCTGCATGAATAGAAGCATGATAGATAGACCATAGGATAAGTAGAGCGCATTTAGCCATTTGGCCAAGTTAAGTGTGTTTTAAAATTAGTTTTTTTTCTACCATTTATTTTCAGCAAGTTAAATTAGTTTCCTTTTTGTCATTTCTTTTATGCAAATTAAATTAGTTTCATTCTTGTCATTTTTTTTCAACGATTTAGTTTAGTTTTGTTTCTGTCATTTCCTTACAACAATTTACTTTTCAGTTCTTATCATAGTTTAAGAAATAGCACCCTTTCGTCAAGCAGAAGAGGATGACATGAGTAGAATGCATTTTTTGTGTATATAACACTATCACCTCCAAGTTTGTATGAACCCTAGGTTGATAAAGTAATGTAGGGAAGCCCCTCGGAGTTATAGCACTCTTGGTGTAATACCAGGGCTTACCACTTTTTTGCGTCGTTACCAGGGAGGTGTCTATTAGATGCTTTGATTTTGTTTTTAGCATTCTTTTCTACTTTCCTCTCTTTTCATGTCATTTTAGAATATTTAAAAAATACAAAAAGATCTGATTTTCATGCCTCATAGGACTAGGAATACTTAAAGACAAATCTTATCTAAAACCCCCACATCACCTCCTAGCCACCCTTCACTCTTCTTTACTGGCAGTGAGATTGAACCCCTTATAGGAGAGCCTTCTGAATATTTTGAGGATCCTATTGGGGAAGAAGAAGAAGACCTTGTTTCAACTGAGGGACCTGCTTCACCTATCTTAACCATGGCTAGGATCCAGAGATCCTTTCCCATAAGAGAGGCAGATGGGGAAACTAAGATGAAAAACATTAGCCCCTCAGCTCTTCCACACTTTCATGGACCTACCTCTGAGGACCCTGACACATTCATGTTTGAATTTTTTGTTTTTTGTAGGACTTATGACTACACCTCTAATGATCAGAAGTTGAATCTATTCCCATCCACCCTTAAGGATGAAACTTTGCACTGGTTCATGGGTCTGCCTGGGGACATCATCACTACCTAGGCACAGTTGGAAGAGACCTTCAACAACAAGTACAACGGCTACTGTAGATCCAAGGAAACCAAGGATGATATATTTAGGATGACTCTGGGGCCTGATGAATCCCTAGAGGACTATGAAGAGAGGTTTCAATTAAGCTATAAGAGAGCTAGATGTACTCTTGATCCTGCGTCACTTAAACTTGTACTTCTTCGAGGGATCAGAGAAGATATGATAGAAACCTTGAATATGCTATCAGGAGGAGATATCTACCAACTACCTTATGAAACAAGAAAAAATGTCTTCTAGAACCATTCTAGGGCATTTAGGAAGAACGGAAGAGCTATCCAGAGTACATGTAATACCCCTTCCTCTTCCACCTCCATCAAACATGAGATTGGAAACATGCCAGAGGACTTCAAGAGTGACATGTTGCACAACTTTGCTTTGCAAATGGACACAATTCAAGTCAAAAGGAAGCAAGAGGAAGTAGAGAGAGCCCTGGCCATATTTTGTCCTAGATGTACCTAGAAGCACCCAAGAAATGAATTTCCACTGAATTTCATAGAGGTTTGCTTAGTTTGTGAAGAGAATCATGCCACAGAAAAGTGTCCCTCCTTACCTCGACTTAAGGGTGTATATCAAGGTGGGGAAGTAATGCTAGAGAAACTTTGTTTCATCAACTAGAGAAGTCCTCAAGACCCTCATCCATATCAATAAGGTATGCAAGGTGCAACTTAATCTTACTATCACAACAATAAATGTGCACCCATGCAACCTTGGTACACCCCCACTCCTCCATCCTGGTCTACACCTCCTACTTGGCCTTACAACACTTCATATCATCCTTAGCCAGTAAACCCACCATTCCAACAGTATGTTCCACAACAACCTCAGTGGAATAATCCATCCTAAGGGCGGAGGCCTCAACAAAATCAACCACCTGCTCTAATGCCTCCAGCCCAACCTCAAACTTAGCTTACTCATTCTGCTCCACCTATGCTACCCCAAATACCTACACAACCCAATCCGAACCCGAACAATAGACATGCACAACAGGCTCCTGGTGGAGAAACATCCTATCCAGCTTACGTTGTGGAGATATAGGATTTTAATCTTAGGTTAGGAAGAGTAATCCCAGAAAACCATCCTCCATCTCCACTTGTAGAGGTTGAGGAGGAAAAGGCATAAGGTAATACTCCAATCCAACAACCTCCTTTTCCTGAGCACTTGATCCACCCTAGTCAGCACACCCTAGAGGAGAATGAACTCCTGGGAGAATTAGAAAAAATGTGTGTAAAGGTACCACTTCTCCAGGCCATTAAGGATGTCCCTATATAAAATAGGCTCATCAAGTAAAAGTGATTCAATAAATATGGGAGAAGGAATGGAGATACCGCCTCCATCAATGTGGTAGGACAATTGTCTAACCTGATGCTGGGGAAGGTGATATTTCCAAAGTACCTGGACCCTGGTAGTCTAGTTGTTGATGTGAATATAGATGGTGTCATAGTCCCCAACACTCTGATTGATCTTGGGGCTACCATCAATATCATGACCAAGGAAACTATGTTGAAACTTAATCTCCAAGGGACTTTGAGGAAAACCACAACAATTCTACAACTTGAAAATTGGTCCACAGTAACTCCAGAAGGAATTGTTGAGGATGTTATGGTTACCGTTGACTCAAAGAAGAGCTGCAGAAAATACTGGATGCAGGGTTCATATATCCTATATCTGGAAGTGAGTGGGTATCCCCTCTCATGTTAGTCCCAAAGAAGAATAGGAAGTGGATAATTTTTGTTTAATATCGAGAACTTAACAAAACCACCAAGAAAGTTCATTTCCCTTTGCCCTTAATAGAGAAAATCCTCGATGGCCTTGGGGGGAAGAAGTTCATTTCCTTCTTAGATGGGTTTAGTGGGTACAATTAGATTCAAATCAGCCCTGAAGACTAGGATAATACTAATTTCACCTACCCTTGGGGTACCTTTTCTTATAGAGTCCTACCCTTTGTGTTGTGCAATACCCCATCTACCTTCAAAAGAGTTGTCCTGATCATATTTTTGGAGTTAGTCCATGACTTTGTCGAAATTTACATGCATGATTTCACACCATATGGGGATGAATTCCAGGAAGCTCTCTCCAATTTGGGTAAATTACTAAGAAGGTGCATTGAGATACATCTCTCCTTGAGTCCAGAAAAAGTGTGAATTTCTAAAGAAAGCAGGGATTGTATTAGGACACTCCATATCCCAAGCAGGAATACAGGTAGACCTGAACAAAATCACTATCATCAAAAGGGTACTTTCTCCTCAAAAGAAGAAAGATATCAGGATTTTCTTAGGTTTAGCTGGTTACTACAGAAGGTTCATCAAAGATTTCAGCAAGATGGCTTCACCATTATTTGGGTTATTGGCCAAGGATTCTGAGTTTATTTGGTCCAGTCCGTGTCAAGAGGCTTTTGAGCTCATTAAGGGACAGTTGAATACTACCCCCATCCTCCGAGGTCCAAATTTGACACTACCTTTCCACATCCACACAGATGCATCCGTCAAAGTTGTAGGGGCAGCATTAGGACAATTAGAGGAGAAAACCCCTTATGCCATTTATTTCAGTAGCAAGAATTTGTCCAATTCTGAGCTGAATTATATTGTTACTGATAAGGAGATGTTAGCCAATGTCCATGCTTTGAACAAGTTCAGGCATTATGTAACTAGATATTAGACCTTTGTTCACACTGACCATGCAACCATCAAATATTTAATGAAAAAACTGGATGTTAATGCTAGGATAATTAGATGGTTGTTACTTTTTCAGAAATTTGATTTGACTATTATTGATAAACCTAGAAATGAGAATGTTGTTGCAGTCTTTTTGTCCAGGTTAGCTCTCCCTGCAGGTGAATAAGGAATGGTGGATGACCAGCTTCCAGATGAGAATCTCTTTGCTATATTAGCACTCTCACCATGGTTTGATAATATAGCCAACTACTTGGTTGCTGGGAGACTCCCTCCTAATATTTCATTTAGGGAGAGGAGGTAAATCATTAGAAAAAGAACCCCTTTCACATGGATTGGGGGAAACCTTTTCAGCTAGGCCCTGATCAAATCCTAAGGAGATGTGTGAGGGCAGAAGAATTTTTTAATATCCTCTCTGCATGTCATGAAAGCCAATGTGGAGGCTAGTTTGTTGCAAAGAGAACTGCTTAAAAAATTTTATAGGCGGGATACTATTGGCCTACCTTTCATCAAGATTCCAAAATATACACTAACAGGTGTGACCAGTGCCAGAGGATGGGGAAACCCACACAAAGAGATGAAATTCCTTTACACCCTCAGGTGGCTCTTGAGCCATTTTATAAGTGGGGCATGGAATATTTTGGACCTATCGATCCCCCATCCACACAAAATAAGTATATTATAGTCCGCACTGATTACCTGACAAAGTGGGCTGAAACAAAAGAAGTGAAGATAGAAACCGAGAAGAAAGTAGCAGAATTTCTGAGGGAGAATGTGTTTTACAAGTTTGGGTACCCCAGTGAAATAGTCACTGATCAAGGAGCACAATTCATCTCTCACCTCATTGAGAATATTTTAAGGAAGCACAAGATTAAGCATAGAACTTCTACTACCTATCACCCTCAGGTGAATGGCCAAGTAGAAGTGACTAACAGAGCTTTAGAGAGCATCCGCAACAAGGTTGTGAGAAACAACAGAAAATATTGGGCAGACAGATTGGTGGAAGCTACCTGGGCTTACAACACTACTTGGAAGACAACAACAAGATCCACTCCTTATGAACTAGTCTATGGTAAGAAAGTTCCACTTTCAGTTGAGTTTGAATTGAATACTTTAAGAATGGAAGCTTAATTAAATCTAGATCTATCAAATGCCCAAAAAGAGAGGTTGTTGCAACTAAATGGATTGGATGAGTTCAGAATGCAAGCACTTCTTCACTCAGAGGTAGTTCAGCTGTAAAGGAAGGTATGGAATGACAAGAACATAAAATAAAAGACCTTCCAAGAAGGATATTGGGAGTTGTTTTATGTTTCAAGGTTTAAAGAATTCAAAGGAAAGCTGATGAAAATATGGTTGGGACCTTACACAGTGGATTTTTGTTTTTTGGTAATGGCGTAGTTCAAATCAGTACCATAGATGAAGAAGGAATCCCCTTGCTTAATGGTCACAGACTTAAAATTTACAGGAAGCCTTTGTCAAGGGCAGAGTTCATAAATTCAATAAGCATAGAGGTGTATGTGATGGGAAACTTTGTAGTTTCCCACATCTCCTAAAAAAAAGAGAAAAATAAAATAGAGATCCATGGGTGAAAACCTCTTTGAGGCACCCAAGGCAAGCTTGTGGGTTGAAAAAACTCGATGGAGGTAGCCCACTTGCTCTATAAAAAAAAGAGAGAGAGAGAGAGAGAAATAGAGAATAAAGATCCATGGGTGAAAACCTCTCTGAGGTTCCCAAGGAAAGTTTGTGAAGTTTAAAATCTCCATGGAGGCAACCCACTTTCTTTAAAAAAACAAAAAACAAAAAACAAAAAATACATTTGCATCTATTGGTTTTCTGTGTTTGTTGTTTTGCAGGTCATTAATGGTTTCTGGAAACACAGGGAAGCATTCATATTATTTTACCTTCTTCTATTTGACCGTCCATCTCATCATTCACTCCATTCATTTGATAACTTCCTCCATCACCTCCGTAAACCACATCCCTCCATTCCTGAGCACAATGTAGCAAGGAAAGAAAAGCACATATCGCTATAGACATTAGGGAATTCCTACAACGCAAAAATATGTTATTAAACAACAAGAAAAACAAGAGAGAAGCTGATAAAGCGGACCCCAAGAAAGACAAGAGTGCCACCCATGGCATCTGGAGCACCCCCACACAACATCTACAATGAGAAGGAACATCAAGGAAAGATCAGTAGCTCACTCATAGAGTTGCTCATTCAGCAAGTTCCTCACTCAGAGAATAGGAAAAGAGTGAAGAACACAGCATATAAAAGGCTTGTCTTCTCAATCAAGCTCCTGAAAAAGCCTTGGAAACAATGATAGGTAAACTTAGGTATAGCTTCTCACCCCTCGCTATGCATCCATAATAGCCATAAATAATTAAATTTACAGACTTAGATTTTAAGGGGCAGAAAGGTGGCCAGCTAGCTTGGCCACTGTCGTGAAGTATGACTAGAGAGAACATCAAAGTCACGCCACCTGGGCATAAAAAATAAAAATTAAATCAAGTGGCGTAGAGGAGAACGAGGGGAGGAGACACGCAGTATCATCCAATTAATAAGAAGATGGTCCAACTGTCTACAATAGAAACTGGAGCTGAGCCAAGTTACATACGCGCTTCAAAATTAGTTGTGAAATCTAATAAAAAGAGACTGCGTCTCATCCAAACTAGTGAATTGAGAATTTTTTAGGGAAAGAGACCGAAGGGAGCCGCAGCACAGCAGTATTGAGAGTGGGATGTGTATTTGAACAATGCGCAACAACAACAACAAAAAACAGCATCACCCTACCCATGGCCTGGTCCTCTCTCATAAATATGAGTAGGGAAGCTTTTATAGCAACCCAAACTAGGAAGAATTCCACTCCTAGCCTTAGAGAAGAAGAAGAGGAACTAGAAGAAGAGGAAGGAATAGAAGAAGAACCAGAAGAAGAAGAAGGACTGGCAGAGGAAGAAGAACCAGAAGTAGAAGAGGAAGAACTAGAAGAAGAACCAGAAGAAGAAGAAGAAGAAGAAGAACCATCAGAGGAAGAAGAACTAGAAGCAGAGGAAGAAGAACTAGAAGGAGAAGAAGAGCCAGAAGAAGAACTAGAAGAGGAACAAGAAGAAGAAGAGGAAGAGACAAAGGGCCAAGGAAAAATAGAAGAGATAGCAATAGAAGCCATAGAGGTAGCAGGAAGTGAGCAAGAAACACACTCACAACACATCACCACATCCCCTCAAGACAAAGAGGTAGTTGCCACCTTAGCTCCTCTGAGCGCAAAGAGAAAAAGGCATACCTCTATGTATTTCAGAGCTGAAAAGAGTCAGAGGATATGTCATATAGAGCCAGAAACTCCTCCCACAAGCCCGATTATCATTGAAGAATCACCAAGGGAGGAGGAAAGAATTGAAGTCTGAAGGAGTTGATGCATAAGGCACAAGAAGAGAATGTAGCACTAAAGGAGCTATTGCAGCAAAAAGGGCAGCAAGTATCCATCATGGAAGACTTATACATAGAATCCCTTCAGCACTAATTCCCTTCTGACTCATATGTTATGTACCTCAAGGATAAATGGCTCCTATTTCAAATAAAAACTCTAGCCTCCTATGGATTACTACCTTTCCAAGATTGTAGGCAATTCATAGACTTCTACAAGCAAGCTAACATGGCTGATCATTGAAAAATGGAAGATTTTTATGTGCATAACCTTGTGCTGACAAATCTGGATACTTGGGATCCCAATCATACAATGGGGGATATGCAGTTGATGGCTCTAGTATCTTGGATGAGGAATGAGGACACTAGATCAAAAGAGATATGGAGGGTCATGGGAAGAAGAAATAGAGAACCCGTATATATCATACCAGATTTGTTCAGCCCAAGAAGAGTCATCCTTAACCGTTGAGAGTTTGAAAGGGACCCTAGACTAGTTGAAAGCTACCTTTAGACTCAAACATAGGTAACAGGCCACTTGGATGATGATTCTAGGCAGATAGATGATGAGTGCATTATGGCGAGCCAGAGGAGATGGAACAACCTCCCTCACAGCCTCAAGAATAGGGAGTACCATACTCCAGAAAGACTAATGGGTGCATTGGAAAGGGCACCATTATACAAGAGGGCCATGTAGGCCAAAAAGATCCAATGGTTGGGACTAATGCTCAGCCCACCTTTGCTATTGGGGCTGAATGATGAAGAGGACACAGATGCAGAAGATAGAGAATGGGATAATGCAAAAAATAATAATGGTTTTTACCCACTTGGGGAAACTCCCACACTTCTTCCTCGGGATATCAAGGGGGCTGTCAAAGCCTTGAAGGAAATGCGGGAGGAGGATTAGTCGCTTAGAGGATGAGCAACCATTCAGTGGGGGGGTGATGATGAGCTCCATCATTAGACATATTTGGATGGCTTAATGGTCACCTTTTTGCCTTCTTAGATCTCTTTTTCTTGTTTTTTTATTATTATTTGGCTTTATGATGCTATTATAGGTGGTGATTAAGGCTAACATACTCTAAGTGCCTAATATGAGGTTGAGTGCAGAAAATCATGAATTATTTAGCATTTTTATAAGGATTTTATCAGAAAGGCTTGGAGGAGACAACAAGGAGAAATTAGTGGAGGATTGTCCACCCTCCTTAATTCCTCGTAGCTACCACACCTTTTTTATTCACAAAACGCTTGAAAACCTTTAAAGTTTGACCTCTGCCCTTTTCTCCTCGGTTCTCCCGCTACCATACATCACAATTTCATTTCACACCTTTTTCCATTTTTCTTTAAGACTTACTGCAATCTCTTTTCACAATCGCACTTTGTCGTGTTTTCCTCTTTTCCTTTAACACTTACCGCTCTTTTTTTCTGATTGCGATATTGCCATATCTCATATCGCAAATCGCAATATTTTCCCTTTCCCTTAAGACTTACCTCTACCGTACTTCGCAAATTGCACTTCGCATGGTTTAGTTTTTTTTTCTTTAAACACTTACCGCTCATTTTCGCCGATGCGATATTACTGCCGCATCGCAAATTGTAAACCGCAACTCTTTCCCTTTTCTCTTAACACTTACCACTCGCTTTCACTGATTGCGATATTGTGAAATCGCAACTCGCAGTTCACATTATTTTCCATCTTATTTTAACATTTACGGCTCGCTTTAGCCGATTGTGATAATGTGAAATTGCAAATCCCACTTCACATTGTTTTCCCTTTTCTTTTAACACTTACCGCTCACTTTTGCCGATTGCAATATTGCGAAATCACAAATCGCACTTCACAACATTTACCCTTTTATTTTAAGACTTACCGCTCCGATCTGCCAATTGCGATATTGCGATCGCGCTCCGCCGTCGTTCCCACCACCACGTCACCCATCGCACTTCGCACTTTGCACCGTTTAGTTGGTTTTCATTAATACTTACCGCTCTTTCCACCGATTTTGATATCGCATTTCGCATGTCGTAGCCTTTTCCCCGTTTCACTTCACACTTCGTAGTTCTTACCTTATCACACTTCACATTTCTCTCTTGCTCCTAAACATTACTTCCGTTATCCCTTTAATTTTGCGATATTGCGATTGCGATATGGCATATCGCGTATTGCAACTTTTGCTGCATCACATCTCTGCCATCACACTTTTCAAATTATTCAGCTCCAAATCATTTTTGCACTATAATAAAGTTCTAATAAGGTTTAAACCCCCACTTTCCACTTCTAAGCCTTGTGTCGTGTACTTAAGCCCTCCATTAGCCTCTTTATCCCTTTTCTTCCTTCCAAGTTGCAAATTAGCACTTTTTCAATTAGAATTAAGTCATGGATAGCTTATCTGTATGGATAGAAGCATGATAGATAGACCATACGATATGTAGAGTTCATTTAGCCGTTTGGCCAAGTTAAGTGTGGTTTAAAATTAGTTTCTTTTCTGCCGTTTATTTTTTAGCAAGTTAAATTACTTTCTTTTCTGTCATTTCTTTTCTATAAATTAAATTAGTTTCATTCTTTTCATTTCTTTTCATCAATTTAGTTTAGTTTCCTTCCTGTCATTTCCTTCCAGCAATTTAATTTCCAGTTCTTATCATAGTTTAAGAAATAACACCCTTTCGTAAAGTAGAAGAGGATGACATGAGAATAATGCATCTGTTGTGTATATAGCACTGTCACCTTAAATTTTGTACGAACCCCGGGTTGATAAAGTAAATTAGGGCAGCCCCTGGGAGTTGCAACAATCTTGGTGCAATACCAAGGCTCACCAGTATCACAGTCCATCCTTATAGCTTGTTGCAACAACCCCATTCTTGAACACAATCTATGCAACAAAACTGCTTCCTTTCTTGCATGAGTGGTTGCCATGTATTCTGCCTCTGTAGTTGAAAGAACCACTACAGACTGTGTTTTATTCATCCAACAAACTGGACCCCAAAATAGGCTAAACACATACCCACTTGTAGATCTTCTTTTTTCCAGATCTCTAGCCCAGTTTGCATAAAAAAAAAAAACGGATATCCAAAAATCTATCCAATCCTGGTCTTTCCTTATAGCACAAGCCATAATCACTACTGCCACGCATATATATGAAAACCTCTTCACTGATGTGCAATGATCCTTCCCTGGTTTTAACATAAACCTGCTCAATACTCCCACTGCATGTGCAATGTCTGGTATAGTACAAACCATTTCATACATCAGGCTACCCACTGCACTTGCATATGGAACACGGGACATATCCTCCTGTTCTTCTTGTGCCTTGGTACACTGTTCAGTAGATAGATTTACACCTACAGGAATAGGAACCTTCACCGATTTACTATTCTACATATTGAACCTTGACAATATTGTCTCGAAATACTTCCTATGGTTTAACCAGAGCTTCCTCTTTGCCCAATCTCTCTTAATTTCAATGCCCAAAATATAGTTTGCAACACTAAGATCTTTCAGGTCAAATTTGGAAAATAATTGGGTCTTCAAATCTTGGATTATTTCTTTGTCATTTCCAATCAGAAACATATCATCCAAACATAATACCAAATAAATAACACGGTCACCAATTAATTTAAAATACACACAGTGATCCTCTTTGCTTCTGGTGAAGCCAAGTCCCCATATATAGGTATCAAATTTCGGATACCACATCCTTGGTGACTGTTTTAACCCATACAAAGATTTTTTTAACCTACATACTAGTTCTTTCCTACCCTTCACTACAAAGCCTTCAGGTTTCTTCATGTAGATCTCCTCTTCCAGATCCCCTTGAAGAAATGTTTTCTTCACATCCATCTGTTCTACCTCAAAATAAAATGCAGCAGTAACATATAAAATTAATCTAATAGAAGTAACCTTGGAAACAAGAGAAAAAATATCACCAAAATCAATTCTTGGCACCTGGGAATAACCTTTTGCTACCAACCGAGCTTCGTATTTCTCCACCTTGCCTTCTACATTCATTTTATTCTTAAACACCTATTTTGTCTCGATGGTCTTCCTTCTAGTCAAAAAATCCACTAGATCCCATGCCTCATTTTTGTGCAAGGATGTCATTTCTTCAACCATGGCCTCCTTCTAGAGTTTTCAATCCTCTGAATCCACTGCCTCACTGACAGTGCAGGATGATCATGATTGATAGTTAAAAATTTGAACAAAAGGCAGATGGACTATACCTTTCTAGCTGCCTTCTTTCCCAAAATTATCTTCTCATAGCTATATTTTATGGGTCTTCCTCTTCTAAATCTTATTCTATTGTAGAGTCTGATTCATCCTCCTTTAGCTCAAACTCTATCTTCTCATGTTCCTTTGGTAGGAATTCATGTTTAACAACATCTTTCACCTCTCTAAACACCACATCTCGGTTGTACACAACCTTCCTTGTTTCTTGGTTCCAAAGCTTGTAACCTTTTAAACCATCTTTATACCCAATAAAGATGAACCTTTCAGATTTATTATCCAACTTGGTCCTTTTCTCCTCTAGAACATGTGCATATTCATCACATCCAAATACCCTCATATGTGAAAGAGAGGGTTTCTCATTGTTAGGGTCCTATAATAATAGGATTCATAATTTTTGAATTGACTTTGATTAGTCTTGTAAATATGTACATACTTTGCTTTCTGCAAACTGTTTTCCCATATCAGAAAAATAAAAAAAAATGTAAAGAGGGTAAAAGTCCTAAAAGAAAAATAAAAGGACTTGAAAGCAAAAATATGAAAAAGAATATGAAAATGGACCTGAAACAAAAAGAGATAAAAAATAAAACATGAAAGCGATGCAAATCCAAATGCCACTACAATTCACTTTTACTGCAAAACAAATATTGTGTGCAACTTGTTAAAATGCCACAATCCATGAAGGTCAAGCAGCTTAATCTTGACCTCTCATGCTTTAAATTTCATGTTGTTAGATAGAGAATAAATATCTAGCCAAACAGTTTAATCTTGGCAGATCAGTAATTAGGTAGAGAATAATAAGGAGCTCAACAGCTTAATCCGAGCCCTCGGAAGAAATAAGGATTGAATTAGCTAGTTTGTTGTTTTAAAAGAAAAATGGATAAGGGTTCGTAAGCTCAAATGCACCCATGTAAATGAAGAAATTTTTTTAGGGTAGCAGATGGGTAGGTACAAGCAGTTTTTACAATCATGGATAAGTAGAAAATTGGTCATTTCATTTACTAACTTCCTTCAAAAATCATCCCCTTATAAAAATACTCCTTCCCCTCCATTTTCATTCTTTCCCCTTAATTTTTCCCTTTTTCCCATTATCATCCATTTTCCTTTGCAAAATACCTTTTCCTAAGCTAAAAACACATTTTACTTAAGAAAATTAAAAGCCCTTTACCTAATTTCCCTTTACTCAAAAAATACCCAAAAAACTCAAAAAATAGGTTTTATCCTAAATTAAATGATTTAATATTTTCTGGGTCCCACAATGAAAGAATTCTCTCTCGACATAATCTTTTACATTATACTTAGTTTAAATGCACACCTCGCAAATGCATTTCTTTATTAACATTAAATTATGTATTAACCCCCTATATATACCTTTTAGCCCGTATTAATATAATTCATTTATAATATATCCCAAACCATATTTTTTATTTACTTATGTTTTATTTCCCCCACATGTTATATAATCCCGCCATCCCATAGGTTAAATTATTAAAACATGTTAATTATTCTGGTCCCAATGTATATATATATATATATATATTTATATATATATATATATATATATATATATATATATATATATATATATATTCCCCGCCAGTTATAATATCACACTTACCCACATCCCATTTGTTAAATATAAATAACCTTCGCCTATCATAATTCACTCCTGACTATGTATTAAACCTTAGTTTAAATACATATAAACCTCCCACGTCATTGAAACCCCAGGCCCCATGCCATCAAACCTTACAACTCTATCGCACAATTCGAGCCATCCGATCTTCATCCGCCAGATCCGACCACCAGTATTCCCTATCGCACATTCCTTAGCATGATAATTAACATACCCCAAGGCTTGCGATAAGCGTGTTTTTTGGGCTTTCTCTCCCCTCTACGTGTCTTAATCATATTGGATCGCACCAATCAAACCAATTATGCTTACTACCTTTAAAGCCTACGAAAACTGCTTGGCTGTTTTTTCCTCCCCCGCGATCAAACCAGTCATATATTTGAATTGAATGCTAAATCAATGCATTCACTGTTGAACGAAAATTCTTATAAATCGCATATTTTCACTCTTTTTACTTTTCTGTTACCGTTTTCACGCAAAAGAAGCATTGCAGATCGAAACAAATGTTGCCGACTCCATTTTAAAGCCAAATTGAAATAGAATTTACCAATTCTATCACTAAAAACATTGCAGAAGTTATCCAAGTGCTTATAAAGACCAACATATATTCCGAAAGCTTTCTGCAACCTCAGAAACCCTCCTGCAAAACAAAACTTCAGTTTTCCCAGGTATTCTTTAGAAGCATGGACCCATTCATCAAACTAAAGAAGTAATACATTAAATCAAATTATTTAGGAGATTTGAACCTAAATTAAACCTCGTTGCTTCCTAAATCCTTTAATCTGTAAACCCTGAGCAATCCTTTTCATAGATTCTGAAGCTTTGGACTGATTTAAACATAGATTTTGATTTATTGAAGCCATCTATAGACCTTAAAAAGCCTTTTGTGACCTTCAAACCCTTTCCTTCAGACCCTAGGCATCCTTTTTGCATAAAATTGATGTCTTTAAATTATTTTTTTATCATAGAGAGTACATTATAAGCCCTAGATATCATTTGCAGAAGCTCTAAGGTATTAAGATTGGTTTTTATAGAGATTACTATTTGGTTAATTAAATGAGTTTAAAACCTTTTTGCAGACAATAGATAGCCCATGTTTTATCCAAATCCTTTTGTAAACTGTTAAAACTTCCAGAGGTGTTCCTACAAGCCTAAATCATTGTTTCTAAGGTCAAAAGAGTATTGAAATTGATAGATCAATAAAAAAAATGGCTTATAAAAACATTCTAGTAGTCAACCCTCTACAACCCCCTATTCTAGATGTAGAGCACCTTCCCCTCACTGATACAGAATTCAAGATTACTGATACAGTGACAGAACTCAACCTTCTTGAGCTCCATTGTTGGAGCCAAGAAAAATCCCTAAATCAGGCTGATGAAGTGTTCATCTAGGGGTCAAATTTGCTAAAATATGTTGTTCCTCATACTTACCAATTCCCAAAAGTAATCAGACTCTGCCAATCATGCTACTCTCCTTATCAAAGAGCCATAGTAAACCCTGAAAAATAAGTCTTTTTTACTATTATAGCAGATTCAATCAAACAAATGCTTCAGATACAACCTGGACCAAATGAAGTTCCTTTGTCCATCGGAGCCTTCACTCAGTTATACATGGATCTGGACTTCCCCAAGAGGTTCCAGATTTTTCAGACCTTCATGCCTTCTTATGTAGAAATTCCCAAGATAAATCCTCCATACTCTTCTGCTAAATTTTCTAAAAGGACAAGACATATCATTTCCATGTTTTCTTTCATTCTTGGCTATTTTACAGATGAACATGTTGATGTTGCAATGCTTGGTTTCCTGTCTAATTTTACACCTGGTTATCCTCTTGCTACTATTTTTAACTTTTCCCAATACCTTGCTGACAGTATGCATGAGAAGTTGGTTAAAATGCCTTCTAAAGGTGTTTTCAAGTACTCCTCATTCCTATTTCATATGTTCTTATACTTTCAGTCTGAGAAGTTTCCTATAAATATTCAGAGGATTGATGTGCAAGGAAATCCATAATCATTCATCTTTTGGACTTTCTTGATAAGGAAATATTCAAATAAGTTCACCTATACAGATTCTATAGATTCCTTCATTCATCCTATATTTAATTTTCTGAACAACAGTATACTACCCAGAATTAGTAATGAAATCAAGAAGGTGCTGCAATTGTCAGAGCATAATAGGACAGGTGATTGGTACTTGCACCAAAATCACATTGAAATAAGAGTTTATGGATCAAGTCTTATCCCTTATAAACTGCCCAAATACCTCCCTATGAGGTTATTTTCCCTGGAATACATAAGGCAGATTCTAAATTCAGATGTAGTTAATTTCTTAATAGCAAAGAAGAAAACACAGTTCAAGTTGAAGAACCAAGTTGGCCCTTTTATCTATAATAGTAGAGAGGCAGGTCCAGAAGCAGAAATTTTTTTACAAGAGTTCAAATTGAGTCCTAGTTTCCTATCGTATTTTGATCCCCTTGGTGTTATTAGTAAAATGAGAGTTAAATGCAAATTAACTCCATATGTACATGAAAAGAAGCGAGAGATTGAAAAATTCTCAAACCAATCTGAATGGTTAGAGAACACATTGGTAGAGGCAGGAAAGAAAAGTGATACTAGTCAAACTTTGCAAACTCCAGCCCAAGAAGACAGAAATGTAAAGAGAATCAGAGAGGACATGGATATCAAAGAAAGATACAAAGAAATCAAAGCCATAAATGAAGAAATTAAGACAGAAATATATTCTCAGTATCTGAAACAAACTCCTGGCATCCATAATAGGCTACTTTCATCCTTTGACTATAAGAATAAAAAAAATCAGATGTCATTTCTTCAACCTATAGTTCAGACTCCTAATTCATCCTCAGATTACAAAAAGATAGATTTCAAATTCCCAGTCCAGGATATTCATCCTCTGGATCAAATTGAATTTCATAAGCAGGAAGTGGAGATGATTTATTCTACAATTACCACCAAGGCCATGAGTGCACAAAAAATACAAAACACCCTGGTAAATGTCAGAGACCGGCTCAAATAAAAGAAAGCATCTTCACAGGCAAAGGACACTAGAATTAAATCCTTGGAAGAACTAGTAATTGAATTAGGATGTGATCCTAAAAATGTAAAAGTTGCAGAAGAGTTGATCAAGAAGAAAAATGTAGACATTGCTGCATTAAAGAAACAACTAAAGCTGCCCCCTATAGAACATCCTCAAGCCAAGGAGGTCTTACAGGATACCAATCAGAAAGATGAGATGATGAATCTCATTTTACAGTTAACAGCTCAAATAAAGGAAATGGAAATTGAAATGGACAAGTTGGTCCAGGAAAAATAAGCCAACAAATCAGAGGAAGTTCCTGCCACTTTCATCCCTATAGTCACAACAATTGTACCTTCTACTTTGGCATAATCACTGGCTCCTAATGTACCAGTGGCCACATCACTTCCAGTTACTTCATCTACAAATTCAGCCACAGAATCTTCAGCAACAACAGAACAACATTCAGATGAAGAAAGAAAACTAGTAAAGGCTATGCAAGATATGTCTTTTCAGACTAATGAGATAAATAGACCAAAAGAAAAGCTCAAAAATCTTGAAGATGCAAAGAAAATTGCTTAAATAAATGCTAATAATGAAGAACAAAAATCCAACAGATTGAATGAGAAACTGAAAAAATTAGAAAAAGAACTGGCACTGAACGAACCAATGGCACATGTCAAGCAGCAGTTATGGTTCAATATCATTGAAGCAGTCAATGATATTTGGCCATCCATCTAGGTAATATATGAGCAAAAATACCTAGTAAAATCAGCAAGAGAAGTAATTCAGAAGATCAAAGAAGAGCTTAGAAAGAAACCTAAAGAAGCTCTTGAAATCATCAAGTTTCTAAATTATAAAAATAGACAAGAGCTAGAAGAGATTGGAATTAATGATAGAACAGAGACCATCCTAGAAGTTAGGAAGGTAATATCTAAGAAGAATTTGATGATACAATTAGAAGATAAATGCCAAAACATGGAGGTTGCTATCACAAGGTTTATGATCAAGATTGATGTTCTAAGGCAAAAGGCCTTCCCAATCCTCTAGTTATTAATTATAGATTAATGAAGCAAGATGATTATGATAAAAATATAAGAGAGCTTTCCAGAGAAAAAGTGAACAATTCAACCTTACAGGGAAGGTGCTCTACAAGAATTTTGAGAATTTTGTTTACTTACAGCATGAACTAAAACACTTATTTGTGAACAAGCCAACATTCTCAAAGTACACTGAAGCTGATAAAAATTTCAGAAGGGTGATGAAGATAAAATTGCCAGAGGAAGAATTCTGGGAAAAATTGACTAATTTACTATGAAATCAGATTACAATGAGCACAGAGCAGTGAAAGTCAAAACAGAGCTTGTTGTTTTTACATCAGAATTTATAGTTTTTCAGTGAAAGAGTATCAGGATAAAGAGTATCAATTCAAGGTCAAATTTTAAAAGTTAAATTCAAAGAAGAATTGCAAAGTAGAGATGAATATGCCAGTGTGAAAGACACCTCACTGTCCAGCTGCAGCTTCGTTGAACAACAAAGAGAGAAAGGAGTAACAAAATCAAGACAACAAACCATTTATTTCAATAAAAAAGGGACAACTAGCATTAGTTAGGAAGCTGTCAGTATCTTCTTGCATGAAGATATTTCTTTTCCATGAATTATTCCTAAGTTTATTCTAGGATATTTTGTATGATTTTTTGTATAAATACTTCTCATTTAGACGTATTGAGTGTGGATGAATTGCTAAACATTTTTTTAGTTGTACTATTATGAAACTAAGGTTTGTTGTACCAATTTCAAGTCAGCAGACTGGATTAAGGAAATAAAGCATCATATTACAGGATTCATGTGTTGAGCTACTACAGTGAAGTATTTTCACTTGTTTCTTTGTCAATTTCTTATGTTTTTCATCAATACTTGAATGTGTTCTAAATCTAAATGATAAATCAGAATTGTTATTTCAGAATATGTTAAAAGCACTATGTTTTTATTGATTATCATTTATATGATTTCCACTGATATCTATATTAGGGAACCCTTAATTGCTCCCTAGTTTCGATTGACCTCTACCTTTTCACTCATAATCCAGATTTAAGAACCCTTAATTCCTCTTTTATCCCGATTAAAACCATTTTCACCATCAACCTTGAAGATCTGAAGTAACTCCGCTATCTTGCCCTGTAAACATTTCCCTTTAGAACTTGATCCTAATCTGATTGCTTGACACATTGACTCCATTAGCCCAATGGAATACATATCCACATCTATCCATCTAAGTAAGTGATTTCACCACCAAATCAAATCAAAACCAAAAACCAATTTACCCTACATAACTAGCCTAAAATCAAATACAATCAACAAAGATAAATCATATAGAGAGAGCCCTCTCTGAGCATTAGAAAGGCTAGATCCTAAGGCTTAAAAGTAGGTTTGTGGTTACCTCTAATATTCTTTAAACTAAAATAAAAAATCTCACAAATTTTGAGAATTATTGGAGTGGTAACATATCGGCGACTCCATTGTGGAACTAACCAATCCTTAGTTTTTAAATAGATCTTAAAGGAAATATTTGCACTTATATTTTCACCTTAAGATTGTTTTTAAAAATTTGTGAGTACAATTTCATAAAAAATTGTAATTCTGGCTTCCAGAAGAGTTTACTATACCAGGTCCAATCCAGATCCACAAATTTTTGTCATAGTAGATAATATTGACAGAATTGGAAAGAAAAACAAAAGAGTAGAAGATTTACGTAATAAGATTTCATTGATCAAAGAAAATTCTCTTCCAAATAAATTATCAAGTTTACAAGACATCGAATTTGATTTAAATTTTGAACAGTCTTTGTTTAGAACTAAATCAAAAAGTGACTTACATAAGGGTAAAATTCCGAAATTGGGTTACACTTTTGTGAGAATCGGGGGCAAAAAACTTGTTTTCTCAATAATTCGGCCGAACTTTCAAAATTAGTTCGGCCGAACTCATTCCGCCCTTTACATTGACGGCATACTGACAGCATGGGAAAACAGATTTTTGGGCGAAGATAGGAAAACCGGCAACAAAAGTTCGACCGGACTATTAGTTCAACCGAACTTTTAAAATAGTTCGGTCAAACTCGTATTTTATAAATATATCTGCGTGAAAACTTTTATAGGTTTCTTGTTTACATCTGTCTCACGCGTCTATCTGTCTAGGTGTTGTTGTTGCTCTGTTGTGCTCTGTGACTTTTTCTGTTGCTCTGTTGTGCTCTGTTGCTCTGTTGCGCTCTGTGATTTTTGTTGATTTGCAGTTGCACCGCGACGACGAGGTGATTTTTTTTATTTGCAGTTGCGCCGCAATGACGAGGTGATTTTTGTTGATTTGCAGTTGCAGTTGCTCTTTTTTTTGTAATTTTGTTTTGTTGATATTTTTTGGTTTGATTTTAATTTTTTTTTTTTTTTTTGCAGGGAATTTGGTCTGCGTCTTCCACGACGTGTTCAGGGATCACCCGACTTCGTCCTCGTTTTGGCTTCGTTTGCGAATTTATGTGAATTTCCAAGTATGAAACCAGATTCCTATACACCATACACCAGGACCTGTAATGCAAGAAATTATTTTGCTAAAATTGAAAGTAAGGTTGCATGAAGGTAGTTCCAGTAGTTGTCATCATTTGTACTTGTGATATTACAGTTAAAAACATGATGATTCTTAGTTCTGCATCCTCTCAAAGTATGTTGCTCCTATTGAGTAACTAGTAATAATTGTTGAAGCTCATCATAAGCTGGATCCTCTATCTTTCCATAATAGATACTAGTTTTAATTCATATCGACCTATGTAAAAGTTATATGCTAGTAATTACTAATAAAGTATGGTCCTCTATCTTACCATAACTAATTAACAACTTAATTACTCATATCTATGTATCTATGTTTATAGCTCAATGTAATCATATATTATGTTTCCTGTATTCTGTAATTGCAACACAACCTTTAATGGTAATAATACTAATAGAAAATCAGCTCTAGTGAGATCAGTAAGTTGTAATCATTTGTATCAAGTGTTACGTATTCTCTGTAATTTCACCTATACTATTCTCTAAGTGTAATCTTAGGGATCATTACACGAGTAGAACTAAGCAATAACTATAATGAAAATCATATCCATCTATCCTATATCCTGCTATATTGATACATGTGATAGGTAAGTTATAATACTGAATATAGAGTTGTTACCCTTCGATCTTCTATGTTTCCATATTAGCTTAGAGCTTGATAAGGTTGGTATTCAACTTCATTATGGAGATAAGCATAGTGAGTGTTAGACATACCTGTACCCATTGAGCTATGAAACACATTAGATAGTTAGTCATCAATATGAGCTTAGAGGCTGTGATATCATGCAAATAAGGCACATATACGAGCTTGGTTGATTCAAACACAACAAAATACACTGCCTGCTAATTTAGATTGCCCCAATATCCATTCGATAGAGTTAGCATCAACATAATTATCTGTATCATCATCGTCGTCATCATTTTTTGTCTCATGTTCCACTGATTCTTTTGGAACATCTTCTATCTCATTATCATGGGTTATCTCAACAACGTCCTCTATAACAACTCCTTGTGTCTGATTATCGATAAATAGTACATTTTTCAGATGAAACCCATAAATCGTGCATACTATTTTGGAAGGAAAATAATAATAAAAATTGGAAAATCAATAGCTAGTATTTCTGCTCTTTTTTTTTGTCAAACAGAAAAAACTCAAGCTTATATAATGTGTCAGTTCATATTACTAACTTGAAACTGTCATACATAAATCTTCATTGATAAGTATGCTTGATAAAAACCTAACATATCTTAACTATTCTATCATCTGTCATATAGTTCGAGTAGTTGTCATCATTTGTACTTGTGATATTATAGTTAAAAACATGATGATTCTTAGTTATACAGCCTCTCAAAGTATGCTACCTGCTAATTTAGATTTCCCCAATCTCCATTCGATATATTCATCATCAACATAACTGTCTGTATCGTCATCATCGTCTTCATTGTTTGTCTCATGTTCCACGGATTATTCTGGAACATCTTCTATCTCATTATCATGGGTTATCTCAACATTTTCCTCTATAACTTTTGTATGATTATCGATAAATCATACATTTTTCAGATGAAACCCATAAATCATGCATATTATTTGGGAAGGAAAATAATAATAAAAATTGGAAAATTAGTAGCTAGTATTTTTGCTTCTTTTTTTTCAGACATAAAAAACTCTGGCTTATATAATGTGCTAGTTCATATTACTAACTTGAAACTGTCATACATAAATATTCATTTATAATTGAGTTTGATAAAAACTTAACATTCCTTAACTATTTTATCATCTGTCATATAGTTCCAGTAATTGTCATCATTTGTAATTGTGATATTACAGTTAAAAACATGATGATTCTTAGTTTTGTAGCTTGGCTCTTAGCTACATAGATGGGTGGGTTTGGGAATGTGGTTCACATGAACAATAATAGGGAATGGATTTAGTGGAAACCTTTTATAAGATCAGGACACAAACAATGAGATAGAGAAAAAAACCTTTTATATTCAATGTAAAACACATGCATTAACTTATAATTGTGATATTTTCCCTTCTTTCCAACTTAGTCCATCCTTCTAGAAAAATCCCTTTTAATGAAGCAGATATATCCATAGTGATCCACTGATATTTTTTCACCAACAAATATTCCATTTTGGACTTATATATCTCAAAATTATGCTCATTGAATTTATGTATCTATATCTTTAAATTACTCAACTATTTTATTACACCATAGGAATCATTTCGATATATCTCCCATTTTAATGGGGTCTATCACATTTCTAGAAAAACACATTCGCCATAAATTTTCCCATTGAAACCAAAAGTAATTTGATGCAAAACATAGGTTTTAACCTTATATAGTTAATTGTTACAAACATATTCTTAATAAAATGAAAAATATTCAATGTAAAACACATGCACATTAACATATAATTGTGATATTTTCCCTTCTTTCCAACTTAGTCCATCCTTCTAGAAAAATCCCTTTTTAATGAAGCAGATATATCCATAGTGATCCACTGATATTTTTTCACCAACAACTATTCCATTTTGGACTTATATATCTCAAAAATATGCTCATTGAATTTATGCATCTATATCTTTAAACTACACAACTATTTTATTACACCATATGAATCATTTCGATATATCTCCCATTTTAATGGGGTCTATCACATTTCGAGAAAAACACATTAACCATAAAAGTTTCCCATTGAAACCAAAAGAGATTTGATACAAAACATAGGTTTTAGCCTTATATAGTTGATTGCTTCAAATAGATTCTTAATAAAATGAGAAATATTCAATGTAAAACACATGCATTAACATATAATTGTGATATTTTCCCTTCTTTCCAATTTAGTGGACATCCTTCTAGAAAAATCCCTTTTAATGAAGCAGATATATCCATAGTGATCCACTAATATTTTTTCACCAACAACTATTTCATTTTGGACTTGTATATCTCAAAACTATGCTCATTGAATTTATGCATCTATATCTTTAAACTACTCAACTTTTTATTAAACCATATGAATCATTTCGATATATCTCCCATTTTAATGGGGTCTATCACATTTCGAGAAAAACACATTAGCCATAAAAGTTTCCCATTGAAACAAAAAGTAATTTGATACAAAACATAGGTTTTAACCTTATATAGTTAATTGTTTCAAATAGATTCTTAATAAAATGAAAAATATTCAATGTAAAACACATGCACATTAACATATAATTGTGATATTTTCCTTTCTTTCCAACTTACTCAATCCTTCTAGAAAAATCCCTTTTTAATGAAGCAAATATATCCATAGTGATCCACTGATATTTGTTCACCAACAACTATTCCATTTTTGACTTATATATCTCAAAACTATGCTCATTGAATTTATGCATCTATATATTTAAACTACTCAACTATTTTATTACACCATAGGAATCATTTCGATATATCTCCCATTTTAATGGGGTCTATCACATTTCGAGAAAAAACACATTAGCCATAAAAGTTTCCTATTGAAACCATAAGTGATTTGATACAAAACATAGGTTTTAACCTTATATAGTTAATTGCTTCAAATAGATTCTTAATAAAATGAAAAATATTCAATGTAAAACACATGCATTAACATACAATTGTGATATTTTCCCTTCTTTCCAGCTTAATGGAAATCCTTCTAGAAAAATCCCTTTTAATGAAGTAGATATATCCATAGTGATCCACTGATATTTGTTCACAAACAACTATTACATTTTGGAATTTTATATCTCAAAACTACGCTCATTGAATTTATGCATCTATATTTTTAAACTACTTGAAACTATTTTATTACACCATAGGAATCATTTCGATATATCTCCCATTTTAATGGGGTCTATCACATTTCGAGAAAAACACATTAGCCATAAAAATTTCCCATTGAAACCAAAATTAGTTTAATACAAAAAGAAAAAACACATAAGCCATAAAAGTTTCCCATTGAAACGAAAAGTGATTTGATACAAAACTTATGGGGTTTGTATATATAATTCATTATTCAAACTGATTCTTAATGAAATGAAAAGAAATATTCAATGTAAAACACATGCACATTAACATATAATTGTGATATTTTCCATTCTTTCCAACTTAGTGGACATCCTGCTAGAAAAATCCCTTTTAATGAAGTAGATATATCCATAGTGATCCACTGATATTTGTTCACAAACAACTCTTCCATTTTGGACCTTTATATATCAAAACTATGCTCATTGAATTTATGCATCTATATTTTTAAACCTTGTTCTTCGCTACTGTGGAATCATGGTCTATGTCTCCCATTTTAATGAAGGATACTATCATTACGAGAAAACATAATAGCCATAAAAGTTTCCCGTTAAAATAAAACTGGTAGTCTGACTTATAGGTTTTAACCTTATGTGATTAATTGTTTGAAAAAGATTCTTAATAAAATGAAAAATATTCAATGTAAAACACATGCGCGTTAACATATAATTGATATTTTCCACTTGTAACTTAGTCCATCCTTCTACGGTCACTACTTAGGTAGTGTATCCATATTGATCCGCTGATATTTGTAATAATATTAATTTGATTATATGTCATTGTGTCATTGGTTGTACTATATGTTTCAACTATCTAACCTGTTTCACCATAGGAATCGTTTCGATATATCTCCCATTTTAATGGGGTATATCACATTTTGAGAAAAACACATTAGCCATAAAAGTTTCCCATTGAAACCAAAATTGATTTGATACAAAACATAGGTTTTAACCAAGTATATAGTTAATTGTTTCAAATAAATTCTTAATAACATGAAAAATATTCAATGTAAAACACATGCACATTAACATATAATTGTGATATTTTCCCTTCTTTCCAATTTAGTGGACATCCTTCTAGAAAAAACCCTTTTAATGAAGCAGATATATCCATAGTGATCCACTGATATTTTTTCAGCAATAACTATTTCATTTTGGACTTATATATCTCAAAACTATGCTCATTGAATTTATCTATATCTTTAAACTACTCAATTATTTTATTTCACCATAGGAATCATTTTGATATATCTCCCATTTTAATGGGGTCTATCACATTTCAAGAAAAACACATTAGCCATAAAAGTTTCCCATTGAAACCAAAATTGATTTTATACAAAACATAGGTTTTAACCTTCTATAGTTAATCGTTTCAAATAGATTCTTAATAAAATGAAAAATATTCAATTTAAAACACATGCATTAACATATAATTGTGATATTTTCCCTTATTTCCAACTTAGTGGACATCCTTCTAGAAAAATCCATTTTAATGAAGCAGATATATCCATAGTGATCCACTGATATTTGTTCACAAAAAAAGTGTTCCATTTTGGACTTTTATATCTCAAAACTATGCTCATTGAATTTATGCATCTATATCTTTAAACTACTTGAAACTATTTTATTACACCATAAGAATCATTTCGATATATCTCCCATTTTAATGGGGTCTATCACATTTCGAGAAAAACACATTAGCCATAAAAGTTTTCCATTGAAACCAAAAGTAATTTTATAAAAAACATATGTTTTAACCTTATATAGTTAATTGTTTCAAATATATTCTTAATAAAATGAAAAATATTCAATGTAAAACACAGGTACATTAACATATAATTGTGATATTTTACCTTCTTTCCAACTTAGTCCATCCTTCTAGAAAAATCCATTTTAATGAAGCATATATATCAATAGTGATCCACTTATATTTGTTCACCAACAACTATTCTATTTTGGACTTATATATCTCAAAACTATTCTCATTTTTTCCCAAAAACATCTTTTTGGGGCACTACCCCTGAACACCTGTGTGTGGGGAATTTTTGGTCTATATGAAAACCTAAAGTGGGGGTCCTTTCTGCCCATTTTATTCCCACCACTATGCTGAGAAAAATATATAGTGCATGGGGGTATTCACATAAATAATATAACACATACCAAACATCCAATAATTCTCCTTAATGTGACCATAAATGTTGCAATGGTTACAATTATTTCTACTACCCTTCCATGGATGTGTAGTGGCTATTTTATTCTTATCCTCCTATTTCCAGTTCTTATTCCCCTCCTTCAAAGCTTCTTGGTGCTATTTTTCCTTCAAACCACTTAAGTACCATTTATTTTGGCCTATGGTTTCTAGATAATGTGCGTATACACATGGCTCATACATTATCCTTAGCTTGGAAAGAATCACTTGTTTTTGTAGATGGTTATATAGAACTCACATATACTTAAGGAGTACATTTGGTCCCTTGGGAAATATATCCGATAATATGACCATATTTTTGAACTTAGTACACTCTTATACACCCTTATGTCTACGTAAAGTAGTGTGAGTGATTCCACAGGTCCTCTACACACTTCATAGGGTATAATTGGGACAGGTAGTGTTAACTTCTACAAGTTCTATAATTAGAGTCTGTAAAGGGCCAGGTAACCTCTGGATCTCATCTTTTATGAAAGGTGACAAATCCAGTAAATTCCCCTACAGTCAATCTCTGGAATAGATCTAAATAGAAGTTCTTCATTCTAATATCGATAAACCACAACCACTTTAAGGGAATCTGTGTACATGTGCCATTTCTCCCATAAATTCTTAGGCAAAGTTTTTAAAGCATACATGTCATGTTCGCTTTCTCCCATTAAATTTAAAGCATGTTTTTTGTAAGTGCATAAAATAATTTTGCAAACCATGTAAATGTCATTTCTCCCACGAACTAAAGGCTTTCTCTCATTAATTCAAGGAAAAATTTAAGGCCTAAAAATTGAACCTAAAGTGGCTGAACTCTCATAGGATTTTGAGCTTCCATAGGATTTTAGTCTATTTGTTGAGTGTTAACTTCTACAAGTTCTAAAGGCAGGGTCTGTAAAGGGCCAGGTAGCCTCTGGATCTCATCTTTTCTCAAAGGTGACATATCCAGTAAATTCCCATGACAGTCAATCTCTGTAATAGATCTAAATATAAGTTCTTCATTTTAATATCCATAAGCCACTACCACTCTAAGGCAAACCTTGTACATGTGTCATTTCTTCCTTCTCCCATAAAATTTTAGGCAATATTTAAGGCATGTGTCATTTCTATTTCATTTCTCCCACAAACTCATAAAGGTGTGACTTTTGACAAAACTAGTTGTTTTAGTAAGTGCATAAAATAATTTTGCAAACCATGTAAATGTCATTTCTTCCACAGAATAAAGGCTTCCTCCCATTAATTCAAGGCAAACTTTAAGGCCTAAAAACTGAACCTAAAGTGGCTGAACTCTCATAGGATAGTACCCCTCAAACTCAAGGCTTTCCCCCATTATTTCAAGGCAAACATTAAGGTCTAAAAACTGAACGTTGTTTTAGTAAGTGCATAAAATAATTTTGCAAACCATGTAAATGTCATTCTCCCACAAAATAAAGGCTTCCTCCCATTAATTCAAGTCAAAATTTAAGGCCTAAATACTGAACCTAAAGTTTCTGAACTCTCATAGGATAGTATCCCCAAACTCAAGGCTTTCCCCCATTAATTCAAGGCAAAATTTAAGGCCTAAAAACTGAACCTAAAGTGGATGAACTTCCATAGGATTTTAGCTTGTTGGTTGAGTCTTAACTTTTACAAGTTCTAAACTCTCGATCTCATCCTTTCTTAAGGCATGTTATTGAACTAGATGTGATTTATGTCATAAATTTTAAGGAAAACTTTCATGAAAACCATGCGTGAACCATGTATATGTGTCATAAATCTCCCTTAAGCTCTAGGCAATGCAATCTTTAATGCATCTCATTTCTAGATGTGAATTTTACCATAAAATTTAAGTCAAAATTTAAGATAAACCATGCACATGTCATTTACCTCATGCACATGTGTCATTTCTCCTATGAATTTACAATAAATGTCAATTTAATATATATTTTTATTGAATTATTTTTTTCAGGGATAAAAAAGCCACTAAATATGGTTGAAAAATGGAAATTATGCATAGATGTTTCTTGCTATCCCAATCCAGGGAAATTAGTGATTACATATGTGCTTTCCAATATTGTGACTAGCAAATTCGTCCAAAGGAAAATGAATATACCGGGATGAACAACAAACAACGAGGCATATTATATTGCATTGATAGAAGGCTTGGGAACAACTATGGAGTATGGATCAAATGAAATTGTAGTTTTCACCAATTCTGAACTTGTGTGCAACCAGATGAATGGCGTGTACCAAGTTAAGAAGGAGATGCTAAAAGAACTCCATGGACTAGCAAACAATATTGTTAGCCAATTTCAATTTTTTAGTATAAGACATTGTACAAATGTGAATAAGATGTCTGTTGATCTATTGCGTGGGGCAATGCCAATTCAGGCTTCATATATCAAAGGTGAATTAATAGATGAGTTATAATTATACGGGGCAATGCCAATGCAAGATTCATCTCTCAAAGATGAATTAGTTTTGAGACACTCTTCTTCAAAAATTCAAGATTCATCTCTCAAAGTTGAATTATTTTTTAGATGCTCTTCTTCAAAAATTCAAGATTCATCTCTCAAAGATGAATTAGTGTTGAGATGCTCTCCTTCAAAATTTATTGATGGACATTGTAACATATCTTGGATATGTGGGTGTTTTGTACGTATAAATGCGTCTTTTTTAATGACCATGTCTTTTTTTCAATTATATAGACAGTGTGCTCCCACCACACCATGTAAAGCGCAACTTGGTGAACTTCACATTTGCAACAAGTGGTGACCTTCACATTTTTATAAAATTAAAATGTGAGGACTTCAAATTTTTTTTGTTTAAATGGAGTTTCACGCTTCTTTTTTAATGACCATGTGTTTTTTTCAATTTTATACCAAGTGTGCTCCCACCATGTAAAGTGCAATTTGGTGAACTTGAAATTTTTATAAAAAAAATTTGGTTAAATTGAGTTTCACACATCAATTATTGCTTTGAAAGTTGTGTTTTACATAATTTGTGTACACTAAATTACATTAATTTTCTGAATAACTTTAAATAGTAATTTAAAAAAATAATTGTAAATGTCCATTGTATATATATATATCATGGAGGATGAACGACGAAGATCAACAGAATCCCATATCTCTACAAGAGAGGGGGATTAAGGATCGAGGGATGTTCATGGTATTTAAATATAATCTTAAATCTCCATACATATACATACATGTGTGTACATATGGAATTGATTTTTTATCAACTTTGTGAGTTAAATTAGTTTTTAATAAGTTTAATTTTTTATTTTTTAGGAGCTAAGAGGAGAAGGGTCTCTACTCCATCAATGGAGCATGCCCATGCCCATGGTTCACCCAGTCGTGGTATGGTTCACTCAATTTAATCAATGAATATGTACATGTATTTATATGTATGAATGTATTTTTGAATTGATTCTAAATTCATATTTGTTTATGAAGCTTCTCTCGTCTCAAGAGGTTGGTGGTGGTTCAAATCCCCTTAGAGAGCCATCAATAAGTGCTAGCAGGTTGCGTGAGGGTGGTGATATTTATTCCCCCAGAGGCTAATCAACAGATGGTCGTGTTGGTTCTCAGCACGGTTGTTCTGGTTCTCAGTAGTCTCAGAGTGGGCAAGATGCTAGCCAACCGCATCGAGGTGGCCATCAATTTGAATATTTTTTTCATTCAATTTGTACAAATTTGTTTACATGTGTTTTTTCTAATATACAAAATTTTATATATTGATGCAGAGGCTGAAAATGCTCCAAATGTTGGTCAAAAAAGACGTAGGGCAGAACGCTTCATTCAAAAAGAAGGTTATCCACCCACCATGACTTATCCGACCGACATTTCTTATATACCTTGGGAAAGAAACATGCAGCAATGCATCTTAGAAAGGTGTCAACATCTTCATGCAAAATTGCTGAGAGATCTCGTGGCTTTGACTCTACTTGCTGAGAGTCGACAAAGCTTGGAAATAGTTACACACTCTTTAGGCGAACTAGTAGATGTGTACTGAAAGCTTGGGCCAACCACTGATACTTTTGTAGAATTCATGAGAAAAATAAAAGAAATAGTGATGGGTCCTGATAAATGGGAGGTTGTTGAACAAAGAGTTACAACAAATATGGCCAAGTCTATGTTTAATTTCAAAGAAGGGCCAAAAAGAAAGATGTTGAAGGTGCAATATTTCAAGCACCCTGATATAGCTCACTATTTGTATGATAGACACCTTGCGGCCTATGGAAGACTCCCATGGAACGACGAGGTTCCACTTTATTTTGCAAAATTATTTTACGCAGAATTTTTTTTTCAAATGAAACACAATTACAATGACCTTCCCTCTGAATTTTTTGGTCCTGGGAAAGTTCGATTGTGTGACCGTAGGGACGCTAGGCATGATGTTGAGTTGCCTTGCCCTAAGCCACCATTGGTTATTTGACCTTTTCATGTCGAAACTTTGAGGTCAGAGATGGAAGCCACTTCATAAATTAGTCGAGAAACCAGGGATGCCATCATCGACAATGTTCATTATACATTAGTTGACCTTTACATTTATTTTTATACATTATTCTAACAAAAATGTATCATTATATGTTAACACCATTTGCATTTTTCATGCTTGATGAATGAAGAAAATGTTAATATCACATTCAAAGCCTTTGGTTCAAACAATCAAGATGGTTCTCACCATCAAGATATGTTGGCAAATGTTAGTATTTTTTAAGTGATATTTTTAAAATAAATAATTGTGCACACATGTACATATATATAATAAAATGTTTTAACACATTCTTATTCCATATGATGTTTTTGGGATGGAGGTACCTTCTTCTTCCTTGGGAGATGTACCTTCTACTTCCTTAGGAGATGTGCCAAATCCACAACCACAAGTATGAAAAAAAATTCACTTTTAAAATCCATGTTTTTAAGTTATTCCACCTCAAAAAGTTCCATTAAAAAATGAGATATATCTATATCTTGAGTTATTTTAAATTTTTTGAATTTTAGGTTTTTGGAGATTTTCTTTCTGAACCACTCTTAGGAGATGTGCCAAATCCACAGCACAAGTATTCAATTTTTCATTTTAATATATATATATATATATATATATATATATATATATATATGTTTTTAAGTTATAAGTTACAAATTGAAGCTTAAAATTTTTATTATAAATTGAGATATAGAGATTTTGAGTTATTTTTAATTTTTTGAATTTTAGGGTTTTGGAGATTTTCTTTTGGAGCCTCTCTTAGGAGATGTGCCAAATCCACCAGCAGAAGTATTCAAAATTTCACTTAAATATATATGTGTTTAGTTATACTTTATAAATTGAAGTTTAAAAGTTTTATTATAAATTGAAATCTTAATCTTGAGTTATTTTATACTTTTAATTTTTTTGAATTTTAGGTTTCTATAGAGGATTTCTTTTCTCCACGGACTCTAGTGATGGAGATAGGAACATCCACACCATTTCAACCATTTGAACAAGTTGTCTAATTTTTTTTTAATATTATTGAAAATAAGTTTATATATATGCATTTTCATTTGAAATTTTTTAATATATATATATATATATATATAACTGTACATGTATATTGTACAATTTGCTATTGGAGATGTTCCCGTGGGGGAAGTTGTAGCGGACGATCAACAAATGTAGAGGGTACCACATGAGGTATTGCATGATTTTTTTTTACATTTTGTTTTTCACATGAAGTTCTTTATATTCTCACTCAAGTTTAAAACATCAAATTTTAATGTTTGTACACATGGTGTACAGGTTCCCCATGCTTCGCAGGATAGCTCGAGGATTGAGAATTTGTTGGGAAAGACACTACATCCATCTGTATTTGATGGATGATGCAAATCCACTATTTTATGGATGATGCACATGCACACGTGCAACATTATATTTTCAATAGATTTAGTCTTAAATTTACATTTTTATATATAGTCTTATCTAGATGCAATCATATATAACTTGATACTTGATACTTGTGATATCTACAAATTTTGGACATTTTATGTAAACTACATTTGGTACATGTGAATGTGATATATAATGTTTAAAAAAAATAAGTTTTGGATGGTTGAATTACATTTGGCATGTGATTATGATATTATGTTTTGTTTTCAAAATTCAAGTTGTCGTTTTCCAAACAAAAAAAAATCACATGAATATATGTACATGTAGAAATGATTTTACACGTGTTTGAATATATATGTTAAAATGATTGAAGTACAATACATATATATATATATATATATATATATATATATATATATATATATATATATATATATATATATATAAACAATCATAAGATTCTAGGTCTTGTTATATTTGTCAAACAATCATAAGATTCTAGGTCTTGTTACATGTGTCAAACAATCATAAAAATGCATTCTATAATATATATATATCCATTACGTGCAACATTTTTCATCAATGCATGTATAGAAAAGCTACTTTCAGTTAATTCCATTCTAGAACATATATATCCAGTATGTGCAATATTTTTCATCAATGCACATAGAAAAGTTACTTTCAGTTAATTGCATTCTAGAACATATATATCTTGTACTTAAACATTTTTCATCAATGCAAATATAATTTAGCTACAATTAGTTAATTTCATTCTAGAACATATATATTCAGTACGTGAAACATTTTTCATCAATTCACATGGGAAAACTACTTGAACAATTAATTGCATTCTAGAACATATATATATCCAATATGTGCAACATTTTTAATCAATGCACATAGAAAAGCTACTTTCATTTAATTTCCTAGAACATATATGACCATTGGACAAACAAATTTTGTACTATTTTCTATCAAGAATAGAAGTGTGGGTCAAATCCCACCAAAAGTTGGAGAAGTGCTCTGAGTCTCTTGTCTGAAAGGAATCTTCGTACAAAAATATACTGTAAATGATTTATTTACATTGTGGATACTTTTTACCAGAAAGTCCCACGAGAAAAATTGGTCACATTCAGTCCGTGTATATATCCAGTACGCGCAACATTTTTCATCAATGCATATAGAAAAACTACTTTCAGTTAATTGCATTCTAGAACATATATATTCAGTACGTGAAACATTTTTCATCAATGCATATAGTAAAACTACTTGAATAGTTAATTGCATTCTAGAACACACACACACACACACACACACACACATATATCCAATACATGCAACATTTTTCATCAATGCATGTATAGAAAATCTACTTTCAGTTGATACTAGTGTGCATGTACCAAAACAATGTACATGTGCAAACACTTGCACAGATAACATAACAAGGAAGCTCAATTTTTAGTTGAGATCTGGAAGTTCTAAAACATGAATCGAAAGAGAAGAAATTGTTGGGCAGTTCAATCAAAAAAATTCCAATGGAATGCAATCTTCAATGATCTGTTCATGATCGGATTTTGACATTTTCCATTTCTTAATTTTAGTTCTTTTCTTTGATTGAACCTCTATAAACTTTATGTGTGTTGCACACACCAAGTGACTATATTGACAACTTATGACATCAGGTTCATAGTCTTCAAAGTAAACAAAATCCCCACTTTGATTAGTTTTTCTGAAAAAATAACCTTTCAGTATAATAGATCCTCTTTCATATGGAAACCTGTGATCATTATAGTTTTCTAATAATTTCATTTTTCATTCAGTGCAATGCATCAAATAATAATTCACATTTTCATCGTTGATAGTACATGCAATTACAACAAAAGCATCTCCTGCACAATAAAACAAACTTTACAACTTATGTATTTAAATTTATTTCTAGATCTTTTTTATTTGAAATAAATTCAAATGTTACCTTCTCTAACAAGATTAGAAACTCGATCACCATCAGATGATATTGTAGTCTCCTCTGATTGCATTTCTTCAAACATTGCAACGAGCATTTTTCCCTTTGTATTTAGCTATATATGTTTCCAATATCTTACATACATTTTGTTTTCATAGATGTCATTGGATTTTGTGTTGTCTATGCAAACATGAAAAAAACAAGAATATTTTCTTTTATCCAATCCAAACACATTTGTGGACAACTTTGTTTTAATTGAATGCAATTTTCAAGTCCCTTTTATTGTTTCAACGTCATTTCCAATTGATCTATCTACATCTTCGATCCCAATATGCCAAAGAAACCTATATATGGAAAATTCAAAGAAGAATATAAATATGATATCAAAATACTATCAAAGATAATCATTGTGATAAATGTACACTGTTTAAAATTAGATATCCAATAAAAATTAAATTAAATGTACCTTCGCAGTTCCCTTGATTGGTTAGTCTCATGGATTAGAGCAGCGATGCACCATTGAAAAACTTCTTTAGCGTCCACAAGTCGGCTTGCATAGGGGTTCATTTGATATCTTCGAAGTGCTCATTTTAAGCATGCCCCTGCACCATCATGTTCTCATTTTCCATGGCCAGTCTCAAAGAAATTCCAACAATGTTTAATGCAGGTTTTCTTATGAAGACATCACAACCAAAAGAATGATCGTGAAGATTTGAATTGACCTGCGCATCCATTTGACCATATCCAATGTTCATTGAATGTTATTCCATGAATTTTCAAGGAGTCATAAATCTTTCCAAAACAGTGTTGTACAAAATATGTATCATTTGTACGATTGTCACTGATATCAAAGTGATATTCTTTAATAACATGTCGACTTTCACTGGTGCTTTCTATATGATCAACGTTTTGTTTAGCATGTCTATATAGAATATGGATGAGCATGGAAACTTGGTCATAATGATAGTATTCACTCTAAATTTCTTTTTGTGGAACAAATGTGTAGTTTTCTACAAAATCAATTACTGACAAAATAGTCTATGGTGGAAAAAATTCATGGGATTTTTTGAATTGCAAGTCTTGCCATCGAGCTCTATGGGAATGCTTGGTGTATTTATAAATTTCTGCCTCAAACTTTCTCAAAAAGTCTATCACAAAAATTTCTTCTTCTCGTAATTCAATTCTTTTAACAATATTTCCACCTTGAATCGATGTATGGATATATTCATATCTATTCCATTTCACTTTCATGTTGGACAATGATTGATCATTTATATCAGTATGATATTTGTTTTTAAATTTAGTCAAATTTCCACAATCATCGCATTTTTTACCACCAACACATTTCTTTTCGTAAAATAGTTTATCGCTTTGTCTTTCACATAGAATTTGAGATATGAAATCATGGATAGTGGAAGGAGGAGGTGAATCTTTCCAAAATTTTCTACCAAAATTTAAGGAATGTGTCATAATATAACTCAAATTCCACATGATAATGACAACAACAAGTGTCGCGTACGGTGATAGGTTTTACATACCATGGTTTTTGTTGAACAAAAGCACTGGTTGAGACATGAATTTCACGATTATCTTCTTTGAACTTGTTGAAAAACTCTATCTGAGTGGTTTCCAAGAAATGTTTTTCGTGTTATTCGTACTGATTTCGTGCTATTCTTCTTCGCATCACATCCTTTGCATTTGGCGAAACACGTGAATTTTTCTTCCAATATTCATATATTATTTTTTTAACATTTTCTCCAACTCTATCTTTGTATCATTGCCTACAAATAGATCTCCAACAAGCGAGTTCATCATTTACATCTATTTGCAACCGAAATTTCCAATGTTTGTGCAAAGTTTTTCGTAAGGTTCCTAATGCTCGTGCCATAGATTTTACCAAACGATTCTCTTTAGTACTTGATGAAACCATTTCCATATGTATTTCTCTACGTACAACTGAAACATTTTTCTTTCTAGATCTTCTAATTGAATTTATAGCACTATTTATATTTTGTATCACATTTTCTTTCATTTTTTTAATCTTTTGTTGATTTTCAAATACCCAATAAACTCATAGCTTATTTTAATTTCCTTAATGATAGGAGACCTTTCAATGTTTAGGCTTGAACTATCACATTTTCCTTTATGAATTACGTATCAAAAATGTGGTTAACACGATATCCTATAACATGGTCAGTTCTTTTATCTCCATATGTGTGAGTGTCAACATTTTATAACGTCTCATCGTCGACATTGATTTCATCTATACATATTCGAATGAATAGTACATAATAATTTTACATATTCAATAAATAACTAAATTAGCAAATATATATAATTCCAATAATACGTGCATGTGTTCAACATATATATATATATATATATATATATATATATATATATATATATATATATATATATATATATATATATATATATATATATATATATATATATATACTGTGTGATTAATTGTTTAACAATTTATTTCAACATTTTCACCATCTTCAATCATTGGTTCAATATTTCTTTCACTTTCTCTTTCAAAATTTTGTATCTCGTCATCAATGTTTTGAGGAATATTTCTCTCTGTTTACATTGCAAAATATTTTTCAAATTCGTTCATCAAATAAAAATTAAGCTTCACATTTTACACTAGGAAAATTTTAAATATCAAATTCATAATATTTACATTTACATATCTGCTTCAACTTCTAGTTGAGGCTGATTTTCCCCTTCAAATTTTCAAAGTTCTTCTCTCTTTATTTTGCGAGATTCTCTCGTCTCTTCTCTACATTCCTCAGGGTCTCTTTTTCGATCATATTTTCTCATACAATTCCTTCGATTTCCCATGATAATAGAGTATGAAGTTCAAAAAATTTCCTTCAAAAATTTAGAAAAAAAATCAATTAAAAAAAATATCACAAAATATTTAATTTAAAAAAAACTTTTTTAAAATTTTTTCAAAAAATACATACTTCGTTCCAAAACACTTACTTTAAAAAATTTAAGAAAAAAATGTCTTATAAAAATGAAACAAAGCTCAAAATGTTTCCTTCCAAGTCTTACAAAAAAATTTCATTTAAAAGGTTAGACAAAAACTCATTTTAAAAAATCATTATAAAATATTTACTTCAACCCAAAACACGTACTCTAAAAAAATGTCCCTTCAAAAAATGCTTCCAAAAAATGTCCATTGAAAATTAATTCCAACTTCTTAAAAAATGCCACTTTAAAAAATACTTCAAAAAAGCCTCTAAAAAAATATCACTTTAAAAAATACTTCCAAAATGATTCCTTTGAATATTAAGCCTAACAATAATCCTTTCGAAATTAAGCCTAAAAAGAGTCCTTTGAAAATTAAGCCCAAAACCTCTAAAAACAATGAAAATTAAGCCCAAATCCTCTAAAAACAAAATACTTTCAAAAAGAATGAAGCCCAAAAAACATCCAAAAAATGTATCACATACCTCCAAAAAATTGTCCTTTGAATTTAATGTCCTTTGAATGTACCTCAAAGAAAAGTCCTTAAACTCAAAACAATCCTTTGCAAAAATGTCCCTTGAATGTACCTCCAAGAAAATTCATTAAACCCAAAAAAAAAAATATGTCCTTTGAATGTACCTCCAAGAAAATTCCTTAAACCCAAAGCAATCCTTTGCAAAAATGTCCTTTGAATATACCTCCAAGAAAAGTCCTTAAACCCAAAACAATTCTTTGCAAAATCAGACCAAGACCTTTGTAAAATCAGACCACTTGTGCAAAACTATAATACTGTAATAGATCTTGATTTCATTTCATTCATTGAAACTAAGAAGGAAATTGTTTCAGTTGATTCTAATCAAAAGATTTTTGAAGTATATGATAAACTTGATGCCATAACTGCAACTTTGATTAAAGAAATTGATGAAGCTTATTTACAACATTCAGTTGAATTGAATGCTTTATCAACCTATACCCCTAAGTCTTCCACCAACCATTTAGATACCAGTATTTTAGAATCTGTTAGGTTCATCCTTATTTACTACCACTTCATCCATTGTTTCCACCACACTTCATTCCACAGATTCATTTTTTCCCAAGCAACCATTTCAACCTAGAATTTTATTTCCATATTCCACCACCCCAACTTCATTCCCTAAAATTTCTACTTCTTTTTCTAGTACATCATTCTCATTTCCAAGCACCTCTTCTAGCATCCCAACTTCATCTTCTAGTATCTCAACCACATTTGCAAGCACATCTTCTTATATCCCAATCTCAACTACAAGTGCTTTAACTACATCAGTAAGTACTTCTAGTTCTTCACCAAGTACTTCAAATTTACCTCCTAGCCAAGCTATAATCCAAGCCATGGCTGCGAGATATGCCCCATTGGTCCTACCACCACAGTTACATAACATGCCCCAAGATTATCAAAGCAAAATCCCTCAATTTGATGGAACGACTCACTATACTGCACAACAACATGTTAACAAAATGACAGACAACTTTGAATTGCATGAACTTGATTATGATGATGTCCAAATGAGACTTTTTTCTCAAACTTTAACTGATGATGTTAATAAGTGGTTTAAAGGTTTGAATGCTGGTAGTATAGTTGATTTAGCTGTTTTTCATAGAATGTTTCTAAATAGATGAGAGAAAAAGAAGAAGAACACTACAAATTTTTTCTGAATTTGAAAACATAAAAAGAGCACCAAATGAAATAGTCCAAGATTATTGTACTAGATATAATAGTATTTACAATGCAATTCCTTCTAATCTTAAACCTCCTCCAGAATCTGCCCTTATCAAATTCCCTGATGGATTTGATACAGATATGGCTTACCAACTGAAAGAAAAGTAATGTCTTACCAACTTGGAGATGCAAAGTAATGTTGTAAGTGTAGAGACAAACTTGTTAGCAAAGAAAGCTATATTAATAAATGAAAGGAGGGTGACAATAAAAGAGGAAACATCAACTTCAGATTTGAAAATAGATAACTTAGCCAAAAAATTAGAGAGAATGATGGTTAGGTTAGATAATATTGAAAGGAAGCCACAGTGGGATAACCAATAACAAGGACCTCAAATTAGAAATCTCAATTTCAGGAAAAACACCAACACTGGAAAATCTAGAGAATCAACGCCTAGCCAAACAATAAGACCACCTTTCCAAGAGAACTATGCTGAAATTTCTCATCAAAACGAAGATGATGAAGACACCCAGATCAATCTAATGGGCATTAATGATGATAACACCATTTTTCTTACACAAGAAGAACAAGAGTTATATGAATTACAACAACTACAATTAGATTTTGGTGAGTATTTTGATTACAAACAAGGTTATGAGTTTGCAATTAATAAAGTTCATAAGAAATATAACCTTAGGAGCAAGAAAAATGTAGAGCCCTCTACTAAGAAATCTGCCCAAACTCAAACAAAGAAGATAGTAGATGCTCCTCCCACTAAAGTTTTGCAAATCCTCCTTAGGGAAACCCAAAAAAACTCTAGTTCAACTCAGAAGAATTCAAATCCCAATCAGAAAATTTCAAGTCCCAAAATATCACCTAGCCCTAAAATTGCTACATCACAGATTTTGTTGTCCAAACATCAACATATCCTCAAAAATCTGTTGCTGCTAAGATAACACATTATGTTAAAAAAACAATTTCAGATCCAAACACATCTACTGCTGATCCAAAATCACCTAATCCTAAAGCAGCCATTGCTGAAACCACAAAATCTACCAAAAATTCCACAGCATCTCAAACTATCCCTCAAAAGAAAATTAAAATCATTAAAACAATGGAAACACAAACATAAAATGAAAAACCAACTGTAGAAAAAGAAGACAAACCCATCTAAAACTACAGTTACAAAAGTAGAAGTAATTCAGTTAGGAAAATCACAAGCACCATTCAACATCCAAGCTCAAATTGCCAAACTAAAAATACCAATTCCTTTGATAGAGTTCGTAAAACATGACCTATAAAAAACACATATCACTAAGACTTTAAATATGAATGATGGAGGAGATTCTGTAAATTTGAGTGATGATCAACCAGAACTAATTTTTGGTCCTGAATTTAATGGGAAACACCAAGAGGGAGGAGTTCCTCCTTTCTACATTAGCTTAACTATTCATGATCAGATTTTACATAATGCTTTGCTAGATTCAGGTGTTTCACATAATTTGATGCTAAAAGCAATAATGGAAACCTTGAATCTAGGCATCACTAAACCTTATAAAGATCTCTTCTCATTTGATTCAAGTAAAGTGAAATGTTTAGGCTTGATAAAAGATTTATGTGTTGCCTTATTTCAATACCCTATAAAAAGCATAGTCATGGATATTGTAGTAGCTGACATCCCTCCTAAATATGGAATGTTGTTATCTCGCTCATGGGGAGCTAAACTGCAGGGATCTCTACAACTAGATATGTCTTATGCAACAATATCAGTTTTTGGCCAACCCAAGAAACTTTACAGAAAGAAATTAATGAAGTACATGGTTAGTAGTGTAGAAAGACCTCGAAACTATCCTATTTACTCTACACCTACTGATATGGACTCATTCATTTTATGCATTCTGAAACTGGTATTGAGAACAACATCGAACTAAAACAGAAAAAGAAAGCACTAGACAGTGACAACATTTTTCATGAATCAATGTGGCACCTAGATTTTGATGGATCAGTTAAAAAATTAGGAGCAGGAGTAAGAGTTTGGATACATAACATGGAAAACAATCATGCAGAAGATCATGCCTTTAGATTAAATTTCAAATGTACAAGCAACATGGTTGAATATGAAGCTCTTATTTTAGGACTGCAAATTGTTAGAAATTTAGGAGCCAAAAGAGTGTCAATCACGGGAGACTCTGAGTTAATTGTGAAACAGATAAGAGGAGAATATTTTGTATATAATCCAAGATTAAGCCAATATAGAGAAATTGTTTTAGATCTGATTAGTGAACTACTTGAATGTGACTTTGCTGCAATTCCTAGAAAATAGAACATACATGCATACAACTTAGCAACTTTTGTTAGCACCTGCAATCTGCCTTTTCAACCAAATAATAAATATACAGCAGAAGTTAAACACAGGCCTACAATACCAGATAATCTAAAATATTGGCAAATATTTTCACAGGATGAACAGATTTACCATTTCATGAATGCTGAAGGAGAATTTCAGAATTGTAACATAGACACAGATTGTACAACAGATCAAACCATAGATAGTGAGATTGATATAAACAATGTATATGTAAATAACTTAGATTTTGCTAAACCCACTTAATTTACTCAAGTAGAAATAGATAATTTAGAGAAAGTAGAGATTGAAGAATTAGCAGATGATGAGTCTGATATTTTAAACCTTAAGAACAACTTTTTACCTAAGGGATTAGCCCCTTTAGAATATCTTTTTGATTCTAATGATGTTGCAAGAAAAACTAAGATGGAACCATTAAGATCTGATATTGAAGAGTGCAATATAGGAACAGAATTAAGCCTAAGATGATAAAACTTTCAAAAGCCTTACCTCAAGAAGAAAAAGTGAAATACATAGCTCTGTTTAAGGAATTTCAGGATGTATTTGCATGGAGTTATGAGGACTTAAAATCCTATGACATTAACATAATAAAACACAAAATACCTATAAAATAATATCAAAAACATTTCAAAATGAATCTTAGAAGAATCAATCCAGTTTTAACGCCTTTAATTGAAAAAGAGGTTAAGAGAATGTATGAAGTGTTACACTGAAAATTGTCATCCTGACATTCTGCTATGTGTATGAGCTCATTATCACTCATACTTTCTCCTTTGCAAGTCTAATACATTAGTTCCTCATGTCAAGCCTTGAAAATAAGAGAAAAGTTCCTAAAAATCTCCTTAACTTTGGTATCACACTTTCTCTGTATCTTGCCTGCTGTCCCGCACCTATTGTTCATGTCTCCTGCGAACCTGAACGCACTTTCTCAATGTTATGGGTGCGGACCCCTGTAAAGATTAAAAAGGTGCAAGTAAACTCAGAAAATCTCACTTTAAGTAAATTCTAGAAGCCTCTAGAAAGAATCTTGCGGTGGCAAAACTGCTCTTTTGAGGTTCATGTATCCCTTACCTTATGGAGCTAACCCCTTGATGTGAGGAGCTTATCCCTTTGAAGGAGGATTCTATCCCTTCATAGTTGGAACTGAAACCTCCTCTTTTCCACTATAAAAAGAGGCATTGGGTAGCCTCAAAGGGAGTTCAAGCTTTAAGATTATTTGAGGTTAAGTGCTGTTGGGATTCACACTTCTTTAAGCTAAGATTTTCGTGAAGAGAGATTACATACCTCTATCTGTCTCAGTTGGAGGAGTGCATAGCTTATTAGAGTAGAGGAGACTCCTGCTTCGGACCCTGGGAAGGCCTTTTCAAACATCAAGGCTTAAGGTTGTAAGGTTCTTCTGTTATTTTAAGATTAATACAATCAAGTTTTGTTTTTCTCAATAAATTTTTGTTCGATTGTTTATTTCAATAAGCTATCCTTTAATCATTTATTTCATAGATTCCTTGATCACTATGATGAATATTTTTTTAGTTATTTGTTATACAGGTGCTATTTGATATTTTCTTGTTTGTGATTGTAGGTCTTTTAAGACGACTCTTTGTTGGGACGAAAATACGACACTTTGTTTCGACGAAAGAACTCTTGTTGCGATGGAACGATTCTTGTTGTGATGAAAGGATCCTTGTTGCAACGGAAATACTACTAATGCAACGGAAGCTTCACGACTGCAAATAAGCATTTGGATCTAAGGTAAGATCGGCACCTTTATAGCATTTATTTATAAAACGAATATATTTAGGGAAAGACAAGCTTAGTTGTTCGTTTGTTGCTAGATTGTCTTATGACACTAGGGAGATCGATCTTGTCTGCAAGATCGATTAATCCGCACAACAAATTGGCGACTCCGCTGGAGAAAGAACTTGTTTTTTTTGTTCTCTTTTATTTTGATTTGAGGAAACGTTTTTCCTGGTTTTTGATTGATAGATATCTGCCTGGGTAGCTTAGGTTTTCTCTGTTTTTGAAAATTTTGAAATCTTTTATGTTTTTCTTTAACTTTTCTGGGGACCGCACTTTTTTATTTTACACAGTGCGGGCAGTTTCACACTTTTCTTAAGTAAACAGTGCGGTACCGCACCTGTTACTTCTGAAAGCCTGCGGACCCTGTTAAAATTTTGAAAAACTTTAGATTTCTTTCTTCTGTTTATCTTTATTTTGATTTAGAGTTTTTAGTATCTTCCCAAATTGACGTTGTTTTTTTCAAAAGCCTTTTGTGAATGAATCCCAACCGTATTTGTGTTTTGATGATTTTCTAGAAGTTTTGCGTTTTGGATTGCTTTTCACTTGGTCTTTGTAGTGATTCAAAGCATTGGAAGTTTGAAATACCTCAGATTACATTGGTATTTTTTCCCTTTTTCTGAGTCTGACCTGATTGTGAAATCCATCCTTTATTGAGAAATAGATCTATTTGTTTCTTTGAAAATCTTCGAAAAAAACTTTGTCATAGGTTTTGAATTTCATTTGAAAAAAAAAAAACATATCTGAGTGTTTTTGATTTATTTGTTATTCTGGACAAATATATTCTTAGTTTGTTGAACAACTAAGTAAAGCATTCTTCAAAAAATATTAAAGCTTTTATTAAATTAGATTTTTAAAGTTTGTAGATCTCAAAATTAGTTTTGTAGTTTTGAGTGCTTTTAAAAATTTGTAGATTTCTTTTGAAGGAAAATTGTTTTTGTAGTTTCAAAGTTTTTTAAAGTGAAAGGATTTCGATTGGGAGCTTTGATAATTTGTTTCATTTTGAGTTATTCTTGGAAAAGACAAAAATATTTTCTTTATTTATTCGTTATGTTTGAAGAAAGAATTGTTTCTTAAAAGAATTGCATTCTCGAACTCTTTCTTTAACTAGAATTTCATTGAAAGAAAACAAATTGATTATCATTTTTAGGTGTATTTTTAGTGTTTTTGGAAGTCGAGTCTACACACCATCAAAGTTTCATTTCCGTACCTATTGACTTAAGAAACAGCTCATAAAAGTAATGCTTAATTAAAATTTATCTAGTAATCTTTTTATTTCTAGGGCTCTTATCACCAACGTAGCTTAGGCTAGTATCTTGGAGTAGGGAGTAATTAACTCTCCAAGATAGTAAAAACAAACAAGTAGATAAATATTGCAGTAGGAAATAAATCCAATTGTAATTGGTACAATCTTGGAAGCTTCTCTTAAAGAAGTCAATCACGAGATCATGTCCGAACCTCTGGAACAATCAATTCTGTTTCATTGGGGAAGATAGAAGATTTTGCGTGCATTACAAATGGTAAACCTCGGATTAACCATTGTCGAGGAGCCTGGGGTCACTTGTCGGTAAACCTCGGATTAACCATGTCGAGGAGCCTTCAAGGGGATTGAGCTTTGTTACTCTGCCCTTGCGCGTGGGATCGGATCGTAGACTATTCCCTCAGTTGTATTTGTTACTGTTGGTAACCTTAGTGTCCATAAATTTGAGATTATTTCCTAAGGTGACGGTGAAGGAAAGATCTCATTGTACTTGGAGCAGACATCGACTAGACTCACTTGGACTCTCTGGGGGGTTCTCTTCACACGAGATGGTTTTGTGAAGAAACTTGTGCCAGTCTGTTTCATTAAGCAGGTTGTCGGGGTAACTGTTCCAACCGCCCTTTCTGTATTACGGGAAGTTTACTGTTTGTGTGTGGTTTTAACTCTTAGATTTTTAGGCATGTGATTCAACTGTTTGTTTCTTTAGAGACTTTAGGTGTTTTTATTGAAATTTTATTTGTTTGCGTGTGATTATTTAATATTTAATCATGGCAGAATTGCCAAGACAATCCCGGAGACTTCAAGGGAAACCCCCTGAATATACACCAAGTCAACTTGAAGGGTTGCATGCTCTAGTATCATCTAGTAGCGATAGAATTAGATCAACAGAAATTGGAACTTCATCTATAGTTGTTCATCCTGATCATCAAATACCCACAACAGAACATATTTCTGAACCGATTTCAGTTTCTGAAGTTACTGGCAATATTTCTCCTTCTAGTGAACTAGCTGACGAACCTGAAATATCTGAGCCTGAAACTGAATCTTCTGTTTTGGAAACATCCTCAGGATTTATTACACCAACTTCTAGCGATCTTGGTTCACCTAGGGTAAGAAATATTATCACTGAAGATCTTCCGTCTGGCCTCATTTCTATTGAAGAACTTGTTAGTGCAGACAAAGAGTTATCTCTTCCCGAATCCCCTCAGCCTTTAAATCTTAGGGAGCATGAATCTATTTTCTATATCCCTATTCGAACTGATGCTTGGTATCTATCTTTGACGAACTTTTTAGAGAATCCGGGTCTTTCTTTTTCTCCACCTCGAATTCCATTTCATCCTACACCCAGAGGTTACTATCTGTCATCTATTATGGCAGGAGAGTCATCTACGTTTTCCTAGACACCGGAAGAATTTTTACATGGTGATCCTTCTGTTCCTCCGGGATATCTGGCTCTGTCTGGTACTTTCTCTGGAGCAGCTCCTCGACCAATTGAACATGTGCTATCATATGGTTTAAGTGGAATTAAAACTGAAAAGTCGAATGCAGAGCAAATCTTTATGATGTCTAGTAATATTCTGAATCCGCAACCTCAAGGCAGTCAGTTACCGCCTGAAGGGCAATTTCAGGGAAATCAGTTACCACCTGGGGGGCAACCTTAGGCTAGTCAGTTACCACCTGGGGGGCAACCTTTCGGCAGTCAGTTACCACATGGGGGGCAACCTCAAGCAAGTTTTTTCCCAGGACAAACTATGGAATCATATTATTTTGGAGGAAAACCTCAAGGACAGTACATACCTCAAGGTTATCAACCTCAAGGACAGTACATACCCCAAGGTCAACCCCAAACTCAATATGCTCCTCAGGGTCCTTATCAACCCCAGCTTCAGTACACGCCTCAGGGTTATCAACCTCAAGGTCAGTACCCAATTCAAGGTTTCCAACAGCCTTCTGGTCAATCATCTGTACAAGGAGCTAGAAATTTACCGCTTACTTATCAATCCTACGTTCAACCAGGCTATTGTCCTTACATTCAACCTTATACGGGACAATACCCCGGAATGAATATGGTGTGGGATCCATCCCAATATCAGCAGCCTATGCAGCCTAATGTGCAGTTGTCTTCTCAACCTGGACAGCCTCCTGTTTCTGGTCTAATCTAGCAGCCTGTTTAGTCTACTATTCAAACTCCTGCACCTAGTTCTGTTCAGCAGTCTGGGCCTAGTACACCTCAGACTCCGCCTCAAACTGCTGCAACTGCCACAACGTCTGTTCAACCTATAACACCTGTTTCTGGAGTATTTGTAGCTCCGAGTTCTTCTATCCCTGCATCCATGCAAATCCCTCAAGTCTCTGTACCCCAGTCAGGATCTTCAGTTCAGACTTCGGTTTAGATGCTTGCAGGACAAGCTGGTACAAGTACGATGGTCACAAGTCAACCGCAATTCATGTATCAACCGTACCAGGGACAGCCTCAATCGGTCCCTTTTCACAAATTCCAAATTATCAGTATCAACCATACCCTGGCTATACTTATCAACAGCCTCAACAAGCCCAGTTTGGTCTGATTAATCCTAGTTACCCGGGAGGTTACACAATTCCTAATGCAAATCCGATTCCCAGTTATCCTGGGTATCCTCCTCCTGAAACTGCTTTGGCTACTCAAGGTTTTCACGACCCTAACCGTCAGTTACCATTTATTGCAACTTTGGATTTACCTGATTTGACACGCCTTACGAATGATCCAATTTTTTATTATCCATACTGGTCGCCAATGCCGCATAAGTTTCCCAGTGATATACCAAAATTCGAAGGTAAGTCAAGAGAGGATCCATCAAATCACGTTATGAATTATCACCTCTGGTGTGCGTCTACTTCAATAATTGATGATTCAATTCGCTTATGTCTTTTCCAAAGAACTCTTATTGGTCTTGCCGCCAAGTGGTACATTGAGTTACCGCGAGGTTCTTTTAATAACTTCAGTCAGTTAGCAACTGCCTTCTTGACTCATTTTCAGATGTCTGTCAGATATGACAATGGCACAGAACTTTTAACTTCACTAAAGCAATCCACGTCCACGTATATTTCTGATCACATTCATGAATGGCAACGTAGAAGGCGTTTGGTGAAAGTTTACATTCCAGATCAGATTTTGGCAGAATGGTTTGTTAAATCATTGTTACCCAAAATCACTGAAGATGTAGCTAAGGCTAGAGTTGTTACTGAAGAGAAAGTGATTTCTTAGGCTCAGTACCTTGACCTCGTTTATACGCAGTCAGGTACTTTACACGAACAAATTCCCGATCTTCCAAAACAAAGTCAAATAGCTGCAGCTCCTTCAGGGTCTCATGCCGCTGATGGTATAATTGGGACGGTCAATACTAAAAGCAAGAAGAAATCTTCAAAGAATTCTTCTCCTATTATAACTTTATCTGATTCCCCAAAAGGAGAATCTTTCCCTGAAATTTCTGCTGACATTCATGTCATAGAGACATCTACGACCAAATCTAAATCTAGCAGTAAAAATAAAGGGAAGAATAAAAACAAGAAGAATTCAAAAGAGAAAACTGATAAAAATGAACCCCAATGACGAAAAACGAAAACCTTGCTATCCTTGTTACATTTGTGACGAGGATCATTTTACTAAAGAATGCCCACATCGAGTAGAGGTTGGAAAATTCGTTAAATGTTCACAACAACCAACTATCGTGAAGGATCCTTTTCCGACTCAATATAGTAAGATGATTGGTTCTACCTCGAATACCTCAGAAGAACCTATTATGATGATGTCTCATGTTAGGATTGTGACACGATCGCAATATTATGGTAGTAAGAATCCTGTTGATGGTAAAGAAGCAGAATCTTCTAATGAAAATACATCAACTACACCTCCTCCTATTTCTGGTCCGCTACAGATCAAGAAACAAAAACCAGACTTAATTATCAAACTGCCTACTAAAGGTGTTCTTCGTAAATCATCTTTCAATCCACATGCGAGAGCTGCTCAGAATTACAACATTGTTGAAGATTTAGCTATTTCCCCTTCAGGAATGTCGGCTTTGGAAGTGCTGAAATCATGCCCAGCACAGCGTAAATTACTTTTGTTTGCCATAGGAGCTGTTGATATTTAGGACTCGAACCTTATAATCTTCGATTTAGAGAATAGTACACCTCGCATACCTCACCAAATGGCTTTTCAAATTCCAGTATTAGTAAAAAACAGACCAATCTTTCATACTATGATTGATGAGGGAGCTTCAACGTGTATTATGTCGATCTAGTGTTGGAAATTGCTTGGTTCTCCTACACTCAATCAGTCTCTGACGATTCTAAATGCTTTTGATGGCCGAGGTTTCCACCCTTTTGGTATATTGCAGGATTTACCCATAGGGGTCGAAGGTAAAACTGTAAATCTAGATGTGGAAGTAGTTGATGCCCCTCTAGATTACAACCTTCTTCTGGGTCGTATTTGGTCTTATGTTATGACTGTTGTTGTTTCTTCGGTCTTTCGGCTCATAAAATTTCCACATCAAGGAAAGATCGTTACAATAGATCAGTTAACTTATTTTTCTTCCGATCCAGCCTCTACAGAAACAATCCAGCACGTCGGTAAAACAACTATCCCTTACAAGGATGTTGGGGTAGGTTTGATTAAGGATTCTGGTTTACTAGGAAATTTTTCCTTTCCTCCTCCTAACGTATCGCCTTCTATTGCAACTATTCATATGATTTCGTCAGATACTATTATGTTTGATGATCCTTGGGTTGTACCTTCCGACTCCGAGTTAGATTCATTTGATGGCATGATGCCTTTGAGTCCATTTGAAATTGCATATCAGGTTGTACAGTCATTTTCCGACCCTTCTTCAACCTAAACTGATCCAATGAATGGGATCCATAAGGAATCACTTTCTATATCTAGTTCATCCACAATGACACTTCCCGATCTTGTTCATACTGATGAGTAGATTCGTGAACTTTTTTCCATTGACGATTTACCATGGGAAGATCTACATCATCGATCTTCGTTTTTACCTGAACTAGATAATTTTGAAGATGATTTCGCGTCAATTTTTACTGCTGAATATGTCAAAGAACCGCAGAATCCATTGAAAAATCTTGATTCTAAGTTAAATTTGGAAAATATCTCTCAAACGATTCCAATTGACATTTCAGTAAAGCCAGGAATAATTGAAAACATTCATATAGGTGCTTGCTGTATGGAAGATGAACTTCAAACTTATAAAGCCCTATTTCAAGAATTCCATGATGTGTTTGCCTGGTCATATGAAGAAATGTCAGGAATCGATCCGTCAATTTTCGTACATGAAATCAAGACTTACCCGGATGCCAAACCTGTTCGTCAACGTCTACGTCAAATACATCCTAGAAAAGCTGCTGCTATCAAAGCCGAAGTTGAAAAATTACTTCGTGCAGGTTTCATTTATCCAATTCCTTTAACCGATTGGGTAGCGAATATTGTTCCTATTACTAAAAAATAAGGAACGATACGAGTATGTATCGACTATAGGGATATTAATCGAGCTTGTCCTAAAGACAATTATCCAACACCCTATATCGATCAAATTATTGATGATTGTGCCGGTAGTGAAATGTTTTCCTTTATGGATGGTTTTTCTGGTTACAATCAAATAAACATACTCCCTGCTGATCAGCCAAAAACAAATTTCATTTGCCCATGGGGGACATTTGCTTATTGCAAACTACCCTTTGGATTAAAGAACACAAGAGAAACTTTTCAAAGGGCTATGTCTTACGCATTTCATGACATTAAGCACATTGTGCAGCCTTATCTCGATGATTTACCTGCTCATTCATCACGTAGGGCTAACCATCTCACTCATTTACGAGCTATCTTTATGAGATGTAGGCATTATCGAATTAGGGTGAATCCACACAAATGTGTTTTTTGTGTAGAATCGAGTTGCTTACTAGGATTTGTTGTTTCGAAAGCAGGCATTCGCGTTGATCCATCGAAGGTCGAATCTATTGTCAATTTACCTCCTCCTTCGACTCTGCGCCAACTCCAAAGTTTGCAGGGGAAAGCAAACTTTTTACGTCGATTCATTCCTAACTACGTCGAGCTAACAAAGGGTTTTACCTGGTTGTTGAAACAGAACATTCCATTCTTTTGGGATGAGATCGCAAATTGATCTTTTGATGCACTCAAACACGCGTTGACCCATGCACCGTTATTGCATCCTCCCAACTACAACCAGGATTACGTTTTGTACCTCGCCGTCTCTCATTCCACGATGGGAATGGTTTTAGTTCAGGAAGACGAATTCAATAATGAACATGTGATTTACTATCTTAGTCGAAATTTGCATCTGACTGAGATCAAGTACATACATGTGGAGAAATTGGCCTTGGCAACGGTTCAAGTTGTCCAAAGATTTAGACACTACATCTTATTACGCAAAACCACAGTAATTTCTGACTATAACCCTATGATATATATTTTGACCAAAAAAATTCTAGGGGGCAAGTATTCCAAATGGATAGTCATCCTGCAGGAATTTGAAAAATCCAAGGCAAAGAAATCTTTGGTTTTTGCAGAACTGATGTGTGATTTCCCCTCTACTGATACTGAAACTATGGCGGAGCAGTCCATTGTGGACGAATCCTTGTTTCTTATCAATACTCTTGATCCATGGTATGGAGATATTATCATTTATCTCCAAACCCAATCTTTTCGGCCTGAAATCTCACGATCACAACGACGGAAAATACGTTTCCAATCCCAACAATACAATATTATTGGCGATACATTGTATCTTCGTGGAGCGGATTATGTTTTTCGACGATGTCTTACTCATGAAAAAGCTGAGAAGGTTTTAAATGACTGCCATTCTGGGGCATGTGGCGGTCATATGTCTGGGTATGCCACAACCCAAAAGATATTGCGCACTGGTTATTTCTGGCCATCGTTATTCAAAGATTGTATTTATGTTGTCCGGAAATGCCACAATTGTCAACTTTTCGATCGTAAAATGTGTGCGCCACCCGCTCCTCCTCACCCTATAATTGTTGTCGGTCCTTTCACAAAATGGGGTATTTACTTTATTACATGTAACCCTCACTCGGCCAGGGGGCATGCGTATATTATCTTAGCAGTAGATTATTTTACTAAGTGGGGCGAGGCGATGCCTACATTTTCGGCAGACGGCAAGAATGCTGCAACTTTTGAATTCAATCACATAATTGCTAGATTCGGTGTTCCTCAAGCCATTATTACAGATCATGGAAGCCATTTTCGAAATATCATGATGATTGAACTAACAGATCAACTTGGCCTGTGCCATGATAGTTCTACTCCTTATTACCTGTAGGCCAATGGTCTGGTTGAAGAAATCAATAAAGTTCTAGTCACTATGATCAGAAGAATTATTGGTATTCATAAATCGAATTGGCATTCCATGTTATTTTCAGCACTTTGGGCATATCGGACCTCGGTAAAAACATCAACTGGTTTCACTCCCTTTCAACTTGTTTATGGTTTGGAAGTTGTGTTGCCTATTGAATGCGAAATTTCGTCATTGAAATTAGCCATAAAATTACTCCCAGCTACGTCTGAAGAGGAGAAACGTTTTTTGTACTTGGCTCAGCTAGATGAGAATCGACGAAATGCTGCCATAGCAAACGAGACTCCTGTCAAAAGGATAAAAGCTCAATATGATAGAAGTGTTACCCCTTGTAATTTTTCAGAAGGAGACCTAGTCTTAGTGTATGATCAAGCCAATGATAAACTAGGAGCTGGAAAATTTGTGCCTATGTGGCATGGTCCTTTCATTGTTAAGCGAAAGCTGGCAAAAGGGGCCTATGAGCTGATAGATTTCGACGGTGTATCTTTAGATAAACCCAGAAATGGACTTTATCTGAAGAGATATTATGCTTAAAAACCCACATCTGCATTTAAAAACTTTTGGTTATTAGTTTCAAGATGATTAAAAAATAAATAAAAAATAGAACTTAGAAATTTTTTAAAATGATTTTACCTGATTCATCCCACTGTTCCCTTGCTGGGAGAGCTATCTCTCGGTCGCCGCGGAAATCTATCCCGGCATATGGAAAATCCTCTATAACAAAAATTTGGCGTTCCAGCCAACGGAAATATGAAGAAGGAAATAGAACAACCTCGACGCCCTCAACAGCATGATGGGTCATCAATGCAACCCAACGAACCATCCTAGGTTCTCGAGGTCGTCCAGCATCAACAGGAATGTTTTGTGGAGCTAACATGGGGATCCTCTCTAGAGCAAAGGTGACTACAATGGATCTGTATCCAAAGTTATTTAGCTTTCCGTTCTTTGCTCTGGTTAGTTGGCCTTTTACATTGGCCAACACAGCTTCGCACCAGTTGAAAATGGTGCCTCGAAAACAGTCTTCAACAATGCGCATTTGGGAACCGGTAGCCACATGCAATGCTGCACTCCCACACAGTCTGGTGACAGTAAACGCAATAACTTTTAACTCAGGACGGATGATAGTTTTTATATCAATCTGTTTGTCCCTGGGGTCTGCTTGATCATCACAGAACTCTTGTCAAAGACTAGCGACAGTCTGACCACCTGGCCTAGTCCCAAACAAAGAAATTTGTTCACCCCCGTTGGACAAACCAGTCAAAAAATAAATATCCTCCAGCTCAATTTCGAGCCGGTGGCTACCAATAATGAAACACTAGTCCTGTACGTTCCACCTATTCACCAACCATGTTAGGATGTCTACCTGTGCCCTCATGCCCTGAATGGCCCAAAATTTATATATACCGCATGCTCTTAATTCCTTCATTATAGGAAAATGGTTCATCGTGGCATCGTCTATGTCTTCATGCTCACGTTCTCTCCAAATAAGCATTTTGTTTGTCCTACATTGCATAAAAAGACATATTAGAAAAAAAAAATTTGAAAATTTGTAGGCGGAAGATGAGAAAATTAAATTTAAATTTTGATTTGCACGGGGTCCGCACATGAAGTTCATCCACAGTGCATAGATATGCACGGGCACTTTGGAGAAGGTGCAGACCCAAGACTTTTTCCCATGTAGAAAAAGGTCAGGGTCCGCAGGTACCATGTGTTGCACTTGCGAACCCCCGTGGGCGATTTTTTACACATAATTTTCTCTTCAAAATCAAATCTAAAGCCTAAAAAGGAAATGTAAACAGATGAAATGCAAGATTAGGAGGTCGTGGATTACCTGGAGCAAACGGTTCTCGATTTTGTCGGACGTATTTTCCGGAATCTTCACAGAAACTTTTTTACCCAAAAGCTTTTACTTTAAGTATGAGGGGTTTCCGCAGTGCATTATATTAGATATCATTTTTGGGATTCAACTGCGTTAAGTAAGTCATTCATGTATGACCATTTCCATGAGAGGTAGTCGCAACTGACTAATTTCTCATGATTTTTGAATAGTCCACTTAGCACTCATTGCATCGGGTGATGCTCACAGAGGTGAAGAAGTGGGATTGAAAATAGTGAAAAGAATCACATAGCGTCAATCATCACTGCACCCGGTAACCAAGACTTCCCGGGAGGTCACCCATCCCAGAACTCCTCTGGCTCAAGTGCGCTTAACTATGGATTTTTCCCCACAATCAAGCCCACTTAGCTTGCTACCCCATTTGCAAAACCTTAGCAAGTATTGTGCCTCATGAACCTTCAAGTAGAGATCCTTTTACTCTTTGTATTTTAAGTATGAGGGGTTTCCGCAGTGCATAATATTAGATATCATTTTTGGGATTCAACTGCGTTAAGTAACTCATTCATGTATGACCATTTCCATGAGAGGTAGTCGCAACTAACTAATTTCTCATGATTTTTGAATAGTCCACTGAGCATCACCCGATGCAATGAGTGCTAAGTGGAGTATTCAAAAATCATGAGAAATTAGTCAGTTGCGAATACCTCTCATGGAAATGGTCATACATGGTGAAACACTAACGCGATTTGAGTCCAAAATGTCTCTTCTGCTTGCGGAAACACTTAAAATACAAAGAGTAAAGGGATCTCTACTTGAATGGTTCATGAGGCACAATACTTGCTAAGGTTTTGCAAATGGCGTAGCAAGCTAAGTGGGCTTGATTGTGGGGAAAAATCCACAGTTAAGCGCGCTTGAGCCAGAGGAGTTCTGGGATGGGTGACCTCCCGGGAAGTCTTGGTTACCGGGTGCAAGCCTCGGAAGTGATGATTGATGCTATGTGATTCTTTTTACTAGTTTCAATCCCACTTCTTCACCTCTGTGAGCATCACCCAATGCAATGAGTGCTAAGTGGACTATTCAAAAATCATGAGAAATTAGTCAGTTGCGACTACCTCTCATGGAAATGGTCATACATGAATGACTTACTTAACGCAGTTGAATCCCAAAAATGATATCTAAGCTTTTACTTTTCACTCTGAACTCAAATGGTAAAAATGAAGTTAGAAAAGTCATTTTTATAAGTTTTTTCGAATAAATGAATTTTTAATTTGTTTATTTTTCACTTTAAAAAAGGTTATTTTTGAAAACATTTTTATTTATCTTAAACAGGTATGTGTAATGTTTCAAGTTTTTGTGCAAAAATTGGATTTTTCAAGAGAATTGATCATTTTTCAACAAAGGGCATACTTTTATCACTTCTTCGGACTCTTTCAAAAATTTACGAAAAAGCGAAACATTGGAGTCCTCTTTTAGGCCCTTTTCAAACTCTCTAAACATGAAAAGATTATCGAGCACTTGATTATTCGAACTCGTTAAAATAAATAAATGATCGTCCTTTCAGTATAAATTTACCCCTTTTATGGACTAAAATGGACTATTTACGAAAAAGGTATACGTTGACTAATCACAGTCAATAGAGTTCTCTCCCACATTATTTTATCTTTTTCAGGCTCGAGAGACTAAATTTACGAAAAATTACACCCATGGAGTCTTCTTAAGTTTTTTCTTCTGACTCTCTAAAATTGAAAAAACACCGAGTTTCTCCTATACTGGACTCGTTAAAATTTAACAATAAAGGGCCTGTTCAATTTTTAAACAGGAAAGAACCACTCCTTCTTAGGGTTCAAATCTTAAACTAAGTTGGACTCATCCGAAGGATGAGCTTATAAACAAGCAAATGTTATCCTCCTCAAGCTTGTAAAAAATAAAGAGGTACTTGCCAGAAATAATGGGGGAAAAGAGAGAAAAACGAACCCATTTGTTACATTTTAATTATTCAGAAGGCCATTAACCACTCTTGAACACAACACTTTTTTATTCACCTGGGTTGGGAAATCCTTTGCCTAACAGTTAATCAAACCATATTGAAAGTCTTCCACTGGTTTCTGGGTATTAGCTTTGGGTCAATTGTCACCAAGCCATCTGCAATGTCATTATGTGTTCAAGAGGACAGTTCAAACAAACCATTCATCTACGAAATATCTGTCATCCATTTTGACCATCCCTGAGTCAGTCCTTGCCAACATATTTCTTCAAAACTTGATCTATGATTTCGTGTTGTGGGCTTGCCTATGACGGATCACTTTCTATCAAAGACAGTTCATTATCTAGGAAGTTGATCTATAAATCGTCAATACCTTGAAATCTGCATGCCTCAATGGCAGGTTTCTCGCCTTCGACGACAGGTTACATCATTGACCTTCGATCAAATGATTTTGTGACATGTTCGACTTCAGCTCATTCATTCACATTTCATGGATTGTACTGAGTACTTTGAGAGCCATTGACATTACTGGTGGTTACTCTCACACTTATTAACAGTTTACATCATTGACTGGTAATCAAGTGGTTTCTACCATGTTCGACTTCAACACATTCATTCACATGGATAGAATCGTACTAGTTCGAGATGCGGAAATCAAGACCCTGAATCTAGTTTCTACCATCCAGGCTGCAAGGGATTTTTTTATCATTTACACAGTGGACTATTTATAAAATAGATGGTTTCATCCATACTGTGCCTACATATGTCTATATTGTTGATGTATTCAAAATAATTCATGTATCAGAATAGTTTGAATCAGTTTCTAGTTAGTTTTGATCTGAGTATGGGAATGCCTACCTCAGTGATGATATGTTCGCATATATATATTTTTCATTGAATGTTTTTACAGGTTCCAACTAGGGTGTGCACAAGATGATCCTTGAAATGATAAAGTACTGCACTCTTCATATATGACAGAATTCAACTTCATCTATTCCAGACTTTGCACTTTAGGGGGTAATCTGTTACACTGAAAATTGTCATCCTGACATTATGCTATGTGTATGATCTCATTATCACTCATACTTTCTCCTTTGCGAGTCTAATACATCAGTTCCTCATTTCAAGCCTTGAAAATAAGAGAAAAGTTCCTAAAAATCTCCTTAACTTTGGTATCGCACTTTCTCTGTATCTTGCCTGCGGTCCCGCACCTAATATTCATATCTCCTGCGAACCTGAACGCACTTTCTCTGTGTTATGGGTGTGGACCCCTATAAAGATTAAAAAGGCACAAGTAAACTCAAAAAGGCTCACTTTAAGTAAATTCTAGAAGCCTCTAGAAAGAATCTTGCGGTGGAAGAACCGCTCTTTTGAGGTTCATGTATCTCTTACCTTATGGAGCTAACCCCTTGATGTGAGGAGATTATCCCTTTGAAGGAGGATTCTATCCCTTCATAGTTGGAATTGAAACCTCCTCTTTTCCACTATAAAAAGAGGCATTGGGTAGCCTCAAAGGGAGTTCAAGCTTTAAGATTATTTGAGGTTAAGTGTTGTTGGGATTCACACTTGTTTAAGCTGAGATTTTGTGAAGAGAGATTACATACCTCTATCTGTCTCAGTTGGAGGAGTGCAGAGCTTATCAGAGTAGAGGAGACTCCTGCTTCGGACCCTGGGAAGGCCTTTTCAAACATTAAGGCTTAAGATTGTAAGGTTCTTCTGTTATTTTAAGATTAATACAATCAAGTTTTGTTTTTCTCAATAAATTGTTGTTCGATTGTTTATTTCAATAAGCTATCGTTTAATCATTTATTTCATAGATTCCTTGATCACTATGATGAATATTTTTTTATTTATTTGTTATATAGGTGCTATTTGATATTTTCTTGTTTGTGATTGCAGGTCTTTTAAGACGACTCTTTGTTGTGACGAAAAGACGACACTTTGTTTCGACGAAAGAACTCTTGTTGTGATGGAACGATTCTTGTTGTGACGAAAGGATCCTTGTTGTAATGGAAATACTACTAATGCAACGGAAGCTTCACGACTGCAAATAAGAATTTGGATCTAAGGTAAGATCAGCACCTTTATAGCATTTATTTATAAAACGAATATATTTAGGGAAAGACAAGCTTAGTTGTTCGTTTGTTGCTAGATTGTCTTCTGACACTAGGGAGATCAATCTTGTCCACAAGATCGATTAATCCGCACAACACGAAGCCTAGACAATTGCACCAGTTAGATATTCTGATTGGGTTTCAAACCTAGTTCCCACTAGGAAGAAGACAAGGGAAATCAGACTGTGTGCTGATTTCCAGAATTTAAATAAAGTGTCCTTAAAAGATAACTACCCTCTCTCCAAGATGGATCACATTTTACAGAGGGTGGTTGGTTCTTCTAGGATTTCATTACTTGATGGATTCTCTGGATATACCCAGATTTTAGTTCAACCAAAAGACCAACCTAAGACCGATTTTACCACTTCTTGGGGTGCTTTCATGTATGTGAAAATGCCTTTTGGATTAATGAATGTAGGAACCACTTTTCAAAGAGCTATGGATATATATTTTGCTAAAGAAATTCATGGTTTTCTTGTGATCTATCTAGATGATATTATTGGATTTTCAAATACTGACAATGAACATCTAGATCACCTCAGACAAGTGTTTATCAAATGTAGGAAATTTGGCATTTCAATCAATCCTAAAAAGACTCTATTTGGACTAGAAGAAGGTAAATTATTAGGAAATATCATATCTAAAGAGGGAATTAGGATAGACCTAGCTAGAATATAGGTCATTCTAAACATTAGTCATCCTCGGAATATTAAATAATTGCAAGATTTCTTAGGTAAAATCAATTTTCTCAGAAGATTCATTTCAAACTTAGCAGAAATAATTAGAGAACTCAATAATATGTTGAAAAAATAATTAGTACTTAAATGGACTGTGGAGGCCAAACAATCATTTGAATAAATCAAACAAGCCTTGACAAAAACACCAGTCCTAATAAGTCCTGATTTCAAAAAATATTTCATTATTTTTTCCTTTGCTTCAGAGCATACTATTGTTGCAGGCTTACTGCAAAAAAATGATCATGGCTATGAGCAACCCATTGCTTTTTTCAGCAAATCACTTAAAGATGCCACTTTAATGTATAACATAATGGAAAAGTAGGCACTAGCTTTAGTGAATGTTATCAAAGACTTTAGAGTGTACACCTTATATTCACATATCATTGCTTATGTTCCAAATTCAGTTGTGAAGGACACTCAGACTGAGAATGGGCCTGATGGTAAAAGAGACAAATGGATTGCCACCATTTTGGAATATGACATAGAAATTAATCCCACCAAACTCATTAAATTTCAAGGTTTAGCCAAACTCATGGCTGAATCAAATTGTAATGCTTTAGATATTAATTTTATTGCTCAATTAGATGATTAGGAAGAGATGGCAACTCCAGAGATCAGTGAAGCCTTTTTAGACTCACCATGGTATGCAGATATTATATTGTATTACTAAATTTACAATCTCCTCGTGGATTATCAAGAACTAAAGCTAGATTTTTGAAGTTAAAAGTAATGAAGTTTTGTATCATAGACAATGCACTATTTTGGAAAGATCATGGTGGAATTTTATTGAATTTTTTTCTTAAAGAAGAAGCTGATAAAGTTTTGGAAGAGTTTCATACAGGTGATTTTGGAGGACATATTTAATGGAAGGCTACTATAGATAAAATCTTGAGAGCGGGATTTTACTGGCCTACATTGTTTGTAGATGTGAAAAAGTATGTGACCTCCTGTCACAAGTGCCAAATATTTGAAGGAAAGAAAAAGCTGCTACCTTTACCCCTCAAACCCATCTCCACAGAAATTCCTTTTCAGTAATGGGTTCTTGACTTCATTGGTGAAATTCACCCTCCATCCTCAACCCAACACAAGTGGATTTTGACAGCCACAAACTATTTCACTAAGTGGATAGAAGCCATACCTTCCAGGCAAGCCACTGATACTAGCATAATCTCATTTTTAGAAAAAAACATACTGTCTAGATTTGGATGCTCCCAAAAGATCATCAATGATAATGCAGCTGCATTCAAGTCCAAAAATATGATTGACTTCTGTAATAAATACCACATTACCCTTGGCAATTATGTTGCTTATTACCCTCAAGGTAATGGCCTTGTTGAATCCTCCAATAAAATGTTTGTGAATATCATCAAGAAACTATTAGAAGACAATAAGAAAACCGGGAACAAAAGGTTAGTGAATGCCTTATGGGAAGATAGACTTACCACAAAGAAATCTATTGGTACATCCTCTTACCATCTTGTTTATGGGATGGATGCTATTTTTCCTTTTTCTTTAGGAGTACCAGCAATGAAGATAATCCAAGAACTGCAGGTTGAAACCAATGATATCCAAAGAAGGATAAACCAAACCATAAAATTGCAGCAAACCAGGGAAGATGTCTATCTCAAGTCTCAAGTTGTTCAAGAAAAAAATAAAAATATATTTGACAAGAAGACAAAAGAAGATGATTTTTATATAGGTGACAAAGTTCTTAAGTGGGATTCTAGGAGAGAAGAGAAAGGTAAACATGGGAAATTTGATTTCTTATGGAAAGTCCCTTATGTCATTTATGGTTATAGAGGTAACAATGCATTATTTTTTAAGGATTTGGATGGATCAGATCTGCCAGGTGGCCCTATCAATGGTAGAATGTTGAAGCATTACTATTCCCCAGAATAACAGTATTTCACTTTATTTATTTTACTCATTATACATAAAATTGAAGATTTTAGATTGGATTGGATGTTTTTCTAGAAAATTTTAAGCCCAGAGAGAAGGCCCTAAGCTTTGAAGAATAAAATATCATAAGTATGAATAATGCAGAGCTCAAAAAACAGTTTCAAGGCCAGCAAGAGTCAAATTCAAAGGCTACTAGTCTCAAAGTTCTTGACATTTCACCAAGAAATTCCATCCCCATATGGAGCTACTGTTAGGGTCCTATAATAATAGGATTCATAATTTTTGAATTGACTTTGATTAGTATTGTAAATATGTACATACTTTGCTTTCTACAAATTGTTTTCCCATATCAGAAAAAATAAAAAAAATGTAAAGAGGGTAAAATTTATAAAATAAAAATCAAACGAATTGAAAGAAAAAATATCAAAAAGAATATGAAAATGGACCCCAAACAAAAAGAGATAAAAAATAAAACATGAAAGTGATGCAAATCCAAATTCCACAACTATTTACTTTTACTGCAAAATAAAGATTGTGTGCAACTTGTTAAAATGTCACCATCCATGAAGGTCAAACAGCTTAATCTTGACCTCTCATGCTTTAAATTTCATGTTGTTAGATAGAGAATAAAGATCTAGCCAAACACTTTAATCTTGGTAGATCAGTAGTTAGGTAGAGAATAATAAGGAGATCAACAAATTAATCTGAGCCCTTGGAAGAAATAAGGATTGAATTAGCTAGTTTTTTGTTTTAAAAGAAAAATGGATAAGGGTTCGCAAGCTCAAATACACCCATGTAAATGAATAAAAAATGTTAGGGTAGCATATGGGTAGGTACAAGAAGTTTTTACAGTCATGGATAAGCAAAAAATTGGTCATTTCATTTACTAACTTCCTTCAAAAATCATCCCCTTGTAAAAATACTCCATCGCCTCCATTTTCATTCTTTCCCCTTCATTTTTCCCTTTTTCCCATTATCATCCATTTTCCTTTGCAAAATACCTTTTCCTAAGTTAAAAACACATTTTACTTAAGAAAATTAAAAGCCCTTTAACTAATTTCCCTTTACTAAAAAAAAACCCAAAAAACCCAAAAAATAGTTTTTATCCTAAGTTAAATGATTTAATTTTTTTCGGATCCCACAGTGAAAGAATTCACTCCCAACATAATATTTTACATTATACTTAGTTTAAATGCATAGCCCGCAAATACATTTCTTTATTAACATTAACTTATGTATTAACTCCTTATATATACCTTTTAGCCTGTATTAATATAATTCATTTATAATATATCCCAACCCATATTTTTTATTTTTACCTATTTTTTATTTCCCCCACATGTTATATAAACCCGCCATCCCATAGGTTAAATTATTAAAACATGTTAATTATTCCAGTCCCACTATATATATTCCCCACTAGTTATAGTATCACATTTACCTGCATCCCATTTGTTAGATATAAATAACCTTCACCTATCATAATACACTCCCGACTATGTATTAAACCTTAGTTTAAATACATATAAACCTTTCGCGTCATTGAAACCCCGGGCCCCACACCATCAAACCTTACAAATCTATTGCACAATCCGAGCCGTCCGATCATCATCTGCCAAATCTGACCAACAGTATTCCCTATCACACATTCCTTAGTGCGATAATTAACATACCCCAAAGCTTGTGATAAGCATGGTTTTCAGGATTTCTATCCCCTCTACATGTCTTAATCGTATTGGATCACACCAATCAAACATATTTCACTTACTACCTTTGAAGCCTGCGAAAACCGCTTGCCACTTTTTTCCTCCCCCGCACCCAAACTACTCATCCATTTGAATTGACCGCTCATTAAATGCATTCACTGTTGAATGAAAATGCTTATAAACTACCCATTTTCACTCTTTTTACTTTTTTGTTACCGTTTTCACGCAGAAGAAGCATTGCAGACCGAAACAAATGTTGTCGTTTAAAGCCAAATTGAAACAGAATTTACCAATTTTTTCACTACAAACATTGCAGAAGTTATCCAAGTGCTTATAAAGACCAACAAAGCTTCTGAAAGCTTTCTGCAACCTCAAAAACCCTCCTGCAAAGCAAAACTTCAGTTTTCCCAGGTATTCTTTAGAAGAACAAACCCATTCATCAATCTAAAGAAGTAATACATTTACTCGAATTATTTAGGAGATTTGAACCTAAGAAAACCTCGTTGCTTCCTAAATCCTTTAATATGTAAACCCTGAGCAATCCTTTTCACAGATTTTGAAGCTTTGGACTCTTTTTAAACATAGAGTTTGATTGATTGAAGCCATCTATAGACCTGAAAAAAGCCTTCTATGACCTTCAAAACCTTTCCTACAGACCCTAGGCATCCTTTTTGCATAAATTAATGTCTTGAAATTATTTTTTATCAAATTGAGTGCATTATAAGCCCTAGATATCATTTGCAGAAGCTCTAAGGTCTTAATATTACCTTTTTACAGAGATTACTATTTGGTTAATTGAATGAGTTTAAAACCTTTTTGCAGACAATAGATAACCCCTGTTTTATCCAAATCCTTCTGCAATCTGTTAAAACTTCCAGAGGTGTTCCTACAAGCCTAAATCATTGTTTCTAAGGTCAAAAGAGTATTGAAATTGATAAATCAAGCAAAGCAATGGCTTCCAAAAAAATTCTATCAGTTAACCCTCTACAACCCCCTATTGTAGATGTAGAGCACATTTCCTTGGCTGATACAGACTTCAAGATTACTGATACAGTGATAGAATTCAACCTTCTTGAGCTCTACTACTGGAGCCAAGAAAAATCCCTAAATCAAGCTGATGAAGTGTTCATCTGGGAGTCAAATTTGCCAAAATATGTTGTTCCTCATACTTATCAATTCCTACAAGTAATCACACCCTGTCAGTTTTGCTACTCTCCTGATCAAAGAGCCATAGTAAACCTTGAAAAAAAAGTCTTGTTTACTATTACAGTAGATTCAATAAAAAAAATTCTTTAGATACAGCCTAGACCAGATGAAGTTCCTTTGTCCATTGAAGCCCTCACTCAGTTATACTTGGATCTGGACTTCCCCAAGAGGTTCCAGATTTTTCAGACCTTCGTGCCTTCTTATGTAGAAATTCCCAAGCTAAATCCTCCATACTCTTCTGCTAAATTCTCTGAAAGGACAAGACATATCATTTCCATGTGGTCTTTCGTTCTTGGCTATTTTACAGATGAGCATGTTGATGTTACAATAATTAGTTTCTTGTCTATTTTACACCTGGTCAGCCTCCTGCTGCTATTTTTAACTTTTCCCAATACCCTACTGACAGTATACACAAGCAGTTGGTCAAAATGACTTCTAAAGGTGTTTTCAAGTACTCCTCATTCCTATTTCATATATTCTTATACTTTCAGTCTGAGAAGTTTCCTATAAACCTTCAAAGGCTTAATGTGGAAGGAAATCCACAATCAGTCATCTTTTGGACTTCCTTGATAAGGAAAGATTCAAATGAGTTCACTTATATAGATTTTACAGATTCCTTCATTCATCTTATAGTCAATTTTCTGAACAACAGTATACAACCCAGAATTAGTAATGAAATCAAGAAGGTCCTGCAATTGTCAGAGCATAATAGGACAGGTGATTGGTACTTGTACCAAAATCATACTGAAATAAGAGTTTATAGATCAAGTCTTATCCCTTATAAACTGCCCAAATACCTTTCTATGATGTTATTTTCCCTGGAATACATAAGGCAGATTCTAAATTCAGATGTAGTTAATTTCTTAATAGCAAAGAAGAAAACACAATTCAAGTTGAAGAACCAGGTTGGCCCTTTTATCTGTAATAATAGAGAGGCATGTCCAAAAGTAGAAAAATGTTTATAGGATTTCAAATTCAGTCCTAGTTTCATATGGTATTATGATCCCATTGGTGTTATTAGTAAAATGAGATTTAAATGAAAATTAACTCCATATGTACATGAAAAGAAGCCAGAGATTGAAAAATTCTCAAACCAATATGAATGTTAGAGAACACATTGGTAGAGGCAGGAAAACAAAGTGATACTAGTCAAACCTTGCAAAATCCAGCCCAAGAAGAAAGAAATTTAAAGAGAATCAGATAGGAAGGATCCTATACTGCAGAAACTACAACAGAGACAAAATTCAAATTGAAATACAGTAAAAATCCAAAGCTAAATCCTTCCAATAAAGAAAAGGAAACAATAGAGGTGATGGATACAAAAATAGCAGAAAAAGATAATGCACCTCCTACAATAATTGAAGAGGAACAACAACCCACTACTTCTAAGACATAGCTAATTTAGAAAAAACACAATATAGAAGTTTCTTCATCTAAAAAACCAGTAGAAAAGGACATGGATATAAAAAAAAGATACAAATAAATCATAGCCAGAAATGAAGAAATTAAGACAGAAATATATTCTCAGTATTTGAAACAAACTCTTGGAATCCAGAATACACTACTTTCAGCCTTTGACTATAAGAATAAAAAGATGCAGATGTCATTTCTTCAACCTACAGTTCAGACTCCTAAGTCATCCTAAGATTACAAAAAGATAGATTTTGAAGTCCCAGTCCAGAATATTCATCCTCTGGATCAAATTGAATTTCATAAGTAGGCAGGGGAGATGATTTATTCTACAATGACCTCCAAGGCCATGAGTGCACAAAAACTACAAAACACCCTGGTAAATGTCAGAGACTAGCTCAAATTGGAGAAAGCATCTTCACAGGCAAAGGACACTAGAATTAAATCCTTGGAAGAACTAGTAATTGAAGTAGGATATGATCCTAAAAATGTAAAAGTTGTAGAAGAGTTTATCAAGAAGAAAAATGAAGACATTGCTGCATTAAAGAAACAACTAAAGATTCCCCCTACAGAACATCCTCAAGCCAAGGAGGTCTTACAGGATACCAATCAGAAATATGACATGATGAATCTCATTTTACAGTTGACAGCTCAGATAAAGGAAATGGAAATTGAAATGGAGAAGTTGGTCCAGGAAAAAGAAGCCAACAAAGAAAAGGAATTTCTTGCCACAGTAATCCCTGTTCACAGCAACTGTACCTTCTACTTTGGCAGAATCACTGGCTCCTAATGTCCCAATGGCCACAACACTTCTAGTTACTTCATCTACAACTTCAGCCACAGAATATTCAACAACAATAGCACAACATTCAGATGAAGCAAGAAAACTAGTAAAGGCTATGCAAGATATGTCTATTCAGACCAATGAGATAAACAGACTAAAAGAACAACGCAAAAATCTTGAGGATGCAAATAAAATTGCTCAAATAAATGCTAAGAATGAAGAACAAAAATCCAACAGATTGAATGAGCAACTGGAAAAAAATAGAAAAAGAACTAACACTGACGGAACCAATGGCACATGTCAAGCAGTAGTTATGATCCAATATCATTGAAGCAGTCAATGATAGTTGGCCATCCATCCAGGTCATATATGAGAAAAAAGACTTAGTAAAATCAGCAAGAGAAGCAATTAAGAAGATCAAAGAAGAGCTTAGTAAGAAACCTGAAGAAGCTCTTGAAATCATCAAGTTTCTAAATTCTAAAAATAGACAAGAGTTAGAAGAGATTGGAATTAATGATAGAACAGAGACCATCCTAGAAGTTAGGAAGGTAATCTCTAAGCAGAATCTGATGATGCAGTTAGAAGAGAAATGCCAGAACATGGAGGTTGCTATCACAAGGTTTATGATCAAGTTTTATGTTCTAAGGCAAAAAGGCCTTCCCAATCCTCTAGTTATTAATTATAGATTAATGAAGAGGGATTACTATGATAAAACGATAAGAGAGTTTGCTAGAGAACAAGTGAACAATTCAGCCTTACAGGGAAACCCAACAGGGAAGGTGCTCTACAAGAATTTTGAGAATTTGTTTTACTTACAGCATGAAGTAAAACACTTATTTGTGAACAATCCAACATTCTCAAAATATACTGAAGCTGATAAAAATTTCAGAAGGATGGTGAAGATGAAACTGCCAGAGGTAGAATTCTGGGAAAAATTAACTGATTTACTGTGAAATCAGATTGCAATGAGCATAGAGTAGTGAAAGTTAAACAGAGATTGCTTTTTTTACATCAGCATTTACAGTTTTTAAGTGAAAGAGTATTAGGATAAAGAGTATCAGATGAAAGAGTATCAGGATAAAGAGTATCAATTCAAGGTCAAAGTTTAAAAGTTAAAGTCAAAGAAGAATTACAAAGCAGTTATGAATCTGCCAACGTGAAAGACACCTCACTGTCCAGCTGCAACTTTGTTGAACAACAAAGAGAGAAAGAAGTAACAAAATCAAGACAGCAAACCATTTATTTCAATAAAAAAGGGACAGCTAGCATCAGTTAGAAAGTTGTCACTATCTTCTTGCATGAAAATATTTCTTTTCCATGAATTATTCCTAACTTTATTCTAGGATATTTTGTATGATTTTTTGTATAAATACTTCTCATTTAGAAGTATTGAGTGTGGATGAATTTCTGAACATTTATGTAGTTGTACTATTCTGAACCTAAGGGTTGTTGTACCAATTTCAAGTCAGCAGTCTGGATTAAGGAAATAAAGCATCATATTATAGGATTCATGTGTTGGGCTACTACAGTGAAGTATTTTCACTTGTTTCTTTGTAAATTTCTTATGTTTTTTATCAATACGTGAATGTGTTCTAAATCTAAATGATAAATCAGGAATTGTTATTTCAGAATATGTTAAAAGCACTCTGTTTTGACGTATTATCATTTATATGTATTCCACTGATATCTATATTAGGGAACCCTTAATTTCTCCCTAGTTTCGATTGACCTCTGCATTTTCACTCATAATCTAGATTTAAGAACCCTTAATTTCTCTTTTATCCCAATTAAAACCATTTTCACCATCAACCTTGAAGATCTGAAGTAACTCAGCTATCTTGCCCTGTAAAAATTTCCCTGTAAAACTTGATCTTGATCTGACTTCTTGACACATTGACTCCATTAGCCCAATGGAATATAGATCTACATCTACCCATCTAAGTAAGTGATTTCACCACCAAATCAAATCAAAACCCAAAACCAATTCACCCTGCATAACTAGCCTAAAATAAAATACAATCAAAAAAGATAAATCATATAGAGAGAACCTTCTCTGAGCATTAGTAAGGCTAGATCCTAAGGCTTAAAATTAGGTTTGTGGTTACCTCTAATATTCTTTAAACTAAAATAAAAAAATCTCACAACTTTTGAGAATTATTGGAGTGATAACACTTACCAATCCATACCTCATGTGGAGTCTTATCCTTCAACGTTGATGAAGGTGATCTATTAACCAGATAACATGCATTCTCCACTACCTCTTCCCAGAATTCTTGTCCTAACTCCGTACCACTGAGCATACTTATTTCCTTTTCCATCAGTATTCTGTTCATTCTTTCTGCAACTCTGTTTTGTTGAGTTGTGTATGGAGTAGTCTTCTGCCGTGTTATACCACACTTCTTACATAAATCTTAAAATTCCTTCTTACAAAAATATCCACCATTATCTATCCTCAACTCCTTTATCTTCTTCTCTGTCTGGTTTTCCACCAGAGACTTAAGTTTTTTAAATCTGTCAAAGAATTGAAATTTGTTCCCAAGAAATATATCCATGTATTCCTTGAGAAGTCATCTATGAATGAAACATAGTACAGAGACTTTCCCAGTGATGGAACTGACACAGGTCCAAGCACATCATTGTGCAGAAGCTCTAATATCTTGTTCGCCCTCTTAGCACCAAAACGAAACCTCACCCGATTCTTCTTCCCATATACATAATGTTCACAGAAATTGAAATCTAGAGAGTAATTATACATACATTCTACCATACCATTACCATGCAGTATCTGAAGGCCCTTCTCTCCAATATGTCCAAGCCTTTGATGCCATAACATGGGCTTTTCTCCAAAATACCACTGGGATTTTTGCTCCACTTTCAGGAACCACAGAACTCTTTCACCCATCAATAATAGTGCTACCCTGAAGCTTGTGCAGAGTTCCAATCCAAACTCCCCACATTAATACCAGTTCTCCCCGAACCATCTTGCATGTATCTTTATCGAACACTGTTTTTACACATGCATCATCCATCTTGATTACATAAATCTGATTTCTGGCCAATTCAGGAATATGCAGAACACCAGAAAGTGTTCTAATCCTTCCACCTTGCAGCTTCAGCTTGACTTTTCCACATCCAACGATTATGGCCTTTCTATCATCCCCTAAGAAGACATCACCACCATCATACTTCTCATACTCGCAGAACCACTCCCTATGGGGAGTGAAGTGAAAGGATGCACTTGAGTTAATCAACCATGCTGCATGATCTACATGTGTATTTGAAGAAGAATCCAAATACACATTCCCACCTTCATCTGAGGTGGTTTTTGCCTCTGTAGAAGGAGCATCATGAGATCCCTTTCCTTTCTTAGGAGCTTTAGATCTGTAGTCCTTTTTGAAGTGCCCTTCCTTTCCACATTTCTAGCACAACTTTACAGGCTTTCCTAAGATTTAGATCTCCCTCTAGATTTATATTTCCCAGTCGGAAAATTATTTTTGTTTCTATTCTAGGACATTCCTTGTACAAATAAGGCATCTCCATTCGGGCCCTCCATATTTCTCTGTATAATTTCTTCCGACATCAAGGCTGAGACAATTTCATCAAATTTCAAGGTAGTTGTATTACTACCTATTGCAATAACCAGACTGTCCCATGAATCTGGTAGATAACACAACAAATTGATGCACTTATATTCATCTGAGATTTTAATATCAACAGATGAAAAATGACTTACCACAATATTGAAGGCATTCAGATGCTCTATCGCTGAGTCTCCATCATTCATCCTCAATTTATACAAATTTTTCCACAAGAACAATTTATTCACCAAAGAAATAGATTGGTACAAAGTCCCTAAATTGACCCACAAAGTCTTCACCGTAGCATCCCCAGATACATTCAACAATACCGAATCTAAGATACACAATTGTATTGTGCTCTTTGCCTTCAAATCCAACTTCGCCCAGTCTTCATCTGACATTTTTGTTGGTTTAGTACCCCTATCTACCACGATCCACAAATCTTTAGCCATCAACAGATCCTCCACCTTGAGCTTCCACAACTCAAAACTCTGACCATTCAATTTCTCGATCTCTATCTTTCCACTTCTCGTCATCTTCTTTCAGCGCAAGAATCGATCCCACAGATCTCCCACTAAATAGGGTTTACTAGAGGCCCGAGAAAAAAACCCCTCAGTAGCAAAGGCGTCTCCTTGAAGAGGAAACAACTTTGATACCAAATGTAGGTTCTAACCCTGTACAGAAATTATCTACAAAAAAATTCTTAAAAAAAGAATATAAACAATAGCGAGATAATAAAACATAAAAAAATATACACAACTATTTTTCCCCTGGATCCTAAATCGGGACTACCAGCTTGATTTTTTATTATATTCCTTTTAGTGTTACAATATATATATATATACATGTTGAAGCATCCATAAAACCCAATCCATTAACCCTGGATTAGAACATAACCATAGTTCCCTTGACTGGATCTACAAAATACCAAGGGCTGAAAACCATCATGCCCCAAAACCATGTGCAAACCCATGCACAAAGCCATAGGCGGGTCTGCCCACCTAAAATAGGGTCCAAAAAAAAATTCTCGGGGCATTGCCCCGAACCTCGCCCAGGGGGCTAACCACCCCCTGCGAACCCTTGGAAAGGGGGGGTCGTCACCCCCCTACGCATGCGACTAGTTGTGGAAAGAATATAACACATACCAAACATGATTTAAAACCAATTGTGTTTATGAAATTTTTATGACGAAAATTCATGGATGACGACTCTCCTATAATTTTTTGTAGTTTTTATGCATAATTTTAGAAAACTGATTGCAAATATGAGGTCCTCTTAAAAAATCACCTAATTTCAAAAAAAAAAAATTGGTTGAATCGGAGTTTGGATGAGGAAGATATCGTTGATTTAAAATCAACTATTTTTTTAGAAATTTTGTGATGGTGGGACAATTGCAGTTTGGGTATGAGTTTCTAGAGTGTCCAAATAGGGATTTCAAACATATAGGAAGATGAAGAATGATCATTTTATATCCAAAAATAGGTAATAATAAAGCTTATGAGTTATATTGACTAATTTATGCTCATTTTAAATTAGTTTTTATATCTGGAAAAACATTCAGAGCGATTTCCCTTTGGAGACGTGCCCTCCCACCCCAGGCTATGTAGGCATATGCTACTTCATCAATAGTTAGCATCATGGTTATGAGTCAACCACACAAAATCATTTTCATTGAATTCCATTTGCAAGGTCGTACATTATTAGTATCATAGTTGGTCACAATCATTACAAGGTATATCTATCCTCGGATCCTTATTCGTCATGGTTATGGGTCTTCCACAAACCCACACTTCACCGAAGTCCATTTGGTTGGCCGCACACTGTCAGTATCACAATTGGTCATAAGCATTATAGGGTATCTCTATCCTCGGATCTTTGTTCATCATGGTTATGGGTTAACCACAGAAAACCATTCTCTTCAGTGGCTCTTCATATTCAACAAAGGCTTCTCTGGAGGGAACTTCATGCAATGGGGAACATTCCTTCCTAAGGAGGGAGGAATGATCCGAATGCAATGTGAAATCTAACCATGGTATTCATTCACCCATTGTATTTATCCACCCATGGTGTCTACCCATGTTTTTGTAAGTGGCATCCACCCATGGTATTTATCCATCCACGATATTCATCCACCCATGGTATTGTAAGTGGGATCCACCCATGATATTACTCCACCCATGGTATGTATCTACCCATGGTCACTTGTAAGTTGAATCTACCCATGGTATTTACCCACCTATGGAATTTACCCACGGTATTGTAACTAAGAAAGACTATTGAAGTAACAAGTCACATTTTGTAAAATGACAGATTGTCCACCACAATGTAGTATTTAAAGTTATTATTTGTTTTAATAAAAAAAAGTATTTGTGGTTTTGTTTATTATGTGTTCTCATCTTTTCTTCTATCATTTCAATTTTTCAGATCTTAGGGGCCTCCCCCCAAGATCCAGATCACTCTTTCATCTTCCTTTTCAATATCTCTCTTCTTCCACTCTCTCTCTCTCCCTTCTCTTGATCTCCCTCCCCTCCTTCTCTCTCTCCTCCTTGCCTCTCTCTCTTTCTCTCCCCCCACTCTCTATCTCTCTATTTCCATTTGCATATTGTTTATGTCAACATATCTCTTCTTCCCTCTCTATTTTTAACTCCCTCCTCCTATCTTCCTTTGTCTCCCCCCATCGCTTTCTCTCTACGTCTTTCTCTCTCTCTCTACCCCTTTCTTCTTCCCTCTCTATTTTTAGAGTCCCTCCTCCTCTATTTCTCTTTCTACCCCCATGAATTTCTCTCTACCTATTTCTCTCTCTCTATCCCTCTCTTCTTCCCTCTCTCTCATCCCTCTTTTCCCATCACACCACTTCTCTCCCTCTCTCTCCCCCATCCATATTGCCCTTTATCTCCCCACTCCCTATCCCTCTCCCTCTCCCTCACTATCCCTATAATTTTCTTCTCTCTCTCTCTCTCTTTTCCTTTCTGTATCTATTTCTTTCTCTCCCCCAGGCTCCTTTTATCTCCCCCTTCTATCTTTATCTATATCCCTACCTTTATTCTTCTCTAACATTGTCTCAACCCATACTATATTTCTCTCTCACTCTCTCTCAATATTTACTTCTCTCTCTCTCTCTCTCTCTCTCTCTCTCTCTCTCTCTCTCAATATATGAATCTCTCTATCTCTTCCCTATTTCCCCATGACCCCATTTTCTCCCCCCTCTCTCAGCCCACTCTCTCCTTCTATCACTCACCCCTCTCTCCCTAGTGCCCTCCCTCTCTTTCGTATTCCCTCTCTCTCCCTCTATCTCCACCCCCCATCTATGATCTATCCTCACTGCTCTCTATCTCTCTCTACCCCCCTCTCCATTGATCTCTCTCCCTCCCCCCAGGCTCCATTGCTCTCTCTCTCTCCTCCCCCCTCTGTCTCTCTCACTTAGTCCATGATTCACAAAAACCTCCATCCAACTCTCTCTTTCTATATCTATCTATCTACCTACCCTCCAAATTTGTCTCTATAACTCTCCCTTTATCCTTCTCTATCTCCCCCTCCCTTCTTGTCTCTCCCTCACTTCCTTTCCTCCAGCTTTGTTTCAATCTATACCATTTTTCCTTATTTCTCCCCCTTCTCTCTCTCTCTCTCTCTCTCTCTCTCTCTCTCTTTCCCCCTCACTCCCCCCTAGTCCCTATGTCTCCATCTCTCTCCCTCCTCCCTCCCCCTTCCTCTACTTCTCTATTCATCCCTCCCTCACTTAGTTTGTGCTTCACAAAAACCCCCCTCCAACTCTCACTCTCTCTCTCCAACTCAGTGTCTATATTCCTCCCTTACTCCCACCCCCTCTCTCATTCTCTTACCCTTGCTTCATCTCTTTATCTCTCACTCTTCTTCTCCATTTCCCCTCCACTCTCTACCTTACTCTCTCTCTCCCCACAAAATCTCTCTCTCTCTCTCTCCCCCAAACTCTCTCTCCCCCTCTCTCTCTCTCTCTCACACAACATCTCCTTCCAACCTTTTCTCTCTCTTCCTCCCTATGTCAACAAAAAATATCTCCCCCCCCCCACTTCCTTCCCCTCCATATTCCTTCCCCTCCCTCTTTCCTTATCTCACTCATTTTTTTGACTCTCACTCACTCTCTCCCCTCGCTTACCAACTATTTTGTCTCCCACCCTCCACTCACTATCTCTGTCTCTTTCTTTCTCTCGTTATCTCCCCTGGCCCCTTTATCTCTCCCTCTCTCACCTTCCCCCAACCTCACTAAAACCATATCAAACCATTTTCCACCACCTCATTCTTCCACACCAATCGCTCTCTCTACATCTTTCTCCTTCTTTCTATCTTTATCTCCCTTTTCCACCATATCGCTCCCTCTCTAACCCTCCGCTCCCCACCCCCCAAAACCCACTACAACCATTTCCCTACATTAAAGTCCATAGCTACAAAAACACATGTAGCACTGAAAGCATGCAAATATTTTTGGCATTAAAAATATGCATGAATTTAGTATCAATTTAGTAGCTACAAGACACATGTAACACTAAAAACATGCAAATATTTTTGGCATTAGAAATATGCATGAATTTCCATGTATCACGCTTAGTAAAATAAATAATAAATACACATAATAACTACAAAAATATTTAAAAAGGTAAAGGATCTCTTGAAGCAATTATATTAAAGAAGGTAAGGGATCTCTTGAAACAATTTACCACTTGATACAAAGTGGAATAACGTAGTGGGTGAATAACAAGAAAAATATTATTCTAATGTCAAATATTTTATCCTTTACACATAATAATCTTCATCGTATGGATATACAAAAATAAATATGTTTATGATAATTTTTATGTAAAATAACTTTCTCTATATAAACATATAAAAATAAAAATATTATATTTACTTTGACATCTCTTTTTATTTAATATTTATTAATGTTAACTATTTACTTTTTAATATATCCTTAAATTATATTAATTATTATTCTTTAAAATTATGTGTTGTGTCTCTTGTTTGTGTGAGGTATCTAGCATAACGTTACTTTCTTTCCACTAGTCCAGTCGTTGCTGACAGCATAATATACTATTAATTACACAATTTCATATTGTTTTAAGAATCATGTCAATAGTTTAATTTACTTACACAACTTCATATTGTTTTGTTTTAAGTATAATGTCAATAGTTTAAACATAATTTCATAGAATATATTCTAGGTTTTTATTAAAAATTTATAATCCTTCTCTAATTTTATTAAAAAATACTTAAATTTACATATATGGTAAGAATGCACATTTCACCATGTTTTGAATCAATCAATGTATATAGATAGGCACGTCATTTTAAGATGTTTGTAAATATGATAACATTTATAACAATAGAACTTTTATATTTTAATTATAAATTTTTCGGGAAATCACATCAGAAATTTTGGAACCGACGCGTTTCAAACTATCAATTGTAGTTCATCATCGGGATAATGCAGATTGGCTGAATATGGCATTAATAAAGAGCTATATAGTAATAAAAGCATAGTTATAATTATAAAATAATAAAGGCATAAAATATATAATTTAATTTTTTTATTAATTTAATTTTTTTAATAATAAATTGATTTGAAAATATTTATTTTTATCATTATAATGAAATTTTATTTTATTAAATTATTTTTAATTATTTTTAATTATTATAATTATTAAAAATTAATATGATAAATACTTATTTGGAACCATAGTGGTTAAAAAAGTAACCAAATTGGCAAATCAATGGTAAATTTAGGAATGGACAACGTTGCCATATAATGAGCACCAATATTTCCAAAAGGAGGAAAAGGACCATAATTTCCTTCATAGGGGTTTCCTTGATTGGTGTAATCAGGAACTGTTGCCATTACTATCAACCTAAGATCCACTAAGCAGTTGTTCCACGAAGAGGATGTTATTTCATTGTCAATTAAATGATTTTAGAAATTAACAACATAAATAAATCAAAGAAGGGGTAACTAGGAAAAAGTGTTTACCAAGGAACCATGAATTGTAATATACACCTTAGAGAACCAAGGACTTAATGTACGTGCAAGAAATTTCTGCAAATGATGTGTTCGGTGTATAACGATATACAAGGCAGTTGACTTGGTTACCTATGGTGACAATAGAAACCTATGCTGGACTTCCAAAATATAATCGTCGGTACGTTGAACTCACGATTCTGTAGTAGTGTTTTCTAATGAATAATTGTTCAATGAGATCGTTCCCATATAATTTACATCCATGGAGCGACGTCTAATATACCAAAGGTACGTGGAGAACAGTCCTATACACTTATGTACGTGGAACGGGATATCACCCCAGGGATACAACATTGGAACAAACGACAACTCCTACGTTTAAAGACGTCGGAACTACGTCTCTTGCCTAGACCTCTAAGTGTTTGTGTTAATGTTAGAAATACTACTTAGGTTGATTCAATAAATTTTATTGTTTATCTTTGATTAAGTTTAAGTTTTGGGCTCACCACGAATGTCACTTGAATATGCTAAAATGAAAATCTAGCATGAGAAAATGGAAATCTTTCTCTTTAAATGAAAATCTAGCTAAGGAAGGGAAGAAACAACCAATATGCAACATAGAACATACAACAAACAAGATGTAAGATGAAATTTCCTCTTCACTGTAACTGCTCCTATATCATTGCACATACAAAACCGTAAATGCCAATGAATTTTCTTTTCTTTTCAACACACTTAATTTTCAAAATGAAGAAAAATAAGATGAAAATGTTTAATCACTCATTCAAATGCACTTTTAATAATGAGGACTAGAACAACAATTCATCCAATTGATCAATGACCAAATGAAATCAGTTTGCAAGCGACCTAATGATAAGAACAAAGAAAAATCAAAACCAATTCTTACCAAATGCAATCAAACAAAAATGAAAACCAAATGGAGACTTTAGAGGGACGACAAGATACTCAAGTCTTAGGGGAGTTCAGTTGGAAGTAGGCTGATCAAAGAGACAATAAAAAATAAAGGAAACATTTGTGCAAAAATGGGGACCAACGTTGGTGCAGAAGATACCCAGTGCTTTGCAACGCTGGTATAGAGTGCGCCTAAGTGAGGTGCAACGCTCTGTTAGAGGCACTAGGGGATCGTTGCTCCAGGTATATAGGATTAAGACACAAAAATTGCAAATGAGACTCAATGAAAACACATCTTAGGTCTGTTCTTGACTGATCAAAGAAACAAAGTTCTGTCAAAGAGGTTATCAAACACAATGGACAAAAAAAACCACCAAGGGAATACACCGTTCCCCAGTGGAGTCGCCAATTTTTTATGCAAGATTTATGATTCTGGACAAAAGTATCTCCCCTATGTATTGTGGCTAACCTAGAACAATAGAGAGACAAGGAACCCAATGCTTTCCTTAAAGTAAATTGATGACAGAATGAATCCTACATAGAATTCATTGTATGCTTCGCTCCTTCTTTAGCTTGAATTCTACAATTCCAACTCTGATTGCCAAAATTAGAACCCGTGTAGTCAGATAACATAAGCCAAGAAATTATGAGATCTATGCAGTATTATCTAAATACTCTATTAAATAGATCAACATGGTATTCAAATATATGAAATAATGACATCACATATATGAAAACATAGAATGACTTGCATTAATATAAATGGAAGGAGATTACAACCATAAATAGGTGTTGGTCTTGTATAAGAACTCCTCCAAGTTGTCTTGTCATTTCCTTGTCACAATGTGCACCTCCAATAACACTAAATGCATGGAATGATACCTTGGCACCATAGCATCATAAGGGTAGAATCACTCTCCAAAAGCCAACCCCTTGCATATGGAATGTTGTAAATGCATAGAAGAGTGAGGTAAGTTGGGAGTTCTTATCCAATTACCAATTTAAGGTTTTAGATCCAACTTTGATGGGAGGATGGGATCAAGGGATAAGGGATGGAAACTCCAAAGAGGGATAAAATAAGATTCAAACGTTTTATTTGAGGTAAAGGGTTGTAAAAAAATTTGGAATCTTCTCGAATGGGAAGCTTCTAGAATTTCTCCCTTTTTCCCTAATTTCTATAACCAACGCAGGTGCAAAGAGGAGAAACCTATAGGTGATCAACATAGTCCACAATGGAGAAACTTGTAGGTGAATTTTTTCCAACAAAAGGCCAGGGAGCATTGGTCCTAAACTTGCTCAGATGATGCAGTTTCGGGCAGAAAGTATGGGAAATGAAGGAGGAATGCTTAGGGATTTGTGAAATTATGATGAGAAAATGGAATAGGATGTTGATTGATCACATTAGGAGGCTTATTGATTGGATGTGAAAAAATATCCTATAACACTCCCCCTCTCCTTCTCTCTCTCCAACTCTCCCTCATCTCTCTCTCTCTATATATATAGATATATATATATTTCTCTTTTCTTCTCTCTCTCTCCACCTATTCTCCCCTCACACCACTTATGTCCCTATCTCTCTCTCCCCCTCTCCCTTTCCCTATTTATCTTCTTGCCTCTCTCCTACTCCATCTCCAATCACTCCACTATATTTATCCCCTTCTTCCTCATCTCTCTCTCTCTCTCTCTCTCTCTCTCTCTCTCCCCACTTTAGATCTATATTTTTCCCTCCCTTTTTTCTTATTTTTCTTTGTATCTTACCTCCCCCATCCATTCTCTCACTCACTCTCTCTCTATATCTACTTGTCTCTCTCTCCCTCCTTCTTACACTCATTCTTTTAATATCTCTCTATCTCCCCTCTTTCCACCTCGCCTCCTTCTTTGCATCTCTCTCTTTCCATCCTTGGCTCATTCCCCTTCTCTCTCTCCCCCCCCCCTCTCCCCTTCTCTCCTCTCTCCTAGTTCTCCCACTCTCCATCTCCCTACCTCTCCCTCCCTCACTCATTCTTTACTTCACAAAAACCCCCCCTCTCTCTCTACTCTTTAGCTCTATCTATATCTCCCTCCCTTTATCCTTCTCTATCTCTCCCATCCTCACTATATTTATCCCCTTCTTCCCCATCCCTCTCTCTCTCTCTCTCTCTCCACTTTAGCTCTATATTTGTCCCTCCATTTCTTCTTATTTTTCTTTGTGTCTCACCTCCACCATCCCTTCTCTCACTCACTCTCTCTCCATATCCACTTGCCTCTCTCTCCTTCCCTCGTAAACTCGTTGTTTGACTCTCTCTCTATCTCCCCCTCTTTCCCCCTCACCTCCTTCTTTGCCTCTCTCTCTTTCCATCCTTGGCTCATGCCCCCTTCTCTTGAGTCTCTCTCTCTCCTTTTGTCTTTCTTTCTCTCCTATCCTAATCTCTCATCTCTCCTAGTTCTACCCCTCTCCCTCTCCCTTAAGGTCCCTCCCTCACTCATTCTTTACTTCACAATAACCTCGTCCCCTCTCTCTCTCTCTACTCTTCATCTCTATCTCTATCTCCCTCCCTTTATCCTTCTCTATCTATCCCATCCTCAGTCCCTCCCCCTCTCTAATTCTCCACCCCCTACAACATCTCTATATCTCTCACTGTCCCTCACTCTCCCCCCTCCACTCTCTTCCTTTATCTCTCTTTCTCCCCCACCCCACTCCCACTCACTAACACACACACTCTCTCTCCTCTTGCTTTCCTTCTTCTCTCTCTCTCTCTCTCACACACACACACACACACACACACAGACATAAAATTCTCTTAAAACTTTGTCTCTCTCCCTGTGTCAACCACAAATATCTCCCTCCCTTTCCCTTTATGACCCTCTTTCCTTATCTCTCTCACTTTTTGACTCACTCACTCTCTCTCTCCTCACTCACCAACTCATTCTTCCCCACCCCTCCCCTCTCTCTTTATATCTCTTGGCCCCTCTGTCCCTCCCTCTCTCACCCTCCTCAACCTCCTAGACCCACATCAACCATTTTCCATGTGTTGAAGTCAATATCTATAAGAACATGTGTGCATTCCTAGCACTCAGAATGTGCACGCATTGTTGGTACTAAACACAAAAATGCATTTTTTTTAATTTAAATTTTTTCTAGTGATAATCCTATGTGCAGAGTGACTTGGTTTCTCTGGATATAGGTTCATAATCACAAACTTTGTATTTTGGGAGGCAACATGAAAACATCAATCTTTAAGAACACATGCGCACTATTTTTTACTTTATTTATCTATAATCTAGACAAATACGTTGTCCATGCAACTACATACATAGATAGAGTCGACTATAAGGGTTTTAAATGTATAATTTTTTAAATTAATATTTTTTACTATTTTTAATACATTTTTCTCTTGATATTTATCAAAATATTAAAATATAAACCTTTCTTATTTCTACAACTTTTGGGGGCCTTAACCATTTGGAAAAAAATGATATGGCACACTATAGGATAGTGAAACCTACAATATAAAAGAAATAATTGTTTGATAATAGTAAGATTATTTAAGGTTGCACTAATGGAAGGTTCTACAATTTCAAGGATATATTGACTTTCATAATTTAAAAGAATATATAAAATTAACATTATAAATTTTGAAAAATAGTTGTCCAATAACAACATGTTTTCTACAACTTCACAAGTTTTTGTAGCAATATTCCGTCATTTAGATACTCAAACATGTGTTAGATTTTGCATGCAAAATAACATAACAATGTTAGAAAAACTCAAAGTCACATAGTTAGACACAATTTCTATAAATAAGAATTATACATTTGGAAAGCCAACTCATTTTCCTACATTTCATCATTTTACATCATCTTCAAATTCATTGTGTAAATATCTCTAATCATCTCTCTAAATTAACTAAATTAACATATTGTCGTTTTTCTAAGTTTACATTGCCACTAACTCTTCTGAAAAGACCATAATTAATTTATACACACCCTAAAAGAAAAATTATTATTATTGTTTAGAGAAAAAAAAACTATTTTTAGAATTTGAAAATTTGAATTTATAAATTGATAAAAATCTTCACTTGAATTTTATAACCTACCATATATAATACAAAAATAGAATAAATAAAAAGAACTTATCAAAATAAAATAAAATAAATCCTTATTAAAATTACAAAATCTAAAAAATAATCTAAAAAAAATCTCATATGACAACTTACCAACCTAATAAACTAATAATAAAAAAAATACTATTGAAATATATGAAATGTGATAAAAATGTGATATAAAAAATACTATTCCAATATGAAATGTAATATCTTTTACACATTTCATATAAAAAAAATACTATTCCAATATGAAATGTGATATCTTTGACAAGTAATGAATTTAAAAAAAATAAAAAATCTACATAATACCTTTTATTATAAATTAGCTTTCTATATAAAGATATAAAAATAAAAATATATTATATTTTTTGTTTTTGCTTTTATATTATATTTAACTTTGATTTTGCTTTTAACTTACCACCCTAATAAACTATTAATAAAAAAAATACTATTGAAATATATGAAGTGTGATATCTTTAACACATAATGAAATGTGATATAAAAAATACTATTCCAATATGAAATGTAATATCTTTTACACATAATGAAATGTGATATAAAAAATATTATTCCAATATGAAATGTGATATATTTGACAAAATGAATTTAAAAAAAAAGAAAATTACATAATACCTTATATTATAAATTAGCTTTCTATATAAAAATATATTTGCTTTCTATATAAAAATATATTATATTTAACTTTGTTTTTGCTTTTATTTTATTAATATTAAAAATTTAGTTTTTAATATATCTATCTTTAAATTATATTTATTAGTTTTAAATTCGAACACCAATAATTCTCACATATGTAATCAATTAAAAAAATCCTCCCATCCATCATTGTGTTCGTAGTGTTATTGCCAAACATGAAATATGGTCCACTATGAAAATGTGAAGCAGCACATGGCATATGCATGCCTACCCAATTGGCAATTCCCTTTCTTTTGAAAAAAAATCCCGCTCTGTGTTGAGCTTTATGTTTATGTGAGGTATTTGACATAGTGTTACTTTCTTTCCACTAATCAGATAGTTCTTGACAGCATAATATACTTTTAATGACATAACTTCATATTGTTTTAAGTATAACGTCAATATTTAAAAGAAATTTCATAGAATATATTCTATATGCTTCTTAAAATATATAATATTTGCCTAATTTTATTAAAAAATACTTAAACTTATATTATAAGAGAGCACATTGAACCATGTTTTACTGCTTTCTATGTATATTGAGGAGATTAAGGCCCACACCTTGGTCACTTTAATAAAAAGCATATATAAGAAACAATATAGAAATACATGTTTTTATTAATTTAAAATCTAATTTTAATAATAAATTAATTTTATAATATATATTTATTCACAATATAATAATAAAATTATATTTTATTAAGTTATTTAAATTAATTTAATAATTAAAATATTTATTTATTTTATTTTATGTTATTTAAAAATTGAAAAAAAAAGCCATTAAAGCATATTCAACCTATTTCATACGAACACATTCAACATATTTAAAAAAAAAAAAAATCAAAATAACATTTAAATAATTTATTTTTTCCTCACTAAAAATGTACGAGTCAAATCATATATTTAAGAATATTCCATGTACTCAAATAATATTCTCCTAAAGCACTAGTCCTTTAAATAATGGTTGCAGTTTCAGTCTTGCAGCTTCGTCCTCCCAAATTAGGGCGGACCACCAATCTTCCAACCCCTGAATTTCTTTCAAGTTACATAATCTTTCTATTCCTATTGGTAATCTGCTCAGCAACGGGCAATCCCATATCGTCAAACTCCTTAACATTGGAAAACTGGCCGATGCAGTCTCACCACCAATCTCCAAAACAGGCAGCTCCCTTAGTTCAGCACACTCCACCAACCATACCTCCTCCAAATTTGGCAACTTGCGAACGTAACTGGGCAAGCTTCTCCCCCGATAAGACTCTAAACAAAGGCTTTGCAACTCGTTCGTATTTTGGAGAGGAGGGAGAATATTCACCATCGCTGCATCCTCCACCGCATCATCATCGTCTCCATCAGCATCCTTCACCACATCTCTATCTGCATCTCCATCGTCCACTGCAGCATTGGTATCTGCCTTTGCATTCCCCGGAGCATTATCTGATCTCCTTGCAGCATTTGCATCATGGGCATACAGCAACCTTAATCTTCTCATATTCTTCAACCACCTACATTCACAATTACTCATTGTATGAGCTTTTACTGCTACGCTTAGTTCCCTCAGATTTGAAAGATTTTTAAGATCTTCCAAACTAATTTCACAACCAGGCCTGTACCGTGGCAAACACAATTTGGTCAGTGAAGTGATTCCAAAGATACCCCGTGGGATCACCATTGATATGTCTTCATCCTTTACATAAAAACTGAAATGCTTTAGGCCTTGAAGATCTCCTATCTTCTCTGGCAAAGATATCAGAGCTCTACAATAATCAAGATTTAAAAACTTTAGACGAGAAATACTGCATATGCTTTCAGGCAATTCGTTCAAAAGATAGCATCCTCTCAAATTGAGAAACTCAAGCTGTCCAAGTTGCCCCACAGGTGTTGGTAATGATGTTATTAATGTGCAAGATAGATCCAGAACCTTCAGAGACATGATGTTAAAGAACGAGGCTGCTGGAACCTTTGTCAATTTCTTGTTATGGGCTAACACTAGACACCGAAGTTCTGTGCATTCCAAATCCGTGGGGAGCTCTTGAATATCATTGTGACTAACAGATAGTCTTTTGCAATTCCTAGTCGCTTCTCCACAGGGGAATTGCTGGAGATGTTGCCCTGATGAAAATACACAATCTTCATCCCTTTCGCCTATGTAAATTGCCATGTCACGCAGAACGTCATGAACTTTTATCACCTCTCTCTCCACACCAGCCGTAGTACCTTCCCATGCCGTTATCCATATTCGCCCCACACCTACGTATTCTATCAAGCACCTGCTTACCAGTGCATCTATGTACTCACGCCCAGCATCTAATAACTGAGTCATTCGTCTCCTGATGATGAATCCTTCGGCACTCCACATTTCCAGGAGGGTCTCCACATCAATTTCTGCATCCTCTGGAAATGCAGCACAATATAGAAAGCAGCTCTTCAGAGTATCAGACAAATCATTATAGCTCAATCTCAAGTGTTGATAGAGCTCTGCATCGATGGTGCTGTGAGTGTCCGGGAATGCAGGATCTACATTTCTCATGAATTCTAAAGCATTGCGCCACTTCCTTGGATCCGTTTCCGAACTCATTGCCGCAGCAACTACGTTTAAGGCCAAAGACAAGCCTTTACATTCTCTAGCAATTTCTTGGGCAGTGGTTTCTATATTCTTTTCAGGAACAGCCCCATTTGCGAATGCTTTTCTCCTGAATAAGTCCCACCCTTGCTCTGCGGACAGGGGTTCCATTCTCAAGGAGTAATGATCACTTGCCCCCATTGTTTTAATAACTTCTCTGCTGCGACTAGATATTAAGACTTTGCTTCCCTTATCACGGTCAAAATTGATGCCTACTTTATTCAGATCAATTGGACTCCATAAGTCGTCCAAGATCAGAAGAAATCTCCTGTTTTCTAGAGAGGCGGACAATTTCATCTTCCTTATATCAGGAATAGGACAGTCTTTGAGATCTAAATGCAGTGTGTGGGCAATGGAAAATTGCAATCCTTTAATCTTATCATCTTCCTCTTCAGAATTATACTTTGAAACTGTGTACCAAAAGACAAAATCAAATATGCAGCCACTAACCTTCTCCTTGTAATTGTTGTGAACCACTTTGAGTACGGAGGTTTTGCCCACTCCACCCATCCCATATATAGCAGTCACGCGAGCTTGGGAATGAGCTGGTTCCGTAAGCCATTCCTGCAGCTTCTCCCGAGCAGATTGAATGGCCGTCCCGACAATGTAGTCCGGCACATCTTGTCGAAGGACCTCGGCGTGGGGCGCTGAGGTGGAGGCAATGTCCTGGACATTGGCAGTAATTGAAAAGTGATGCTCAAGGTCTTGAAAGAGCTGGCGAAATCTTGTATCCCAATTTCTAACTTGTGTGGTGAGTTTGGGATTACAGGGGAGACAACAACCGTAACACTGTCGTCGCTATCGCTTGGCGCGCTCGACGAGCTGTTGGGCGTCTGTGAGGGCACTGTTCATCCTTGTTAAACATAGAACGACGGGCGCAGGCAGACTTCTTTGTTGCTCTTGGAAATGCTCGTCAATATATCGCAAATGAACCTCCATCCGCCTGAAGTCAGTATTGAGAACCTCAAGGTTTTCCTCCAACTCAACAATATTCTTTATCTGGCGGACAACTCCAGCAATAATGGTGCTTGCAATACCCTTTACCACATCGGTGGCAATACCAGTGGCCGCCATGAAAGAATGACCAAAGAAAATATTGGGAATTTGAGAAAAGCCAAATGAAATGGTAGCCGAACGAGAGCGTATTGCGACTCGCGACTCGACTCTCTGGGTGCACGCAGTGGAGTGGGTCGATGGCAAGCAATATTTTCAAGGCTATCCACCCACATTTAATACATCACAGCCTTGGGAGACGAAATCTGACATTTGCATTAACTGTGGCGAGCCTTATTTCAGCGGCTATCCGCCCATTAATGCGCCCAGGGGTGGAATGGCACGATGATCATCGTGCCATTCCACCCCTGGGCGCATTAATGGGCGGATAGCCGCTGAAATAAGGATTCACTGTGAACCGTGTACAAAATTTAATTCGGCTAACACTTTCTCTTGCGAAATGGGTTGATGTATCTGTACTTATTTAAAATCCATCATCATGGGTTATGCAGATGATTATGGATCCGAGTTACCCACATCGAATTTTCCCACGTATTTTTGATATTTTGAGTTTGCCCGCTCACTCTACTTGGATTTGATAAAATAGTGGGAATTGCTAAACAACAAGGCGAGGAGCGGCTACTCCATACTCGTCTTATTGCAGTTTCTCTTTCCTAAAGATTTGCAGATGTAAGTAAACTGCTTGCAGAGAGCTGAGAGCATCAACATTCCCAACTCCAAAGAAAGCATCAACATTCCCAACTCCAAAGCTTTTGAAATCAGTCGGTATGCTTATGTGGCCATGGCTACCTCGCCCAACCGTTGAATATGGCACTAAATGTTTCTTCTGGTTCATTTTTCTTTTTCATTTAACAGAGGGATTTTCGCCCCGATTTGGTGGAGTAAAATCAGGATTTGTCTCTTGAAATTGAAGATCCCATTCATTGACACCGCTTTGGAATGTCTCCTAAATTTGTATTTAGCATCTGTTTCACAGGTTGTTTTTATGTTTCAAATATTTAAGTTTCTTTTGGTTTAAAGTCTCATCAGCCTCTGCTTCGCTTTTCATGGTCGGGAATCCTGGAAGTAGTTTGATAAAATGTTATTGACATCCAACAATCCCAGATAAACCCTTCAAATCCACTGTGTTAGTTGAGCCATGTCGTTAGAAGACATTCAACTGATCTACAATGGTTGCTTCTTTGATATGATTTAAACTATTGCAAATGTATACAGCGTCATACCATTAGCCATTAAGAAGTATTCCATTAGCCATTAAGAGGTATTGTAACTCATAATATTTTACTTATTAAAAAAAAGTTCAGAGAATAATGAAATCACGAATGTCAATCTTATAAAAATAGTAAAAATAATTTATAAAATAATTTATAATTCAATATGCAGTTCGATTCTAAATGTGAAAATTTAGAAAAAGACTGGTAACTCATAACATCTTACATACTATCAACTCTCTGACTAGTGAACTCCGTATCCATTGTTCCTTAAACCGATGTTTCAACAAAGTTCAATATTGTTACTATAGATTTCTGGTGTACGTCCAAAGTTGGCAGGCTTAGGGCAAATCCAAGGTTAAGGTTTCTAACAGATGCTAAATAGGAATTAAAGCCAAATATTGCTACTTGCACATTGAATTCAAGCCAATGTAAGTTGTTACGCCAGAGGCATTTTCATTGCGGGCTTGGGGTGAGCAAACACTGTTCACCCCAGCCAATGAGAAACAGTTTTCTTATTGCGCATGGAACCAATTAGATTTTGCCACAATAGTCTTGCTCCGCCAGTTTAGTTAAGCGTCTGTTCTGCTTAGAGCTTGGATGGTCCTGCTCCGCCAGTTTAGTTAAGCTTATGTTCTGCTCAGAGCGCGAATGCTCCTTAATCAATCCCAGCGGCTTAGAAGGCCTCTTACGCAGAGAAATCACGGTGATTTTCTGGGAATTAAGCGACCCAGACGTGTTCACATGAATGACATCAGAGCATTTGAAGAGGGCAACCACAGGGCTCAAAGAATGCATAAGGTTGGAGGGCTTTCCCATGTTCGGACGTCGCGGGGAGACCAGCATCACTGCGACGCCATTTGGCTTGAGCGTGCACTCGATCTCGGAGGCAAGCAACGCTGGCACTGTGGTTCGATCAAACGACCTTGAGAAAACAAAGTCGAAGGAATTGTTTGAGAAGGGAAGGCGCCGATTCCCGCCTTCATCGGCGCCAAAGAGGGCCTTTTGTCCACTGCAGTGGTGTCCAACAGGCCGTCTTCGCACAATGCCTCTACGGAGACACCCGAGGAGGCCCCGACACAGAGGGCTTTGAACCCGGAGCGCAGGAGTCCCTGCGTGATTAGATCGCGAAAGATCGCTGAATAGAATTCTACCTTCTCTTTCAATGTCTTGTCCGCCCAGAACTTGATTTGGGGCGAAGATTCGATCCCTAGACCTCCGGATGGCATGACCCTGGGTCCGGAGGGCTACTTCCCAAAATTATAGGGCTCACAGAATTAAATCCCAACGCGCCCGAATCCCAAATCAAGACGGCAAAGCTCACTCTTCAGCTCATATCATGACACTGCATTTACTACGAATTTCTCCCTCGTTGCCTGTGAGTTCGATAATCATTCCCATATTAACCATGGAAGCAGCAAAGTTTTGTTGCCACGTTCGGAAGTTATAGCTCCCAGCTCTTGCGTTGACCACAGTTGCGGTGTTTCTCTCTGTAAGCAGTGCTCCATCGGAGGTAAACAAACCTCGTTTCATTTGAAGGCCGTCGTAGTAGAGATTGTCCAAAGTTTCAGGCGTAACAATATCCATGAACACCGTCGTTATGTTGTTGTTGGGACTGCCCTGAGGACAATTCTCCTTGAGTAGAGCAGCATAGTTAGGATCAAGAGATGGGTCGGTCGGAATAGTGCTGCTGAAGTTGTAGAGCCTGCTCACGAATGAAGAGCAGTGAGAGACGCCAATTGAGTGTGTTCCTGCATAAATACACCCCATCATGGATCAACATTACAAATTACAATCATGAACATTCAAATTGCAATATTTTTACTATCCATTCAAATATCTTTATTATAATATATGATTACTATTTTACTCCAGTGTATCTGATCTTATTGCAATGCAAGAAATTACTTCACAACTATAAATATAACAACATCAATACATTCAGAAAAAATTGTATGCACCTGAGAGTATAACCATGTCCTCCTGGGATAGACCTTTGGCTGCAAACCTCTGTGTCAATTGGCTTACGTTGAAGGTAGGGGCAGGTATATTTGTCGCGACTTCTGAAGCCACTGAAATAATTCCATCCCTTCGTCCAGCCGGAACATCCCTGGTGAGAGTAAGTTTATATGGCGATGCCTGTGATCAATTATAAAATAATTATTGGCTATTCAACATTTTTTTGTCAATAACAGTAAATAAATCTGTTTCAGAGTTGAATTAGAATACACAATGTCGCCTGCCTTGGTATCATACAATGAGTAACTTCCAAAGTCATTTGTATTTTTTCATAACGTTATTTAAACCATTTGAGGAAAGAAAATTGAAATAGCTTATAAGATTCTTCATTCAACATGCCTGCATTTAAAGTTTAAAGGGCTGTGGAGGCTTCTGTCATAGATTTGCAACTTTGACAGGATTTGTGAGATGCTTACCAGCTGTGGAGGCTTCTGTTAGCTCCCAGAATGTCAGCCTCATTAAATTTGTTGTTTGAAGCCCGAAAAATCCCAATCCCAACCGTAATTCAGTCATGGCGTCACTCTTAGCTTTCTGATCAATCTCCGCCTTTTCTTTCTCCAATTTCTACAGCTCCTCCCTGCAAATATTTCTCTTCGGTGCTACAGAAATGGGCATTGCCTTCTCAAAAGCTCTTGCAATCTGAAACCACGTAAAAAATTAAAGAATTTTCAGTCAAACATTAACACCAAAAGCCCTAAATCAGCGAATTCCCAATTCTGGAAATACTAAAGGTCTAAATTAAATGGGATACCTTGTCAGGATGAAGATACAGAGTGTTGTTTAAAATGAGGATATGTCCTGATTTGTCCAGTAGCTTAGCAACCCCCCTCGCTTCCACCATTGAAGATCCTTCAGACTCCATGCAAACTCGCAGCAACTCTTCATACGAAATGCAGTCGTTCTGAATCCTTTCCAGTCAGAAGATATGACCATCTGGGCACCGAGGCTGATAAGCGAGGGATTGAATTGCAGGTGGCGAAATAATGTGAAAGAGAGATTGACTCTCATGCAGCACAACACGTTTCTTCCGCCAACGCCACCTATATAATTCGTCTGCCCCGTCTTTTTAATAAACTTCAGTCTCCAACACAACACTTAACCGTGAAGGAGGTTTCAAAAATATCCAAACCGGTGGTCTCACGCAGCTTTTAAATGGTAATCGGTATTCTCATGAGGGAACACGATATCGTTCATTGATGGATGGTCTGAGAATTTGTAAAAAGTTAAAAACATTCGAAAGCATAAATGTTATGGCTTTGTACACTTCACAATCAATCTCTGCCGTGAGACTCGAGAGTGCAAGAATTTTGACTTTCTTAGTGATTTCCATTATTAAGATCATAGTGTAGACAATATCTCAGCTAGAAACATCAACGTTTAGTTTGAATCGGACTACAAGCTCCAAATCCTCAGACCACGACCAGGATGATGTGCAGTCAATAATCTCAAATAAATAAAACTAACAAAAGAACTTCGGGCAAAGGAGACTGTACTTACCTGTTTCGACACAAGTTCTAAAACTTTGTTGAGAACCCGAATGCGATGTGCTGCATAGTTACTACTTCCTGGTAGCACCTTCATACGGTCCATCTCTGCATTAAGTGTCGCTTTCTTCTCTGCATCTGCCATTTGCTTCCATTGATCACTGAATCTAGAATAGCTTTGAAGTCCCCCGTTGGTGAGATCCATGGTTTTGTAACCCCCTAAACGTCTTTGTGATTCATGTCTCCTCCTTCCGACGTTCCCTTGCACCCCCGGTGCAATTGCTAGTTATAATGGTAGTAGTTTCATCGATTATGCAAGTTAAGTAACTTTTAAGTGAAGATTTTTTATCAATAAAATATAGTTAAATGAGTAAATATGATTTTTCAATGTAATAAAAGATAGTTAAATAATTAAATATGAGTATGAAGATTTTTATTAATAAAATATAGTTAAATGACTAAATATGATTTTTTAATGTAATAAAAGATAGTTAAATGATTAAATATGAGTCGTCAATATAATAGAGATCACAATATTTCGGCTCCTTTATTTAAAATTGTGTATCTAAATTTTATTAAAACCATGCTTTTCAAATTTTATATATTTTTTAATAAAATATGACTCATTGATGTAATTAACAAAATTGATTTAGGGATTAAAATCGTTATAATTAAAGAATGAATTTGAATTCTAGTTCTCTTCAATTTGTAAAAACATTATTTTATCTATTTTGTTTGTTTTTGATTAAATTATATAGAAAACTTATTTAATAAGAAAATATGATTATATATATATGATATTGAAATAAATTGAGTTTTCTATTTTTTTATAAAAATATCTTTCCTTCTTATTTAAGATTTTTATATTAAGTTTATGAATAAAAAATGAGATTGGAGTTTTATTTTTTTGGAAATAAAATTTAATCTACATAATTTATTTGGTTACTTTGTAAAATTTTGTAATTTATTTTTAAGAAAGTTTGACCAAAATATATATATATATATATATATATATATATATATATATAATGAAATTGTATAAATAGGTTGAAATGTTAGATAAAAAACATTCTATGTTCATTTTTTTTATTTTTAAATAAATATATCATGTATGCTACAAATAGTGTGATTTTTTCTTTTAAATTGAAAAATAATGTTCAAATCATATCAAACTAATATTTAATATTATTTATTATATTGAATTCATTATTATTCAAGTAAATGCTTAAGATGTTATAATTACCAACCAATAATATTATAAATTAGTTATTCGAGATAGAAACCAAAAAGATAGTAATAAATAGCAATTCAACATGAATTCTTTCTTGGAACTGTCGGGGCTTTCCATGGAACAAAGACCCCAAGCTAAGTTGGATCTCAAATGATGTTGATATTATATTTCTTGTTGAAACTTGGGAGCACGAAGAATCTAAGGTCCCTAACATAGATGGTTTTGCACTATGGTCTACCTGGAACAAGCGATCCTCCAGTAGCATAGCTTGCTACATTAAGAAGAACATCTCCCCCCATGCTAGGATTTATAAAAACGACCCTTACAACCAATATAGTTGGATTGAGATTACTGACATTAATGATAAAAAGACCTACATAGCAATCTATTATTTTTCCCCCATTAATTCTAACTTCTATAAGAAAAAGAATCTAGATAAAAATAGTCCTTACAATGGTTTATAGAATGATATTTCTAGCCTAAGGAATGAAGGTAATATCCTTTTAATGGGTGACTTTAATGCTCGAACTTCAAGCAACCAAGCTATTCTTCTAAGCAATCATTCCAACCCCAATCCTCTTTGGTTAGACGAAGACCTTACTCTGGCTAGCCGATACAAAAGGAGCTCTGAAGACCTTGGGGATAATTTGTTTGGGTCGGAGCTAGTCAAGCTCTATAGTGCTCAGGATCTCATAATTTGCAACGGTCTAAAGAAGTGGCCCAATTCTAGCAAGATGACATGCATCCATGGGCTTGGCAGGAGCGTGGTAGACTATGTTATTTCTGATCTCCATTTATACAACGAAATAATAAATTTTGACATCTTAGACGACCATGAGCTTGACTCTGATCATAGGCCTTTACTCATAACTCTCAATTTTGCCATGCATAGAGATCCCATAGAAGATAATCCCTATAGTCAAAAGAACTTCATCTTTGATAGAAATAAAAACGATCTCTTTCTAAATGAATTAAAAACTAATTTGCTTCCTTTATCTAGTATAGACAACATAGATGACCTCCATCATAATTTTACTACAACCCTCTCATATTCTATTAACAAGTTCTCAATTGACGTCTCAAGTAATAAAAGTAATAGCAAAACCAACCCATGCTATGACAAAGATTGTAAAAGTGCGAGGAGAGCAATTAAGGAAGCTGTTGATGAATCTTTCAAAATTAACAAGATAAAAATCTACAAAGCCCTAACTAAAAGGAAAAAAAGGCAATATATTCGTAAAAGACAAGAGAATCTCTTACACCTCTCTAAGGTGGCTCCTAAGAAATTCTGGAGGCAGATTGAAAACTAAATATAATAATAAAATTGCTTTACACGATTGGAATTCCTATCTTAAAAAGCTTTATGAATCTCCAAATGCCAGGGATTTTGAAACCATGCTCACAACGAAAGAAGTTTTCTCATTAGAAGACATTGATTTTGGGGTTAAATGCCTGGCAAATGGGAAAGCTAAAGACATTGAAGGTTACCAGGCGGAAATCTTAAAAATTAGAGGTCCTATCCTCATCCCCCACATCCACAAGCTTTTCAACCAAGCAGTCAAGCAAGGGTTCCCTAAACCTTGGACTCATAGCCTCATTATCCCTATTTTTAAAAGTGGGGATACAAATAACCCCTCTAATTATCAAACAATTATGATCATCCCTCTCTTAGCCAAGTTATATGGTATTATTTGGAAAAGAAGTTGAGCATTTGGCTTGAAAGTGAAGGTAAGCGGGCTAAAGGCCAAGCGGGTTTTAGAAGGAAACACTCAACAATGGACCACCTCATTATGCTTAGGATCATTGTGGAAGAATGCCGCAATGATAAATCCAATCTCTTATGTTTCTTTATGGACTTTAGAAAGGATTTTGATACTGTTCCTAGAAATAACCTATGGAATAGATTAGAAGAGCTAAATGTTCCTTTCGAGCTAAGAGCGGCCGCTATAAGGTTATACGAGAATGTAATTGCCAAGTTAAAGAGTAATGAGGGGTGGTCGAAAGATATTAAGTGTAATATCGGAGTTAAACAAGGTTGCCCCCTTTCCCCTATCCTATTTGGTATTTACATCGATATTGTTCCTAGAAATAACCTATGGAATAGATTAGAAGAGCTAAATGTTCCTTTCGAGCTAAGAGCGGCTGCTATAAGGTTATATGAGAATGTAATTGCCAAGTTAAAGAGTAATGAGGGGTGGTCGAAAGATATTAAGTGTAATATCGGAGTTAAACAAGGTTGCCCCCTCTCCCCTATCCTATTTGGTATTTACATCGACAAGATAGAGGGTTGTTTGGAGGAAGCAGGATGTGATGGCGCGATCTTAGCTGGGATAGTCATCATCCTTCTTCTCTATGCTGATGATATTGTTCTTCTCGCAAGGTGCCCATCTGATCTTGATAAGAAACTTAGACTTCTTAAGGATTTCTGCTCTACCATGGGTATGTATGTTAACACTAACAAAACAAAAGTTATGATTATCAAATCCAAGAAGGACACTTACGCTAATTTTATGTATGACAATAGTAACTTGGAGGAAGTGTCTTATTACAAGTACTTAGGAATTGATATTCATCACAAGCTCAACTGGAACTATAACATTCAGAAAAGGATTAATGGGGGGTGGAAAGCTTATTTTGGTCTTGAAAATAATTGTAAAATGGAAAACCTCGTAATGTGGGATAGAAAGAATTTCTTCTTTGAAACTTTAGTCACTCCTGTTATCTTATATGGATGTGAGGTTTGGGGTTGCAGCATCTCTAGAGAATCCTAGAGAAATATTGAGCAAATCCAGAAGTGTTTTATAATGTATAACCTTAAAATTAAAATTAATACACCCTACCCTGTTCTCCTTATAGAAGTGGGTCTTTCCCCTATCGAGAGCCTAGCTATGACTAGGCTTCTGTTGTACAAGCACAAGCTCAATAGCATAGTAGACCACAGACTTCCTAAGCTATCTTGAAATTCTAGCCAAAACCACCTAAGGCTTAAACGAGGTTGGTATAAAGACACCAGGGCCTATTAAACCATTGGGAGATCGACAAGAATGTTGAATTGCAAAACATCAATAACATTAAAAAAATTATTACTTCTAAGTTCAAAGAAAAATGGTGGTGTGAGAAATATCTAGCAGCTAAAAGAAAATTAAGGTATTATAAGGAGGTCATCAACCCCACCTTAGAAGATCAAAAGTATCTCTCTGTGTTAACTAGCTCAAAGAAGAAAATTAATATAGCCAAGATTAGAACGAACTCTCATGAGCTCCATAGTGAAACAGGTCGTTGGACAGTTCCTAAAACACCATGGATGGAAAGGATCTGCCATCTCTGTAAGAATATGAACATCGAGGATGAAAATCACTTCCTCTTAGAGTGCCCCGCGTACAACCACAGTAGAGCTCAATTTCATAATCTTTGTTGCAATACTGACCTTCCTAGCCTTTTAAGATGTTAAAATTATAGTGAGCTCGGGAGGCTTCTCTCCAAGCTTTTTGAGCATAGGAATAAAATCTTAAATCAAATTAAATAACTCTTTTCTTTAGGTCCGATAGACCAAATATTGGTCTGAGTGGACGTTAACCATCATCATCATCATCAGTTAAATTAATATTTATTATTAATATAAGTTAATTTTGTCCAGGTGTAGCTCAATTGGTAATAGCTTTCATTGTAAAATAAGAGATTTAACGTTATATCAACCAAAAAAAATTCTAGTAGGTTACATTAACCAAAAAAAGATAAATTAATTTTACCAAATATGCCAAAAAACTAGTAAATAGTTTATATTGAAATTGATGTGTAAAGCATGATGAAATATAATTAACTTAAATACATTTTCTGTGGCACCTTTTTCCTTTACAGTGAGAAATAATGTTTAAAAAACACACATCATGTTTTTAAAAGAAAAAATAAAATAAAATAGCATAACTTTATAAAATTATTATTAATATTAGAAATTAAGTAGTATTTAAACCAAACTAATTATTGTAAATAAACAATTTAAGATTAGCATTATTAAAATCTATAATGATATTATATCTTATATTAAACATATAAAAGATAACTATAAGTTAAAAAAGTAAAATAAGAACATATTATTAAATTGTTGTGCACATGATTTCTTTAAATTTTTAAAAATAAATTTATTATTGTTAATATCTTATATTAGAATTTCCTAAATATATATTCAAATTTTATAATATACATTATAATTTAAGGTAAAAATATATAAAAATTATTAGCATCATAAAACCTTTATGGTTGTTATAACATTCAAAAGTTAAATATTTTATTTACCTATATCATTAGCAGTTGATCTTAGGGTGAGAGTTATGAAGAAAACAATGAAAAGAGATATTTGTATCTCTTTCTCATACATATTATAGAATACTCTTTAGGAGTGATATACACTCCAATAATCACATTTCCTAAACTAATTCCACTTACTAACTATGAACTATAAAATTATTCTAAGTTAAATGTTAAAATATATAAGCATCCTTACTAACATGTCTATGTGAATCATTCCAAAATGTCTCTCTATGAACTATCTTTTACTTTTACAACACAAATGTTATATCCATTCCATATATTCTTTTTGCAATTTGCAAAATCACAACATGAAAACTAGCAACATGCCTATAAAGTATCACCATGTGTAGCAAACCCAAAAATATATAGCAACATTAAATCATCATAAAAATATACTACTCACTAATATAGAGTCGACAAATATCATCTATAAACTACCCAAAAATATATAACAACATTGGATCATCATAAAAACTACCCAAAAATATATAAAGCATTGGATCATCATAAAATGATACTACTCACTAATAATATAGAACCTATTACAAATATTGTCTAAGACCTTCCCTTGCAATACCTATTGATTTTATGTTGTATTAATAATGCCATTTATTTATTTTTGCAAAAAGTAATAATGGATTAGGTAATTTTGGCATCATAAAGGATATATATATATATATATATATGTATGTATGTATGTATGTATGTATGTATGTATGCGATTTAATTGTCTGACCTCTTATCTATAATTCACAATATGTAATAATTAATAATGAGTATAGACTAGCATATATGTGATTAAAAATTCTAATATTTATTTAATTTTTTAAAATTTTAAAATCATTTTCTAGGAAAAGATTGTTTAAATTGGTCATGTATTCTTTCATGGCCAAAGAATAATTTCCTCTTTAAGCCATCTTTCCAACTATCAAAGTTTATATTAGGGGGAAAACATATGATGTTCAAGTTCCTACAAATTAACAGTGAGAAAATATATGGTGGTAAAGATACCACCATTATTTCTTATCAACTTATACCTTAGATATGCTTATTCAAAAAATAAAATATAATATTAAAACAGTCTACCTTTGTCTAACAAATGAAGAAAAATATGGTCATTTTTTCTATCTCTACTTACCTAGAAAAATAACACAATATAAACTAACAATCAACATGAAATTATAGTGAAGTCTATAGATTCATGATTCAATTGTATTCCAAACACAAGCATTGAAAATAAATAACTACCCCTCAAATTTCTTTAAATGCCGGCTAAATAAATTCCATAATTTCTATCATTTACTTTTCCAACATTCAACTACTAATAATAATTATTAGTGTAAAATAAAGGGTATGTAATTAAAAATATTTATTCAACATTTCAAAGTTTAATTACTTAATATTATTAGAATAAATCTATATTTGAAGATTACTTGTAATTTTAATGAAATTTTTCATTATTATTTTTTATAGATATTTTTCAAAAAAAATTAAGTGTTTAAAAAATTGTTGGGCTATTTTGTTGAGTCTGTAGACAACTCCCTTCCTTTTACCCTTTTGCTCAAAACATTTTTTTTTTTTTTTTTTTCTAAGTATGACTAATTCTATTATGTATAAAATTTACTAGTACAAAACAACCACAGTGTCAGCTATGTGAGTCTGAGCACTGTGCTTGATAAACAAGCTATTCAAAGAGTATCTGGACTGCCCAGAATGGGAAACCAGTCCTGTTAACCACAGATTCTGAACCGCCCTTGAGAGGGAAACTGGTTTTGAGTTCATACAAGCCAAACAAACATAAAAATAAATGCTGAAATTCAAAATCCGCTTTTTTAGCTGAGCTGTGAAGCGATATAGCATAGAATTATCTGCAATGTTTGAGAAAAAACCTGTAGAGCTTTGCAGAGGCTAATCACGAGTCGGAGATGGAGGTTCCTCGATAATCCTGCATCCGAAAACATTGTTGCTATCATCCTTCCCAGCGTCGAGTGCGTCCTCCCTACCAGTGTGCGCCGCCTTCATGCTTTACTCGTTCTGTGGAAGGGGAGGGGAAGTGGCAGGAACTACCACTTCGCTAGGGAAACCATAACCCGGAGGGGAAGGGAGAGAGATAGAACGAGGCGTAGCATGATTAGGGATTTCTTCACAGAGAGTCACAGTAATATAGGCAGTGAGGATGGAATTAGAGGATGTGCAGTCGAACCTGAGTTCAGCTCGCTGAGAAGTTTGCCGAATGGTGGGACGAGCACAACTATGAGAGATAGGGGGGGAGAGCTACTGGTGGGATCGTGAGCTAAGGAAGGAGAGGGCGGAGCAACATCAACTGAAACATCGACAACACCTCTAGTGTGGCCACGACCTCTTCCACTTTCACCACGTGGGCCAAGTGTGTGATCGTGATCTTCATCTGCAGAGTAGGAGCATGTGCCAAGACTGGGAGGGGGACGACAGAGACCTCGGCTGAGACCTCGCCTGCTCCTCATTCTTTCGCGGAGACGGGGCATGTTGACAGGAAATTAACGAAGGGGTCCAGGGCAGAGAGGGCTGGCAGGGGAAGCAGGGGGAGAGGAGAAGGACTGGTCGTCACTGAGGTTAGCAGAAGGAGCTTGAAAATGACAAATGAGACCACCTCGCTGGTTAGTCCCGATGCCAGAGAGTGAATTGAGGCTGCAAAGAGGACTGTGTGAGAAATGAAACCCCGGAAGAGGCTCGAAGCACGCGTGTAAATAGCAGCGCCGCCCCGTGTTGGTCTTCACACTGGCATCTACAGAACTTGGAGCACAATTTCCTTGCAGAGGAGATGGCGAGCCTCCCTGACCAGAAGTGTCGTTCGAACTATCTCGAATGTGCTCCATTGCAAGAAGAACTGCCATAATCGAATGCAGGGTGAGTAGACCAAGGTGAATAACTGCCACGCGAGCTGGAGAGTAATGGTCTTCATAAATGCAGGTACCGGGAGCCATGTGGGCTGCCCTGTCAAATGCCGTTGGGAAGAGCGCGGGAAGCCACGTCCCGTCCAAACCTTCAAGCATCCGCATCTGGAATGGAGTAGTCTTTGTGCACCTGCATGGTGCAATTCTGTAGCAATTCTTCATCATGGATACTATTGAGAGGGCCATGGATGAGAGTGCTAGTACTGTCCGTTCCAGAATTGGCCAAGAGGTCTGCAACTTTGTTTCCTTCCCGCCTAATATGCTTGAAGGAGACAACCCTGCGTTGAGTTAACCAGATGCTTAACCTCTTTTAATCTGGCAGCTAAACGCCAACTGTGTGACACTTTCGCTAGATTGGTGCCCCAAAGTAGCCGGTTGGCTATGTTGATGAGAACTTGTGAGTCTCCCTCTATTATGATAGGAAAGAGATTGTAATATTGAATAAGACAGAGACCTTGCCAGAGGCCTTCTAATTCAGCTGAGTTATTTGTGTCCCATCCGATGGATCCATAGAAGATGATTTGAATTTCTCCCTTAGAGTTTCTAACGATGCCCCAAAAACCTGCTAGACTGGGATTTCCTCTGGAGGCGCCATCGAAATTTAGTTTGAAGACACCATCAGGAGGAGGGGACCATTGCATAGGAGGATCGGGGTTTGGACGGATCTTGAAGGTAGGAGAGAACGCAATTTGGAGATTCCAATTTTGCCAGATGGTGATTTCTTTGGGATTTTTAGGATAGTCGTCTTCATGCCAGGAGTGGAGAGCAAGAGTTTCCTGAAGGTTGTTGCTGAAAGAGGTCCACAGGGAGTCCAGAGAGGAGGCCTGATTTTTGAAGATACATTTATTTCTTTCTTTCCACAGAGACCAAAACACAAGACCAAGAAGAAGCAGCCAGAGAGCATTGAGGAGGGAGGAGTGGAAGGGGCGTTTAGGCCAAGTGCGAAGAATGTTGGTTATATCTCTCGTGGGTTTGATCCTTTGGCAGTGAAAGTTGCACTTTTCCTAGATGGTATTGGCTAAAGGGCAAAGCAACAGGAGATGCTGGATGGTTTCAGCACTTTGAAGGCAGTTGGGGCATTGAGAAGGCCCAGTGAAACCCCGTTTAACCAAATTGTCCCAAGTGAGAATTCTTTTATGACTAAGGAGCCAGAGGAACGTGGAGATCTTAGGCCAGGAGAACTTGTTCCAGATCAAAACCCAGAGAGAATCACAGGGGAGAGGCGTGGGGTGCATGAGAGAGTAGGCCTCTTTCGTAGTGAACATACCTTTAGTGGAATAACCCCATCTGAGAATGTCTGGCTCTTTCGAGCTTCTGATTTGCCTTCTGTGAAGCTCGTTGCTGAGAGCTTCCAAATCAATGCCTTGAGCATGAGGTGCAATGTGCTGAGGGAGTTTCCATTGCCTGAATCCGTTGCTATTGGAGGGCGTCCACTGATGGAAAACCTTAACTTCAAAAGCATTTCTGTTGTCTCCCATGTTGATGCGAGGGAAAGTATCGAGAAGCGTTGGGTTTTGCTGCCAAGAATCGAACCAGAATCTTGCTGAGTTGCCATTGCGTATTTCCCAGAAGCTGTATTGTTGAATGAGCAGATAGTGTTGCTTGGCCGCATTCCAAATAAGGGAACCTGATTGCTCAGGAACAAGCCTGATCAGATCTGCCGAGGATCTGCTATTGGCGTATTTGGCTGTCCACAGTTTAGCCCAGGGAGTATGAGGATTGGACATCCATTTCCACCAAATGCGAGCAGCCATAACCTCGTTATTGTGCATGGGATCTCGAAGATTAAGATCGCCTGCTTCTTTAGGAGTGCAGACAGTGTTCCAGTTCACCAGAGCCCACTTCCGATTCCTGCCAGAGGAGCCCCAAAGAAAATTGCTTTGCAAGGTTTTAATTTTCTTGAGAACCCATTTTGGTGCTGCCAGAATAGAAAAAAGGTAAAGGGGCATCGATTGTAGCACAACTTTAATGAGAGTGAGTCTACTGGCCAAATTGAGAGCTCTGAAGGTCCAAGAGGAAAGCCTGGATTCCAGTTTTTCTAGGAGCTTGTTCCAGGAGGAGTGTCTGATGGCAGAGTCAATGAGAGGGGCACCCAGGTATTTTTCATGGAGAGAAGTAATAGAAAACCCAAGAATACGAGCGATGTTAGTTTGGGTGAGAGGAGGGGTGTGGAAGAAGAAAATCTGAGATTTTGAATCATTGATGGATAATCCAGAGGCCAAAGAGAAAAGGTGAAGAATGGCTTTGAAGGTATGGGATTCCTAAACTGAAGGATGACCAAAGAGCATGTTATCATCCACAAATTGCTGATGGGTGGAGATAGGGGCGCCATGAAGGGAGATGCCATGCAACTGGTGAGATTGAACCTCCTTGTGTATTAAGCGGCCCAGACCTTCGACCATGAGAACAAAGAGAAAAGGGGAGAGAGGATCCCCCTGCCTGATCCCTCGTGAGGGAAAGAAAGGGGGAGAAGGAATCCTATTGACAAGAATAGAGAAAGAAGAGGAGGTGATGAGGCTCATTATCCATCTGATCCACATTTGATCGAAACCAAAAGCACTTAAAATATGTTGTATGTAGTTCTAATTTAGCTTGTCAAAGGCTTTGGAGAGATCAATCTTGAGAAGCATACCTAGCTTTTTGCAGACCTTTAATGAGTGTATAATTTCATGAGTTAAAATTATGCCATCCATAATTTGTCGCCCTTCCACATATCTAGTTTTTTCCGAAGAGATGAGAAGCGGGAGGAGCGGCTTGAGTCTGTTTGCTATAATTTTGGATATGACTTTGCAAATCACGTTGCAGAGAGAAATAGGTCTGAATTTGTTCGGTTTGCTAGGCTGATCCTCTTTTGGTATGAGTGCAATGAAAGTGGCATTGAGGGAGGGCAAAAGCCAGTGCATGGTTCTTGATTCCTCAACTAGTTGCCAGACTTCAAATTTGATAAGATCCCATAAATGGTGAAAAAAATTAGATGTAAATCCATCAGGTCCCGAGGCCTTACCATCCTTGAACTGCGCCATAGCTTCATCCACTTCTTGGGGGGAGACAGGACGAAGGAGCATTTGGTTATGCTCAGCAGTGACCAATTTAGGAATGAGCTGCTTGATTTGTTCGATAGTCGGCTGTCTGTTAATTTGAGGTTCTTGGTGTATGCTCTTGAAGTAATCTACTAATTCCTGTTCCATATTTTCATGGCTCTCCATCCACTCTCCTTGCTAATTGATGATGTGGCTGATCCTGTTTTGCATTCTGCGCTGAATGGTGGAGCTGTGAACGAATTTGGTGTTTCTTTCACCTTCCTTTAACCAACGGATTCTTGATTTTTGCCGCCAAAGGATCTCTTCTTGTTTATATCTCTCCTCCAACTGTTTTTGAAGGTCTTGCTCCTTAGAAGCAAGAGACTCTGTCCTTCCGTTAGTGATGATTTCCTGTTGCAGTTCATTCATTTTTTGCTCAAGGACCTTCTTTTCCTGAAAAATATTCCCAAAGACGGTCTGATTCCAGTGTTTAATTTGACCTTTGAGAAATTTGAGCTTTTGCTGAAACTGGGACATTTTTGAACCCTTTGGTGGTTTAAAATTTCTCCAGGCGGCGTATATCATTTCTTTGAAGGAAGGATGGGTCAACCATAAGGCTTCAAATTTGAATGACCGCTTTAGCTGAGACCCTATATTTTGCCACTGTAACAAAATGGGCCAATGATCCGAACCCGCAAAGGGAAAAATTGAACTTGTGATGTCTCTCCCCATGTGTATAGCGTTGTCCGAGATTAAAAATCTGTCTAACTTTGAAGCAATTTGCTGACCTCCCACTCTTCTATTGTTCCAAGTGAATATGCCGTTGGAAAAGGGGATATCGATAAGCCAGTTATTATTGATGAAATTATTGAAATGATTGCTTTCCGGTTCTAATCTGGATCTTCCTCCAGTTTTCTCATCCATCCTTAGGATCATATTGAAATCTCCTCCAACGATCCAAAGGGGATGGGATCTGTTCGAATTGAGATGCGCCAGAGTATTTAAGAGCGATGTCTTGCTAGTCTGATCTTGAGGGAAGTAAACATTGGACAAATGCCCATGTAGATTAGTGCCAACATGATGGAATGTAGCCTGAATGAGATTGTGCACTGCATGAAAGTCGGATAGCAGCATGGAATGAGTGTCCCAGGCTATTGCAAGTCCTCCAGAGGATCCAGAGGCATCCACTACTACCGAGTTGCTGCTAGGCCAAGCCTTTGACAAGATGGAGCCGAGCAGTTTGCTGTTGCATTTAGTTTCCTGAAGAAAGAGTATTTGAGGCTTCTCTTTTTGAATCATGGTTTTAATCATCCTGTACTTCCCTTGGCCGTTAAGCCCTCTTACATTCCAGGAAATTAACTTCATGGGGAACTATTTGCGAGTGGTTTCAAGAACCGGGTCAACTTGGGATATCGCCCTGAATCCACCAACATCGCCCCTAGCTGGATAGTTCGCTGCCACTCGGTTTTTCTGCCTCGCTTTCTAGTTTCCTTCAACACCTTTAGGCTATCCCAATGGCTGCCTGGCTGAATACCCAATTTTTTGTGCTGATGAGCTTTAGTAAGGACTTCCTCGAGAGATTCTATTTGTTGAGGTAGGATCTTGTCAAATTCTTTCCTTCTGCAAGCATCTTCTAGGCCTATAAGATCCAGATCCCCTAGATCAAAGCCTTCAGAGTCTTCCTCCATGAGGATGATCTGCGCATTTTCCTGGGAGTCTTTGTTGTCCTGACTGGGGTTGAGGGAGTGCCCATCCAAATCCATGAGATTGGGGTCCCAAGACACCTGCTTCTGCATTGAAGAGGGGCCGAGATCTGAGAAGGTAGCCATTTGCAGAGAAGCTTGAGAGGGTCCAGAGGTAGTGGGGTTGGGCTGAGTCGAGGGGGGGACAGAGAGAGTCGCGGTATTGGGAGCAGCAGGAGTAGCATCGCTCTGAGGGTCGGAATGGGCAAGGGCAGCAAAGCTGTTGCTAGTAGAGGGGGCAGAAGCAGAAGGGCTAGGTTTATTCCCAGAATGTGTGGGTTTCTTGTTATTTCTTCTTCTGGTAGGAACTTTGGTAAACCCATCTGCATCCTCCTTATCTCCAGCATTTTGACTGCTGGTTTGTGCTGTTAGAGGAAAATCCCTAAAGAGATTCCCATGAGCATGGCATCTTCTGCAACAAAAAGGTACATGTTCATAGTCCAACAGTTGAATCCATTCATAATCATCATGAAATAGACTTACAACATCTGGTAGTGCTCTGTCCAGCTGCATGTAGACACAGATGCGAGCGTAGAAGGTATATCTTCTTAGCTTAGTTTCTTCTATTATTTTTATGAACTCTCATAATCCTTTTCCAATCACTTGAAGAGAATCCTCATCCCAACATTCTAGAGGCAGCAAGTATAGACGAATCCAAACCGGTGCCCTGTTGAAGTTTTCTGGATCTGGGTTAAACCTTTCTACCCAGTTTCGAAGGTATAACCCTGCCGAGTTAAAGAAATAAGGGCCTCCGTCCATGACCCTGTTTCTGTCCTCGATACAGTTGAAATCAGCTGTGAAGAATCCTTTTGGTCCCAGTTGCAGATTAACATGTCCTTTTGGCTTCCATTTGGATGCAATACATCCTTGTAAGGCTTTTTCAGTTGGCCAAAACTCGATAAATTTCCCTATGAGCTCTCATATACTGAATCCTGGCATTAATCCGATGACTGGGAAGGTCAATTTTGCGTCTATCTGGAGCTATAGGCTTGCAGGTCGAAGACGTGACCTACGGCGCTTCTGTTTGTGTTTCAGAGGTCGATTTCTTATTCGCCTCAGTCTCCTGCGCAGTAGTTGAATCTTTCATGCTCAGGTCAGATTCTCCTTGTTTCTCTTTGTCATTAGTAGGGGGAGGCTGACGCCCCCCCGTCTCTGGTTCCATACCTGCGTACAACGCTTCTCTGCAGAAAAGTGGTAGCGCCGTCAGAGCTTGGCAAAGTTGCAGGGGAAGTTAGGGTTTCTGCAGAACAGGAAACCTGGAAACCCTAGCAGAGCGCGCGTCATTCTCCTGAGTTAAGAAACCAAAACATTATTTTATTATTAGCGAATTTATAAATATTTAGTAGTCTTGTAAATTAGAACACTTTGAAAATCGTGAGTTATAGTTATTTATTTCCTATATTTATGGTTCTTAGATGATTGTTGCATGAAGTTATAGATTTAATTATAATTTAAGGTGAGAATTAGTCAATAATATGTTAATTTTTTATAATTTCAGTTAATTAATCTATAGTATGGTATGTTAATTTTCTGGGGCTTGTAGAAGAAGATGATTAATACCATAGAGTTGATTTATCTTTTGTATTTTGATACTATTATTTAATTATTAAATGAATATATCTAATATTTTGTTAAAATAATTATGGTATTTTAAATATTACATGTTTTATTTTATTTTTTATAATATAATTTTGTGAATTGGAAAGAAAGAAACTTTTAACTTAATATATCATATTTATTTTAGAGAAACTGCTTATTATTAATCTTAAAAAAAGTCAATTTTTTTTGTATAAGTAGTTCAGATCCATGATGCCCATGGTGGATCATGGGCCATCGGCATCATGGGCGATCGGCATAAGCTATGATGATGAATATTAGTAGATTTTTGGATTCTGTGATCCATCAATAAATTCTAAAGAAATCTTTCGGTAATAATCACATTATCATGAATAAAATCGACGCGTTTCGAACCAACCAGTGTGGTTCATCATAAAGTCAACGCGTTACCGAAATATTTCTTCAGAATTTATGAGGATGAATGTTAAATAAGTACATAATTATGTACACTGTTCACACCCAACGCAAATGTCAGATTCCTTCTCCCAAGACTATCCTAATGGGATGTATTAATGGGCGTATGGCTTTTGAAATAAGGCTTTCCGTAGGTCGATTGGCCGAATGGATGATCGGTACATTAAAGAAAAAGGGTGGTCTGAACCGGGACACGGATATGGGTTGAGTGCATGTAATTTTTGTAGCCGTCCCTCTCACCCTCAGGGTCTAGAAAATACCATTTTTTAATTCAATCCTTACACGGAACTTGCTTTGGTAAAAGTTTATTTGGGTGAGTGGAATTACGGATAGAAATTGCACGCATATGGGTTGAGTTGATGCAATTATTGTATCCGTCCCCTGTCGCCCTCAGCGTTTAAAAGCTTATTGGATTCGAGCTTTGTAGGAAGTTGGCCACTGGGCTGTGATCCTTGGCAATCAATATTTCGGCTGCTATTCGCCCATTAATGCGGTGGCAGATACACTGCTCACCGTTAGATTTAAAATTGTTTAAATCTAACGGTGAGCAGTGTATCTGCCACCGCATTAATGGGTGAATAGAAGCCAAAATAAGGCTCGCCATGATCCTTCATTATTTCACTGGGCTTCAATTCAATTATTGTACGTCTTTTTGTTTTTTATTGAATTCAATTATTGTATGCCACTTGCTTTGGCAAAAGTTGATTTGAGTGGGTGGAGTTACGGATAAAGTTGATTGTCATTGTCGAACGGACATTTCTTTAGCGAAAGTCTGCACATTTATCAGTGGAGGTTTATTTTTCAGTCCATCTGGCCATAAATGTGTCGAGTAGGAAATGTCCACCATCAGATTAAAGCAATACATCATCAGAGGGTGAGCATTTTCGAGTAGGAAATGTCCACCATCAGATTAAAGCAATACATCATCAGAGGGTGAGCATTTTCTGCCTCGGCGCATTTATGGACCGATGGACTAAAAAATATTTCTTTTCCATTTATCATATCTTCCACAATCAATAATGATGGTATGATGGGACTTGGGTTAAGTGGGAAGTTTCCTGGTCCACCAAGAAATTATTCCAATTTCTGAATTTCCAAAAAAAAAATCACTCAGAAACAATAAATGTTGTAAAATACCTTTTAATTGGTAAAGTTAATAAGCTTTAGCTTTTTGAAATATATTAAGAATAAATCTTAGCGATTAGATCTTATTAGAGTTATGGAATAATTCTTTTTATATTTCATATAAGGAATATACATATTTTTTTATATTTTGTATGAAGAATATATCAAATAACAAAACTTGAAGTTATTATAATAAAATTTAGTATTTCACTTCTAAGAATTGAATTTGGGTGGTGGGAGATGATAAAAATTACTCCTCTAGCCATCTAAGATAAAGTAAATTGATAATCTCAAAAGCAAAATTAATATTCTTATATTTTTTTACTAGGTCATTTATGTTTTCTTAGAATTTGGGTGGTGGGAGAGAATAACAATTATTCCTCTAGCCATCTAAGATAAAGTAAATTGATAATCTCAAAAACAAAATTAATATTCTTATATTTTTTTACTATGTCATGTATATTTGTGAATACTAAGCTTACATATCTTAATTTCAATAACAATATAGAACAAGGCATTTCATATAAGTGTAGTGAAATTGACTTCCATCACAAGATAAATTGGAGTTATGGTGTTGAAGAAGAATAGTGGAAGTTGGAAAACTTACTATGGCCTTGAGAACATTTGTAAAGAGGACCAATCTTGGATATGGGTAAAAAAGTTTCTCTTTTATATTTATTATCGTCATGTTCTTCTATGTTTGTGAAGTTAAGGGATGCATTATTTGTAGAGATAATTGGAAGAAAAGCAAACAATTAGAAAACCATTTTATAATAAACAACTTAAAAATTAAAGGCAATTTACCTTATCTTACCTTCATTTTAGAGGTCAATGTTCCTCCTATTAATAACAAGGTTATTTTTTGGTACTTATTATATAAGTTGTCTAACATGAACAAAGAGGACGAGAGAGAGAGGGGTGTCCTATCACAACATCAAACATAATTAAAACTCATAAGGCTCAAGAAGGGGCACTATAGAAATCATACTTCTTTACTCCATTATTAGGATATAGTGGAAGATGGTGTTGTTCAAATTACCATTATGACTCTTGGAGACACAATATTTTGAGATTTTGTGTCAATTATAAATATTATAAACTAGCATAGATCCATTTTAAGTACATATCTAACATAAGCCTAGAGGGATCAAATTTCTTCGCGTGCAAACTTCTTTAGAGTGCAACATACAATGTGTTATTTTTCATTGTTTAAATTGCATTTGTGAATGTTAAATAGAGTATATATAAGACCAAATAAAAGTTTTAACTATAAAGACTTAAAATTTTCATGATATATATAGATACTTTAAAATAGAATGTGTTATTTTTCATTGTATAAATTGCATTTGTGAATGTTAAATAGAGTATATATCAGACCAAAAAAAGTTTTAACGGTAAAAACTTAAACTTTTCATGATATATATATATTTTTTTTTAAATGATACTTAATCGACATTAAAATATTTTACATAACATTAAAATGGTTTTTTATATTAATATATTTTTAACTATAAGTGAATATTAATTTCTATTAAAATATTTTATTAACAACTCACATTGAATATTTTTTTTTATATACAACATCAAAATAATTTATTTTAACAATTATTTTTCTATGTATAAATATATATAAAGTTGATATGAAATAAATTAGTTAACATAGATCTTCAAATAGTTTATTTAATTTTTTTTGTTAAAATATTTTTGAAAAAGTATAAGATTTGATTTAAACATCTTACTCACTCATTTTTTTTTTTTACTTCTAATTACTTTACAACATATTAATTTTTTTATTATAGCCCACATTATTTTTCTACTTTACAACATATTAATTTTTTATTATAGCCCACATTATTTGTCTACTTTACAACATATTTTTATTATTATTAGTATAGTCCACATTATTTTTCTATTCATAACCATTTTTTTTTTAAAGGGGAACGTACAGACAAACAAACTTACACATCCCCTTATACTAGGATGTAGAATGAGTCTCTTGGCTCAATAATGGAAAATGAAGAGTCATAGGTGGATAAGAAGAGTCATTCAACCTTGAAATATGAAACCAAAGGTTGCATCAATTGTTTTACATATGCATTTCACCATACCGAGAATTCATTCAACTGTGGATTTTATCCTCATTCTGCAATGGTATCAAAACTTCAACGTTATTTTGAACTATATGAATCTCTCCCACATATGAGCCTTGTCACTCCACCATAGTTCTATATGTAGCAGTTTATCCCCTCTATAAAATTTGACATTACCCTTGCTCAGTCATCATCAACCATTGAAATTCCATTTGGGATGCATCCTCGACTCTCTCTCTCTTTTCTTGATGCTTATTAGTTTCCACATTATCAGAAAAAATGCTTGAATTTCAAAAATTATCCCATGGGATGTAGTGTCATCTCCATCTAATACTTAGTCCCAAATCAATCTATATAAGCACACAACTCTCTCTCAAAGACATTTCTCATGCCACATCAATCTTATTCCCTCTTACTCTTCACTCACATGGTCGATAAGGTTCTTTTGGCATCCAATTTTTTTGCTCAGTTGTATACAATTGATATATTATTCATGTTGGTCAAGATGAACCTTTGGGTTTAACTCACAAAATATCATGGATAGAGAGCTAGTAGAAATCTAAGCTTATACACTTTCTACTAGCATTGATATATCAAACCAACAAACTAATCTTCTTACTCTAGGAATTGTGCATCCCCTTTGAAAGAACTTATCTCAGATCTTGGTTAGTGATGTGCATGGAAATAGAAGTTGAGAGCAATAGTACCTCCACAATCTTCAACTAGTGCCTCTACATGATTGACAATTTGTATTTTCTTGAACTCCGTTATATTTTCTCCAATGCGTCAATATGAAGGACATAGAAGTTGTGCCTTCGTAATTTTGAGAATCTTTGTGCAAATCCCATTAATAAGGGTTTGCTTCATTGAGTCTCTATGATTTCTTATTGGATAGTAACACTTTTTTTTTTTTTTTTATGTAGTGGATGCATAAATGCATTGTCTCAATTCCACAGTTGGCATCACGTTGACCAACTTGGATAACTATCTCGAATAATTCAAGAAGATCAAGAGAAAATTGATATGCAGTGATCTGTGAGATGGAATTTGAGAAGGATATCCCATTGAAGAAGTTGAAGATGAGTCTGGATTAGAGGTGCAACAAAATTCAAAAGGACCTATCAAGTGAAAAACTACCAAAGAGCTTTCCATTTGGAAGAATAAAGACAAGAAAGTGTATGCCCTACTACTCTAAGTGAAGAGGTGATTTGTCACATCATTTTAATCAATGATAATTATGGTGCTTCGAAGAAGATGAAATATTTTTATGACTCTCACTCGGAACTTGAATTCATATAAAGGATGAATATCACATGGCTTTGGTATCAGAAATCAAAGCCATCATGCATGCCATAGATGCTACTAGAGTAAAGATATATCTTCTTCTCATAAGATTCATCAAGGCTCTCTACCATACACACTCTTAGTATCTTTAGTCCTTGCAAGCTAGTGGTCAAATGATGTCCATCGCATTCCACTCTCTAGTGGAAAAAGTTGCAAAATGTGAGAAATATTTTAGAAACAAGAAGAAGAAGACAACACTTCCCACTAAAGATAGGATGTGCCTTGATCAGAAAGGGGAGAATCGTTCACATTATTATTCTAGATGAGGAAGCATTAAAAGAGGACATGGAAGTAGGAGCTTCATATGCAAGGGGTAGACACAGACAAAGTGAGAGACTAGATCTTCATTGTGTCCATTGTGGTAGAAACGAACACGATTCAAGGACCTGTAGAGTGCCATGAGATAGGATTAAAAAATAACAAGAAAATAAAGAAGATAAAGGAAAAAATTCATACTTGACAAAAGGTAATGCACCTAAATCTCCTCATTACATTGTTGCTCAATACAATATTGGAGTATATGAGGATTTATCTAATATTTCATGTGATTCTTGGGGAGATGCTTGCCTACTTCACACAATTGAAACATGCCACATGACCTTTCAAACAAAAGTATTTAAAATATTTAATGAAAATATAGATGGCACAATGTGTTTTGTAGAAAAATTTAGCCTCAAACCTTTGGGAATTGGCATAGTGATACTCAAGCTACCTATATTCTTGGATTTTCTTTTGTGTGATGTTCTCTATCTTCCTGAGAGCTTGTATAACTTGTATCTTTATCACATTCAATATCAAGGCCATTCCATTCACATTAAATTAAAATTTTGAAATATAGAGGGCTTCTAACACCATGGTTATGATGATAGGATTGGAAGATGAAATACCACTTAAGTCGAAGGGGAAATTTGTACATGTAAAAAAGTATGCATACCTCACTCGTCACAATGAAGCTAAAATTTTATTTAGTAGTTTTTGGCATGTTATAATTGGGCTAAAATGAAGCTAAAAATTTTAAATATTTTTTTTTGAAATATATGATGATGATGATGATGATGATGGTTACTGTCCGTTGAGACCAATGCGATCAATCCGACCTTAAGAAAGGAGAAAGAATCTAAGTTTAATTCTTTAAAATCTTGTTTATATAGTCAAAGAGAAGGGAAATAAGTGCTCCAAGATCACTATAGGTGGGTTGGATTAATAGGTCAAGAAGACTGGAAGTGTGGCAGATGGTAGGGAATTGAAAGAAAATGTGAGTAAGAGTAGGGCAGTCTAAAAGGAGTTTCTTTTCATCTTCCACCTGCTTAGAAGCACAAATATGACAGATTCTATCATTCCAAGGGGTCTTAGGAATAAAACACCTCCTGGTCTCACTCCGAAGCTCATGGGAATTAGTTATTATCTTAGCGATGTTCATTTTTTCTTATTGCTGGACAACACAGAGAGATAATTCTGATTATCAAGGGTGGGGTTGACCACTTCCTTATAGTATCTTAGCTTCCTTTTACCCTCCAGCTCCTGATCCTCCAACAACTTGTCTTTAAACATGGAGGTAATTGTATTTTTGATATTATCTTTGCTTTCCATACTGAGCTCCTCCTTAATTCCCCAATGGTTGAGCCAGGACTGGGCATCCTTATGCCACTCGCACTTGAGGTGAAGGTGAGGGTTTTGTCTACAGTTAGAATCAATTTTAGGGAGCCTTTTTTATTCCATGCTTTCAATCTTCTTCTTATACAGAAAATATCTAAACATAGCTATAATTTCAATGGGGGAAAAACCAGATTCAATCAAGAGGATAGGATAGGGAGTATTTCCCTTGATCTTGAGGTTATAGGTAATGAATTTCTTTTGAATCATCTCAATCTTCCTCCATGACTCTTTGGATGTAATGCAACCCCAAACTTCACACTTGTATAAGACAACAAGGGTGACAAGGGTCTCAAAGAGGAACCTCTTTTTACTCCAAATTTAAATATCGACAGACTTACAATTGTTTTGAAGCTCATAATAAGATTTCTAGCCCCCAATATTCCTTTTCTCAATGCTATAATTCCGGTTGAGATGATGAGGGAAGGCAATGCCCAAATACTTATAAGAAGAAACCTACTCTAAGCACTGGTTATTATACATGAAACTACCATGGGAAATATTTTTGGATTTAAAGATCATGACTTTAGTCTTGTCAGTATTAACTGTCATACCCATCTTGGAGCAGTAGTCATGAAGAATCTGGAGCTTCTTATCAAGGTCATCATGCATTTTTGTGAAAAGAATGATATCATCAGCATAGAGGAGAAGAGTAATGAGAACACCAACAAGCTCGGTTCCCTTACACCCCACAGAGTCCAGACACTCCTCTAGCTTATCGATGTATATGCAAAAAAGGGTAGGGGAGAGGGGACACCCTTGCTTAACTCCAATATTGCATTTAATGTCTTTAGACCACCCCTCATTAGTCTTAAGCTTGGCAGTGATGGTCTCGTAGAGATGGATCACATCAATCCTCAACTCAAGAGGGACCATGATCTCTTTAAGTGTCTCCCAAAGTTTATCTCGAGGAATAGTGTCGAAAGCTTTTCTAAAGTCCACAAAGCAACATAAGAGATCGACTTTACTATTGCGACACTCCTCCGCAATGATTCTAAGAGTGACCAGATGGTCAATAGTCGAGTGATGTCTCCTAAAAACAGCTTGTCCTTTAGCTCTTTTTCCGTGGCTTTCAAGCCAAAGGCTAAACTTCTTCTCCAAAATGAGCCCAAAATTATTTATATTAAAAATTATTTAAATGTATACGTATTCTAAGAGTGTTTTGCATTAATCGATATTGATTAAGGTGTAAAACTTAGCCATCATCACTTTGTTGAAAAATGTTTGTATAATATTACAATACGGAAATATTTATTAATAAAAAAATATTAACATTTTTATTAAAATATATGATAACAAAGATGTTCTTATAATCAAATATATATACAAATAATTTCATTAATTTTAAAAATAAAAAATGTAATAATATTTATTCATCTATATTAATATAATTTTATTAAATTATCTAAATAAATTTAATAATTATAATTATTAAAAATTTAATATAACAAAATATTTATTTTTTTAATTATATGTGTTTAAAAAATTAAAAAACAATACAGTAAAATAAACACTAATTCATTAGCAAAATGAAAGGTCATCGTACAATGTAACATTTAAATTAAAAAAAAATTAAGCAATATAGTGTAACACACAAATAATATGCTCCTAAATCATACCTGTTTAGTCAATTTAGTGTCCTAAATTGCTTTCATTAATTATCAACCAGGGCTAGTAAACTGATGAAGTGTGGTGCACCATATGTGCTTAAGAAACCTATTCCTTACTTCGTTGTTTTATGTTTTATGTTGTTTTTAGGGGGTTTTGGTTCTTTGAGATCCAAGGATGGTTAATCTAAAGCTATAGAAAGACTTATGTGAATCTAAATGTATTTTAGAAGGAAGAAAAGGAAGTGTACCAAAAATGATCTAATTTTCATAAAAACATACCAAAAACTGAGGGCTAGTTTAAGACCTATTTTGGAAATCAAAGCATCTATCTAATTTGTTTATTAGTCCTCATCCATGGATCTATTTCTAAAACTAAGATTGAGAATTACAATGCCTATCTTAAATAAAAGTAGAAAAATGAATCAACTATTGTACCTTTAGTTACCTCAACATTCAGTTGTTAGGCATGACCCTATTGAGATGGAGTTTAGCAACTGCTTTTACTTTAGTCTGCTAAGGTCCTAGAACAGAAAACAAAGAATGAAAATGAAAATATCTAAGATGTGTTTAGTTACTCCAATTATTCAATTTGTAAAGAGTGATATTCTTGAAGTAATGTTAGGTAACTAATTACACCTTTTTGAACTAAAGAACTAAGAAAACTCTGCAAGTGGATAACTCAGAAATTGCATTTCATTAATCATTCAACCATCTCATTTGAAAACATGATTAGATCAATCCCTTCTAGAGTGATTTTTAGGAAGATTATTGTTTTCAATTAAGTGAGGGTCTTGAAAGTGAAAGCATGTAAGATCTGTCTAAAATTAACTAATGTATAATTGACTTGTTTGCCACATTCAAATGTAAGGTATTTAACCTCTTGAGATGCCTTCGAAGAAATCAATTATGCCTTAGTCTTTAGCAAGCAAATAACAATAAGCAAGATAACTTCAACCACTGTATGTGTCAGATATTTAACCATTTAATGTAGGATTAGCATATTGAAAATGGCTTTCATAAACATCTGTTAACACAACAATTGAAAACTCTGTTCTAATGGAAATAAAAGACAAGAATGGTAAAACTAAAAAACTGTGGTTTCTTAGAACTTCAATCCTTAATCCAATTTTGAAAACAGAGTTTCTATTTTCATGAAATGTTTTGGAAGAGTAAGTCTGCACAATTGTATTTTATCATTAAACTATTTGAAACCAAAAAATGAACATAAACCTATTTAGAAATAGAAATTTCTAAAACAAAGTGAAGGAAATCTAACTAGAAAACACAATAAAAACCTCCTTCAGAAGCAGGGGCCCTCTACAACTGATGTGGTCACCTCCTAGCTTGCTAAAGGTGCAATCAAGCAAGCATTTGGCAAACTGAACTTCTTTATTATGATAAAAAAAATGTCTGAAAACAGAGTATCCACTTAGAAATCTGAATTGTACTGAACTGTCTCTCAGTTCTGTAGAACCAATATTTAAAGAGAAATTACATAACTAATTGCGAGCTAAACTAGCTACAAGTGTTTAACTTGAATTGCAATTGAAATAGGACTATTGGACTCATGATTTGCTACGAAGAGAAAATCAAGAGTCCTATTGCTGTAGGTAACGTTCTTTGACTTGTAACTTTGACCATAATTTTAGGCTCCTTTTTATGTCGATCTGGACTGTGTGAGTAGGATAGAATCCATGTAGGCAAGATTCTAGAAACACCCATGTAGCCTAATTCCTCAATTGACACCTGAAACTTACTAAACCATAAGAGTGGCTACGGAATGCACAGTTAGCTATAGAACAGGCTGCATTCTATAGCTAAATTGCAAAACTTATCCAAATAGAAAATTCATGAAAATATAATATGACAATCATTTAAATGCATCCTTAAGACAAAACCTTAGCATTCTTCATTGATTAGGGTTTATGATCTTATGAAAAAGTGGTGGAATGAGGTGAGAAAAACTGTAAAAGAGAGGGTAATCTTGAGGTTCAACAATACCCACCAGCGTGGGAAAAACAATGGTTCAAGTTTCTATCTTGTATCTCCATTTTCCAAATTATGGTGGACCACCAATATTCCTGTCCACAAATATCTTTCAAGTTACATAATTTATCTATTCCTATTAGTAAATTTGGCAGACCACCAATCTTCGTGTCCAAAAATATATTTCAAGTTAAATAATTTATCTATTCCTATGGGTAATCTCTTCAACAACGGGCAATCCACTATCAATAAATTTTTAAACATTGTGAAACTTCCCGATGCACTCTCACTACTTATCTCAAAAATAGGGAGCTGCCTTAGTTCATTGCAATAGCATAATTCCAACCTCTCCAAATTTGGAAATTTCCAAATGTAATTGGGTAAAATTCTCCCTCGATACTCCAGTACACACAATATTTGCAACTCGTTCATATTTTGGAGAGGGAGAATATCCACCATCATTGCATCCTCCACCACGTCATCTCCATCTCCATTTTCATCCTTCACCACATCACTATCTGCATCTCCATCCTCCACTACAACATTTCTATCTGCCTTTGCATCTCCCGGAGCATTATTTGATCTCCTTGCATTTGCATCACGGGCATACCACAACTTTAATTTTCTCATATTCTTCAACCACCTACAATCACAGTTACCCATTGTAGGAGTTCTCTATGCTTAGTTCCCTCATATTTGAGAGATTTTTAGATCTTCCATACTAATTTCACAACCAAGCCTCAGCATCGGCAAGCACGATTTACTCAATGAAGTGAGTCCAAAGATACCTCAGGGAATCAACATTGATGTGTGCCTATCCCATGTATCAAAATTCAAATTCTTTAAACTTTGAAGATCTCATATCTTGTCAGGAAAAGAAACCAAGGATTCACAACATTGAAGATTCAAAAACTGAAGATGAGAAATATTGCATATGCTTTCAAGAAGTTCCTTCAAAAGATAGCACCCAGTTAAATTGATAAACTCGGGCTGTCCATGTTGCCCCACCGATGTTGGTAATGATGTTATTAATGTGCATGACTGATCCAAAACCTTCAAAGACATGATGTTAAAGAACAAGATTGCTAGAACCTTTGTTAATTCCTTGTTATGGGCTAAGACCAAACACTGAAGTTCTGTGCATTCCAAATCTGTGGGGAGCTCTTCAAAATCATTGTGACTAACAAATAGTCTTTTGCAACTCCTAGTCGCTTCTCCACAAGGGAATTGTTGGAGATGTTGAGCTGATGCAAATAACCAATGTTCATCCCTTTCACCTATGCCAATTTCCATATTACGTAGAACGTCATGAACTCTTATCACCTCTATCTCCACCATATTCCCTTCACACCGACATATTCGATCAAGCACCTTCTTACCAGTGCATGTATGTACTTCCACCCAACGTCGATTAAAGAAGTTATTCTTCTCGAGATGACCAATCCTTCAGCAATCCACATCTCCACCAATGTCTCCACCTCAATTTTTGCATCCTCTGGAAATGTTGCACAATGTAGAAAACAACTCTTCAGATGATTTGAAAAATCATTATAGCTCCATATTAAGAGTTGATAGAGTGATGTGAGTGTTCGAGAAGGTAGGATCTACATTTCTCATGAATGCTAAAGCATAGCACCACTTATTTAGATTTGTTTCCAAACCCAATGCCGCAGCAAGTACAATTAGAGAGTAATTTAAGTGAGTGTTTAACAAGTTTAGTTATGTGATAGATGAGTTTGATAAGTGTGTGCATGTCAAGAAATTTAGGATAAATACCCTTCGTTCAGTTCATTGTATTCATTGAGCGTGATTGATGTTTGTATGATTAATAGAAGAGTCGCAACTCGTGTATTTCGTATGTGAAATACTTGTGTTATTTTGTGTTTAATATCCTCTATCTTTACAAAGAATTGGTATCAGAGTTGAGGAAGGATCACAAGATCTGTGGGCAAGCAGAGCCAGAGAAAAAAGGAAAGAGCAGAAGGCCAACAATATAAAAAATAATAATAATAAATTGCAAAGTCGTTGAACAGATAAACAACGCGCAGATCCACACATATTTAGTGCAAAAAGCACGCAGGTCTGCAACTTTTTGGTTGAAAAATTGTGCAAATATCATTAAGCGTACGATTCATCGAAAAATAGGTTTACTACGCAGTTAATTGGTTTCGAGGGTGTGCAATCACGTTTATGAGTTAAATAGGCCGTCGGCCCTGAGCAAGTCAACGCACATTGGTTCGCGTTAGTTTTTAAAAGCCAAGATTTGACATTGTTCAAAAAGAGTACCTATGGAGCATTAAATTTTCAAAATGTTTGGATTTATTATATAATGTGAGTATTAAAAGGATTTGAAAGGTATATTCAAATTGAAAGAAAAGGAGTTTTATATAAATATTAAAAAAAAAAAATTATAATACTTATTTTTTTTTAAAAAGGTCTTTTAAAATACAATTTTTTAAGAGAGGGTTATGATAAGAAGATTTTTTTATATATATAATTATTTTATAAAAATTTTATTATATATATATATATATATATATATATATATATATATATATATATATATATATATATATATATATATATATATATATAGATATATCAAACAACAACAACAACAAAATTAGGGTTTGAACGAAAGGGTTATTTTTTGGAGCTTTGTAAAGTTTACAAAAGGAGAAATTTAGGGTTTTATGAGAGTATTTTTTTTGAAGCAAGATGGCCACTTCGAGTTTCCAGCCAAAACTTCCTTCTTTCACTGGGAAATATTATGACGTGTGGGCCATTAAAATAGAAACCATGTTAAAAGCGCATGATGTCTAGGATCATGTCAAGCTTGGATTTCCAGAACTTGAGAATGAAGCAGAAGAACGAGCTCTTAGTAATGCAAAGAGGGAACAATGGAAGAAAGAAAAAAGGAAGAATGCACAAGCGTTGCTTCTTATCCAGTAGGGAGTGGACCGAGCAGTGTTCCAGAAGATAATAATCATGTCTTCAGCAAAGGAAGCATGGGAAACTTTAGAAACAAGCTATCAAGGTATGGCCAAAGTCAATATTGTTAAATTGCAGAATACTAGGAGAGATTTCGAAAGTCTACAGATGAAGGAGAAAAAGGAAATCGATTCTTTCATGAATCGGGTCATGTTTGTAGTAAATCAGTTAAAAATTTATGGTGAAGATATTAAAAATAGAACAGTGATTGAGAAGGTCCTTATAACTTTGTCTACCAAGTTTGATGTTGTGGTAGCAGCCATAGAAGAAGCCAATGATTTGGAAAAACTAAAAATTGATGAGTTTATGGGATCACTTCTATCGCATGAGGAAAGGATAGACAGAAACAAGGATTCCACTTTAGAAACAGTCTTCAAAAGTCAATTTTATATTTCAAGAGGTTGAGGTAGAGGTCGACTGAGAGGCAGAGGACGAAGCAAAATCTATGGTGGTCACAGGGATGGCTGAGAAGAGCATGAATATCAAAGTGGAAGCAGCAACAGTAGAAGTTTCAACAATAATCAAAGGTTTGAAAAATCAAAGGTGAAATGTTATTATTGCAATAAATTTGGTCACTGTGCTCGTGATTGCAGAAAGAAGGTAACTGATCAAGGAAATCAGAGAGCTAATTTTAGCAAAGAGAGTACTAACTCTATGTTCCTAGCATGCAACACCATGCATGAACCGTCTGATAAAGTGTGGTTATTATACAGTAGTTGCAGTAACCACATGAAAGGAAACAAGAATTTGGTTGCAAATTTAGATCAATCGGTGAAGATAGAGGTAAATTTGGGGACTGACATGTAACGTCTCTTCTTTTGCACCCCAATTTTTTTTTTCTATTTATAGTGTAATTCTATGCTTCTATTGGCCACAGCTATTCAGATCTACCTTCGAATTTCATTAATTATGAACTTCTATTTAATAGGGTTTTCCTATTCCTCCTATTACTCTTGTATGTATAATTGGCCGTCTATCATAGTTTTATTGTTCTCTTCCCATAAGTGTTTGTGGCTTATATATATATATATATATATATATATACTATTCACACATAATTTATATGTTTACATTTATCCATACACATTTATATCTATGCATTTAACCTTTACGTACAACCCTTGTAGGGTTCACCATACCTACGCTTTGGATTTCGATAGCATACCCTTATGGATTGTAGGTTGGATATGTTATTCGTTGGGTTTATATCCTCGTATTCTTCCAAGAGTTATAACACTATGTCTTGATTTCGAGTTAACCAAGGTGCTGAACGATCTATTCCTATTTAAATCTTATGTCGTTTATATGAAGTTATTATAGCTTTGAGGCCACTGTTTCCAATGTGTAATGATCGTTCCCATAGCATCATTAATATCTCACGTACATTTCACTTATGAAGAATTTTCTGTGGAGATAGGCGACATTAAAGTCAATGTACTCGTTATGCTTCATTGGCAAGGTTGGCTTAATGTGTTTGGCATTTGTAACCTAGTCCAAATCTCCACGTCACTTTGTTTGAGGGCGCTCTATTGATTTTTAATTTTTGTTATCTCTCGTTACGTTTACATGCAAGGGTTTATGGGTTTACGTTTTTTTATAGTAGGCCACGCCTATCTGCTCATTTATTTACGCCAACCATATGACACTATTTGGAGTACTGTGGGATCGATTTCATGGATCTACATTTATGTGTTGGATGGCAATGTATTAAATGTCGATTTTCCCCAATCGATCCTTGTGTATACCATTGATCCGAGGACACTTGGATGGTGGATATGGTTCAGGTCCATTAGGGTTTCGTTGGTTTTGATTTGGAAAAATTCGTATTATTCTCTGTGTTGGTAACGAAATGGTTCTTTTCGCACTTCACTCTTTCTGGCCATCTCCTGGTGTCGAGACTCTGCTCGTTGGGGAAATGAAGCGTCGGCTTCTGGTGTAACTATCTCTTCATCGTATTGTCATTCAGGTATGAAATTTTTAGCATTTCACTATTTTACATATGCGGATTTACTCTCTGTGCCCTATACCTTGATACATTTTATTCCCCAGTAGTAATACGCTCGGCCTTAGGGTGCGAGAGCAGTTGTTAAATAAAAAATTTTGTTCCCACATAGTTTCGTTTACTTTTGAGAACTTGTCTCAGTCAATTACGGACCAATATTTCGTGGAAATCTCTTTACTCTATTGCGCTTGAATTTTATTCCAATATCACTTCTTGCATTTCGTTTATCTTCCTATTGATAAATTTTGGTACTAATGTTCAATCACTACTTGGTAGGAGTTTATTCCTCATGGTCTTCCATGACCATACTCATGTTATTCGAGTGGCGTTGTCTTGGCTCTAAACGTCTCCCCTCCGGCGAGCAATCACTACCCTAGGCAAGTGATTGGTTCATTTGTAACAGTTGACTCAGTGCTTTTTCGTTCCATGTGAATATCCAGGTCTTTGAAATGTTAATATTATTTAGATATCCGTTTTGTTGGTCGTTTTGGAGTAAAGGGTTTCGCATCTTCAAGGTATTAATTTGTCTTTATGCCCAACACTAATATATATTAATTTCTGTGATATAATTCATAGTGACTAATTAACTCGTATGTCTTACCGAGCACTTGTTTTGTTCAAAATTCAAATCCCATACGAATTTCCTTCTCGGTGATATAGTGAAATGGGTATTTCACTCGGATTTAACTTCGCTCCACCCTGCCCTTTCAGGTCGGTATCGACAACATATTGGTCGAAGTGAAGCCAAACTCTCACATTGTTATTATACATAATTTTGTTCAGACCCTTCGAATATTATTTTCATAAATTTTTGCTACTGTAATAATAACGATTTCCAGAGACTTGGAATGATTTAATGACATCCTGATAATATGGTTCCCGGGACCACATATTTTCTATTAATTTGTTATGGGACACGATAGTCGCGTTTTATTATTTTTGTTCAGGAATTAACATATAACTTATATATATATTCCATTCCTGGTCGAAAAGACAGATTTGTGCTATACTCTAGTGATTTCCAGATTTCTATTTCTTGTTGATGCTCATGATAGGATTTTATTTCTACTGCATCTATCTGCTTCAATTTACTGGATGGAATTGATAAGTTTACTAGTCTTCTCTTGTATTTCTGCTTCCTACACATTGTATTAACATAATCGTATATAAGTATTGCTGCTACAAGAGTGTACACCATCTGTAATAGTCTAGTGGCTCCTGACGGTGTAATCACAATTTCCACTAGGTCTATGTGCCCATGTGTATTATACTGTTACATCAGTATGAATCTTCCTATACTCCATGATTTAAAGTTTCCATGTATTGTTTACTGGTGTCAACAATAATAGACTCTGGAAATTATTGTTTTATTTTATAACATGTTCAATATCTCCATTTTTCTAGCTAACACTTCCAGCCAGCATTTTATGTCAATCGGGTGGGTGAAATATTTGTTATTCTTCACAGCTTAAAAAATTCACATACACTTCATATAAGTTTCCTTATATTTATTTTCCAATAGTGTATTCAATTTGGATATTTCACCAGTAAAGGATGTTATTCCTGCACCAGTTGTATATTTATTTCTTAGATCAGAATTATTTACAGGGTTATTTAACCATATTTAGCTATGTTTATGTTGAATATATTTAACTCTAATAAATGTACTCCTTCCTCTGTTCTTTCTTAGTGTAGATGATGAGTCTATTGATATACATGCACTGATTACTTCAAAAAATCTATAGATCTGCATTTCACATGTTTAATCATTCCTTCCTACATGTTTTGTTTTTCTAGTGCTTGCTAATTTAACTCTATTTTTAACAGAAACATATTAAAGTTACACATTTATGAATTATGAGGGTAACATAAATCTCCAGATTTAAACCAGTCACTAGTTTAGAGTTTCTGGCTGATTTTCCCCATAATTCTTGTTCCTACAACTATGCAGAACTGAGAGGATTTAATTCTTCTAACAATTCTGTAAATGTATGGAACACAACAAAAACATTTCAAGGAGTATGCAGCTGAAATCATTAGCCCTAACACATAACAACAATTAAATTCAATCATTCATAAACACTGTGACCATACCACTTCGGCAATTGACCAGACCTCCCAACCTTATAGTCCCTCTATCTCCAGAACTCACCCCCGAGCTCAGATCACCTCCACCACAGACCAACCTCTAATCTGTTTAGGAGTAGCTTATTTAAGCTTTTTCTCCCCAAAGCCTGTTTCTAATTCTGAGTCCAGAATTCCAGGATGCTTTTCTTCCTGCTTGCCTAGGCTTCCCTTATTTAGGGATTTTTAAAGCTGCTTTCTGCTTTTCTCAGCTTTTTACCTCTTCCCAACTACTCTCCACCTCATTGGGGAAAAACTAGATTTTTCCTCAAAATCTAATTTGGAAATAAATTCTTTGAAGGATTTTTGAAAGATTTTTGGGGAAAGTATTTGCCTCTTTCCATCCTCATGGATTTGGCAAGTGATCTCATGAGTCTCATTTGGTCAATCTGCACAAAATTATTTTATTTAATTCTCATAATTAAATACTTAATTACATCCACAAAATACTTATCCATTAGGGTCCACTCCCCTTTGGATTAAAGTTAAATGTCTAGCTTGCAGGAAACATAAAACTAGGGGTGTTACATATTCCCCCTCTAAAAGCAAACACCGTCCTCAGTGTTGATAACTAACTACTAGAGTTCATTTTTCAAACAAAGATGGATATTTTTCCATCATCTCAGCTTCTCTTTCCCAGGTAGCTTCTTCAGCAGTAAAGTGCTTCCACTGCACCTTTACTCTTGCTACCGTTCGATTCCTCAATTCAATTTCTTCCCGCTCCAATATTTGAAGCGGCTCTGGAAGGAACTCCCCTTCTAGTTCCACCTGTATCACATTCCAATCAACAATGTGAGAAGCATCATGTACATATCTTTTTAATAATGAAACATGAAACACATCATGAACTTTAACATGGGGCGGTCAGGCCAGCTTATAAGCCACTGGTCCCACCCTTTCTAACACTTCAAAAGGCCCACAATATCTAGGAGCCAATTTTGCACAACTTCCAGCATAAAGTGTGCTCTTTTTGGGTTTAATACGCAAATACACATGCTCCCCCACTTTGAATTCTCGATGTACCCTCTTCTTATTAGCATAGTTTTTCTGTCGATCTTGTGATGTCTTGATGTTTCTTTGTATTTTTTTAACAATTCTTTCCATCTCTTGTAAAGCATCTGGTCCCAACATTAGCTTATCCTCAGGTTGGCTCCAGCTCAAAGGAGTACGACATTTCCTTCCATAGAGTGCTTCAAACAGACTCATTTTGATGGAGGATTGATAATTGTTATTATAGGCAAATTCAGCTAAATGCAAGTAGTCTTCCCATTTCGATGGCCTATCCATCACATACATTCTCAGCATATCCTCCAAAATCTGGTTTGTTCTCTCTGTCTGACCGTCAGTCTGAGGGTGATAGGCAGTGCTAAAATTCAACTTAGTGCCCATGCCCCCAAATAGACCTTTCCAAAAGGCTGATGTGAACTTAGCATCTCTGTCCAAAACAATCATCTTTGGGACCCCATGGAGCCTTACTACTTCCTTCAGGAACACATCCGCTACTTGGGCTGTCCCAAAAGTAGATTTCACAAGTATGAAGTGTGCAGCTTTTGTTAACGTGTCTACTACTACCATCACTGAGTCGTGTTGGTATTTGGTTTTGGGTAGCCCTGTTATGAAATCTATAGAAATGGTGTCCCATTTCCATTCTGCAATCGGCAAAGGATTTAGAAGACCAGCAGGATGTTGATGCTCAACTTTAACTAGTTGACACTCCATGCACCTAGCTAAATATTCTGCTACATCTCTTTTCATTCCTGGCCAAAACAACTTCTTTTTCAATTTTGTTAGCATTTTCTGATATCCAAGATGCCCTGCATACGGCTTTTTGTGATATTCATCTAGGATTTATTTTTTCAAAGTTTCCACATTAGGGATATACAATCTATTTTTGTAGCAGATCAACCCTTTTTGGTTTTGAGTGTATTCAACCATCTCCTTCTTTAGTATTTTCACCTGTAGATTCTCATAATTTGGATCATGGTCTGCTACCTTTTTCACTAGATCTTCTAAATCAAAATTAGCACTACTTCCAATGTTGTTTATGTTTTGGCAAGCATTTCTACTCAGGGCATCAACAATATTATTTTCTTTCCCTCTGATATGTTTTATTTCCATATCAAATTCACTCAGAAAAGACAGCCATCTAGCTTGTCGAGCATTCAAATCAGTTTGGGAAAAGAAATATTTAAGACTAATATGATCGGTCATCAATGTAAATTTTTATCCAAGAAGATAGTGTCGCCACATCTTCAAGGCATGAATTACAGCAGCCAATTCCAAATCATATGCACTATAGTTCTGTTCATGTGTCTTAAGTTTCCTAGACTTATATGCAATAACCAAATTTTCTTGCAACAGGACTCCTCCCAACCCCTCTCTACAGGCATCCGTACACACAACAAATTCTTTATTAGGATCTACAATCTTCAGTATAGGGGCTGTAGTGAGTTTTAATTTTAATTGTTCAAAACTTTTTTGGCATTTTTCAGTCCACTCAAATTTGACACCCTTTCTTTGTAGTGAGGTTATGGGATATGCTATGGCAGAAAATATTTCCACAAATCTACGATAATAACCTGCAATCCCCATGAATGATCTCACTGCTGAAACATCAGTTGGCACCGGCCATTCTCTAATAGCTTTTATCTTTTAAGGGTCAACAACCAATCCTTGTTCAGAAATAATATGACCCAAGTATTGGATCTTGTCCTTATAGAATTCACATTTACTGAATTTGGCATATAACTGGTTTTCTTTCAAAGTTTGCAACACTATCCTCAAGTTCTCTTTGTGCTCCTCCTCACTTTTTGAATAAAATAAAATATCATCTATGAACACTAGTACAAATTTATCCAAGTACTTGTTTAAAACACTGTTCATTAAGCACATAAAGGTGGCAGGGGCATTTGTCAAACCGAAAGGTAGGACTACAAATTCGTAGTGACCATACCTGGTTCGAAAAGCTTTTTTGCTAATGTCTTCCTCCTTAATTCTGAGCTGGTGATAACTAGTCCTTAGATCAATCTTAGAAAATACTGAAGCTCCTCTTACCTGATCAAAAATATCATCAATTCGAGGCAAAGGGTATCTGTTTTTAATTGTCAATTTATTCAGCTGACGATAATCAATGCACATTCTAAAGGTTCCATCCTTCTTTTTCACAAACAGCATCGGTGCTCCCCAAGGAGACACACTCGGTCGGATATAACCCTTATCCAGCAATTCTTGCAATTGCATTTTCAGTTCCATGAGTTTAGGGGGACTCATTCGATAAGGGGCTCGGGAAACAGGTGTTGCTCCCGGCACCAAATCGATTGAAAAGTCAATCTCTCTTTTGGGGGGGAGATGAGGAATCTCATCTGGAAAAACTTCCTTAAACTCTCTAACTATTGGCAAAGTATCCAGTAGGTTTTCTTCAGGTTTTTGTTCTAATTCTTCAACATGTACTGCATATACTTGATATCCTTTCCTAGCTGTTCTTTTTAGTTGCAGTGCTGATATTTGTCTTACAGAGATGGGTTTTGGTTTTCCCTTGAGAATAAAAGGTTTCCCTTCTTCATCTATGCAATGCAGAGTTTTATCCCAACATTTCATCATAGCCTTTCTCTTTTCCAGCCAGTCCATTCCTATCAGCAAGTCATATGAGCCTAAGGGCAGAATGTTTAAATCCACTTCTGTCTGGAAATAATTTAATTTAATTGGTGTTTGAGGTAACTTATGAGTTACTTTCCTCTTGGTGCCAGTGGCTAACTGGACCAACCAAGACTGCTGAAATTTTTCAGTTTTGAGATTGCATTTTTCTACCACTTGTGGACTAATGTAACTCAAAGAAGCACCTGAATCAATTAAAACAGTAAAATATTAGTCAGCAATCTTACCTTCCATTTCAACCATGGTAGCTTGGTGTTCTGCTTGTTGATTCTCCAAGGCTGCACTGATAGTGGGTATATTTCTTGCTATATCATTTACTGTGGTAGCTTCTCGATTCCTCATAATCATCTGAATATTTCGGTGGGGACAATCCCTCAAGAAATGAGGTTCTTCACATCCCCAACATTTTAAAGGCTCCCTCATTTTAACTGTGCCTTCTTTATTATTTTCTCCATCTAGTTGTTTGGAACCAACTTGAGACTGAGCAGTTTGGCTTTCTTTTGGTTTATTAAACTTTTTCCGCTGATGATCCCTACCAAAATTCTTTAAGTAAGCTGGTTTCTGTTTCTTTCCTTTGATTTCACCCTTGTTTATCCAGCCTTTTCCATGCTCACCCTTTCCTTTAAACTATTGGTAGCATAACCTAGCTTTCCTCACTGCTTCGTCCATAGTTTTTGGGTTATCAAACTCGATCTTCTCTTTGTACACAACAGGCAAACAGTTCAAAAACCTTTGCACCTTTGCCTTCTCTTCCCAAATGTAAGGGACATATCTTAACATATTTGTAAACTTGGTGACAAACTCATCAATAGTGAGTTGTCCCAGTCTAAGTTCATGGAATTCCTTTGCTTTATCATCATAATAACGTTCGTTCAAATAGCGGTTTTTAAACTTGACTTGGAAATCTTCCCAAGTCACAGTTTTTTCATCAATGGCATGGATCATTTTCGTCTCCTCCCAACACAAGGTAGCCTTACCTTGTAGCTGGTAGACAGCTAATCTGGCCTTCAGATTGCTTTCATATTCGTAGACTTGGAAATACTTAATCATGTTCAACAACCAGGATTCAACATCTTCCTCCTTCTCCCCATCATAGGAGGGAGGTTTGATCTTTTGGAATTCCCCCTGTAATTCCTTTTGCAACTTATACTGATGCCTAGTAGCATCATCTTCCTCAGAATCATCAGAGAACTTGCCCTTCTTCCTCTTTCCGGAACCTTCACCTTCTTGGCTGTTCCACGAAGTTAATTCTCTGATGAGCTTTTCCTGCTCCTCACTGGCTAATGACAGTCTGTCATTCTGGCTTCTTAGCTCAGCCATCTCTCGTTGCAAACTGTGCAACATAGCCATCATCGGAGCGTTGAGATCTAGTGTATTATCTTCATCACGCATATCAACATAAATTTCATCACTTCCAACCATTTGACTTTTTTGTTTCAGCAACATTGTACACTAAACAACACATATCAGTAACAATTTTATTTTTTTTCAACAAGAAATAATTTATATAGTGAGCACAACAACAACAGCCCAGTTTTTCTAACCTGGCTCTGATACCATTTGTAACGTCTATTCTTTTCCACCCCAATTTTTTTTTTTTTTTTTTTCTATTTATAGTGTAATTTTGTGCTTCTGTTGGCCATAGCTATTCAGATCTACCTTCGAATTTCATCAATTATGAACTTCTATTGAATAGGGTTTTCCTATTCCTCCTATTACTCTTGTATGTATAATTGGCTATCTATCATAGTTTTATTGTTCTCTTCCCATAAGTGTTTGTGGCTTATATATATATATATATATATATATATATATATATATATATATATATACTATTCACACATAATTTATATGTTTACATTTATCCATACACATTTCTATCAATGCATTAAACCTTTACGTACAACCGTTGTAGGGTTCACCATACCTACGCTTTGGATTTCGATAGCATACCCTTATGGATTGTAGGTTGGATTTGGGTTTATATCCTCGTATTCTTCCAAGAGTTATAACACTATGTCTTGATTTCGAGTTAACCAAGGTGCTGAATGATCTATTCCTATTTAAATCTTATGCCGTTTATATGAAGTTATTATAGCTTTGCGGCCACTGTTTCCAATGTGTAATGATCATTCCCATAGCATCATTAATATCTCATGTACATTTCACTTATGAAGAATTTTCTATGGAGATAGGCGACATTAAAGTCAATGTACTCGTTATGCTTCGTTGGCAAGGTTGGCTTAATGTGTTTGGCATTTGTAACCTAGTCCAAATCTCCACGTCACTTTGTTTGATGGCGCTCTGTTGATTTTTAATTTTTGTTATCTCTTGTTACATTTACATGCAAGGGTTTATGGGTTTACGTTTTTGTTATAGTAGGCCATGCCTGTCTACTCATTTATTTATGCCGGCCATATGACACTATTTGGAGTAATGTGGGATCGATTTCATGGATCTACATTTATGTGTTGGACGGCAATGTATTAAATGTCGATTTTCCCCAATCGATCCTTGTGTATACCATTGATCTGAGGACATGACGGTGGAGATGGTTTAGGTCCATTAGGGTTTCGTTGGTTTTGATTTGGAAAAATTCGTATTATTCTCTGTGTTGGTAACGAAATGGTTCTTTTCGCCCTTCACTCTTTCTGGCCGTCTCCTGGTGTCAAGACTTTGCTCATTGGGGAAACGAAGCATCGGCTTCTGGTGTAACTATCTCTTCATCGTATTGTCATTAAGGTATGAAATTTTGAGCATTTCACTATTTTACATATGCGGCTTTACTCTTTGTGCCCTATACCTTGATACGTTTTATTCCCCAGTAGTAATACGCTCGGCCTTAGGGTGCGAGAGCAGTTGTTAAATAAAAAAAATTGTTCCCACATAGTTTCATTTACTTTTGAGAACTCGTCTCAGTCAATTATGGACCAATCTTTCGTGGAAATCTCTTTACTCTATTGCGCTTGAATTTTATTCCAATATCATTTCTTGCATTTCGTTTATCTTCCTGTTGATAAATTTTGGTACTAATGTTCAATCACTGCTTGGTAGGAGTTTATTCCTCATGGTCTTCTGTGACCATACTCATGTTATTCGAGTAGCGTTGTCTTAGCTCTAAACGTCTCCCCTCCGGCAGGCAATCACTACCCTAGGCAAGTGATTGGTTCATTTGTAACATTTGACTCAGTGCTTTTCGTTCCAGGTGAATATCCAGGTCTTCGAAATGTTAATATTATTCAGATATCCATTTTACAGGTCGTGTTGGAGTAAAGGGTTTCGCATCTTCAAGGTATTAATTTGTCTTTATGCCTAGCACTAATATATATTAATTTCTATGATATAATTCATAGCGACTAATTAACTCGTATGTCTTACCGAGCGCTTGTTTTGTTCAGGTAAATTCGAATCCCATACGAATTTCCTTCTCGGTGATATAGTGAAATGGGTATTTCACTCGGATTTAACTTCGCTCCACCCTGCCCTTTCAGGTTGGTATCGACAACATATTGGTCGAAGTGAAGCCAGGCTCTCACATTGTTATTATACATAATTTTGTTCAGACCCTTTGAGTCTTATTTTCTTAAATTTTTGCTACTGTAATAATAACGATTTCCAGAGACTTGGACTTATTTAATGACATCCCGATAATATGGTTCTTGGGACCACATATTTTATATTAATTTGTTATGGGACACGATAGTCGTGTTTTATTATTTCTGTTCAGGAATTAACATATAACTTATATATATATTCCATTCTTGGTCGAAAAGACAGATTTGTGCTATACTCTAGTGATTTCCAGATTTCTATTTCCTGTTGATGCTCATGATAGGATTTTATTTCTACTGCATCTATCTGCTTCAATTTACTGGATGGAATTGATAAGTTTACTAGTATTCTCTTGTATTGCTGCTTCCTACACATTGTATTAACATAATCGTATATAAGTATCGCTGCTATAAGAGTGTACACCATCTGTAATAGTCTAGTGGCTCCTAACGGTGTAATCACAATTTCCACTAGGTCTATGTACCCATGTGTATTATATTGTTATAGCAGTATGACTCTTCCTATACTCCGTGATTTAAAGTTTCCATGTATTGTTTACTGGTGTCAACAATAATAGACTCTGGAAATTATTGTTTTATTTTATAACATGTTCAGTATCTCCATTTTTCTAGCTAACACTTCCAGCCAACATTTTATGTAAATCGGGTGGGTGAAATATTTGTTATTCTTCACAGCTTAAAAAATTCACATACACTTCATATAAGTTTCCTTATATTTATTTTCCAATAGTGTATTCAATTTGGATATTTCACCAGTAAAGGATGTTATTCCTGCACCAGTTGTATATTTATTTCTTAGATCAGAATTATTTACAGGGTTATTTGACCATATTTAGCTCTGTTTATGTTGAATATATTTAACTCTAATAACTGTACTCCTCCCTCTGTTCTTTCTTAGTGTAGATGATGAGTCTATTGATATACATGCACTGATTACTTCAACAAATCTATAGATCTGCATTTCACATGTTTAATCATTCCTTCCTACATGTTTTGTTTTTCTAGTGCTTGCTAATTTAACTCTATTTTTAACAGAAACAGATTAAAGTTACACATTTATGAATTATGAGGGTAACATAAATCTCCATATTTAAACCAGTCACTAGTTTAGAGTTTCTGGTTGATTTTCCCCATAATTATTGTTCCTACAACTATGCAGAACTGAGAGGATTTAATTCTTCTAACAATTCTGTAAATGTATAGAACACAACAAAAACATTTCAAGGAGCATGCAGTTGAAATCATTAGCCCTAACACATAACAACAATTAAATTCAATCATTCATAAACACTATGACCATACCACTTCGGCAATTGACCAATCCTCCCAACCTTAGAGTCCCTTTATCTCCAGAACTCGCCCCCAAGCTCAAATCACCTCCACCACAGACCAACCTCTAATCTGTTTAGGAGTGGCTTATTTAAGATTTTGCTCCCCAAAGCCTGTTTCTAATTCTGCGTCCAGAATTCCAGGATGCTTTTCTTCCTGCTTGCCTAGGCTTCCCTTATTTAGGGATTTTTAAAGCTGCTTTCTGCTTTTCTCATCTTCTTACCTCTTCCCAACTACTCTCCACCTCATTGGGGAAAAACTAGATTTTTCCTCAAAATCTAATTTGGAAATAAATTCTTTCAAGGATTTTTGAAAGATTTTTGGGGAAAGTATTTGTCTCTTTCCATCCTCATGGATTTGGCAAGTGATCTCATGATTCTCATTTGGTCAATCTGCACCAAATTATTTTATTTAATTCTCATAATTAAATACTTAATTACATCCACAAAATACTTATCCATTGGGGTCCACTCCCCTTTGGATTAAAGTTCAAATGTCTAGCTTGCAGGAAACATAAAACTAGGGGTGTTACAGACAATAATGTGGATGTATATGGCAAAGGAGTAGTCAACATTCTGAACAAGCAGGGGGAGCCAAAGACAATATCAAAGGTATATTATGTCCCTGGACTCAAACATAATCTGATAAGTGTTGGTCAATTGACAGAGAAAGGATATAGAGTTATCTTTCAGGGGCAAGAGTGTGTTATTTATGACAAACCCTCAAGCAAGCAGCTGATAGAAAAGGCGCAGATGACGAGGAACATACTCTTTCCTCTAATAATGAACTACAACAATCAGGTTAGTTCTTTTCCAATTGCATGTTCTAATGATTACTGGTTATGGAACTTTCAATTTGGACACATGCATTTTTCTAGTTTAATATTGTTGCAGCAGAAACAGATGGTCAGAGGATTACCTCCCATCAAAGAACCTGCTAGCACTTGTGAGTGTTGCATCTTGGGAAAGCAACACTGTGAAAGTTTTATGAAGGGAATTTCATACAGAGCAAAGAAACCACTTGATTTGGTGCATACAGAATTGTGTGGACCTATGAGGACACAATGGATTGGTGGAAGTTGTTACTTCCTTACTTTTATTGATGACTATAGAAGAAATAACTGGGTTTACTTCTTGAATCAGAGATTTGAAACTTTTGCAAAGTTCAAATAGTTCAAAGCCTTAGCATAAAACCAAAGTGATTGACAGATCAAAGTATTAAGATCATATCGTGGTGGAGAATATGATTCGAAAGCATTCCATGAGTACTGCAAACAACATGGAATCAGAAGACAGTTTACAACTAGATACACACCGCAGCAAAATGGTGTAGTAGAGAGAAAGAACAGAACAATATTGAACCTGACAAGGAGCATGTTGAAAGCAAGAAATTTGTCCAATGAGTTGGGCAGAAGCAATTTCATGTGTTGTTAATGTGATAAACAGATCTCCTACAAAGAGTGTGATGAACATAGTGGTCATGTATGTCATGCAGTGTATCTCATTTCAGAGTTTTTGGATGTGTAGCCTATGCACACGTGCCTAAGAAGATAAGAGGAAAATTAGATGATCAAAGTGAAAAATGCATATTTACTGGTTATAGTGAGAATTCAAAAGCTTACAAATTGTATAACTCTATCACCAAGAAGACAATAATTAGAAGATATGTTGTGTTCAAAGAACAAGATTCATGGAATGGGACTGTAGACAAAAAAAATTGATGCACAAACACCATTTATGGAAGAGGATCATGTAGCAGAAAAGGAGCAACAAGAAACAAAAGAGCAGACACCAAACAAAGTCACACCAGCAAGGACTCCAAGATTTTCAGGGCAGCATGGATCTTCAAGCAGATCAATAAACCAGAATTCTCCAAGCAGTCAATCAGGTAATGAATCAAGCAATGGTAAGAAAAATATGAGAAGTTTAAAATATATTTATGATGATTTGGATGTTAGTTCAAATTTTTCTTTTTGGCATTCTGTAATGTTCCTTTTTGGGAATAGCTAGCAATACATGGCTGGAAAACGCATTTTCCAGAAATGGAGGCAGCAGGAATTGATACCAAGACCTGGATCCCCTTAGACCAATATGTCTATGCCCGAAATCCAAGGATAGGGACCAAAGAGATACTTCTAGGGTGGTGAGACAAGTCTCTCACACCTAGTTCCCTTCAAAAATTTCCCAATGAAAAGGGCTGCAACAATGCATGCACAAGACTTGGAGCATCAGCGTTATTCAAACACACCATTAGAACAGCAGTGACATATATCTCATAGAAATGTGAATGAAATCCATGGTCATCTCATGAGATAATAGCAACAACAAATGGATACAATATCATGAGAGAAATGTTACTCAATGACAAGCAAACCCTGCCTCACAATACTGCTATACAAGTACACCCAAGCTAAGATTGAGCAGTTATATGAAGATGCTACAACATATATGATGGAAGTATAATGATATATCAATATTAGTGTTAGCCACCTATAAAATTTGTCATATCAAATGGTGGCTAAATTTTTTTTTTAAGCCTTTAAGAAACAATTTTATGGCCAAATTGCTAGTTCTTAAAGTCTTATGAAGTTAAATTAATAATTTAGTTAATCTTCACTGCTGTTTCCCTCATAATCCTATAAAATCTGTTGTTTTACCCAGAGAATACTACTCGAAAAATCCCATTTTTCCTTCATAAAATCCCCCCACAAGCCTCATTTGACCATTCAAAATGACTCCATTTCCCCTTTAAAACCTCATACTCTCCCTTATCTGGTTTTCAATCCCCTTATTTCCTTTACCGGAACCCTCAAAATTGCCTTAAAAACTTTGTTTTTAGGCCAAAAGTACATATTCTGCATAAAAGGTTGTCTTTAGCCCCCAAGGGCTTATTTCTTTAAGACTTCCGCCTCCATATGCCCTAGCCCTGTAATCGGGCACTAAAAAGCTTTAAAAACACTTCCCAAACTCCTTTTTTCTTTGTATTTCCCTCTCCTGACATATAAATGTGAAATGAATCCGGACTGTTGATCTTTGCAGATCAACGGTCGTCTAGCCCTCTTCTTTCCGCCAAAACACAAACCCATGTAAAAATCCTCTCTTCCTTTGTTTTTTCATTTTCCCCAACAACATGTTTTAAATCTATCTTGATCATCCATTGATTTGATCGGACGGTCACCAGTTTACCCGATCCCGGGCCTTACCTCCCCCTTTGTTTATATAACCCCACTTTGTCATATAATCTTGACCGTCCATTTATAAAATCCAATGATCAAGATTAAACCCGATCACCAGATCATCTCCCCTCACCATTTTATAACTCTACCCTGAAATTAAATCCAAGCCATCAATTGTTTAAATCCTACGGTTGAAATGAAATCCGATAAGCCACAATTCTGTCGGGACCTACCTCCGCCTTGTATAAACCCTGCCCAATCAAATCGTGCCACCTGTACTCCACTACTCCTCCAATGCGCAACTTTCTCCATCGCGCGCAATCCGCACCGTCGGATCTGCGCCCTCTCATCTGACGGCTCACAGCTCATTTCATGTTTTTTCTGTGTATGAGGTTTAATGCCTAAAAATTATGTGATGAAGGCGATATTGGAAATCCACGTGTCAAGCAACGTTTGGAATCGCGTGATTTTTAGAAAAACCATAAACCACTTCTCATGTTGTGCGAAAACCACTTTGGTTTTCCGCTAAACCACCCTCCTCCACAGTGTATTTATTCGTTTGATCCTGTCCGTTGATGGATATCATCCAACGGTCCTGACTTAACACAACCCCAAGCCATCGCCCTTCCTCTCTATTCTTCGAAAGACCCCTTCACAAGATCTTAGCCGTCGATTGATCTGGATCGATGACTTATATTACTTCTCGACCCCAAGCTTTCCCCCCTCCATCTATCCTTCGAAATTTTTATCATGAGATCTCCACCGTCGGATATTCTAATCCGACGGCTCTGATTAAACCTTCCCCCCTTTTTCCTTTACCTTTGTCTGCTCTCCATAAACATTTCTCAGATAAATATCCACCGTTCATTTCTTACATCCAACGATCCTGATTAAACTTCAACCCCCAGATCTTTGCCCTCACCTATTTATCTAACCATTTCATCGAGGCTTCTCCGCCGTCGATCTCTAAATATCGACGGTCATGATTAAAACCTCCCTCCCATTTACATTTCCCCCTCCGCATTATAATTCCCAATCAATCTCAGCCATTGATCAATCTAGATCAACGTCCCGGACTTAATCTTCCATCCACTTACCCAACCATCAAACCTATCAAGTAATCTCGATCGTCGATTGATCTGGATCACCGACCATGGTTTATTCTCACGCCCAAAGCACCCTTTGACCTATTCTTCGTGGATTTTCTTAATTTTCGCTCGTTTTGTGCAGATTTTTAAGGTTTCTCCACCATTTTAAAAGGAAAATAAGGTTGGGGATGATGATCCCCCAGGCCCCTATCCATCGAGAAGAAAGATTGCAAGGTTCAAACCATGATCTTCCCATGCCTCATGAGCACTGAAGATGTCATAAAACCCTTTGCGCACCTGCATAAGCAACAAAAACATAATAAATATCAAGCAGTCAAAGAATATCAGTGTCAAGGGATAAAACCAAACCAGAATGAAGAATTAAAGGTTTTCAAGTAGAATTTAAAGGGATTAAGGCAGAAAGCTTAGAACCAAAGGCCTAATTCTGACATGAAGACAGTGTGAAGACCTGAAGACAAGAATTAAGCCGAATTAGGCCTAAAACACAGATGAAAGGCAGATTAAGATGTGTTAAGGAAAAACAGAGGAAAATATCAGTCCAAGGACACCTCAGGGCCACATCAAAGAGGCTAATTGAATCCTCTCCAGCTACCAAAAGCCACCTGCAGCCTCAATAAATCGAAAAGAAGGTCTAGTTATTGCCAGAACAGAAGATATTTGTCTAAAGACAGCTGAATAGTTATTTCAAACAAAAGAAGATATTTTAAACTGTTAGCAGAGTTATTACAAAGATAAGAAACAGCCCTGAAGTCAATATTTTCGTCCATTAAGCCTAAAAAAGCAGAAACAGAGTTATGAAGTAGAGTTATAGGTAGAATGCATTCCCACCTTATGCCTTGCATGGTTTTCAAGGCTAGGAATTGCATTGATTATGGAATTAATTATACTTGAACCCTAGAAACTCTTCCACCTCCTCATTTTCTTATAAAATATCATTGAAGAGCACATTGTAAAAGGTTGGTCTCTGAATATCTGTTGCATGTAAATAGTTTTCTGAAGTTGTAAGCCCTATTTGTAGTTGAAGATACCTAAGTTGAGATGAGAAGTTTGAAGCTGTAGAGACCCACTGGTCTTGATGATTTTAACTGGTTTGAAGCATCAAATACAAGCTGATTTATGGGATCCTGGTATATGTCAATGGTGATGTTTTTCTTATTGTAAATTTTTATCTTCTTTTTGTTTCCATTCTGCCCATTTTCTCTGATAAAGAACAGCAAATATAGAGCTAGGATTTAATGTCAAAAGTACCCTACTCTCACTGATAAGCTTTATCTCCATGTTCTCTTCCAATTGTGTATTTAGGAATGATTTAATACAGTCCAAGCAGTTAAGGAATGTTGGTGTTCCCACATCTTATTGTCTGAACTTTAAACATTGTTCTTGAATGTTATTTTCATTTCATGCTAAGTAGAGTTAAACTAGGAAAGTTTATGGTTTGCCCTATCTCCTAGTTCTTTCTCCAAAAGTTGTCTGAAAGTTTCCCTTGAAGTATGTTGAAAGCAGGATAGGTTCAAAGTCTTTACTTGATCTTAGACTACTTTTATGTTTATCTTGAATGTTTCCCCTTTGAATATGTTTAAAGCAAGATAGGTTCAAAGTCCTTACTTGATCTTAAGCTATTCTATGTCTTTTGAAATGTTTTCTATTGAAAGTGCATCAAAAGCAAGCTAGTTTCAAAGTACTTACCTGATCTTAGATTACTTTTATGTCTTTCTTAAGTGCATGCCAAAAGCAGGATAGTTTCAAAGTACTTACTTGATCTTAGGCTACTCTTTATTCTTCATTTGTTTGATTCCCATTCTTATTGTTTCATTCCATTCCATAAAATCAACTTAAAGAGATCCTTTGACATAGACGACTTGCCCCATGGACCACTCTTGAACCTTTCTGTTTCAATTAAATCCTACTATGACTCCATAGCCCAATGGATTGAAGCTGCTCCTTGCCTATCTTATTAGCTGAATCACTCCTTCACTTTCATACACCTTCACCCTTCATTTAGACTTCCTTCACCTTCACATATCTTTGCCCAACCAAAACAAACAAAACCTTGTTCCTCATAACTAGCCTAATATCATACTAAAAGCCTTAAAGATAAATCAATCTTTGCACTTATAAGAGAGATCCCTCTCTAGATTCAGGAGGGCTAGATCCTAGAATCCCAAAGTGTTTCATATGTAGGCTTTGTAGTTTGTATTTTCCAATCTTGAAAATTATAGAGACCTAAAAATTAGCTCAAGAAATAAGGGGGAGCAAGCTCTCAACCCCTGAAAATACTAGTACAAAAATCCTTAGGAGGACTGGCTACAATACATGTACCAAATGGGAAAATACAATAATGTCGGAGTTGCTGGGTAGCAACAACAACTCATAAACAAAACAGAAGGAGATGGCTGAATATGATCTGCAATCTGAAATAGCCTCCTCCAATGGAACTCTAAAGTGAAAGGCTAAACCCTTCACCCCAGATTTCCCCTCCAATCAATCTTGCAGTCCCTCACTGCAAATACACCATGAGAATAACGCAGTCTAGGAGAGATACTGCACTGTATGTGAGCTGGAAAAAAATGGATTGATGCTAAGATATGAAAATCTACCCAAGAACACTCATCAATGATCTCCTAATGAAATGGAGATCCCCTCCTCTGAAAATCAATCTCCGGAGTGATGTAGTGGAACTCTCCCTGGCAACACCTAGCAACACAACCCAGCCACCACTGGAGACTGCGTTGTAGCTAAATGAAATGCTTTTGCCTTAAGCCTGGATATAGGGAATAATGAAGCAAAATACCTCAAGAGGTATCTCAAGAAGGAGAGGAAATCCTAAACAGGAATTCCCTCAGCAACTCTTGATAAACAACAAGATGATGCTCCAAGTCTAAACAGACATTGAAATCTATAATCCATAACATGAGAAACAATGGTTGCCTTGCCATTCTCTTATACAATTGTGAGCTCCCTCTCCATGAGCCCCACTCATTAGGGTTTTCCTTCTCAATGAATCTTCCTTCCTCTTTCTCTGCGCTGTCCCACAATGTGCTCTCCACCTCATGCCATTGCGTTGTTTGACTGGGTCAAACCTGACCTAGTAATCCTGCAAAAGTCCCCTTTCACACATGGAGGTGTGAAATCAAGCTCCAAAGGTGATCCCCTTCATGCTAAGAGGATTTTTGTTCCTTATTCATTAAATTAATGGGTCTCCTACCCATCTTATTTATCTCCTATGTGAAAATGGCAAAAATTAATGTTCCATAAAAATTGGGAACATTACAGTCCTCCCCTCTCAAAGATTGCTTGTCCTCAAGCAAGTGCAAGGATAAACTGATACATTTTCCCTTACTTCACATGTAGCATCCATACATGATGAAATCCTCTGAAAAATGGATGCCATATCATCAATCAAGTGTCCAAGCTATCCCTCCAACATATGCAATCTAGCCTGGGGTGAACATCCCCAAATAGCTATCATGTAGAGACAAATATCCATGAAGGAAACAATGGGCTGTCTAAGGGCCTCCTTGAGGCATGAGATCTGATATATAATGGGACTCATCATCCCCATATGAATCTCCCATCCCCAAGCAATCATTCATACAACATAAGTTGCCTCCCAACATGGCAACTCACAGAAATCTCCCTCCACCTTGAGCTCCGGAAATGAAGGTGGGCTGCAAATCTGAATATGGAAAGCCACATAGCTTGCCCCATGCTGTCCTCCTCTCCACTTGTGATAAGTGTAGAGTGTGTGCTGATCATGGGCTGCAAAAATATTTCCCTCAAGTGGCAAAATGAAGAGCAATCCTCCAAGGATCTCTCCTCCATCAATGATAATCCGGCTGGCCCAATACATTTCATCCATGATGAGTAGGACATGATCATCATAGAATGCCCCAATGACATGTTTGCTGTAGGTTATAGCATGTGCAGCAAGGTACAAACAATGTCTCATAGGGCTATAATGCAATCTCATCCACTGCAGCTGCAGAAAATAACATGGCAAGCATTGTGTAGAAAATATCACCTCTACTACTGAATAGTAAATAGATGAGTGAATCAACAATAAAAAATCAAATACATGCCCATATACATACAATGGATGGATATCATCATCAAATCCATGGCCCACCTCAAAAGAAGGCAAGTAGGTGTCTGTGGTGGCCATGTCTCCCCTCATGTTCCCACTAGAACATGCAATGCATAAGTTATGGGGATCATCTCCCCTCACACATTCAACTCATGTGTCAATTCACCAATCATGCTCCCAATGATAGTATGTAAAATATTAGCAAATGGAAACATGCTCCTCATCAAAATGGAGGAAGCACTGAAGGTTCTACATGATGCTTGGTGGTACCAACAGTCTCCCCAGTAGCAACAGCGCAGTTTTTCAAACTGCTGCTCAAGAAATGTACAAGGTAGAATGTTTTGAAATATAATGCTAATCATATGAATTAGCTGAACATGTGTAGGATGGAAATTTTTTTTCCCAAGGCCATGTAAAATATGGTTGTCTCCATCATATGGTTTGGCCCAACTTTGCTCATGGAGCAACATGAAAAATCTGCCCCTTCGAGGAGCCATGCACTACAACATAATGATAAGAGTATGTATATCAGCAAATGCAAACACAAGACTCTTACCATAATCTAGAATCAAGATGATAGATGGATCCCTGTATATGATCCCGCTCCCAAGTGACAGCGCTATGAGCTCATGAAAAGAGGCTCTTATCCATGGCCACCTTTGTCTCTTGACATGCTCCTTGTCAAGAACACCTCCGGTGATGCTGCTATAAAAATGAAGTTTCTCCCAAGATGGAAATGCCTTCTGATTAGTCCAAGCCAAAGAGTGATCCCTTTGCACTATGAAAGTTCCCTCCTCTACTCCGGCAACACCATAAATCATATGAGAGAAAATCTTCTTGTGCTCTCTCCAAGGTAGTTCAAGCAATCCAAGTGCTTGCTGCCTCCTCATGCTCACATCATGTAACTCATGTGATGAAGGTACCATGACTGATATATGTGCCATATCAGATCCATATATTCCTACTCTCTACTTCTCAATGATGCAAACATCCTGCCACCTCTTCTCTACTCCCATCCACCTGGAAAAGGGGTACACCAAGTGATGGCCAAACTCCTTCAAAAGGAGCCAACATAGCCAAGCCTCTTGCTGCCCGGTATCATATATTTGCAAGTGGAAAATCAGCCCCTTGCTTCCCACCCACATCCACTCAGCTCCTTGTGGATGTCTTCTCTTTCTTCCTTCTTTGGTACTCCTCCCATGAGGGCTACCATCCTCCCAAACCAAATCACCTCCCTTACATTCCATGGAATATTGGAATGCAACTCCTTGGAGACCTCCTGAAGGAGACCTCTCACCCATGAATTTATTGAACCCATGAGGATCCAAATGTGATGGAGTTAACCTCTCCTCTCTATCAATTTTTAGCAGCGCTGTCAATTTTTCCCATAGAGTAGCAGCTGTTTCATCCTCTGGTTCAAAAATTGTTTCATTGTTTTGCATGGAGGTGTCATGGTTTGTTTCATCCTCCACTGGTTCACATCCCAACCTCAAGGGCTGAATGAGACTCATAAATAGTGCATGAGGATGAGGGTCCATCTCCTCTTTGAACCCATTGCATAATGCAGTGCAATCATGGTGCTCTAAAATAGAAAAATGTGTAGATCCTGGGACCTCTACATCTGAGTTTCCACATTCCTTTAATTTATTTGCTGAAATGAAAAGTGGAACTTCACTCATACCTTGGTGGAACTTGGGGTTTTCTTCTAGTATGGCTGCATTAGTTGTCTCCTCCAATGCAATGGCTGCCTCATCCATAGATGTAGAAGGCTGCCCTCTCAAAGCTATGACAGTGTTGGTGCAATCTTCCTCCCATGGTGGAATGGATTCCTCCTCTTTTGTCCTCTTTCCATCAAAGTTTTGGATAAACCTTTGAGCAAAGTCTCCAAAAGAACTCACCCTTGAATGGACCAAGGGTTTGAACCATCAAACAGAGGCTTTATCCTCCATGTGCAGCGCTGCAATCTCCACTGCTTCTTTCTCTGCCACTGGATGTAGCAAGAAAAAGGCTTCTAGCTTTTTCACCCAAGCTCTAGCTGAAGTATCCCCATCAAATGTAGACAATAGGAACCTATTTCCTTTGATTTCTCCTTTGCCACAAGGCCTTCTCTCCTCCTTCTACTAAATAAACTATGCGAACGTTGTAGCTCCCCTGAATGCTGCAGAATGGGATTTATAATCACCCAGGTATTGATTTAGAACCTGATGATCCAAGCATCTCCCATGCTTGCTTTCTTTTTGAGAATAGGAAGTGCATGGAACTTCCTCTCCTTCACTTTGATTCTCCTCCTTGGGAGGCTCTTATTTGTTCTGAAAATAGATGAGATCAAGCTCATCTTCTACATCATCATCTTCTTCTTCTTTCTTGGGCTTGAAGGCCACAGGCTGAGCCAAGAAAGGTGCTCTGATACCACTGTAATGTTCCTTTTTGCTAATAGCTAGCAATCCATGGCTAGAAAACACATTTTCTAGAAATGGAGGCAGCAGGAATTGATACCAAGACTTGGATCCCCTTAGACCAATACGTCTAAGACCAAAATCCAAGGATTGGGACCAAAGATATCCTTCTAGGGTGGTGAGACAAGCCTCTCACACCTAGTTCCCTTCAGAAATTGCCCAGTGAAAAGGGTTGCAACAATGCATGCACAAGACTTGGAGCATCAACATTATTCAAACACACCATTAGAACAGCAGGGACATATATCTCATAGAAATGTGAATGAAATCCATGGTCATTTCATTAGATAATAGTAGAAGCAAATGGATACAATATCATGAGAGAAATGTTACTCAATGACAACCAAACCCTGCCTCACAATACTATTATACAAGTACACCCAAGCTAAGACTGCGCAATTATATGAAGATGCTGCAACATATATGATGGAAGTATAATGATATATCAATATTAGCTCAAGAAATAAAGGGGAGCAAGCTCTCAACCCCTGAAAATACTAGTACAACAATCCTTAGGAGGATTAGCTACAATACATGTACCAAATGGGAAAATACAATAATGCCGGAGTTGCTGGGTAGCAGCAGCAACTCATACACAAAATAGAAGGAGATGGCTGAATATGATCTGCAATTTGAAATAGCCTCCTCCAATGGAACTCTAATGTGAAAGGCTGATCCCTTCACCCCTGATTTCCCCTCCAATCAATCTTGCAGTCCCTCATTGCAAATAAACCATGAGAATAACACAGTCTAGGAGAGATACTGCGTTGTATGTGAGCTGGAAAACATTGGCCTGATGCCAAGATATGAAAATCTGCCCAAGAACACTCCTCAATGATCTCCCAATGAAATGGAGATCCCCTCCTCTGAAAATCAATCTATGGAGTGATGTAGTGGAACTCTCCCTGGCAACACCCAACAACACAACCCAGCCACCACTGGAGACTACGTTGTAGCTTAATGAAATGCTTTGGCCTCAAGCCCGGATCTGGGGAATAATGAAGCACAATCCCTCAACAGGTATCTCAAGAAGGAGAGGAAATCCTAAACAGGAATTCCCTCAACAACTCTTGCTAAACAACAAGATGATGCTCCAAGTCTAAACAGACATGGAAATCTATAATCCATAACATGAGAAACAATGGTTGCCTTGCCCTCCTCTTATACAATTTTGAGCTCCCTCTCCATGGACCCCACTCATTAGGGTTTTCCTTCTCAAGGAATCTTCCCTCCTCTTTCTCTGCACTGTCCCACAATGTGCTCTCCACCTCATGTCATTGTTGTTTGACTTGGTCAAATCTGACCTAGTCATCCTGCCAAAGTCCCCTCTCACACATGGAGGTGTGAAATCAAGCTCCAAAAGTGATTCCCCTCCATGCTAAGAGGATTTTTATTCCTTATTCATGAAATGAATGGGTCTCCTACCCATCTTATTTATCTCCTATGTGAAAATGGAAAAAATTAATGTTCCATAAAAATTGGGAACATTACACATTCCAACCTTACTCGTTTAAAGAAGCAATCAGAGATGAAAATTTGGTGTAAGCCATGGATGAAGAGGTTGATTCTATTGAAAAGAATGATACATGGGATTTGGTTAATTTTTCAAGGGATAAAAACCTCATTGGTGTGAAGTGCGTGTACAAGACAAATTTGAATGAGAAAGGTGAAATTGATAGATTTAGATAAAGACTTGTAGCAAAAGGATTCTCGCAGTAACCAGGAATAGACTTTGGAGAAATTTTTTATCCAGTAGCCAGATTGGATACTGTAAGAGTAGTTCTAGTGACAACAACTTAGAACAAGTGGAAATTATATCAGATGGATTTCAAATCAGCCTTCTTGAATAGAATTCTAGAAGAAGAAATTTATGTGCAACAGCCTCTAGGTTATGAAGTTGAAGGTAAAGAAGATAAATTTTACAGGTTGAAGAAAGCGCTCTATGGACTGAAGCAAGCACCTAGAGCATGGTATAGAAGAAGCAATAGTTACATGATTAAGAATGGATTTTGCAAAAGCAACATTGAGCCTACCTTATACACAAAGGTAAATGAGCATGGACAAATTTTCATTGTTTTCTTATGTGTTGATGATATGATTTTTACATGTGATCTTGAGTTAGATGAATTTAAAGCAGCCATGATGAAATAATTTGAGATGCCAAATCTTGGTCTCATGAAATATTTTCTTGGCATTGAAGTTGAGCAATCTAAAAAAAGAATTTTTATTTTCCAAAATAGATATTCCATAGATTCGCTGAAAAGATTCAGGATGGATAATTGCAAACCTATACCAACACCAGTTGCAACAGGTACAAAGTTAAGTAAGGATGATGAAGGATTAGATGTTAATCAAACTCTATTCAAAAGATTGGTTGGCAGCCTCATGTATCTCACAGCTACAAGAACAGATATTATGAAAGGAGTGAGTTTGATTTACAGATTTATGGAGACTCCAAAAGACACACATTGGAGTGCAGGAAAAAGAATTCTAAGATACGTGGCAGGAACTAGAGATTGTGGCATAATGTATGCAAGAATAGTTTGGATGATAGGAAGAGCACTTTCGGTTACGTGTTCCATCTTGGTTTAGGTGTGATTTCATGGGCATCTAAGAAGAAGCCTATTGTGACACTATCATCAACAAAAGCAGAATATGTAGCAGCAACTTCAGCAACATGTCAAGCAGTATGGTTAAGAAAAGTATTGGATGGACTCAAGCAGAAACAACAAGGATCAACAACAATATATTGTGACAACACTTCGGCGATTTGACTATCCAAGAATAGTGTGTTTCATCAAAAGAGCAAGCATATTGATACTAGATATCACTTTATTAGAGAAATTGTAAGCAATGGAGAAGTTCACTTGAAACCTTGTAAATATAGTGATCAATTGGAAGATAAATTTACAAATCCATTAGAAATAGATGTGTTTGAGTTTCAAAAAATAAACTTGGGTGTTTTAAGCCTAGCTGAGACAAAGACTAACAAACATGTTTGAGTTGTCATGAGTTATGTTTTAGTTTAGCAGACGTAATTAAGGGGGAGTGTCAAAATAGTTAATTAACTCCTGCATGCATAGTTAGACAATCAATTAAGTGAGCCTTGAGTTGTGTGATAGATCAATTTGGTGAGTGATTTAGAGATTCAGTTAAGTGAGCGTTGAACAAGTTGAGTTATGTGATAGATGAGTTTGGTAAGTGTGTCCATGTCAAGTGATTTAGGATAAATACCCTTCACCGAGTTCATTGTATTCATTGAGTGTGACTGAAGTTCATATGATTAATAGAAGACCTGTAGCTCGTGTGTTTTGTATGTGAAATACTTGTGTTATTTTGTGTTTAATATCCTCTGCCTTTCCAACAAGGAAAACCTTTGCATTCTCTGGCAATTTCATTGGTAGTAGTTTGTATCTCCTTCCCAGGAGCAACCCCATTTGCAAAATCTTTTCTCCCGAATAACTCCCACCCATTCTTTGCAGACAGGAGTTCCATCCTCAAGGAGTAATGGTCACTTGCCCCCATTGTCTTAATACCATCTCTGTTGTGACTGGATATTAAGACTTTGCTTCCCCTATCATGGCCAAATTTGACGCCTACTTTATTCAGATCAATTGGACTCCATAAGTCGTCCAATATCAGAAGAAATTTCCTGTTTTCTAGAGAGGCAGACAATTTCATTTTCCTTATATCAAGATTAGGACAACTCTTGATATCTAAATTCATAGTGTGGGCAATGGAAAATTGAAACTTTTTAATCTTGTCATCTTCCTTTTCAGATTTACACTTTGAAACTGTATACCAAATGACAGTATCAAGTATACCCTCACCTTCTTTTGTAATTGTTGTGAATTACTTTGAATACAAAGGTTTTTCCCACCCCACCCATGCCATATATGCCAGTCACGCGAGCTTGGGAATGAGTTTGTTCCGTAAGCCATGCCTACAGCTTCACTTGAGCGGATTCAATGGACGACCCTACGATGATGTCAGGTACATATTGAAGAAGTAGCTCCTGCTGGGATGGTGCATCGAACACAATGTGCTCGGTATTGGCAGTTACTGAAAAGACACTAACAAAATCTTCAAATCATTTATCAAATATGGTTCTCTAATCTCTAATTGGTGTAAAGAGATTGAGGTTGCACATTAGGAAGCAACTAAAACACCGCATTCATTGTTGATTGGCATGTCTGATGAGTTGTTGGCCCTCATTGAGGGCATTGTTCATCCTTCTCAAAGAATCTTCGATGGGCACCAACATGCTTCTTTGTTGTGCTTGGAATTGTTGATCAATATAGAGTAACATGGAATTGATATAGCTGAAGTCAGTATTGAGAAGGTGAAAGTTTTGATCCAACTCAAAAACATCCTTTATTTGTTTAACAACTACATGAATAGTGGCGCTTGTGACACCCTTCACCAGATCGGGGAGAATATTAGTTGAAATACCAGCGGCTTCCATGAGAGAATGATATGCGAAAAGCCAAATGAGAGGGGCGCGAAACGACTGCGTATCATGAGTTTGAGGATAAGGGGTTGTGACTCTGTGAGTGACTAGAGGTGGGTGATGTAGGTGGATTGAACGAGCAGATGATTATTATATATTTTATATACGAAAAGAAAATGAAGGCACATAGGATAGTCACAAGTAGCATGTCCAGTCGATGTAATTATGCTTGTCATGGCACTCAGCTCTCGGAAAAAGATTATTCGTATAAGGTACTAAAGATAGAATAAATTTTTCCTTTTCTTTGTTCGGATCACTGATTGTTGTGGGCCTCAATTAAATGATTATAGTTTTGACAATTTAGAAGAAGCACCTTATGAATGAATGCTTTGCTTGGTGCCCACCTGTTCTAATTCTTAGCTTCTTTTGATTGGGGATAAGCTTTGGAGAAATTTTATTCGACAAATCTGTAGATGAGTTGAATATATATTTTGGATGTGCCTTTAGTGAGAGTTTATTCTACTGAATTAATTACACCTGAGAATTGAAAAATTTGGGTGACTCATCAATAAAATGAGCATGAACAATTTCGATGATATAATCAAAATAATTTTTTTTTAAGTTATTAACATTGCGATTGAGATTATCTCGAGACAGGGTCACTTGATGTGATGTGAGGACATGGAGATAGAGAGAAAGGGGAAGGTGCGACATACCTTAACAACAACATTGCAATGAGATTAGGCATGGAATATTATTTATTTTTTCAAAACTAAATTATAGCTAAAAAAAATATTAGTGTACATGGGAAAATCTAAACGAAAAAAAAAACGAAAGCCTAAACTAAACCATTGCATGGCTATCCACCTTATTGGATACTTGTCCATGTGAAATCATCCCCAGGACCAATGAAATAGAGTCAATCATCCCCTCATATTTTAGTTGCTATATGCCCTAAGAGAAGAATAATTCATTCATGGCTTCTATTGTGAGATTTCCAAGGTTTGAAGTATATGCTATATCACTTATTGACTCACCAACGCAGCCTTTAAAGGGACTAATTGTGTTGCAATGCAAGATCCTCCATTCAAGGGTGCACTGCAATGCACTTCCCGACATTCAAGAGTGTGTTGGACACCTCGGAGCAAAATTCTCATTGTTTCAGAAATCTCCACATGGCCAGTGCCTTCTAGAAGAGTCCATATGTGTCAAACTTCGAATCCAAGTGTCCATATAACACCTCTGAACTTGGGAACATGTATTTCCCATTATTAGAAAGTCATTCATTGAGAAACTACCATCACTTTCCCTATAAATCAACCACCCATTCTAGTGCTAGGGAAGGAAGAAATTTGGTAAATTTATGCTATTGGATTCTCATTTGAGAGAGTGAAAGTATTGATATGCTGCTGGTATAATGTTGGATGTGATGAGGCTGGGATGAAGCTGGATCTCAGTGGAAAAAAATTGATCATTGGTTGTAACCTCCCCCTTCTACTATTTAATAAAGATTGATGTTCATTTTCCCATATATATGTCTCTATTTCTTGTGCAATGATTTTTTGAATGATATATATATTTCATATCTAATCGATTTGATTGAGTAATATAAGTAGATATCTGTATATGCATGTTTTTGTTGTTATTTTTTTGTGTTTGCAGGAATCGATTTGGCGATCTGAGTTGCATTGAGAGCAACAACAACAACGACAAAAGGAGAAGGAGAGGCACTTGAATCACAAGTAGGTTCTTTCACCATTCTATATATCTGCTTATTTTAGAGAAAGTGATAGTAATTCTTTCCTCTGTTGTTCTAAGTGACTAGCACCACACTTAGGTAATTTGGTTTATCCATAGATCACAATTTTGAATAACAAATTGGTGACTCCGCTAAGGAGTTCCTATCATTCCTGGTGATTTTGCCTCTGTTTATCCTCATCAGTAGCGTCTACTTTCAGTTATTAGACATTTGGATGAAAGAATTGCATTAGACGTGTGTTATGTAGCTTGGTTTTTCAATCCTTGCTACGCCCAATGCACTGTTGGTCAAGCCACAATGCACTGCAATGCACTGTCGCCCACTTAGAGGTGCACTGCAACACACTGCCTCCCCTTAGAGACTGTGTTGCCCCCTTAGCCAACCAAATTCCATTCAAATTTTTCATTGCTATCATTCTTAGCCATTTGTTTGTTTTATTCTCAACTGTTTGATACCTCTTAGAGGCCAGTAAAATTTCATGATTATTCCTCCTTTGAAACGTAAATTTGTTCAATGTCTCTTTTGTGTTTTTCTTTATCATTGGCAAATCAAATTCAAAGTATTTTATTTCTGCATTAGATCAGTTTGTTTTCGTAAAGGAAATTTTTGTTTCATTCTTCATTTCCTGTAGGAAAAATTGTAGTTCCATTCTTCATTTTTCCTAAAAGATAAATTGTTGTTAAATTCCTCGTTTCTCAAAGAAGAAAACACTTGTTTTATTGATTTGATGCATACAGTTTCCTTTTTTGCATTCACATTAAGGGAACTGAAAAGAAAAATATGCATGTTCATATAGTGAATTGTGTGTGTTGCATAGGAACAAGTTAGGAAAGTTGCATTTTAGTTTGTGCTCTTTGTTGTTTTCTCTAAAACTAATTGCTCTTTCCCTTAGTAGCTAGGATTTTCATTGAAAAAGCTAAATTGAAAATTTTTCTTATCATTTAGTTTTCATTTTTAGAAATTTCCATCACATCACGTAATGAACCTCAAAGAAAAACTTTTAAACAAGATCAACATAAAATTTACATCAATTTACCTAAGAAGGCATTGGAACATTAACGATAACATTTAGAAGGTCTAGGCTATAAATGTGTTCCGGTGTCGTTAAACATAGCAATTGTCGTTAACTTGTCTGCGATACATTCTGAGTGTGATATCTCACTCCACGTATGTAAGTATATCGGAGCTCGTCCACGTACCTTCGGGTATACAGGGCGGTGTTTTAGTACGAAAAATATAAGGGGGTGCTCTCACTGTGTGGTTTCGCATTAGACAACGTTAATATAGACTTGGGCCTCCACGTACCTTCAGGTATATTTGGGAGGAAAACTTTAGGTTGCTATCCATCCATAGGTAACCAATTCGGCCACCTTGTAACTCCTGATACACCGAACACAACATTCAGGGAGATTTCCTGCCCGTACCAATTGGTTCGCCAGGAGGTAATCTCCAGTTCACAATTACTTGGTAAACCTTTTTCCTAGAATTACCCTTTTATTTTGTTTATTTGTTTTTGGTCATACAATAAATCAGTCATCATGAAATAAGAACATCCCTTTCCCCGTCGTTCGCGTATAATAGCACTGAAACCACCTTTACCACCAAAAGCCATTTCTTGTTGGCGAAGGTGACATCATTCTACCGAAACTAGTACTATCAATACCTCTGGTGCAACATCATCCTCACATATACCAGAGTCTTATCAAGTTTTTTTTACAAATCCTGGTTCATCTACTATTGTTGAGACAAAGTCCTCACAGCTACCTGTGGTCACGATCCATCCAATCAGTGAGACCATATCTCCTGAACTCAACGTTGTTCAATTGGAAGTTGATGCGGATCATGTCATTATTTTACCAGAACATCTGAATCATAAAGTTGAACAACCAGAAGTTGTTCCTATATCGGTCACCCCACAAACTATTGTAGCCATTGAGTCTCCCATATCGCGTATTCAACCTCCTGAAGTATACTCCGGGCCTGACAGTGAAATCCTTCCACCTGGTTTGATTTCGATTGAAGAAATTCCACAAGACGAAACGCCTTGGACTCCAACTAATTTTGGATTGGACCTTTATCTTTACGAGACTTTTCCTCAATCACCCCACTCTGCTTTCTTTGATCCTATGTCTATTTGAGTTCTCATAGATCTTGTAGGGTATACATTGGGTCTTAATACCATGCCTAAGCCAACATCTTCAGCTGGACCATCTATTCTAGTTGCAACAACACCTGCTCTTGCTACCCCGTCGATGTTCACAACATCACCAGAGTCACATTTATATGGTGGCCCTTCCATCCCACCTAGTTACCAATCTTTATCTGGAACCTTCTCTAGTGCATCCTCAAACCTATAGAATTCACCAATGTCACCATCTGGTATTCTATCTGGTACATCTCTAATGAGTACTGAATAGCTTGATACTTTATATACATCATCAAGGCAATATCAAGTTGGTCCATCTAGGTATATTCCATCTAGTACCATCTCCACTGGACTCCCGACATTTAGAGAACAATATTTTCCATCTTATTATACTCCTCATGATGGGGGGCAACCTATGGTCACCCATTTTGATAGTACTCCATCGTTATTTGGTTATCCTAATGTTGGAATGATTATTTGTCAGTGGCAACCCACTCTACCCATCCAACCACAAACAATTGTGCAATCATATCAAGCATTTCAACCTGTTGCACCCACATCTACTCCACTTGTTAATACATCCTTACACCTGTTACAGGCTCAAACTGTTGTACCTCAACCATCTCAGGTGGGTCTTTCAACCCAATACCCTCAAGTTTTGGGCCCTCAGACTCCAACTCCTTCGGTTGGTTTACAACAACCACTTGTTTCCGGAATTATTTATTCACAAGATGGATTACCATATTATGGGATGTTGTAGCCACAACTAAGTTATACCTATTCACAACCGAATCCAAGTTATTCTATTTTGGGTTATAATCTTGGTGGACAGACCTCGTGGCATCCACAAGCGCAAATGCAACAACCATCATTTCAACAAGTAGCGTACCTATGTTTTGGTCAACATAATCCTCAAGCATACCCATATCTGGGTTACCAACAACAGATTCCTTATGCTGGTGCTCAAAGGCCTGTTTCCCAAGCAATTCCATGATACCCTGGCTATTCTCAACTCGAATTAAATCGACAATTGACCTTTGTTGCAACTTTATAGTTACCAGATTTAAACCAAGTTATTAGTGATCCAATCAATTACACTCCTTGGTGGTCGGTGATACCTCATAAATTACCCTTAGATATTCCTAAATTCAATAGAAACCCTAGGGAAGACCTGTTGATGCATGTTATGACTTATCATTTGTGGTGTTCATCTAACTCCCTAAATGATGACTCTGTTCGACTACATCTTTTCCAGCGTATGCTCACTGGTCCAGCCGCAAAATGGTACATTGAGTTACCAAGAGCTTCATTTCATAATTTCACTGCTTAGCTGCTCTCTTTTTGACCCACTTCCAGTTACCCATACGATATGAAACTAGAATGGAACTCTTGACCAATTTCAAATAGACTAATGCTACTCACATTTCTAATCATATTCATGATTGGTGCAATCGTCGTAGAATGGTTAAGACATTTGTTCTAGATCAACTCCTTGCCGAGTGGTTCACTAAGTCCCTATTACCATCTATAACTGAGGATGTGGCTAAGGATGGCGTCGTCACTAAAGATCAGGTCATTTCTCATGCCTAGTATTTATATTTGATTTATACTTAGTCTGGCATGCTCTATGAGAAAATTCCCAACGCGCCGTGATCTGATTTTACTGTTCCTCCTCCATTTAAGGACTCTCATGCTGGCGATGGTATGATCAGTACTGCAAGCACACATAAATATACTGCATCTGATTCTACAACTTCTTCCAAAATCCATGATGTGTCATATGACAAGGGAAAAAGTGACAAGCAACCCAGAAGTAAGAAAAAGGGGAAATCAAAGAAAAATCAAACATCTACCCCGCAGGAATGATCATCTGATCAAAAAACTGGAAATCAGAAACCTCGATACCCTTGCATAATATGTAATGAGGATCACTTTGTTTGAGACTTTCCCCACCACGCCGAAGTCTCCAAATTGATTAAGACCTTGCATGCATCTGCCGTGTTGACAGATCGATTTCCGAATCCAGACACAAAATTTGGTTGCTACGGATCCAGCTTCTAGTTCCCAAGTGCTTATGCTATCTGTTGCAAAGCCAACAACTAATGTTTTGGTTTCAACACGTAATAAATATTATAGTAGTCAGGCTACTGATCAACCTACGACCTCGACCAAGAATCTTTCTATGGAATCGATACCACCAACTATTATTCCTGAATTGACAATAAAGCCACCAAAGGGAGTTGTTCATAAATTGACATTCAATCCTCGAGCCTGAGCTACTCAAGATTATAATATAGTTGAAGATTTAGCTCAATCCCCTTCAACTATGTTGACGCTTGAGGTGCTTCAAAATTTTCCCTCCCAGAAATAGGCTTTGTTATCTGCAATTGGTGGAATCGATCTGACAGATTCCAATAATGTAGTCTTTACTCATACGGGTTATGTGCCACAATTACTAGCAAAATTGGCATTCTTCATACAATTAAATGTTCTCAATCACCTCGTTCATCGTACTATTATTGATGAGGGAGCATCTACGTACATTATCTCTCTAGACTATTGGAAGTCACTTGGCTCGCTGCGCCTATCACAATCGCCTACGATGTTGAAAGCTTTTGACGAACGTACATATAAGCCTTGCGATATCATCAATAACCTACATGTTGAACTGGGGGGGGGGAAACAGTAAATGTTGAAGTTGAGGTCATTGACATAACCTTTGATTACAGCATTTTACTCAGAAGGCCATGGGTATATGATATGATTGCGATCGTCTCTACATATTTTTGAATGATCGCCTTTCCACATAAAGGTGTTATCACAGTCATCAATCAATTATCCTTCTTTGCCTCTAGTTCCCAGGTAATTGGAAGCATTCCGTTAGTTCACGCACCCCAACTAGCACTTTAGAAAATTGGTGTAGGAATCTTAAAGGATTCCTCCCTCAGGGGAACCTTTGTATTACCGCCGCCTGCAACGTTGGAAGAAATTGCAAACATAGAAACTTGTTACATGATATCTTCCACTCCATCTGGCTTAAGGAAGATTATGGGTGATTCTGAAGTTGTTATGTTGGATGAATTTCCCCCCCCCATCCTAATTGAGCTGGCATAGAAATCAATCTACATGGCTTGGGCAGCGAATCTGAAATCATTGTCGACGGTCATTTGGGTTGATCGTTCATTAGATTATGGTACTCCAACAGATCCTTTTTCATCCACTTTCTTGACATATGAGAATATTGTGGAATCCATGATGCCAGAAGGAGAACCATGGGAATATCATCATCATTTTTCCCATCTTTAGGAATACGAAGAAGATAATCTTATTGAACTATATCACCCATCGATCAAAACATTATTTTCAAATTCTTTTCCAATTAATGCAATCGAATCTAAGAGAAATTTATCAAATATTGAAGAAACCATTTCTATCGATATTTCAACCAAACCTGACATTGTAGAAAAAATTCATGTCGGCGTTTCTTGTTCTCCATCATAACTCAAAACTTATTTCTCTCTCTTTCGTGAATTTCATGATGTATTTGTTTGGTCTTACGAGGAAATTCCAGGCATAGATACTAGTATCGTTAAACACGCCATTAAAATTTACCTTCATTTCAAATCGGTACGTCAACGCCTTCATTCTGTTCATCCGATGAAGGCTGCTGCCATTAAAGTAGAAGTTGAGAAACTTTTGCGTGCTAGTTTCATTTACTCTATTTTGCTAACTGAGTGGGTTTCCAACATTGTTCCTGTCATGAAGAAACAAGGGAAAATCAGAGTGTGCATTGATTATCGGGATGTCAATCTTGCTTGTCCAAAAGACAACTATCCTACTCCCTTTATCGACCAGATTATTGACGATTGTGCTGGATGTGAAATCTTTTCATTCATGGATGGATTTTTTGGCTACAATTAAATCAATATCCGCCTAGAGGACCAATATAAGACAACATTCATATGTCCCTAGGGAAAATTCACTTATCGAAAAATCCCATTTGGTTTAAAGGATGTTGGGGAAACTTTTCAGAGAGCAATGGATTATGCTTTCAATGACATCAAGCACATTGTTCAACCTTATCTAACAATTTACCTACACATTCATGAAACCAGACTGATCACCCGATGCATTTGAGAGCTATCTTTCTACGTTGCCGACACTAAAAAATACACCTCAATCCACATAAATGTCTATTTTGTGTTTTTTCTGGTCATTTTCTAGGATTTGTCATCTCAAAAGAAGGAATTTGAATCGAGCCACTGAAGGTCCAATCCATTCCTGATTTTCTTCCGCCATCAAATTTTCTTCAGTTAGAGAAACTTCAGGGAAAAGCCAACTTCGTAAGGAGGTTCATACCCAACTACGCCGAAATGGCTAAAGGATTTACTCGAACTTTGAAAAAGGGGATTCCCTTCCATTGGGATAAGGTTGCACAAGCTTCTTTTGATGTTGTCAAGGATACACTAGTCTGGGTGTCATTAATGTATCCCCCCAATTATCAGAGTGATTATTTCTTATATATCATCGCGGCTGAAACAACCATTGCTATGGTATTGGTCCAAGAAGAAGATGGGATAGAACATCCGATATATTATTTGAGTCGTAATCTCAATGATATGGAAGTGAAGTATTCATATTTTGACTTACATTTTATCACCTCAATTTCTGGGGGGAAAGTATTCAAAATGGTTTGTCATTTTACAGGAGTTTGATTGGGAATTCATCAAATCCAAGTCAAAGAAGTCTTTAGTTTTGGTTGATAGTCTCTGCGACCTTCCCTATGATAGTACTGGTACTACATTGGAGCCATCTATTCCTTATAAGTCTCTGTTTTTGATCGAATCATCTAATGCTTGGTATAAGGATTTTATCATTTATCTCCAGACCCAGACTTTTCGACCTGATACCTCTCGCTCTAAATAGCGACATATTCGATACCAAGCCAAATATTATCTGATCGTTGCTGATACACTCCATCGCTGTGGTGTCGATACAATTTTAAGGAAGTGCCTCCCTCATGAGGATGCTGAAAAGGTTTTAAATGATTGTCATGCTGGGGCTTGTGGTGGACACTTGTTTGGATACGCTACCACACATAAGATACTCCACGCCAATTAATTTTGGCCTACCATATTTTGCGACTGCATCCTCGTGGTTAGAATTTTTCATGCGTGCCAGATATTTGATCGTAAATTCTGCAAACCACTAGCGCTGATGCATCCTGTTATCGCTGTGGGACCATTTTCAAAATGGGACATTGACTTCATGACCTGCAACCCTCGTTTGTCTGGGGGGCATGGTTATATTATTGTCGCAGTAGACTACTTTACCAAGTGGGCTGAAGCGATGCCTACATTCAATAACATAGGTGAAACAACTGCATAATTCTTTTTCAATCATGTCATATCACAGCTTGGTGTTGCATAGGCTATAGTCACAGATCATGGGAAGCATTTTCGTAATCACATGATGAATGAGTTGAGTGCCAAATTTGGACCATCGCATGATAGTTCTACTCCTTATTATCCACAACCAAATGGACAAGTTGAGGCTATTAGTAAGATTCTTAAACGAATGCTTCAACGAATGATAGGAGTTCATAAAAGAAATTGGCATTTGATCCTGTACTCGGCTTTGTGGGCATACCAAACCTGGGTGAGAAACGAAATCGGATTTACCCCCTTTCAATTGGTAATGGTCTGGAAGCTATCTTGCATATACAATGTGAAATACCGTCGTTAAAACTCATAATTGACTTGATACTTGACATCTCTTCAGAAGAAGCGCATCTTTTTAACCTCATCCATCTTGATGAAACATGTCATGAAGCCGCATTGGCCAACGAAGCACATAAGAGACGTATAAAGGCGTAATACGACAAGCATGTCCAACCTCGCATCTTCTCAGAGGGTGACCTGGTCCTTCTTTATAATCAGGAAGCTGATGTAATAGGTACAGGGAAATTTGAGTCATTATGGCATGGCCCCTATATTGTCAAAAGAGTTATTGCTAAGGGTGTTAACGAGTTGGTAGATTATGATGGAATTCCATTGATGCAACCCCGAAATGGGTTGTATCTGAAAAATTACTATGCTTAAACATGAGTGTAGTGTTACTTTTGTATTATATTGTATATATGATGTTGATTTTCATTTACTATTTTAGTTTGTTTTTCTAGAGTTTTCTTGAAGTTAGTAATCCGCTATACATTTCATCGCAGATGTATGAATCTTTGGAACCATTTGTTGGGTATGCTAATGGTGCTAGTCGTACTACGCAGAATCTATCCTCTGCGACATGGGCCATTTTCGCTTCGAACGACGAGTTAGTGAGTTTTCAAGGGATTTGTATCGGTCGATCTATAACTAATATCATTGACTATAGCATGTTGATCGAACTTCTCTTTGATGTGATTTCATTTGATATTAATCACATCATCATTAGGTTAGACTCACAACTTGTGGTACTGCAACTTACTATTGTTTATACTGTCAAAAATCCAACACTGCATCGCATGTTCCTAAGAGTTTGAATTTTGGAAAGACATTTTGATTTCATCCAATATCAACACATTTCCAAAAACTTGAACACATTAACTGATTCTTTAGTGAATGATGTTATAAACAGACACTTGCAAAACATGTAAAGGCATATTTTCAATTCACATCATATAATTGAATAGGATTGTGTAATAAACATAGGAAAACACTTAAAACAAATAGATAGATATTTATAGGTTTTCACAAAATTTGTGTCCAAGACACATTGGTCATCTGACCTTAAAATGTATGCAAAATGTCAAAAGTAAACTAGTGATGCTTGCGATAACATGCTACTGATCTAGCTATCCTACAATAGCCACATCCAACGGTTAGGAAAGACAATAGTATGGCACTGCAGTCTCATGGGTAACGCTTCGATCCAACAATCTGGAATCCAGAGATTCAACCCCTGTAAGTGTTGCTGTAGCTCAGCAAGAGTTTAAGCCATATCCAAATCCTGAAGGACTTCTCTCCCAATAGCCCTCTCCGTTGGCTCGTCTGCTCCTTGCTCTAGTTGTCCCATTGGTCGAACTCGACCTACATCTGCATTACATTAAAACTTTAATTTAGTGTTGGGAAACATAAAAATAAAAAAAACATTTATAAACCTTAGAAAAATAAAAAACATGGCCAAAACATTCTTACCAATTGCACCCCATTGAACGTCGTCCGGTAAAGCCAAATCTGGATCTCCTCGAAAGTCGACGCCTACATATGCATAATAATCAATGGAAACCATATGTCGCCTGAACCAGGCAAAGAATGCAGTCGAGAACACGATGGTCGATTGACCAACATGTCTAGCCATCAGTTCTACCCATTTATGCGTCCTTGGATCTCTTGGGCTAGATATAACTAGTGTCACATGTTGGGGCTGCATCAATGGAATCTGGTCTAAGGAAAAAGAAATTAGGATTGAACCATAGTTGAAATTTTTCTTCCTTCCTCCCTTTGCCTTGTTCAATTGTTCTTTCATCTGAGAGAGGACAACTTCAGCCCAGTTGAAAAAAGTTGGTTCTAAGAACTCTAGTGCATACTGCATGTAAGATCTGTTTACTACGTGTAGTGTAGCAGTACCAAAAAGATTTGCGATAGTGAATTGGATGGTCCTTAATGGCAAGTCACGAACATCATGGATGTTTAGTTTACCATAATTACTAGGTTCAGTCCCTAGATTGCAATACTGAAATATATATAATCTCTCACTTTCTCTCCTCTGAGAGCAAACCTTGAAAGAGAAATGGATAGACCTCTCCTCAATAATCCCGTGAGAAAATAAATATCCTCTACTAATATTGGGACCACTTTGTCCCCAATGTGAAATTCTTCTATTGTCGGATCCCATGAACGAACAAGGAACTCCAATAGTTCCATCTGTTGCCTCTGAACTCGACAGTATAAAGTACTTTAGCAACCCGTAGTCTCTAAGGGCTCTTATAGTGCCCGGATCGTCTGGGGAAATCATGTTCTATTTCTCATGTTCTCATTCTCTCCATGTAATCATCATTTTGGTCCGATAAATACCTGAAACATAATAATAAGATTCATAAGGATGCATTTCATGCAAAAAACTAGGAAAAATTTGGGCACATTGTAAGAAACAAAAATGGGAATTGCACCCAACACACCCTAGGTCAAGGGACAATGTGTTGCAAGTGCACATGGCCTTCATTTCCAGTGCACTGCAATGGACCTTTTGACATTCAAGGGTGCGTTTCCCTATGTGCAAAATAAATTTACCCTAAGGGGCCTAAAACCCTAAAAAATTGCAATGAAATGAAACATAAATTCTACTAAAGGAAAGAGAACGTTCATAGCTCTAACCTAGATTGAACGGCGAGGAAAATCATCCACAAAATCTGTCACAATAAACTGCTGAAGTTCGGGGGAAAAAACTAGTTCAGAGCTCCAAAATACAAATGGTAACTTTCAAATGGTAAAACTCTTTTAATTAGTCATTTGATTATTTCAAAATCATATTAAATGTTGTGACTATGGTTTTTATTCATTTTTTGCTATGAAACAGGTATTTTTTAATCCATTTGATGTTGTTTTGAACAGGTTTTACAGCTGATATAGAAAATTAGTCATGCACAATTATTCAAGAATGATTTGACCACATATCATACTTTTATCCTTATTTTTAGAGCTTTGATAAAAATGAAAAAGGACTTGAAGCGCACTTTTATCTCTTTTTCGAGCTTCGATAACGATGAAAAGGGAACTCCTAGAGTCTTCTTTTAACTCTTTTCAGACTCCAATAATGTGAAATATTTTCGAGAACTTGTCTTTTCGAACTCATAAAAGTAAATGAAATGACATCTACTCAGTATAAGTTTAACGCTTTTCCGGATTGGGATAGATTATTTACGAAAAAGGAAAACCTTAGTCGAACATGGCTAGGAGGTTCTATCAGATATCATTTTACACTTTTTCAGATCTGAGCAACAAATTTACGAAAAAGGACTCATGGAGCTTTCTTTTTTCATCTTTTTCAAACTCTCTAAATATGAAAAAGGACTGGGTTGTCACTATCGTTAGGCTCGTTAAAACATAAAATAGTGACGGGCTTGTCGATCATGGTAAGAATCGAGTTTCATTTATCGCTAGACTCATTAAATTATTAAATAGCGATGCATTTTCTTGAAGGGTTGAATTATAGATCAAGCATATGTTATCCTCCTCAAGCTTGTTAAAAAATAAAGAACTACTGGTTGACAAATGACCGAGGAAAATTTGGGAAAGCAAAAAAAACACTTACATGGTAGCAGGTCGCTCTTGAACATGACACTTTCACTCCATCATCGTGACTTTTGGTTTGGGTAATATTCTTGACGGTTCATTCATACCTATGGTTTATCATACCTTCACTTCAATTTTGGGTTAATGCTGCCAACTCATCTCAATGTCACCGATATGTTCCAGAGAAGTCATCCAGTGAATACTCATCCTTCTGCAATACTCACAAACCTTCATTTTCATGACAGTCATCCCTGAACATTGCTATATAAAGTCATATTTTGTCTCCGAAATCAGTAACTACCGTTTCGCGATAAAGTGGCTTCTTGTCGACATCAGCTCATCATCCGGGAAGTTTACTTAGAAACATCATCTTCCAGTACCATGAGGCTTGTTACAACATCAAAAAGTTCCTTGCTTTCGGACCCTTGACCGAAAGATTTTGTTTGGCGTTTGACATCAAATCATATATTCATGCCTTACAAACTGTATTGCAGTACCTTGAGAGCCATTAACATCAATGGTGGTTCTATCGCATTTGTTAACAACTCACAACATTGGCTGGTAATCAAATGATGTCTTACCATGTTCGACTACAAATCATATATTCGCATGGCTAGACTTGTACCTGCATGATCGAGTGAAAGAGATAAGAAGACCCCAGATCTAGTTTCATCCATCCGGGCTGCAATTTCGGGATTTTTTTACGCATCATCTATACAGTGACTTTACATACAGATTGTCATCCGAACATGGGCTTATATCTATGGGCATGTCTGTATTGGGTAACATTCCAATGTAGACGACTTTCTGAACTATGTACATGTTATTAGATAGTTTATGTGTTGAGCATGGGAATGCCTCCCTCAACAATTCATGATCAAGATGAAAATATCATGATGTAATGTTTTTTAAGATTGATGCAGGTCGTCCCTCCACTTCATTTCCAACTCATCACATCGTAAAACATCTCATCCAAATATTATTATTATTATTTTGACTTCATGCTTTAGGGGGCAGCTATTATAGGTCAATTTGGACATCATCCCCCATGACCTGGTCAAACTGGACATCATCACCAGGACCAATGAAATAGGGTATATCATCCCCTCATATTTCAGTTTCTATATGCCCTAAGAGAAGAATAATTCATTCATGGCTTCTATTATGAGATTTCCAAGGTTTGAAGTATATGTTATATCACTTATTGACTCACCAACATAGCCTCTAAAGGGACAAACTGCATTCCAATGCAATATCCTCCATTCAAGGGTGCACTGCAATGCACTTCCCGACATTCAAGAGTGCGTTGGAAACCTGGGAGCAGAATTATCATTGTTCCGGGAATCTCCACATGGCTAGTGCCTTCTAGAAGAGTCAATATGTGTCAAACTTCGAATCCAAGTGTCCATCTAACACCTTTGAACTTGGGAACATGTCTTTCCTATTATTAGAAAGTCATTCATTGAGAAACTACCATGAGTTTCCCTATAAATTGAGCACTCATTCAAGTGCTAAGGAAGGAAGAAATTTGGTAAATCTATGCTGTTGGATTCTCATTTGAGAGAGTGAAAGTACTGATATGATTCCGGTATGATGTTGGATGTGACGAGGCTAGGATGAAGCTAGAGCTGGTGGCAACAAATCGATCATTGGTGGTAACCTCCCCCTTCTACTCTTTAATAAAGATTATTGCTTATTTTCCCATATATATGTCTCTATTTCTTGTGCAATGATTTCTTGAATTATATATATATATATATATATTTCATATCTAATCGATTTTATTGAGTAAGATAAGTAGATATATGTATATGCATGTTGTTTGTTGTTCTTTGTTTGTGTTTTCAGGAATCGATTTGGCGATCTGAGTTGGATTGAGAGCGACAACAACAATGACAAAAGGATAAGGAGAGGCACTTGAATCACAAGTAGGCTCTTTCACCATTCTGTATATCTGTTTATTTTAGAGAAAGTGATAGTAATTATTTACTCTATTGTTCTAAGTGACTAGCACCACGCTTAGGGAATTTGGTTTATCCGTAGATCACAATTCCGCATAACACCAGATTCCCTGTGGCATTTCCAATTACCTTAAGATCACCAAGCTTTCTTCAAATAGTGTTGAGCTTGTCATCATAGTGGGAGAGGCTGATTTTGAAAGTCTAGAATTCTTCTATGATGAAAATGAGGTAATTTTCATGCTAATGAATTTTCGATTTCAAATCCAAATTTTCCACTCGCAAGGCCTCTATATGTTTGTTGCATGCATTCCAAGTGGTACTTTTAGAGGTGGAAAAAGTGCTAAAGTTGGTAGACATGGTTAAAAAAACAATGAATGGGGTCATTGATATGAAAGGATTATATTAGTTTGTTGTGCTAAGTGTCTTTTCAGTTAATAAACATGTGCATACTTGTCTCCATTTGTTTGCTTAAGTATTGAGGATTTAACCATGAATTAAAAGTGAATTAAGTGAATTAGAAGCATGAAAATAAGACTAAATAACACTGAAAAATAGTTCATAATAGAGAAATAAAACCACAATTAACATTTACATAGCAGGCATGATGAAGCAGTTCACCCCTCGGCTATATTTGTTGGTCCAACTCCCAATTGCATGTCCATCTTTCATTATGCTCAATTTTTTTCAAATACATGTGTTTACAGGCCTCTAATGGTTCTTTTCTCTGCACCAATGGCTCCAGAATACTCAAATTAGTCTAGGTAGACTCTTGTTTCACCTAAATTGGTCTAAAATTGACCCTCTTAGACTTTTTCCCAATATCCCCTAGAAATCCTCCACTAAACTTGGAGAACTGCACTTATCTGCAGTGAAAATTGGCAAAAATTTGAAATTTTTGGTGGTGCACTTAATCTCCCCAGTTCCCAACTGCAAAATTTAATTTTATGGTTAAGGGGAGGGGGTGGACACATGCCAACCCCTGAACCTCACAGTCACATTTAAATGGAGCGGAATTGCCCTGGAATTCCAAAGCCATAGCCGCCGGATAAATTTAATTGCGAAGGTGGCATGTGATAATGTTGGAGTTAAACATTGTGAAGACTTAGAACGACTATCTGTTAGCGTTACATTTGTGGTATCAGCAACATGTGACCACCATTGGGGCTGCCGACGGTCCCCACACCACCCCCCTAGCCCCCCACCTCCCCCCCACCAATGTACAAAGTTTTAAAACCATAAATGGTGCCGAGGTTCCATAGTAGTTAAGTCATAACACGCAACGGAGTTGGTGGAGAGTTCTGCACGTATGCCGAAGGTTGCAGGGTCGAATCCCCCAGAACTCATAAAATTTTACTAAACCATGGAGGGGACACGTGGCGACCTCAGGGTTGGCCACGTGTCACCCATCCATTGGCTCAGAAAACAAATGTACAATTCCAAAATGGAATCTTTTGACTGGTTTGAGAAAATGGGATTTCTTAGGAATATTCTTCTTTTGCTGATTGTGTACCTGCATGCTGACTGGGCATCCCAGTCAAACCTATCGCAAATTTAGTTGTTTGGGAAATCGATCAGAACGCGATATCTCCCTCATACGACATCAGTTTTTTGAACCATTCACGGCGCCAGAATCGAGAAGACGAGATCTACCCGGTTGCTTAGGTTTGGCACAGTTTCGAGCACTTTAAATTTTGAGCAAAATTTATGAACTCCTGATCAGTCGAGGAGGTAACCGAGGGTTTTCACCAATTGAATATGCAGAGGACCTCGCAAGGGATTGGAGAGACAATTATGGGCTTTAAGGGTATCTTGGGACGAGAGTGCAACACCAAAATGATTATTTCAGCTCAGGGAGGTCAGGCATTGGGTGTCAATATTAATGAAGGGGACGCTAGAGGGATCTGATATTAAGAAACAAAGACCACCTTTAACCTCAAAGATGAAGGGAAAATGTAAAGATGGCCCAAATCAACAAAAAATCTTAGATGAAGATCCAAAATGACCCAAATTGATAGTGAATATTCAGAGTAGAGCTAATTACCACATCAGGAAGAGGTGGCCAAAGAAAAATTGAGCAGAGGCACTGAAGAAAAAATTGAAGATTCCCAACATTATTGAAATGAAAATTACAAAATTTGTCCCACACTCTAGCTTTGTTGATGTTCTTCTCAAGAGGGGTCTCCAAGAGAGAAATCCTCCAGTTTACTAAGCTGCAAGGGTGGGGGATCCAAGGCTTCATTCCACTGATGTCCAAGGTACTGTCAATCACATGGGCTCATTATAGAGCCTCTTAGAACAAAAAAATTATAGAAGCCATGATGATATTAGAGGAAAAGAGCCAACATGCCAAAAAAGGAAAGAGGGGAGGGTCTTTAGTGAAGAAATTACTGAGACAAAGATGTGAGGGGGTCCAAACTAGGCTTGGAATTTAACGTCAAACAAGCATATCATATCACAATTAAACACTACATGCTCAAACTCGTTGGATTCATCACTCTACAAGGTGGTGGAATAGAATGAGACAAATTATTTTGTATTATGCAAGGAGAAGTGCAGGGAGTTAAGATAGCCTTGCACGCATGGACCAAACTCTGAGCATGAGTCATGATGCTAGCCCACATGGCTCTTAAGATATTAATTCTAATGTTTTCATTATTCCTTGGTGTATTTGCATCGGGGAAATGTTGGAAACAAAGTGTGGAGCAGAGAATTGTCATTAGGGAACTACACAATTATATGCTAATCCTTAAGACTGCTGACTTCCTTTTGTCCCACTTCTAAGAGGAAGAGTATATTAGCTTGATGATCGGCTTCTAAATTTTGGATTATGAGGATATGGTAAAGAGATTTTGAGAATAAGGGGTCTAAAGCATGATTTATTCTTTTGAGAAAGAGTTTAAAGAGATTCTCCTTTGAATAGGAAACATTCATAAATGTTGTATAGTAATCATAAAATCATCTAAAAATATTAGATCCAAAATTTCCTTGTCATGATCCAAATTCAAACCCAATAAAAAACCAAATATTATTTTAGCTTGATTTTTTACTTTCGTGTCTACATCCAAGAGTATTTGGTAACAATTTTTCCTTTAGACGCAAATATAATCCAGCCCCTCTTGTCACCCTTAATATGAATAATATTTATTAGGTAATACAATGTTAATAATTTTTAAGTGGGGTTATTTTGGGTGACTGGATACATGAGTTGTTATCTTCCCCGCTCAAGTATCCTATGATATGTTGACTGGATAGATTGGTTGTGCTTGGAATTGGTGATCAATATCAAGTATCATGGAATTCATATAGCTGAAGTCATTATTAAGAAGGTGAATGCTTTGATCTAACTCAACAACATCCTTTATCTGTTTAATGACTGCACGAATAAGGGTGCTTGCAATGGAGAATATCAGTGGCAATACTAAAGGCCGCCATGAGAGAATGATATCCGAAAAGCCAAATGAGAGGGGGGCGAAACGACTGTGTATCGTTAGTTTGAGGATAAGGGGTTGTGACTCTGTGAGTGACTGGAGGTGGGTGATGTAGGTGGATTGAACGAGCGGATGATGATTATATATTTTATATACGAAAAGGAAAGAGGATGCATAGGGACAGTCATAGGTAGCCTGTCCAGTCGATGTAATTGTGCTTGCCGTGGCACTCATTTATCATAAAATGATTATTCGTATAAGGTACTAAAGATGGAATAATTTTCGCCTTTGCTTTGTTCGGATGCTGATTGTTGTGGGCCTCAATTAAATGATTATAGTTTTGATAATTTAGAAGAAGCACGTTATGAATGAATGCTTTGCTTGGTGCCCACTTCGCTTTACCTGTGCTAATGCTTAGCTTCTTTTGGTTATGGCAACCTTTGGAGAAAGTTTATTCTACTGAATTAATTACGTCTCAGAATTTAAAAATATGGGTGACTCATTAATAAAATGTTTTTTCTTAGAATTTAAAAATTTAACAAAAGATACAGATCGATAGATCTGGTCATAATCTTTTTATTATCCTTTCACCCCGCTATGTTCAAATGTTGTTGACTTTGTTGAAAGAATGTGTCACGTGTTGGTGAATATTGAAGTCTACCTCATTGTCTGTTTTTTTTAAATCTTGGTGAATTTTACATTTGTGTGATTTTTAAAACTCATTCCCTTGAAAATTTGATTGTAATGCTTTGCCATTTGCTGGACTCACAAACTTTCCATCTTTATTAGAAAAGATATTTCCACTCATTGTTTTCTTTGGTAACAAATCTTTACACTATTTTTTTATTTAAATAATTTCATGAGCATTGGTTGAAAGTTTAGGCAATTTATTATTTTAAGGAAATAAAAAACATTTTTTTTTAAATGTATAGTTATTGTGTTTAGAAATGTTTTGTAGTTTAGTATATTGAAGATATTGTAATGACATGTTTAATGAAGTGTTAGATAAAAAATAATAATTATATCTATTTTAGAATGAGATTTCACAATTTTAATTTAATTATCAATAATTATTAGGTAGGAGTTTAATATAGGAAAAATATTCTTAGTAATTGTCATAATTAAGAGGTTGATATTTATTTCAAAAGTAGTTATGACATTTCTATCTTTTTAATTAAAATTTTATTTGAACAAATGCCACCTAAAATAAGTTATGCAAGTTTTTAAGCATTTGGTATTGATAAGTGATAGTATTGTAACATAGAAATATTCTTCATGGATAAAAATATCTTTACATGTTTTTATAGATGTATATATGTTTAACTAATTCTTTTAATAATAATAATAATAATAAAGTTATAATTTAGTTAATTTTGATAAAAAATTAATCTTGGTAGGGGCAGATGTATTATGAAGTAAGTGTTTTGATGTTTATGGTGGATTGATATCTATGGGCATTTACCAACCATTTAATTTATATGGGTTCCCTATTAATAAAACATAATATTAGTTGTGAGCCCCTCGTAGCACAATTGGAAAAAAACATGTTGGCAAGCCCTAGTGTATCCAAGTGATCAAAAATTCAATCCCCCCGTCTCACCCAAAAAAAAAAAAAAAAACATAATATTAACTAAATTTAAAAAGTAGCAAAAATAATAAATCAATTCAATTCAATTGGTTATATTTATAATTTTATTTTTATTTTAAAAAAAAAATCAAAAAATTTATATTTAAAGAAACTAGAAATAAGAATATATATATATATATATATATATATATATATATATATATATATATATATATATATATATATATATATATATATATATATATATAAGTGTGGAAAAAATAAAAATAAATAATAACTACAATTTGTTACTCATTTTACCATATAAATTAAAATAATGATCCAAATTCATTACCATTATATTTTAGAACATCATATTCAAATTTAATTAAAAAACATGTAAAAACTTAGTACTTACAATAACTTCTATTTCTAAGCTATATCGATATATTTGTCTAACTATTCATAATGAATGCTATGCAAATAACTTTAAAAATTGAAATTATAAAAAATATAAAAATGTCAAAGAAAAATGCAATTGCATTTATATGTAGCTATATGCATTATAACAGTTTTAATCAAATTAAAAATAAGAATATTCTATATATAGAGATGTGAAACATTGATGGGTGTGTTAACACAACATTAATGAGGTCCTGATTTGATAGGTTGGGGCTCACAATTGTCCCATTCCCACACATGCCATTGAGCAAGACAAACTTAATGGTGCCTTTCCTTTCAAGGGAAGTGACAAAGAGTCCTAGGCAAGTGTTAGTCATGACACTAGAAACATTGTTTGGAACCTATGCAATGTTATTACACCTTGGTAATCTATTTTCTCTGCCCTTGTTCCTTCATTATGCCCTCATGCTTCTCCCAATGTTGGCCATCTCCTTTAGTCATAGCATAACATCTTAGGCATGAGATTTTGATCCTTATCCATCGAATTTCCCTTTATCTTTAATGGATTTTTCAGAAGGTGAGTTTATGATTTAGTGTTCCATAGAAGTGTATCATTTTTGAAATGATTCCTCATCACCCTCTTCAATAAATGTATCTTCCATCTCTTTGCTCCACACCAATTGAGTATTAGTTGTGTCTTTCTACCTCTTTTCGTTGTGACATGTCAGCATGCACATTTTCACAATTGAGGGTCACATGGAATAGTCGGTGGCTCTAAGGAAATGTTTCATGCCAAGTCCTCAACCCATTGATTTCAAGAGCACACCCTTCCTGACATTTTGGAAGGAATCCGAGTAGTGGAGGAGGAAGTTCGTGAGGAAAGGTAAGGAGTTCTTGGATTCATATGTCAGTGAAAATCAACGAGTACTAGATATAGGAATTTCTTGTGGGAAATAGAATCATTGCCTCCATATAATGGACCTCTATTGACATGTCAAGTTTCTACTTGGAAAGGTTCTGTTATAGGGACATTAGACTCAAGTTAATATCATGCACACATAGGGTGAGCTTAAGAACCCTATGTTGGATGTTGAAAAAAGGTTGGCAAGATTGGAGATGGGATCACCAACTAGCTCTACAATTCTACTGCCATGCAACGTCAAGGAGTAGACACTCAATCTAGACACATTCTCATCCTCCTGAGGCACACTTCCCCTGTCATCATGTGGTTTAATTTATGGAATCTATGCTTTTTCTATAGTGGTGTTTCCACCCCAACCCACTTGTTATTTTAAGCTTTTTTAGACAGTTATCTCGAACTTTGTAGACTAGTAATGCTACATCGTTATTGAATTTTGTTTTTTGATTCCCCAACTATGTGGTAGTGAACATGTCATTAACTCTCTTGGAATATATCGTAATTTACAGTTTAATCTTTTATTTTAGACTCAATAGTCTTTTGTCTCTAGTTAAATTTGTAAAATAGTATGCCATAGACAAAGAGTCTAGTGTAACGTTGTATAGTTAGTGTGTTTTTTTGTTTAGTTTTATTATTGAATTTTGAAAGGTATAAATCAATTGTCAAATTCGAACAAGAGTTACATTGTAAATATTGTAGACTAATTTAAATATAGTTAAATTAGAGTAAAAATGAAACTTTTATTGGGTGTGATTGAGAGAGATGTAATCATAATAATGGGCAAAGTATAAGCCTTAGTTGAAATTTTATGTCTTGAGTGTATTAACTTTCACTCAAATAAGAGAAGGGAATTGAAATTGTGATGAGTGCCATAACAACCTGCGTCATCACCATTTAACCAACACCCATAAACCACATGCAACCATCATATTACAGATTAGTATTAAAGATTTAAAAGAGTAACATTAACATAGGAATTATGATATTATATATAATTAAATTAATAATATTTAAAAAATTATTTCTAAATATTTCTTATATTAAATTAATAAAAAATGATATTTAAGATGAATAGTAATTATGATATATTAATTATTTCCGTATTAAAATAAATAGTATCTATAAAATATGATTTTTTTGGGTTAAATTTAATGTGGGTTCATGCCTTGCCATATGACTCAAATTCTTTAATAATTATATCTTCTTATATTCTACAAGTTCAAACAATCATCGCAGAAATCAAAAGTAGATTCTTCATGTCTTTGCACTTTAACACATTCCTTAACGGTAGAAAAAGTAGTTTTTTTTGTCTTCAACTATGATAATGCCCCATGGAACGCACAAATCAACACAAACTTTCTTGTATGATATCACTTAACGTAGAGAATGGCTTGACAACAATTTTGCAAATCAAAAACCTTACCCAAAGACTATGATGAACAATAAGCCTTATGGAAATTGAGTATTAACTATTCTTTCAGGAAACTAATGTGAAAACCACACTTTTTAAAGTCATGTTGTTTAAAATTGTATATAAAATACTTATATGTATGGAAAATTAATGCAGATGGGATAACTCTATTATCAATAACATTTTCACCTGATAGTTATAAACCAAACAATCTTTATATAAATAATCACAATAAATATATAAATAAAAACAATTTTAATCCATGTAATGAATGAATTTTTCTTGTGGCTAAGTGATTAACTTATGGAGTCATTTCAAGCAATGTGTAAACGATTTGATGGACGTCCTGTAACAAACACGCTGCCGGTTCACGTTAACGTGTTGGACATCGTATAATTGTACTCTCTAATACTTAGCTGTTCATATTTATGTGACCTCATAAATTAGCTGTGTCGGTTGACAAACAAAACTCTGGAAACGTTGAAACTATAACTGAAAAGGCCAAAAAGGGCAAGATTGTAGTCAAACCATCACTAAGTTGTTGAAGATTGTAGACTTCAACAACTTACAGAATGCAATATACCTGCCAACGGCAAGATACTAATTACCTTTTCTTTTAATTATGTTATTCTTTTCGATAATTTAATCATAAATTCCATTCACACGATATTCCTCCACATTATATTGTCAGGTCACACAATTCTCCAAAGCTCAAATGTACTCAATTTCGTAGAATAAACTTTTACTATTTTTTTTTCTTAGTAGAAAAAATAATTGGTTTATATTAAGTATAAGCATAAAAGTCTTTAGAAATAGATATATCAGCTGAAAATGAAAAGAAGTTTCTAGCTTATCCTTCTTTATCCTTTACAGAGTTATGATTATCAAAAATAAAATCCTCTAAAAAGTTCATTGTCCATTTATAAACACTACAACAAAGTTCAAAAAGTGACTAGGCGTTCCAAACAAGACCATGAGACTTCTAAACCAGAGCTTAAGGATCTTCCTCAAAAAACGACTACCTTGCAAAAAGGTCTTCGAGCAGAAAAATTTGGCCAAAAGGTGGCCCAAAATCAAACATAGTTCCCAAAAGTCATCCTTTAACTTTCCTAGGACTTCATTTGTAACCTGCAGAAGACAGAAGAGTTAGAAAAATATAATCGTACCCTTTGCTCCTTTTCCTGTTGTTTCAAACAACTCATAGTGCATTTCTCCATATCTTCATGTTAAGCCCTTTTTTGACAACCGGTCGGCCTGTATATTCTTTTCTCTGTATATGTGGGTGGAAGTAATGGATGTGAACTTCTTACGCATGATCTCTATGCAGCCCATCCAAGTTGTTAGGAATTCTTGATTTAGAGCCGTACCCTTATTCAGATGGTTGATCAGAACTTGTAAGTCCCCATAAATAGATAATCTCTCGATGCAAAGGTGGTGAGCAAACCACATCAGTCCCCAAAGTGCCAAAGCTTCTGCCCTCATGTTAGTTCCTATACCTCCATATCAGTGAATCTTGTAGTGGCAGTTAGGAGTGATAATCAGCCACGCACCACAACCACACCTATGGTTTTGTACAGCGCCGTAAAAAAACCCAGCTGGGAAGTTGATTTCATGAGGTTTGCTTCTAACTGGCAAATCCATGGGAGGTTTATCAATAACTTGAATATTATCCCTAGCAAGAAGCACTTGATTGCTAACTCTCTCCGACAAACTGGGCCAATATTTGAAAATCCATCTATTTCTATAGCACCATGAATTCCAGTGATATATAATGGGCAGATTCTTATAATGTTTTCCTTTCCCAACCCACCATAAGAAACAACTCTTGACATTATCATATGATGGCAGCTCGAAATTAAATTTACTACAAATATTTTGGAGGACCCTCTTGGTAAAAGGACAATCATAAAATAAATGTCTGTTGTCTTCTGCTGCCTGCCAACAAAGTCTGCAGATGCCTGGACCATTAACCCCTCTCCTTTGTAAATTATTCCATGTAAGGTTTTTGTCCTGCCATACCAGCCAGTGAAATATAATTTGTTTTTTTGTACCTTAGAATTTCACATTTCTTGAATCCAACCTTGGGTCTTTGCCTCTTAGTCCCCCCCCCCCCATTTTACGCGGTCCCCCTGTCTGTTTCTATACAAGCCCAGGCTTCTTAAAAAGTCACAGAAAATGTTCCAGTCACCTTCCAGTGCTTCTAGTATTCCGAATTTTCTAGCTGAATGCCAATACGAAATTTCCCCTTGCCATTCCACAATTTGACTATAGAGAAAAATAATTTTTCTATGAAGGTAGGATAATATTTCCCAGCTAATATTGGAACCATGGGATAATCTTCCTAGCGCAGATTGTCCAACTTGGATATGACCTCCATCTCCAAGTTGCCATCGAAGTTTTTCTTTTAGCTGTGGCCATATTTTCCTGAAGCCTTTCCATATTGAAGATCCATACTGTTGCTGTAGATTATCTCCCTTAAATAAATCTTCCACCGAATTGTATTTGTAGTACTTATAATCCATAAGGTCCTTCCAAAGGCCAGGCGAATTGAGACTCCACCAAAGGGACTTCATCATTAGGGCCTTACCAAAAGTATCCAGGTCAATAACACCCCAACCCCCCAAAGCTTTAGGCTTCACTATCTTATCCCACTTAGCCAAATGATAGGATCCTTTCCCTAAACCCTCGTTCCAGATAAATTCCGCCATGAATCCACAAATTTTGTTTATGATATGCCGAGGGATACTGAATAAATGTGCCCAATATGTTGTGAACTGCTGTAATACTACCTGAGTAAGGACCAGGTAGCCACCATTAGTTAACCACTTGTTGGACCAAATATTAATTCTTTTCTGGAATTTGTCCAAAATCCACAGCCAATCTCTAGCTAGATATCTTGTAGCCCACAACTAAAAGCCAAGGTAAGTGATCCCTTCCTCTAAATTAGACACTCGGAAATGAAATAGATTTTGAATATACCCTATAAACTCCGTAGATCCATCCCTGTGATAGAAACAAGATTTCCCCTTGTTCGCCTCCATTCCTGACGTAATGCAAAAGTTCTTAAAGATCATTCTGAGGGCCCTCCAATTGCTGATAATCAACATTCCAAAGATAAGGACATCGTCAACAAAAAAATTATGTGATATGTCCCCCTTGAAAGAAATTTTGATACCTTTAAAGTCTCCAGTAGACACAACGCTCTTAATATTTAGACTAAAATCACTCATCACAAGGATAAACAACAAAGGGGAGAGTGAACATTCCTGCCTCACCCCTCTGCCTGGTTTGAAAAAATTCGACGCAGTCCTGTTAATGATAACAGAGATGGAAGAGGAAGTTATGCAGCCCATGATCTAGTCAACCCGATCTTATGGGGAATAAATTCAGGAAACCCTAATCAACTCTATCGTAGGCTTTGCTCAGATCAACCTTCATAATCCCCGCTTTAAGTTTCTTCGATTAAATAGAGTGCATGGTCTCTTAAGTTACTGCCATCGCAGCATGAATGATTCTACCGGTTAGAAACTCGACTGTTCGAGAGTGAAAAATCTGGCGAGGAACCCTTTTAACTTTTCTGCCAGCAGCTTAGAGACAATATTATAGAGGGTGTTACATAAAGAAATCAGTCTGAAGTCCTCAAAGCAGTGAGGATCCTTCTTCTTGGGGATCAGAGCTAAAAACGTAGAATTAATCCCACCTTTGAATTTACCAGTTACTTTTACCTCCTCTATCATTTCCATTATATCCTTTAGAAATATATCAGAGCAGTGGATAAAGAAATCCGGGGTCCAGCCATCTGGACCTAGACTCTTATCAGCAGGGAATGGCTTTAGAAATCATTCAACTTCTTCTCTTGTAATCATCTTCTTCAAAAAGTCATTCTCTACCTCACCAAAAATCCTTGGAAAAGGATCTAGTGCCTTCAATTGTTCAGCAATCACCACTTCCTTCCTGCCCTTATATAGATTTTCAAAAAACTTAACTGCTTCCTCTTGTATTCTTGCAGTGGAATTAACAATATCACCATTTACCTCCACCTGCCATATCACATTTTCTTTTTTCCATCCGTTGGCATACTGATGGAAGAACTTGGTGTTGTTGTCACCTTCTAGTAGCCACGTTGCCTTGCTCTTATGGTGCCACAACTACTCATGGATGAGTAGTATCTTCCTTCTATCTGCTTCCAGTTGTTTAAGACGGGTCCATCGTACCCCGTCTTCTATCTCATTGAGAATTATGGTGATCTCCCCCATAATAAGCTTAAGTTCCCAAAGCAGTTTAGATTTATCTGACTTCTCCCACTTCTTAACCCGATCCTTCAAGCTTCTTAAATTGTTAGACAGTCTTTCCGTCACTGGAAGACCCTTCACCCTTTGGCATTCTTCTAAATGATTACAGAATAGCCGATTAAAGCTCTCATTTTTTAACCACACACAGTTAAATTTGAATGGGTACCCTTGCTTCGGATTCTCAAAAGTCCATTCAACAAAAATTAGGTGGTAGTCTAAGATTACAAAATCCTCAGCCCAAGCTTTTAATCCCCCCATCAAAGGCAGAAGAGATGCTTGTACCATAATTCTGTTTATCCTTTTCCCAATAAATTCCTCACCCGATCGCCCATTAAACCATGTCGGACCCTCCCTTTCCATAGATAAGTCAATCAGGTTTGATGACTTAAAAAGTAATATAAAGAAATCTTCCAACATATCCCTATGGTCCTGAGGGCCCCAAGTCTCCCCAACACACAATGTGTAGTTAAAATCCCCAACATAGATGGTGTAATCAAGTGAAAGTAGACCACTGACCTCCATATTTCTCCAAAAACTACGTTTGCCCTTGTAAGGTGCATAAACATTAATAAGGTTAATCCGGCGTTGGAGACCTCTTAAATGAACAGTCAACAGAATTCCCCCAAAGAAGCTATAAGCCTGCAAGGTAGCATGACTGGGATCCCAGATGACAACTAACCCACCCGAGCGACCCTATGCATTCGTGGCCACCAAATGCCAATCTGGATACAAAGCTCGACCAAAAGATCTAGTACTATCAACTATGGTAATGGTTTCTTGCAAAAAAATGATAGAAGGATTCAACGAAGAAAAGAAATCCCGCGTAGAAGCCAACTTATCTCGGCCCCCCACCCCCCTTATGTTGAGAGAGAAAAGTTTCATGGTGGACAAGCGTTAGAGGGGGTCAGAGCTCTAAGGACCCGGTCAAGTGCAAGTGTAATAGGAACATCGTGAAATTACCAGACGGTAAATATTTAATGGAATCCACCCGAATAGACTTGAGCTTTCCCCAGGGCCGACCCTTCCCTTTACGAATGGTAATGTTAGAGCGAGAAAGAGGACTCAAGACAAGTACGGGAGAAGAATGGCGGCCAATGTCAATAGGAAGGGGGACCATCCAGATCACTCCCAATCGAGTTTTGGGGAGAAGGATGTGCATCAAGTGACAGATTAGAAGGGAGGGGCTAAGAAGGAGAAGAGGGAAATGTCGGCAACGACTGGACGAGCGGAGGAGAAGGGGGGTTGGCTGAAAGTTCCTGTCTGGGAATGAGGATAGGAGAACAAACAGAAGACAAAGACACAATGCCCAAATCAGATAATTGCCCCGTATTAGGGATTCCAATAGACTCAGTTCGAGCAGAGGTAAGACTAGCAACATCATTCATAACCCTAGAGTCCAGAATAATTCCAGAAGCAGATAATTGATTATTACAGGGTGAAATAGGGGCCAGAACAAACTTACCCGAAATTGAGGGGAGCCTCGACAATAGATCCAACTGGTGAGAAGGAGGAAAGTGTGCCGCATCTCCAGTAATCTTCGGACCTTCTCCCCACTTGAAAGAGTCCTTGTAGCGGGCAAAATGGCGCATTAGATGTCCAGTTCCATGGCATAAGTGGCAACGAAATAGAGTTTTCCAATAATCGAGAACCTGACGATGAACGAACCCCTCCCACTCAAAATCCACCTCTGATGGTAAACCACCCGTGAAAGACACTTCCACCAAAATCCTGGCAACCCGTTTATCAAATTATCTGGTGCACTTATGGTCTACGAAAAAACAGATACCTATACTATCCCTGATGACCTTTAGAGCCGGAAGGGTCTAGAACTCCATCGGAAGTCCAGGAAATTTCGCCCAGACAAGATGGTTTCTAGGGGCATTGCGGACTGGGCAAAAACTGACATGCCAACGATGTAAGGCCAGATAGCACTGAACATTTACCCAAACCCTTAGAAAAACTTCAGCCAAATCATTGGCTTTAATGAAATGGAATTTGAACCAGCCACCCTCTAGCTTGCTCACTAGTGGTCGATAACCCAAGAGTTTCTGCCATGCCTCCATCAACCACGGGTACAATTTAGCCTTGCTAAACTTCTCAAAATTCCAACGTCCGACTAGTGACCACTCCTGTAAACTCTCTGCTCACTGCCACATGACATCCCGTCCGAAACTGAGCAAATGATAGCCCTGTCTAGGCTTGAAGGGTTTTACTGCGACAATAAATTTAGAGCCTTTAGCTATGCAACTCTAAAGAAACCGAGAAGACTCTCCAAGAACCTAGACGGACTGAAACGACACATCCATAGAGACATCAACATCAACAAAGCCAGAATGCAAGCGTGAAGAGGAAACCAAATAGTCCCGGGTGGTATTCCCACCCTCTGCCACGTTGAGAGCCTGCAAGAGTGCCATCTAAGTGTCCTCCCCCTCGAGATCCGCAAGGAGGGAAATTAGGTTTGACATTTGAGAGGGATATGGAAAACTGGCGACAACAAAGATATTACGTAGAAAGATTGAGAAGTAGTTGTCGAAGTAAATGCCAGGTTTATAATCCCAATACAAAGTACTTATGAGGTGACGGAGGTAGGTGAAACAACTGTCAGAAATAAAAAGTGGTCGATCACTTCCTTTAGTACCTGCGAAATCGGGGAGGTGTAGAACACAACAACAACCCATTGAATTAATGCAAAAATAGAGGGGTCGAGAAATGTCAATCCAAACGCCAGGCGAGTACACCTACCACCGTTGGGGACAGATAGAGTGGTACCACACTAAAAAATTTGAAAAATCCAAGCACCATCCACTGTGAAATAGTCGCGAAAACTAGAGACGAGAATGCCAGGAATCTAACCCCAAGAAACTCCCAAAACCCACACAAGAGAAACTGTGGATTGTGAACATACCAGTGTCTCCAAAAAACTTAGACAGACCCCGAAGCGCAACAGCAGCAGAAACACCAGCCTATGTTCCACCACCTTTTACACAATTGAACATTGACATTCTTCTAAGGTTTATTACACAGACAAAACTCCAGTCCCAAAGTGCAGAGTTGGGGGACTAAAGTCCGAAGTTCCACTGTAACACTGCATAACTATTGGAAAAATGGTCAGCAAGAGAAAGACATGTGGATAATCCGAGAAACGACTCCTCCAGTGAAGTTTAATATGATCTTGAAAATAACTCAAATACTAAGAACCATGTCCAATAGCCTTTCAGTTTTACAACCATTTTACTGGATTTTCTTCTCACACCTACTCGTCAAAAAACTCAGTTCAGTGCTACTAAAGGCAATACCCAACTATATATTCATTCCTTCAACGACTTATTTGTATAAACTTTCTCCAAGCTTACACCAACCAAAAAAAATTTAAGAATTCCTACGGGTAAAGTGGGCATCAAGCAAAGTGTCCTTCTTCTAAAACTTGGAACATTGTAATCATTTAATTGAGGCCCACTCTAATCAACGAACCCAATAGAGCCATGGCCAAAGTTATTCACATTTTTAGCACCTTATTCGAATAATCTTTTTCCAAGGGTTGTGCGGCATGAAAAGAAAAATTACATCAATGGACCACCTACATGTAACTATCGCTCGGGTTCTTATTAGTCCAAGCTTGAGATATTAATCTTCTGTTTGTCCAGAAATATTTAGGTGCACCGAAGCTTTTAACAAAATTTTAATACAATAAATAAATATTAAATTTATTATTTAAATCTGTATTGGTTGATAAGGTTTGGAGTCTTATTAGACTCACATGTCTTGATGCAATTTAATTTGGTATATTTTAAGTTTTCATATATTCATGCTGATTCATAAAGGTAATTTCAAACATCGGATATCTTGACTTTGGCCAGCTAACCAAACTTTGGATAAATAAATTTATTAAACTTTGGATATCTTAATTTTTAGTTAGATTTAGTACATAATACTGAAAACACTTATATAAGTGGTACATAATAGTGAGAAAACTTATATAAGTTTCAAAAAAATACATCATGCTTTCTTGAATGTTGTTGGCAATGCGATTTCCACGTTGTTAGCATGGCGTAACCACTTCCAGGATGTTGGCACTTGGCTAGCTAAGACATTGTTGATTGCTTTGACCTTGTTGGAACTTGGCTAGCATTGCCAGAAACCCTATCATAATCCCTTCCAACCCATAGTGATGCAATAAACTCTAAATCATAATCCCTTCCAATCTGAAATTATATGGTGATGTTTTTTTCCAATCTGCAATTATATGGTGATTTTTTTTTCTTGTAAATATGGAAGTCTATCGGGTTTCACTTTTAGAAGTGGATTCCGATTTAAATGTTTCTGCAAATTGAAGGTATGTCATTGTTGTTTCAAACTAATGGTATTATCTTTCATATATATTCACATTTACACATTGTTGGATCAGTTTGCAATTGCTAAAGACTTATCTTCCCATTTAGACTTTGCAAATTTATCTTCTTAGTATTGCTGTTACTGGATATGCGTCTGGATAGGTGGATCTACTAGATCGAAAGACCCAGTTCTGGGTCAAATGTTGATGTTTGTACAAATTCAATTACTAAAACTCTATAATATATATGGAATGGGTCCAACTGTAACTATCTTTGTAATTAGTTATTAAACAAGATCTCGATTCACTCTCACTGGAATGAAGACGATCAACAGGCCAAACGGACAAGGTCCCGAGCCTGAGAACCCCCCTTACCCTACAACTACTACGTCAATGGCTTAATCAACTTTTTATTTAACTAGATATGATTTTTTGTATGTTGTTGGACCTGGAACTGGTACTTAAACTAGGAAGATCAAGTTGCTCCAAGATTGCGCCATCGACCAAGTAAAGGTTCAATGAACCTACTACAACCCTAAGGACACTATGTAGGAGCATATAAATCAACATCTGTAAGAAAGGTGAGGCATTTGAAAATGGTTACGGAATCAAATCCCTACAATGAAGGTGATATGTAAAAATGTTGCGTCGACGGGTATTCCATGTCGGTGTTTCTTTGAAGCAACATCTTTTATAGGGTCTGATGATCCTTATAAGGATCAAGCATGGAAGTCACATATTACCGAATCACATCATAACATATAATATATCTTAATAGATATGTCTATATCAAATGAATAACTAAATAGTATATAATATATAAAAATATTAACACTATTAACAATATTCATTAAGGAAGGATATTAAATATGTTTATGTTAGGAAAATAATTAAACTATGCATAAAATAGAGCACACCATTAAGGATGCTTATGTTAGATGAATAAATAAACTACGTATACACGAAATCGCATGGTAAACGGAGCTTGAAACCTGTGACCAACTATTTTTAATTCCATAAAACAATTGCAAAAATTTGGTCGTTACTAGTGTAACATATTTTTTAACACACAACTTAAAAATGAAATGCACATATCACTGAATACACTAGTACACTGACACCTCCTAAAGTACCGAGACAAAGATGGGAGGCTACTAGTATTCAACTGCATAAGCCAAATGACCAAAATAACAACACCCATTAGCCATACGATAATGAGGTAATGAAATAAATCTTAGAGCTTATTGTAGAAACAATCCAAGATCTGGGAGAGATGAACAATCCTTCATTTCACAAGGAAGCTTTGCCTCAAGATTGTTGAACCTAAACCTAGGATTGAAGATGTGAAAATATTTTTGTGTTGTTATTTCTCACCATGCTATACTGAATAAAATAACGACTAAAAATATATTTGAGTCTTAAATATGGTTAGTAAATTTGGTATCCAAACTTAAGGAAACTACCTTCATTCTTGAGTAGAAGGTAGTATGAAGCATTCAAAACCTTGGTATTGATATTCTTAGAGTTGTGACAAACCAATATAATGATCGTAGTAAATGTACATTCTTGTAAATATAATCTGTCATTATTAGGTTTTATTAAGTCAGGCTTTGTTATTTGAATGTCTCAAATATACATACGATATTAAATATTATTTTACTGTGATGAAGAGAGCTAAATATAAAATATTATAAAATTATGAGTTATACAATTAAAAGTCATATATAACACATTGGAATTATTGAATGATGGTATATAACAATTTGTGAACTAAAATTTTCTTTTCTCATTAATCTAAGAAGAGAAACAAGGAACTCATTACCAACTGCACACTTGAACCCTCAGACCATATTTGAAAGAAAAATTTCCACCTGAGCAGGCAATTCATTGCAATTGCCTACACCATGAAAATATTCATGATATTTGCAGACATGGTAGCCAAGAGATTGATTTTAATAAATATACAAGTCATGCTGAAGAAGTTGTGATAACAGATAAGTAGAACTAAGTGCATCACTTTTGAATGATGCAAACTATCAGGTTTTAAGTTGTCCAATGTTTCCTGATGGTCGTCATAATGAATCTATTAATGACAAGAATATTCCTTGTACGGAGAAGATTTAGGATGATCTTACGTTGGTAAACTTATTTTCACATGTAGCAAATTTGGTTGTTACTAGTGTACAAATGATTAATATTAAAGTGCATTGAGCCATAAACTCAATTAACCCATTTTATATTGGTGACGTGGTGAAGTTTCACAAGTTTAAAACATCATGTCATTGGCATCGTCCTCTTAACCTGTTGGTTGCCTCACTATTGAAGTTGTTGAAATATCGTAAATATCTTGTTTCACTACTTACCTTTTCCACAGACCAACATGAAATCGACCTCTGGCCCATGTTGAAAGAAATCAAATACGGTGTCTGTTTTTTAGCAAGGATTCATATCAATGAAAATATAAAGAGGAAAGAGATAACCTCCCAATATTTTCTTTCTTATCTTAATTAATAAAAAACGATGTGGCACATACAACGATTTCACTTGGTTTACAAGGTGAATCAGTCCATTATGCAACATTAAAAAAGATTAGCAGACCTAACATACCTGCTTGTTCCATGCTCGACTCAACCTTGCAGCAGCTAACATTAAACACTAGGTGGCACATATTGTTATCACACTTGGCTTACATGGTGAATCGGTCCAAACAGTCCATTATGTGGTAGAGTATAAAAATGGTCAAACCTTATGAACCCACTTGTTCCATGCTCTACTCAAGCGTGCATGCGACGAACATCTTATTCCATAGTTGAGAGAGTATAACGACAATGAGATTTAGGATCTCTAGCATGCTTAAACTATATGGGCACGACCATGGCACTTTGGAATTTAAGGAAAATAACAAATCTGAATCTGGCCACTGTATGGTTACGGCCATATCGCATCACTTGGGGGAAACCATGGTTGCAAGGAAAAATCTTAAGGTAACCACAAAACCTCTTTTAGTTTGAAGTTGTCCCTTCAACCCGAGGAGCAATCTCTCTATAAAACTCAACTACTCTATGGTAATTATAGTAGAAGGTCTTTTACAATTGAATTTAGGTGGCATATTTGGGTTTGGGTATGAAATGGTTGGCTAATTTTCAAAACCCACCATTGAGCATAGATTCAAGCTATCAACTAAATGGGTTTACATATCTAATGGGAAAATGGCACAAAACATGGGAGCAACACATCCTTTGACTGTTCGGGGATTTATAAGAAAGGGGTACTGGAAGAAAACACAGTTTATAAATGACTATAGTAACAAATATTATTAACTAATAATTTAAGAGAGGAGCATCAATGAAATCCATTCTCATAAACTAGAATTCTCATACATGGAAGAAAACAATTACATAATAGATAAACATTGACAGGGAAATGAAACATATGAATTTTATACTAGTTTCTCATCAAACATTGTAAATACATATAAGATTGTTCAAATATACTTCAGGCTATAAGTGTATTTAAAATGATTTCCAACCTTGTTTCATTACTCATAGACTGTCTTTATATAGCTTTACACAACAAATTTGAAAAATAATAGAATCCTCATAATTAAATATTGAGATATTAAAAATAAATTTTAAGTTCATGCATTGAAAAGATAGACTTCAGAAAATATCTAACCCTAAAAAAGCTATAGGAAAATCTGCTTAAATATAGGAAAAAATAAAGTGATCTGATCAATCGATTCGCTAGAAAATAGAACATTTCCCTCTGTAGATGATCTCCCTAGTTTGCACAAAACAAGTCCTTTTGTAAGTGATCTTCACTATTCTTTGATTTTCTTAGAAAAATTTCCAATAGACAGCTTGTCTGTATTACTAATTTTCTGTTATGAGATGTAACTGACAACTGGGAGGTCAATCCTTTCGAATATTGTTGACAAAAGAGATGTCAACGTCTCTATTTTATTTTCTAGAAAATTTGCTGACAGGCATGCTTCCGACATTTTCATGTAGGTGTCCTTAATTGACTTGTTTTTCTGTTTCAAAATTGCTGACATGCACGCTGTCAATATTTTCCTGTAGGTTTCGCTTAATACCCGATATATATGGCTTGCTCAAAATAACTGATAGACACACTGCCAAGCTTTTCAAAAATTGCTGACATGGGCATTATCAACTCTTCTAATTCTCATGGTGTATACGAAACTGGTAAGTCGACTATAAACAAACGCAAAAATTGAGTTTTTATTTTAAACAATTGGACAAAAATGGTTTTGATACCCTGACGTATTAGTTGAGGGTATTGGCAGCTTTAAGTGACACATACAACTGGTTTAATCTCTGTTTATGTTTTTTCCTAGTCTCCATGGGCTTTGCTTTGGCAACATGTTCATATTTCTTCTTATGAGGGTTTGCATAATTTTTCTTACATTTTATGAATTTATTATTTATAATTAAGTCCGTTAGAGGCACATAATATATGTCAATAACTTGGTTAGCTAACTCTGGGTTTTTTATGAGCCTGAACTTATGTTGTATCTTTTTTTTTGGTATGGTGTGCCTATTACCTTGTTTGGGAATTTCAAGTGCATGTTCATTTTCCCCTTCCTCTGTCATTAGCTTCTTTCCCTTTAAATATCCAGGTATGGTTGTGTCTATAGGGGTGTTTTCCGAGGGCAAGACTGAAAAAATATTGGAGACAATGTCAGCCTCTGGGATTTTCAATGATGGAGACTCTGACTTGTGGGACCGAGAAATTTTCCATTCATAGACCTTCGGGGTTTTTGGGGAAGTTGAGGCAAATGGGGCTTCTAAGTTTTCAAACGAAATGGGAGTTCGGACATGAGTTTGATCTTGAGGTTTCTTTATCTTTCTGATGGTTTGAGGTCTACCTCTCTTCCTTCTGCTAGGCTGAGGCTGGAACACTCCCCGGAAAAGAAAACGGTCCCATGTTCTATTAAGCTTTACTAATCGAATTTTGATTAACAACTTAAATAGTGCCTTGTGATAAATAAAATGTGCAGAGGGATTAGTACTAGCCCTGTATCTAGCATGCATGTGCTTGAGGCTCTCCAACAAGTAAAAAAATGGATTACTCCTAATCTTCACATCCAAATTTACTAGGAAATAGAAATGATACATATTGATCCTATTATAGCGACCCTCACAAGTAAAATAGTGTTGGAAAAGTCGTAGGGGAGCATACCATTTGTCTTGTAGCCATTCCTTTTGAACCCCAACTTTCTAGTTCCTCACTCTGCGCTCTTCTTTGAAAACTTATGGAACATCTATGCCTACTAGGATATGGTTGTGACAAACTCTGTCTCCGTCCATGGGAAAAGTTTTGGCTTCGACAATAGTGTGCTATTTAACTTCAAATTCCATACCACTAACCTTTACATGGATCCCATAAAAACCTGCTGCAAATGCCTCGGCTATTAAATCGTGATAATCGGAATATAGGTAGAAAAACTGACTCCATCCTACCTGCTGGAATAGATGTAGGAGATCAGGGTAAACATTCAATAGTTCCGGCTCTTTAGGTTTAGTCCATTCTAGCATTCCTCCCTTCCCCATTATGCTGGCACTCTCTACGGGACTTTCTTCTATGTTGTCACAGTAAAAATTGCTTTAAACACCAAGTGCAAAATGGAACCATTTACTAATAAAAATGTATTGGTACAGTGAACCCGCATAAGTGTCGAATTAAACTGAGCATCACCCTCTACCACGATCTTAAATTATAACCCATAATTACATGAAATCGATCACAAAGTACTTTTAATTATTACATAAGGTAGGCACAATTAAATTCGTACTTTACCCTTTTCAATCATAACGGAGACACTTGCACTCAAAATACTGACGCTGACATGGTCAACACAGTCAACGCTTTTAAATATTTAAAAAACCTTTAATATCTGACAATTGGTATGTTGGAAAAATGAAAAATAGTGATATCCTTGTTGTGAGTGATATTCGCTTTTCAGCCATCTCAGGTCCTGAAACACTACTAAGAGTATTAAATTGTTTATTACAACCTTAAATGTGGACAACAAAGCTGCCAACATTTTACAAAAAATTTACAAAAATGAATTTTTTTGGTGATAACAGGCTCTATGGATTTACTGTAGAAAACAAATTAGAATCTGGTCACTTTTATTGCAATAAACATAAAATAAAATAGAAGGGGTTCTCAGAGTATCAGAGTATCGGTAGGCTACATGTTTTTATCTGCATGGGAAGAATTCAAAGAATAATTCCTTGTACATTTCCATTTTCATTGGTTTGGACAACAATGGCATCAATGTCAATGCAATTTTTTGAGTTGAATCTACAAGATCACATGGAGAAGGGAAAACGAAAGATTCATAGCCATTTGGATTTTTCACTTGAGATTCTGGTAAGTTATTTTCTATTTATTATTGTATTTTGGATTACCTTCGAATTTATATAACAACAAGAAAACAATCCACTAAGATATTTTATAATCATAGTTAATACAAGAGATGAACCAAAGTGCTTCTTACATAACCTCAAATATCCCTCAAATATCTCAGGGCTTTTCGTGGGATATGAGCCAAAGTGACTCTCATAAAACTCAAATATCCGAGGGATTTCCCCATATGTCTTGTAGGGATGGTGCCAAATTAGTATTTTTGTCGTAATTGTTTGATAAAAATAATTCTTGTATTTCTAAAAGTATATTGATCATCAACTCCTCTAGCCACTTCCATTCTAAGAACCCCTTATCCCCATGCTCATGATACACAGTCGTTTCCCACACCATTTTATTTGGCTTTTCTCATATTGAGAATATCTTTATGTGGTTGAAAACTTTAATTTTTAAGTCTAATAATTTAAAATATATATATATATATATATATATATATATATATATATATATATATTAATGTTATTATTATTTTTTAATAAAAAATAAATTTGTTACTAGAACATCAATTTTAAAATTAATGAAAATATTTAATTTTGTATTATTTTTTTATATTTAAAATTTTAATTATATTTTTTGTTTCTATAATATGCTATATTTACTTATTAATACTAAATCATTAATTTAAAATGTTAAAGATTTATTATTAATAAATATTTCTATACCATAGAAATACATTAGCATTATTCAAACATAATTGATGGTGTCTAAGTTCTAGATCTCAATATCTACATATATGGATGCAAAACATGGTTCACTATGTGTGTGATGCAAAACATAGTGTGTGTTAAAAAGTATGAAGTTATATTTATATAATATAATTATACTTCTAATATGTTTATAGGCATTTCAATTGCTATTTGTCACAAAAAAATAAAACTTTGAAATCACCTAAGTATATCACTCATCATTTCTTGAACTTTGAATCTTATATATGTTTATCATATGCAACGAAATTCAAAAAATAATTGGTATAACTTATAAGATATTTTTAATAGGTTCTTTTAGAAAAATCATATACAAGTAATGTGCCTTATATATGTATCACAAGAAATTGTAAAAGGAAAAGAAAAAACTACATAATATTTTTAGAAGTTGTCTTTAGTGAGGGCCAAGGGTGAGAGAACCATAGAACCAGAGAACATGCTATGGTATCAACAAAATCAACTGAGAGGTTTTGATGGTATAAGGAATAGAGGAGGCTCTGAGCTAGGGTTTAATTTTCGCATGGCGGATCTCTGAGCTTTTGCAGGCTAGGCCTGCTTCAGGCCACGAGGGTTGAGGGATGTGATGGGCGTGCCCTCCATGTCAGTGATCCGCTTCCACTTGGACTTTTCTGGGCTAGTCATGAACAACAATTTTCGAGGTTGGAAGACCGTTTGGTTTTAACTGGAGCCAGAATGAATGTAATGGTTTTCTTAGCCTTTCTTACCTTGCGATGGGGTTTTACATCTGAACTACAGCGGGTTTCTAGCTTCAGCGGTGTCGGGCTAGGGTTTTGTGTAAACTGCAGAGATGGGGTATGATCGTGATTACGTGGATGTAGAGCCGGCGCCGGAAGACTTACTTACTGTCTGGGGTCATGAAGTTTCAGCTCAGAATCTTGAATGGTTTTTTCCAAAGTCGACAGTGAAAACTGCCTTTCCAAGCAAGGAAGAAGGAGTAGGACCCTTCTCCTTCGGATCTGCACCTCTTGAACCATTCGGTGCTCTGAAGGTTGACCACGTTGCTCTCTCCTGTAGCGGTGGTTTTCTCGAAGATAAAGGGGTTGGTAGTGACCGTTTCAATGCTCATGGGCCTCTTCCTCTCTCCTCGGGGCTAGATCTCTCGGTTTTCCCTTCTCTTACTGAAGGTTTAGAAGATGTAGTGGCAAGCTGCGGATTGCATGTACAGAAAGGGAAAATAGTGACAAAGGAAAAAGGTTGTAAAAATCTAGACACTGGTGGGGAGGTCTCTAGGGCGGAAGGTCGTGATAAAAGGGTCCCGACCCTGAGTCAAAAGTTGGCCACAAACCCCGGTTGCTCTACAGAATTCTCTGTTCAGGTGAGGTTGGCTCAGTGTCAGAAGGATATCTGGTACGGGGGTGTAGCCCTCGGGTCAGGGAACCATAGCCAGCTGAATTTCTTTGAGGTGGGCAAAGGGTTTAGTCAACTGGGGGAAGCCGACCTTGGGCTTGTTTCAGCTCCTGAGAAGGATCAGATTGACAGGGAACCTTTGGACGAGGGGTCGGCGGGTCGAGATACCCGTGTCTTGGAGGATAGGCAACAGCAGTCACCTGAAGTAGAGGTTACAGATGCTCGGACGAACAAGGATTTGGGGGAAGGTGATGCACAGATGGTGGCAGTGGGAGGAAAATGCAAGAAGCAGAATCCAATCAGGAAAAAGGAGACCCGCCCTAGCTGTGTCCTTGGAGTGGATATCCTCGTGGAAGAAGTGATGGCAGCATCAGATACAAGACTAGTCGGTAGAGTGTGTGGGAGAAAATACTCCGTAGACTACATCCGGGACTGGGTTCAGATAGAATGGGCAAATGCTTCGGGCAAACTAGTGGAGATAAAAGTCCTGGACAGAGGATGGTTCACTCTGAGCTTCAACCATAAGGACCATGTCAACTGGGTACTAGATCGGAATTGGTGCTTCGGCAAGCGCCCAATACTCTTCCGCAGATGGACCCCTATGTTTGATGCCCAGATAGAAAAAATGAACGAATCCCCAGTCTGGGTTAAACTGCCAGGCCTTCCTCTCCAATTTTGGACTGATTCAGTTTTCACTTCCATCGGGAACACTCTGGGTAAATATTTGGAAGTTGACAGGTCCTTCATTCAAACAAATGATCTTAGTTTGGCAAGAATTCTCGTAAGCCTCAACCCCAGAGAAGGGCTTGCGGATGCCATGACCTTAAAATATCGAGAATTGGAATTCCTTCAAAAGCTGGACTATGAGAATTTTCCATTCCGATGCCACAGATGTCACAAATATGGACATTTAGCCAAAGAATGTCCTTTGGGTCATTGCCGTAGAAGAAATCATTACAAAGTTGCAAGAAAACCGTCGGCTTATCCAGCTCCAGATCCAGGCAAGGCTGCCCCGCAGGCACCTATGGAGGCGGACTCAGAGGCTTATATGGAGAATGTGATACCTAGCGTCCCTGTGCAACAGGCTGCTCCTGACCCTATCTCCGAGAAATCACCTACGCTATCCGCCTCTCTAACTCCCATTGCAACTGAGATAGAAGGGGCTTCATAGGCATGTATGCTTTTCTCTTCCCCCTCTACCCTTTGTTTTTTTGATTTTGTATCTGTCTTGGTCACTTTTGAGCCTGGTCCTTCTAGGCAGTTACAGATGAAGTTCTCCTCCTTAAACTTAAACTTCCCTCTTGTTGATAGCCTGGTTGTTTTGGTGCCTCCGCCTTCTGAAATTCCTCCTCCTTCTTTTGTCGATCCCCTGGCCCCTTGTTGCCCTCTGGTGCCTACTTCCATTCCCGCTGCCCCCCCCCCCACAACCTGAGATCTCTGGTAAACCGCCCTGCGAAAGGCACAACACTTGGAGGTTTAGAGCCAGACACTGTGCCTATTGGGCCTAGAAAAACGAGAGGTAGGAAATCAGACATTTCAAAGGCACAACTTAAAGCAAATATTGACATTGTTGATGGAAAAAAAAAGTCCCTGACTGGGGTGCTTAGAGCAGCAAAGCCACCCCCTGATATTTTGAAATGATACTTCTTTCCTACAACTGTAGGGGGTTAGCTAGTCAACCCAAGAAACTATCTTTGAGGGATTTGGTCAGAGTTTACAATCCAAACATTCTTATGCTTCAAGAAACCCTTGGCAAAGGGGAGGATATCATAGCTCTTCTCTCTAAATTGCTTCCCGGCTGGCTCTTTCAGGCCCTTGATGCTAATGGTCATTCTGGTGGTGTAGTCACCGGTTATAAAGTGGGAAATCTCAAAAAAATTTCTGCTTGGGGGTCTGAAAACTCACTGGCACTGGAGCTATATTCTAAGGAGCTCTGCCTCCCTTTCCTTCTCCTTAATGTATATGGGCCTTGTCAGGAGAGGGAGTTGTTTTGGACTTCTTTTTTTCAAAAACCTTTCCTTGCCCATCCTAATCTGATCATTGGAGGTGACATCAATTTTTCTCTGGGGGTCTCGGAATCTTGGGGAGCCAGTGTCGGAGCTGACCCCTTAACTGATTTCTTTCTCTCCAAGATTGCCTCATCCCATCTGGTTGATCTCTCGCTTCTCAAACCCAGACCTACCTGGCGAAATAAAAGAGTGGGGGATGACTGGGTGGGAAAGAAACTGGATCGGTTTCTCTTGGGCGAAGAATTAACTGAAAAATTATCTATCTTCCGGCATTGGGTGGGTGAAGGGGGCCTGTCCGACCATTTCCCGATCTTGTTGGAGGCAAAAGGAGCCCTTAAAAAATCGAGGTCCCCCTTCAAGTTCAACTCCTCTTAGCTTTCTGATGACTCCTTCATAGCCCTCTTTCACTCTACTTGGAGAAGGGATGGGTCAAAAGTTGGGGAGGGGCTAAGTCGAAGCAAGGCTTTTATGAAAAACCTCAAAAGGTTGAAGGCAACAACCAAAGAATGGGTAACTCAAAAATCTCTAAAGGAAGATGAGGAGATGAGGGCTATTAATGCAGAACTTGATCTCTTGAAAGACCCTGAAGGGGTGGCTATTCCACCTTGGTTTCTCGAGATAGAATTCGGGAGCTTGAAGCAACTAGAAGGAAACTTCTCCAGGTGAAGGAGGAAAGCTGGCGATTAAAGAGCAGGGCTATCTGGCTCCAAGCAGGGGACGAAAATACAAAGTTTTTCCAGCACTATGCCAAAGGAAGGAAAAATCTAAACACCATCTAGGAAATGCCAAAAGAAAATGGGGAAAAGGCACAGTCATTTGAAGAGCTTGACTCTCTTGGGGTCACCCATTTCAAAGCACTTTTCAGAGCCCCAGAAGAAGCCACCATTGCCGAAGTTATAAGAGCAGCTTAATTCTTTCCAAGTTTCATCAATGAGGAAGGGAATGAATGTCTGATGTCTCTGGTATCAAAAGATGAAGTGGAAGCTATCCTTAAGTCGATGCAGAAAGAGAAAAGCCCAGGACCGGACGATTGGACAGTGGAATTCTTCCTCCACTTTTTTGACTCTCTCGGTGACGACCTAGCTGCGGTTGTTGAAGAATCCAGGATCTCAGGCTTGGTCTATCAGCCTTTTAATGCTACCTTCCTGACCCTCATCCCTAAGTCTGATCACCCCTCCTCCTTTAACGACTTCTGTCCCATCTCCCTGTGTACTTGCTTATACAAGATCATTGCTAAAGTCATTGCCTCCAGGTTGAAACCCTTCCTCTCCAAAAACATCTCTGCTAAACAATTAGGCTTCTTGGATGGTCGAAAAATTCATGAGGCTGTTGGAGTAGCCCAGGAAACTCTCCATAGCCTGAAAAAGAGCTGGAAAAAAGGGGCCATCATCAAAATTGATCTCTCCAAGGCTTTTGATAGAATCAGCTGGATGTATTTGAGGCTTCTCCTAACGCATCTTGGTTTCAGGTATGATTTTGTAAGATGGATTATGGGGTGTGTTACTTCGACCTCGATTGCTGTCCTAATCAATGGTGTAGCTTTTTATTTTTTCAATCCTCAAGGAGGCCTGCGCCAAAGGTGCCCTCTCTCTCCCTTGCTGTTTCTTCTTGCAGCAGAGGGAATCAACTTAATGATTAAAGAGGCAAAGAGATAAGGGGAACTGAAAGGGATAGAAGTTGCGATCAACCTTTGGGCGACCCACCTTCTCTTTGTCGATGATATCCTCTTGTTTTGTGACGGGAGTGAGGAAGATTGCCGCTATCTAAAAAGGATATTAGATCTCTTCTTAAAAGCCACTGGTCTGAGTATTAATGAACAGAAATCCTCCATTACAACTACAGGGATCTCTAATGTAGAAGTGGATAGAGTAAAAGAGCTACTCTCTTTTGAAGTTAAGTCTCTACAGGACCTCTTTAAGTACCTCGGTTTCTTTCTCAAGCCCGACTCTTACAGGGTACAAGATTGGTCCTGGCTCCTAGCAAAAATTGAGGACAGAATGAAGCATTGGAGTTTTAAATGGTTGTCTAGGGCAGGTCACTTAGTATTAATCAAATCTGTGGTTATGGCCATCCCGGTTTATTGGGCTAGCCTCATCTGGGTGCTGAAGTGCATCCTGTTGAAGATCAACAAAATCTGTAGCAGATTCTTATGGGCAGGCCAGAAGAAGGACCATGTCACCCCGTGGGTTGCATGGGACAAAATTGTTAGACCAAAATGTTGGGGTGGATGGGGGATAAAGGACTTGTATCCTTTCTATAAGTCCTTAGCTGCTAAATTAGCCTAGAGACTAATCTCCTCGGACAATATTTGGACCGCTGTAACCAGAAGAAAGTATATTGATCCAATTTCGCCACTGGAATGGATCAGACTGCCTAATAAATCATCCAAAAACTCCTCGGTGGTATGAAAAGCTTTGGTGGCAGTTGTACATATTATCGAACAAGGACTGGCATGGAATGTTGGTGATGGTAGATCAGTCAGGCTAGGAAGAGACCCATGGGTGGGCTGTTCAGACACTTTTGCCCTATCTCGAGACCTAATCGAACATCTAAATAATAGAGGGCTCTTTTTCCTTCACCAAATAGCTGACCCTGCTAACTCCTCAATCTGGAGACAGGAGTGGCTCTCTGGGGATGCTCTTTATCTATAATAAAGGTGGCAAGAGGAATGGAGGGTTTCCCGAGCAGGCCCGCTGAACTCTCACATTCGCATTAACGATAAGCCAAATGAACTGAGATGGGTGCATTCTTAGATAGGTTTCTACTCTCCAAAGATGGGATATGATTGGCTAATGACTCAAAAAAGATGGGAGGATCCAAGCTGGTGGGCCAAGCTGCTGTGGAAACTGAAAGGGCCAGCCAAGTCCCGGCTATTCTTCTGGTGTGTTCTTCAAAGTAAAGTCCCTACATGGGATTTTCTTCAGAAAAGGGGAAAAATCGGGCCTGGGTGGTGCTCCTTGTGTAAGGAGAGTGAGGAATCTACTCAGCATATTTTCCTTTCTTGCTCTTTTTCAAAAAGCCTTTGGAATGAAATGCTGAGGATGACCAATACCCCCCAAAGATGGGATGGGGAGGAGATTTCTGAAGCCTGGAAAAAATGGTGGCAGGATGCTCCCAATGATAGAGTCAGATCGATGCCCTTGTTGGTTACTTGGGAAATCTGGCTAGCCAGAAACAACTTGATCTTTAAAGACACCTCCTTCCCCATTGCTAGACTAGTAGCAGAAGGAGTGGCCATTTACGAAAATATCCCCTCTCCTTCCACCTCACCGCGTATCAGGCCTGTTCAGAGAGAAGAAATAAAGGGCTCCATCCCCTGGGCTTACTTTGATGGGGACTCGGACATTAACAAGAGATGTGGCACTGGCCTGGTTATTTTCTTTCCCTCTGGGAAACTCCTAAAAGCCTCTATTGGCATTGGCACTGGAACAAACAATTTTGCTGAACTTAAAGCCTTACATCTTCTACTTTGTTGGCTCTCCTTGTGCAATGAGCGTGAGGCACAAATTTTTGGAGATTCTTTGAACACAATTAAGTGGACCAATGGCTTGTAGCATTGCAGAAACTATCTTTTAACTCCTTTGCTTAATGAGATCATTCGTCTTAAAAGGTTTTTTTACTGAGCTACATATTTGTCATATTTTCAGGGAACGAAACACAGAAGCAGACAACCTTTCTAAAAAAGTCACTGAGCAGGCTCTGGGCGCATGGACAGTAGAAGAAGTGGTTGATGGGGTGGCAAGGCAACTTGCTCCTCTAGTTTTTGCATAACATCTGAGCTGTCTACAACTCCCCTTTACTTTCTCTGTTGTTCGTTTTATGTATATACTGCTATATAAAAAACTTTTTCGTACATGTAAAAAACATTATGACAGGACTCAGTGCTGTTTTCCTCTCAAAGGAGGCCTGAGCCCCTGTCCATTTTTTAACTCTATATTTATGTTTTAAACTGCCAGGAAATGTCTACTAACTAGCACATTTTGACACTGTGGTTTTCCCATATCTCTTGTTTCGGCTGTTTTCCTAATAGAAAGCCGGGAGTGGGGGAAACTATAGGAATTTTGCTTGTCCTAGAGGATATGTTTTGTCTGGGCTGTTTTGGGGGAACACTTGGAAATTCCTACAAAAAATTGATTTTGGTTTCTCTATCTGATAAAAAGGGAAATGAAAATGCTCTGCATATGCTATGTAACCTTTCTATATTAATAGATGGTTTGATTTTTTTCTGCGGAAAAAAAAAAGTGAGGGCCAAGGGTCAAGAAATTATTATCACTGCTAGCCTTCATTTATTTATAATAATTTCCATGTGTCGTTGACCAATTCCAAGCTAGGTTTGATAGGGAATGAACATCTATATTTTTAGACATTTAGACATGTTCGAAATAGATGTGTTAAGGAAGAGAGCCATTAACAATTTTTTTGATATATAAACATACAAGTATAATTCCTATGTCTTGTTGATCCTTTCATCCAATAAATATGACAATTTGTGAGTCCCCATTGACATGTAATGAATTTATCCTATGATTGATAACAAGCTAGATAACCATCTACATAATTATTTGTGGCTAGACCTATATTTGCTGAGAAGCAGAAATAATGTGAATTTGTCATGTGTATTGTTAGGGTCCTATAAATATAGGATTCATAATTTTTAATTGAATTTTGATAGTCTTGTAAAATATTTACATACCTTGCTTTCTGCAAGTTGTTTTCCCATATTTTGAAAAAATAAAAAATAAAAATAAAAAATCAAAAAGAGGGTAAAACGTCCTAAAAGAAATACCAAAGGACTTAAAAAATATATAGACCCCAAAAGAAAAAGGATGAAAATAAAACATGAAAGTGTGCAAGTCCAAATGCCACTACTCTTTACTTTTTGCAAATGATTATGGCAGAGTGTCAATAAATGCCATAATCCATGATGAGTTAAACTGTTTAAACTTGACTTGTCATATTTTCAATTTCCACGTTTTAGATAGTGAATAAAGTTTTGTCAGACAGTTTAACCTTGACAAATCAGTAGATAGGTAGAGAATAATGAGGAGCTCATCAGTTTAATCCGAGCCCTCGGATGAAATAAGGTAGATTAGATAGTTTATGCTTTCAAAAGAATAAATGTTTCAAGGTTGCAAGCCTAAATGTACTTGCCAAAAGGAAGAAAAAATGCTAGAGTAATGTTGGGTAGGTAGAAAGGAGTGGAAAAAAGTATGTAATATTCATCACCAGGAAAAAATCACTAATTTCCTTTCCCTTGTAAGTATTCAGTATTCTATACTACCAGTTAAAAAGGCTCAGAGCATTTCTCTGACTTTTTTTGGGACCAAACCCAAGGCTCGATGACTGGATAGTGGAAAATGTTGAATTCTTATGTTAAATCCCTATTTACCATTATTTATCCCTCATTCATACGTTTTAACTCATTTTTCCTAAGTAATAACTCTTTCTTACTTAATGAAACATAAAACCCCATCTGGTTAACTTCCTTCACTTAGAAACATACAAAAACCCTAAAAAATGCTTTATCCTAAGTAAATTGGTGAAATGATGAAAATACAAGCTTTGCTTTACTTATTCACTTTACTTAGTCATTAAGAGTATTTTTGTGTATTCCATTTCCCTTGTCCTATTAAATTCTAACTTACTTTTTTAATTCCTTAACAATACCTTATCCTATCTATATAATTCCCTTTATCTAAAATACCCCTAAAACCCACTATTATAAAGATTTTGGACCAAAGATATTATCTACATGTTAAATTAAAAACCAAAAAAATGCGCCCTTTGGTCTAAAACTAACCTTAATGAAATACCCCACCCCTATGGTTATTAGACCTTTCATGGTTTAAAACTATATAATAAACTAAATTACGCACCCATTATGTTTTAATTAAGACATATTGAAAATGTTTTGAATAAAAACATATTACCCCCGCTCATCAACTTATATCCAAAAGTTTTTGAATCAAATCAATTGTTTTTATAAGATTCAAAAAACTTATCCCTCTGCCACCATATAAGTCAATGTATGTGATTTAACTTAACCTTCGCAATACATACATAAACCCCTCCCCGCTTAACCCAAAGTCTAAATTTAAACTAAGGTTTATATTCATAAAAAATTAAAATCCACCCCGCATTCCTATTCGTTAAAGAACATTATATATAAGTCTTAAAGACCTTATATATGTAAAACACACACACACACACACACACACACACACACACACGCACACACATATATATATGTTTTACCCATGCCACATGCATAACCCCGCCTTATATATACTTTAAAAACATTTATCCTTTGATAAAAACAAAGGTTTTAAAGCATGTTTTTAACCGCCAACGCCCATATGAAACCTAGTCCCACCATCCCAATTAGCCGCATTTTCCCAACATATCATTACCCTTCGCTCTCGATTGTCAGATCCAACGGCGCAAGATCAATGTCACGCCCACAAAGAGATCGTCCACCCAAAGCCCAAATGGACACGAAATGAGTTGTTTTACCCATTCCTCCTCCTGCAACGTGGCATCTTCTCATAGGATCACGTTCATTTTAACAAAAATTACTTACTGCTGGAAATGAACGTGAAAACCACAGATGGTTTTCTCATTTTAAACTCAAAACCGCTCCCGCCATTTGATGAGACCTGCATTTAATACATTTATGGTGATTAATATCTAAGGTTAAAACCTTTGATACACCATTTTTGTTTTTTATTTGCGCATTTTAACTATGAAAAACCTCCGCTCAACTGCGTAAGAACCCTTTGTCCCAAATTTTCGACTTATACCCAGAAAAAACCGAATTTGACCACTGATTCCTTATTTCAAGACTAGTAAAGCCATTTCGCTGCACCAGTAAGCTGGACCATACTGTAGGAACAACCAAAAGCATTAGATAACCCTTTCAACTGCCAAATGCCTTCATTTAAAGGTATTTTTAGAAAAATTCGAGCCTGTAAATTCAATTTTAAACGTTCGATAATAGAACCAGGTTTTAATTAGTAGATTTCACCGCATTAAAATTTCCTAAAAACGCCAAAAAGAGGCCAAACCATGGCCAATTTTTTCCAGGAAGTTCTGTGTTGCAAAAATCACTCCTTGAAGCCAATTTCCACAAGTTTTAAGCCCCTGAAGACCAAATTCAAAGACATAGAAGGACTTAAAGCTTGAAGATACCTTAAAAACCTTTTTTTTTTTCAGTCAAAATTCACTCAAAAAACCCTCGTTTCCTGTTTTATCCCAATTTATCTTCTCTGAGAAGCCTAAATGAACAAAAAATACCAACAAAGACTATCTTTTGCTTAAAAATTTCTCAATTCATCCTCTGAAAAAGAAAAATAACTTCTGCAAACAATTTAATCTTGCAGAAGTATCCTAGAATGACTAAAAAGCAGAGCACAACTAAACCTAGAGGATCTAAACCAACTAAGCCTGGGGGATCCAAACCCCCTAAATCTGAAGGATCTAAAGCTGTTAAATCTACTCTAGTCCTTACTGCTAAAACCACTGTTTCAGTGAATCCCCTCCAGCCACCTATAGCTGCTATAGAAAGCCTCCCTTTGACTGATATTGACTACAAAATTGTTGATCCTGTTGTAGAATTCAATCTCTTGGATATACACAATTGGTGTTATGAAAAGTACTTGGATAAGGATGAAATACCTATTTGGGAGACATTTTCCTAAATATATAGTTCCATTGACCCACCCTAGCCAAGATCTTATTAGATTATGTCAAAAATATTATGAACCAGATCAAAGGGCCATAGTCAATGCTCATAGAGAAATCCTTTTTACCATCATAGCAGAATCAGTAAATCAAATTCTTCAATTACAATTTGATCCTCAATCAGTCCCCCTGACTATAGAAGATTTGACCCAGTTGTACTTAGGTATAGACTTTCCTAAGAGGTTCATGATATTTCAAAACTTTATGCCTTCTGATGTTGACATTCCTAAGTTAAACCCTCCTTATTCCACTGGTAAATTCCCTGAAGGGTCTAGACATATTATCTCTATGCTCTCATTTATACTTAGATACTTTACAGATGAATTCACTGATGAGTCCATTCTAGGTTTCTTGTCCACCTCGTCTCCAGGCTAGCCTCCATCAGTCATTTTTGACTTTGCTGGTTTCATAGCCAACAATATCCATCATCAGCTGATGACTTTACCCACTGAAGGAGTTTTTATATACTCATCTTATCTGTTTCACTTATTCTTATTCTTTCAAGCTGATAGATTTCCTATTGCATTACAAAAGATGGACTTGGAGGGTAAGCCTCTATCCGTTATCTTCTGGACTTCATTGCTCAGGAGAGAGGTCAGTAATTTCACCTACATAGACTTTTCAGACTTTTTTCTACATCCAACAATGAACATTTTGTATAAAGCAGAGCAACCCAGAGTCAGTGAGGAAATAAAAAGAATCTTGCAACTTTCAGAAAAGAGTAAAGTAGGAGATTGGTATCTCTATGAGAGGCATACAGAGTTAAGAATTTTTGGATCCAACTTATTACCTTATAAGTTGCCTAGATATATGAGCATGAGAATTTTTGCACTAGAGTATTTGAGACAAATTCTCAATTCTGATTCTATTAACTTCATGGCTGCTAGAAAAAAGACTCAATTTAAGTTAAAGAATCAGGTTGGTCCCTTTATCATAAACCACAAAGATGCAGAAAAATAGATCACAAAGAGGTTAGCAGAGTTTAAATTTCAAGAAAGTTTTCCATGGAACTATGATTCTCAAGGGATCCTGAGCAGTCTAAGGGTAAAATGCAAACTGAATCCATTCATACATGAGCTTAAGCTTGAGATTGAGAAGTTTTCCAACCAAGCAGAATGGGTGGAAAATACACTAATAGATACAATAGAGACAATATGTAAAATGAATACAACACAAGCTCTTGAAGTTGTAAAGCAGCTAGAAATATCATCAAAAAGAGGCAGAGAAGAAGGAGCATACACAGCAGAAATAACTACAGAAAATAAATTCAAACTGATTTATAATAGAAGGCTTAAACTCAGCTCAGTTGATAAATAAAAGGTAATTGACATTGAAGATACAAATGCTCCAGAAGTAAATAATGATGAAGAAATAGTGACAGTGAATGAAATACTTGCAGAAATTGAAAAAGACAAAACAACAAGTAAAGATGACACTCAAATGATTGAAAAACAAAATAATATGGAGGCCTCTTCCTCACAAACAACTCAGGAAAAAGGATTTAGACATCAAGGAGAAATATAAGAAGATAAAGTAGATGAATGAGGAAATAAAATCAGAAATATATTCTCAATTCCTCAAGGAAAAACCTGGGAATCAAAATAGGCTACTGAAAACCTTTGATTATTCTAAAAACAAGATGATTATGTCATTTTTTCAACCAACTACCTCAGCGCCAAAAACAGTGGCAGATTATAAGAAGGTAGACTTTGAGGTAGACACTGAAAATGTTCATGAGTTGGATCAAATTGAATTTCACAGAAAAAGCTCAGAGATTCTTTATTCTACAGAAGAAACCAAGGCAATGAGTGCAAATAAGCTATAGAACACCATCATTAATATGAAAGAACAGATGAAAATGGATAAAGCATCCTTATATGCCAAGGACCTAAGGATTAAAGCCTTAGAGGAGCTAATTTTACAGGTGGGATATGATCCCTCAAATGTCCAAGCAATAGAACTATTGATAAAGAAAAAGAATGATGACATAGCAGCTTTGAGGAAACATATCAAGCTTCCTCAAAGTGAGCATCCACAAACCAAAGAAATCCTTCAAGATCAAACTGAAAAAGAAGTGATGATGAATCTCATCCTTAAATTAACTACTTAGATCAAAGAAATGGAATCCCAAATGGACTAGCTTGTCCAAGAGAAGGAAACTGTGAAAGAACCTAACACTCCTATCATTCCTTTAGTTATACTAGTGATTACCACAGCAATGACTTCCACATTAGGAGAGAAACTAGCACCAAAAAAACCACTGGAAACTGCAGTGGCAGTGACTTCAGCTACTACTTCAGTAACAGACTCTTCTACAACACATGTTCAACAAACAGATGAAGCAAGCCAAATTGTTAAAGCTATGGAGGAAATGTCTTTGAAAACTAATGAAATCAACAGCCTAAAGAAGATGATAGATAATCTTGAAACTACAAATAAGTTAGCTTTGATAAATGCTAAAACCCATGAATAGAAAGTAATCAGATTGGGAGAACAGATCAAGAATTTACAAAAAGTGTTAACTTTCATTGAGCCGATTTCATAAATAAAGAATCATCTATGGACAAACATAATTGAAGCCATTCACACTCAATGGCCTTCAATTCAGGTTATATATAAGCAGAGAGATTTATTATTAGCAGCTCAGGCAAAGATTCGAAAGACCAAGGATGAGTTAACTGATAAGCCTGCTCAGGCTTTAAAACTCATCACATTCTTGAACAACAAAAACAAGGCAGAACTGGAGGAATTACATGTATTAGACAAAACATAAACACTTTTATAGATTAAAAGGGTTGTAACTAAGAAGAATTTGATGAACAATCTGGAAGAGAAATGTGAATCAATGGACATTGCCATAACAAAGTTTATGGTAAAATACACAAACTTAAGATAGAGGGGCTTGCTAGACATCCATGTTTTTAATGAAAAACTAATGCCCCAAAAAGACTATGATAAAAAGATCAGGGAATTTGCTAAGGAACAAGTCAACAAACCATTACCACAAGGCACTCCCATAGGAAAACTCCTCCTTTAGCATTTTGAAGATTTGTTCTTCTTACAACATGAGATTAAACATCTCTTTGTTTTCAAGCCTACTTTTGCTAAATACACAGAGGCTGATGAAAATTTCATGAATCTGAAAAATGTTAAAATTCCCAATGAAGAATAGTGGCAAACATTTACTGATTTAATGGAACAATGAGAGGTAAAACAGTGAAGAAAGATTACCTTTAAAAGCAGTCAAGAAAGCAATAAAAAAGAACAGTGAAATAAAAAAACAGCTTGCTGAGTTTACTGCAAAAGACATATTTTTACAGTAGTAAACAATGAAACTATAGAAATTTTAAAGAGTATCAATTAAAGGTATTAGATGAAAGAGTGTGAGCGAAGGCAAGTCAAAAGCCTGATATTTCCTAGCAGCTAGCAAGCAGGACAACTAATCAATCAAAAGCTCCTTGTTAGATAAAACAATACTATTTGTTTTGGATAAGAGGACAACTTGCTGATTTGTTAAGTAGTTGTCCCTCTTATTATGTAAAGATATTTTCTTTTTCCTAAATATATTCCTAGATTTCTCCTAGGATATTTGTAGCTACATTTTGTATAAATACTTCTACATTATAAGTATTCAGTGTGGAATAAAATTGTTGGAATTACTATAGACATTTTTGTTCGACATTGGAGGATCTTGTGTGTTTGAATTCAAAGTAGCAAACTGGACAAGCTGACTGGCATCATAATTCAGGATCCCTGTGATAAGCTGATGAGTGAAGTACTTCCTACTTGTCACTGTTTCCCTTTCTAAGTTTCATGCATTCATTTTATGTTTGTTCTATCTGAATGTGTAACTAGGAGTATTACTACAGGATTAGTCAAGTGCTCCCTGTCTTTAACTAGTTGCCAGTTTAATGTTTTCTTCTGATTTCTGGTGCAAGGAACCCTTAATTGCTCCTTCTCCCATTTGACCTCTACCTTCTACTTCCATTTTCCGGATTAAAGGATCCTTAAGTTCCCTTTATCCCAATCATACCACCTCACAAAAACCACTTTCCCAAATCTCTGAGGGTTATTTATCTTGCCCTGAATATGTTTGTACCTTTTTAGTCGTGATTTCTAGTGCTGCTAGCTTGATTTAGACTCCATAGGGCAATGGAAAAATAGATTTCTCTCTATTTTATCTCCAAGTGATTTTTCCCCACCAAACCCTTTAAACCAAAACCAAATTGTACTTTCATAAATAGCCTAACATTTATAAATTAAACAAAGATAAATCTTAAAGAGAGAGCCCTCTCTGAATTCTAGGAAGACTAGATCCTAGAATTTGAAATAGGTTTGTGTTTACCTCTAGTATTCTTTGGCTAAAAACTCAAAATCCCACAACTTAAGAAATTACTAGAGTGATAACATACTAGCGACCATACTGGGGAACTAACCAATCTCTAGTCTTAAATTTAGTCTTAAAGGAAGATCTTTCAATTATCTTTTTACTTTAAGATGTTTTTTATAGGTTGTGGGTATTCAAAATAGTCATTCTAGCTTCTAGGAAAACCTACTATACCACGTCTAACCCAGATCCTAAGCTTGCAATTATAGTAGATAACCCAGATTAGATTGGTAAAAAGAAAAAACAAATTGTTAATTTGGAAACTGAAGTACCATTAAGAGAAGCCAATTCTTTACCCAAATAGTTAGTTAGTTTAAATGATATTGATTTTGATCTGAAGTTTGAATATTCATTCTTTAAAACTAATCTGAAACTGATTGGAAAAATACTGTTATAGATCCCGTTTTCATTTCATTTTTGAATGCAAAACATAAAAATATTTCAGTGGGAACAAAATAAAATAAATCTGAATATCAAAATATAGTTGAAAATATTAATGTTTCATTGATTAAAGATATTAATGAAGCTATTGAATTACCTCATTTGTTTTCTTACATAAAACCTCCAGTTTCTCAATTGTATACAACAATAATACCAACAGCAGATTCATATTTATATGTTGTTACGTCATTTATAGATACTACTGCAAGTTCATCTATAGATCATTTCATTCCTAGATTTCCTTTGCAGCCTAGGATATTATTTCCTTCATCCACTCAATCCATTGCATCCACTACTTTGCATTCAGATTTTATAAGCACCACATCTTTGTTTCCCAACAATTCCATTTACATACTAGCTTCATTTCATAGCTCTTCAACTATAGTTTTCAGTTGATTAGCTGCCATATCCAGCACTGCCCCTATCATTACTATTATACCTCCCAGCTTAACAAATCTTCAAGCCATGGCTGCTAGGTATGCTCCCCTTGTCTTACCCCAAAACCTCCATGACATGCCTCAAGATTACCAAAAAAATGTACCACTATTTGATGGCCTTTCACAATATACTGCTCAACAACATGTAACTAAAATGACAGATTTCTGTGAAATTTATGAAATTGATGAGTCAGATGTCCAGATGACGTTATTTGCCCAGAATTTGATAGGAGAAGTTAAAAAATGGTTCAAAAATTTATCTCATGGTAGTGTAGATGATTTAGCTGTATTCCATATAATATTTTTAAATAAATGGGAAAAGAAAAAGAACCCCCTTCAAATTTCGTTTGAGTTTGATACCTTGAAAAGATCTCCTACTGAGTCTGTTCAAGACTATTGCACTAGGTACAATAATGTCTATAATACAATACCTGCAAATCTTAAACCTACACCTTACTCTGTTCTGCTCAAATTCCCTGATGGATTTGATACATATATGGCCTATCAATTAAGAGAAAGAGAAGCCCAAACCTTAGAACAGATGCAATTAGATGTTTTCAGTGTAGAAATCAATATTTTAGCTAGGAAAGCCAGACTTAGAAATGAAAGAAGAGTTACAATTAAAGAGGAAAGTTCAAGCTCAGATGTTAAAATGGATTTATTTGCTAAAAATTTAGAAAGGGTGGTATAAATATTAGATAATATAGATTGAAAACCTTAATGGAATAATCAACCTCAGATTAAAAATCCCAATTTAAAAAAAAACACTAATTCTGGAAAAGCTAAAGAAGCTGCTCCAGACCAAAACATTAGGCCCCCATTCCAGGAGAACTATGCTGGAAGTTCTCAAAATAATGATGAAGATGACGATAACATCAATCATCTAATGGGAATAGATGAAAACAACACCATTTTCCTCACTCAGGAAGATCTGGAACTATTTGAGCTTCAACAACTCAAATTAAACTCCAGTGAATCCTTTGACTACAAACAAGGTTATGACTTTGCCATAAATGAAATACATAGTCAGTATAACCTTAGAAACAAGAAAAATAATGAGTCGTCTACTAAAAACAATTCCCAAAATCAAAATAAGAAAAATGTAGAAGCCCCAAAAAAAAAAGTTTTGCAAATTCTCCCAAGGGAAAATAAGAAAAATTCCAATCCTTCCAGTCCTAAAAAATCAACAAGTCCCAAAATTGTTGATATTACTGATGAAGTAGCTCAATCTTCCAAAGATGCACATAAAGCTAATACTGCTAAAGCTTCTAATTCGGTAAAAACAACAAATTTTGATCCTAAAAAGATTTCTGCTGATTCTAAATCAGCAAATGCTGGAATAGATAATCCCAGAACACCTGCTAATAATTCTAAGTCTGATAAAAATTTTGCTGCCACACAGACAGTCCCTAAAAACAAAATTAAAAGCATCAAAACTCAAGAAACTTAGACAGAGAATGCCAAGACAACTGAAGATAGAAATACAACTGTTGAAAATCAAGAAAAACCAACTCATTTTACAGTTACTAAAGATGAATTAGTTCAAATTAGTAAATCTCAACCCTCATTCAATATTCGATCTGAAATTGCTAAGTTAAAAATACCTATTCCTTTAACAGAATTGGTTAAAAATGACTTATACAAATCAGCTATAACTGAAACTTTGAATATGAATGATGGTGAAGATGCCATTAATTTGAATGATGATCAACCAGAGTTGATTTTTGGCTCTGATGTGAATGGAAAGCATTCAGATGGGTTAGTCCCTCCTTTCTATATCAGTATTACCATCCATGACCAGATTTTACACAACGCTATGTTAGATTTAGGAGCTTCCCATAACTTAATGCCCAAAGCTATCATGGAAACTCTTAATCTAGAAATAACCAGGCCTTACAAAGATTTGTTTTCATTTGATTCTAGCAAAGTTAAGTGCTTTGAATTAATTAAAGGCTTATGTGTGAATTTAGTTCAGTACCTTGGTAAGGGTATGGTAATGGACATTGTAGTAGCTGACATCCCACCAAAGTATGATATGCTTCTTTCTCGCTCATGGGGAGTAAAGTTGCAGGGATCTCTACAATTGGACATGAGCTATGCTACTATAACAGTGTTTGTTCAACCCAGAAATCTATATAGGGAAACATTAATGAAATTCATGGTCAGTAGTGCTGAGAGATCCATAAATTACCCCATTTATTCTACACCAACTGACCTTGACTCTTTTATTTTATGTAACTCTAATAATAATAAAATCCAAACTGAAATGATTGATAAAAAGCCAAAACCAAACAATGACAACATATTTCATGAGTCTCTTTGGCACTTAGACTTTGATGGCTCTGTGAAAAAATCAGGAGAAGGAGTAGGAGTATGGATTACAAATATGGAAACTAATCATTCATAAGGACATGCCTTCAGAGTCAACTTCAAATTTACCAATAACATGGCAGAGTTTGAGGCACTCATTCTGGGCCTCCAGATCATCAGAAACTTAGGAGGAAAAATAATACTAATCATGGGAGATTCAGAATTAATCATAAAGCAAATAAATGGAGATTATTCTATTTATAATCCTAGACTAGCCAGATATAGAGATACAACAACTGATTTAACTGATGATTTATTGGAATGAAAGTTTGCTGCTATAACCAGAAAACAAAACATTCAAGCACACTGTCTAGAAAATTTTGCTAGTACTTGTAACTTACCATTTCAACCAACTCATAGGTACACTGCTGAGGTTAAAAATAGACCAATTATCCCAGACAACCTCAAGTACTGGCAGATTTTCTCTCAGGATGAACAAATTTACCATTTTTTAAATAATGAGGAAGAATTTCAAAATTGTAAAATAGATACAGATTGTAAAATAGATTCAGATTTTGATTGTGAAATAGATAACATAGATGTACATAAATTTAACAAACCAACTGTATTTACTCAATCTGACATAGACAGCTTAGAGAAAGTAGATATTGATGAAATCATTGAAGAAGAAATTGACATGTTAGATCTAAAAGATAAATTTTTGCCTAAAGGTTTAACTCCTTTGGAAGACCTTTTTGATTCCAATGATGTACTTAAAAAGCCAAAAATGGAACCAGTTACGTCTGACATTGAGGAATGTAGCATTGGGATAGAATTAAAACCAAAAATGATTAAATTGTCTGAATCTTTACCTCCACAAGAAAAGGAAAAAAACATTGATCTTTTAAAGGAATATCAATATGTGTTTGCTTGGAGTTATGAAGATCTCAAAGCTTATGACACAAACATAATTCAACACAAAATTCCCATAAAAGATGATAAAAAACCATTCAAACAAAAATTAAGGAGAATTAATCCTGTTCTATTACCTTTGATAGAAAAGGAAGTAAAACACATGTATGATGCTCAGATTATTGCATCAATTAGATATTCTGATTGTGTTTAAAACCTAGTTCCAACAAGAAAGAAAACTAGAGAAATTAGGTTATGTGTCGACTTTAGAAATCTTAACAAAGTGTATTTAAAGAATAATTACCCTTTACCAAAGATGGATCATATTTACAAAGGGTAGTTGGCTCCTCTAGAATTTCTTTGTTAGATGGTTTTTCAGGATACAACCAGATCCTAGTCCAAAACAAAGATCAGGCTAAAACGACTTTCACCACTCCTTGGGGCACTTTCATGTATGTAAAAATGCCGTTTGGTCTGATGAATGTAGGAGAAACCTTCCAGAGAGCTATGGACATAGCCTTTGCAAAGGAGATTCATGACTTCTTGGTAATTTATCTAGATGACATTGCTGTATTTTCTAGATCAAATAATGAACACTTGGATCATTTGAGACAGGTCTTTATTAAATGTAGGAAATTTGGCATCTCTTTAAATCCCAAGAAAACTCTCTTTGGATTAGAGAAATGTAAGTTACTAGGACATATAATTTCAAAAGGAGGAATTAGAATTGATCCTGCTAGGATAGAAGCAATTTTGAACATCCATCCACCTAGAAATATCAAAGAATTGCAAGCTTTCTTAGGTAAAATTAAATTTTTGAGAAGATTGATTTCAAACTTAGCTGAAATCATTACAGAACTGTAAAAAAAGTCTCAACTTTAAAATGGAATATTGAAGCCAAACAATTATTTTAATCTATAAAACAGGCTTTAACTAAAACACTAGTCTTAATCAGTCCAGATTTCAAAAAAGACTTTATAATTTTTTCTTTTGCATCAGAGCATACCATTGCTGCAGTTTTACTGCAAAAGAATGATCAAGGTTTTGAACAGCCAATAGCTTTTTTCAGTAACACCCTTAGAGATGCACCTCTGAAATATAACATAATGGAGAAACAAGCCTTAGCCTTGGTTAAAGCCATAAAATATTTCAGAGTTCACATTCTCTATTCCCACATAATTGCATATGTCCCTAATTCTGTAGTTAAAAACATTATTAATGAGGATGGCTCTAATGGAAGAATAGGTAATTGGATTGCCACTATCCTAGAATATGACATAGAAATTAAACCAACCAAACTCATTAAAGGACAAGGATTAGCTATATTGATGGCTGAATCTAACTGCAATGCATTAGACATACATTTTATTGCTCAGATTGATGAACATGAAGAGATGGCGACTCCAACGACCAGTGAAACCTTTCTAGATTCACCTTGGTACTCAGATATTATCTTTGTACTTACCAACTTACAAGCTCCTCCTGGATTATCAAAGAAAAAAGCTAGATTTTTTAAACTTAAAGCAATGAGATTTTGTATTTTAGATAATGTACTTTTTTGGAAAGAACAAAGTGGGATATTATTAAACTGTTTACTGAAAGTAGAAGCTGATAAAATTATTGAAGAATTTCATGTAGGTGACTATGGAGGGTATTTATATTGGAAAAGTACTGCAGATAAGATCCTTAGAGCTGGTTTTTACTGGCCCACCTTATTTGCTGATGTTAAGAAATTTGTTACTTTATGTCATAAATGTCAAATCTTTGAAGGAAAAAAGAAATTGTTACCCTTACCCTTAAAGCCTATTTCAACTGAAATGCCATTTCAACAATGGGATTTAGACTTCATTGGAGAAATTCACCCCCCATCATCTGGCCAACATAAGTGGATTTTTACTGCCACTAATTACTTTACAAAGTGGATTGAAGCCATTCCTACTAGAAAAGCCACTGATACAATCATTATCTCTTTCATAGAAACAACCTTTTATCAAGATTTGGATGGCCTCAGAAAATTATTACTAATAATGTAGCAAAATTTAAATCTAAGAAAATGATTGCCTTTTGTCACAAGTCTCATATTACCCTAGGTCACTCTACTGCATATTACCCCTAGGGTAATGGCCTAGCTAAATCCTCGAATAAAAGTCTTGTAAATATCATTAAAAAATTACTTGAAGATAACAAAAAGAATTGGAATAAGAAGTTAGTCTATGCCTTATGGGCAGATAGACTTACTACCAAAAAGTCAATTGGCACTTCCCCTTAACAAATTGTATATGGGATGGATGCTATTTTTCCATCATCCTTAGGTGTTCCAGTAATGAAGATCATTCAAGAATCACAAGTGGAAATCAATGATATATAAAGGAGGTTAAATCAAAATATTCATCTTCAGAAAACAAGGGAAGAAGTCTATGAAAAATCTCAAGTCATTCAGGATCAAATCAAGAAATTTTTTGATAAAATAAGTAAAGAAGATGACTTTTACATTGGAGACCAAGTGTTAAAATGGATTCTAGGAGAGAGGACAAAGGTAAGCATGGAAAGTTTGACTTTCTATGGAAAGAACCTTATGTAATTTATGGATATAGGGGTAACAATTCTTTCTTTGTCAAAGATTTGGATGGAACAGATATTCAAGAAGGATCAGTTAATGGTAGAATGCTCAAACACTATGATTCCTCTGAATTAACCAATAGTTAGTCGAGTTAATTTTACATCATTGTAAATATCTATTGAAGTTTAGATTGAATTGGATATTTTCTTTCCAAAGTTGAAGCCCGAAGAGAAGGCCCTAAGCTATGAAGAGTAAGATGTCATAAATATGAGTTTTTGCAGTAAACAAAAGACAATTTCTGGATCATCATGGTCAAAATTGAAGGCTACTAGTCTTAGAGTTCTTGACATTTCACTAGGAAATGCCATCCCCATGTGAAGCCGCTGTTAGGGTCCTATAAATATAGGATTCATAATTTTTAATTGACTTTTGATAGTCTTGTAAAATATGTACATACCTTGATTTTTGCAAGTTGTTTTCCCATATTTTGAAAAAAAAAAAAAAAAATAAAAATAAAAAAAAAAGAGGGTAAAAATTCCTAAAAGAAATATCAAAGGACTTAAAAAATATATATACCCCAAAAGAAAAAGGATGACAATAAAACATGAAAGTGTGCTAGTCCAAATGCCACTACTCTTTACTTTTTACAAATGATTATGGAAGAGTGTCAATAAATGCCATAATCCATGATGAGTTAAACTGTTTAAACTTGACTTGTCATTTTTTCAATTTCCATGTTTTAGATGGTGAATAAAGTTTTGTCAGACAGTTTAATCCTGAAAAAATCAGTAGATAGGTAGAGAATAATAAGGAACTCATCAGTTTAATCTGATCCCTCGGATGAAATAACGTAGAATTAGATAGTTTATGCTTTCAAAAGAATAAATGTTTCAAGGTTGCAAGCCTAAATGTACCTACCAAAAGGAAGAAAAAATTCTAGAGTAATGTTGGGTAGGTAGAAAGGAGTGGAAAAAAGCATGTAATATTCATCACCGGGAAAAAATCACTAATTTCCCTTCCCCTGTAAGTATCCAGTATTCTATACTATCAGTCGAAAAGGCTCAGAGCATTTCTCTGACTTTTGTTGGGACCGGACCCAAGGCTCAATGGATGGATAGTGGAAAATGTTGAATTCTTATGTTAAATCCCCTTTAACCATTATTTATCCCTCATTCATACGTTTTAACTCATTTTTCCTAAGTAAGAACTATTTCTTACTTAATGAAATATAAAACCCCATCTGATTAACTTCCTTCACTTAGAAACATAAAAAAACCCTGAAAAATGCTTTATCCTAAGTAAATTGGTGAAATAATGAAAAGACAAGCTTTGCTTTACTTATTCACTTTACTTAGTCATTTAGAGTATTTTTGTGTATTCCATTTCCCTTTTCATATTAAGTTGTAACTTACTTTATTAATTCCATAAAAATACCTTATCTTATCTATATAATTCCCTTTATCTAAAATACCCCCTAAAACCCACTATTATAAATATTTTGGACCAAAGATATTATCCACATGTTAAATTAAAAACCCAAAAAATGCGTCCTTTGGTCTAAAACTAACCTTAATGAAATACCCCGCCCCCTATGGTTTTTAGACTTTTCATGGTTTAAAACTATATAATAAACTAAATGCCGCACCCATTATGTTTTAATTAAGACATATTGCAAATGTTTTGAATAAAAACATATTACCCCCCGCTCATCAACTTATATCCAAAAGTTTTTGAATCAAATCAATTGTTTTTATAAGATTCGAAAAATTTATCCCTCCGCCACCATATAAGTCAATGTATGTGATTTAACTTAACCTTCGCAATACATACATAAACCCCTCCCCGCTTAACCCAAAGTCTAAATTTAAACTAAGGTTTATATTCATAAAGAATTAAAATCCACCCCACATTCCTATTTGTTAAAGAAAATTATATATAAGTCTTAAAAACCTTATATATATATGTTTTACCCATGCCACATGCATAACCCCGCCTTATATATACTTTAAAAACATTTATCCTTTGATAAAAACAAAGGTTTTAAAGCATGTTTTTAACCGCCAACGCCCATATGAAACCTGGTCCCACCATCCCAATTAGCCGCATCTTCCAGCAGATCATGACCCTTCGCTCTTGATTGTCAAATCCGACAGCGCAAGATCAATGTCGCGCACACAAAGTGATTGTCCACCCAAAGCCCAAATGGACGCGAAATGAGTTGTTTTACCCATTCCGCTCCCTGCAACGTGGCATCTTCTCATAGGATCACATTCATTTTAACAAAAACTACTTACTGCTGGAAATGAATGCAAAAACCACAGATGGTTTTCTCATTTTAAACTCAAAACCGCTCCCGAAATTTGATGAGACATGCATTTAATACATTTATGGTGATTAATATCAAAGGTTAAAACCTTTGATACACCATTTTTGTTGTTTATTTACGCATTCTAACTATGAAAAAGCTCCTCTCAACTATGTAAGAACCCTTTGTCCCAAATTTTCGATTTATACCCAGAAAAACCTGAATTTGACCACTAATTTCTTATTTCAAGACCAGTAAAGCCATTTCGTTGCACCAGTAAGCTGGACCATACCGCAGGAACAACCAAAAGCATCAGATAACCCTTTCAACTACCAGATACCTTTATTTAAAGGTATTTTTCGAAGAATTCGAGCCTGTAAATTCAATTTTAAACCTTCGGTAATAGAACCAGGTATTAATTAATAGATTTCACCGGATTAAAATTTCCTAAAAACGGCAAAAAGAGGCCAAACTGTGGCCAATTTTTTCCAGGAAGTTCTGTGTTGCAAAAATCACTCCTTGAAGCCAATTTCCACAAGTTTTAAGCCCCTGAAGATGAAATTCAAAGACATAGAAGGGCTTAAAGCCTAAAGATACCTTAAAAACCTTTTTTTTAGTCAAAATTCACTCAGGAAACCCGCGTTTCCTGTTTTATCCCAGTTTACCTTGTCTGAGAAGCTTAACTGAAAAAAAAATACCAACAAAGACTATCTTTTGCTTAAAAATTACCTAATTCATCCCCTGAAAAAGAAAAATAACTTCTGAAAACAATTTAATCTTGTAGAAGTATCCCAGAATGACTAAAAAGCAGAGCACAACTAAACCTGGAGGATCTAAACCGAGTAAGCCTGGGGGATCCAAACCTCCTAAATCTAAAGGATCTAAAGCTGTTAAATCTACTCTAGTTCTTACTGCTAAAACCACTATTTCAGTGAATCCCCTCCAACCACCTGTAGCTGCTGTAGAAAGCCTCCCTTTGACTGATATTGACTACAAAATTGTTGATCATGTTGTAGAATTCAACCTCTTGGATATAAATAATTGGTGTTATGAAAAGTACTTGGATAAGGATGAAATACCTATTTGGGAGACTCATTTTCCCAAATATATAGTTCCATTGACCCACCCTGGTCAAGATCTTATCAGATTATGTCAAAAATATTATGAACCAGATCAAAGGGCCATAGTCAATGCTGATAGAGAAATCCTTTTTACCATCATAGAAGAAACAATAAATAAAATTCTTCAATTACAATTTGATCCTCAATCAGTCCCCCTGACTATAGAAGCTTTGACCCATTTGTACTTAGGTCTAGACTTTCCTAAGAGGTTCATGATATTTCAAAACTTTATGCCTTCCCATGTTGACATTCCCAAGTTAAACCCTCCTTATTCCACTGCTAAATTCCCTGAAGGGTCTAGACATATTATCTCTATGCTCTCATTTATACTTGGATACTTTACAGATGAATTCACTGATGAGTCCATTCTAGGTTTCTTGTCCACCTTGTCTCTGAGCCAACCTCCATAAGTCATTTTTGACTTTGCTGGTTTCATAGCCATAAATATCCATCATCAGCTGATAACTTTACCCACTGAAGGAGTTTTTAGATACTCATATTATCTATTTCACTTATTCTTATTCTTTCAAGCTGATAGATTTTTTATTGCATTACAAAAGATGGACTTGGAGGGGAAGCCTCTATCCGTTATCTTCTGGACTTCATTGCTCAGGAGAGAGGGCAGTAATTTCACCTACATAGACTTTTTTCTACATCCAACAATGAACATTTTGTATAAAGCAGAGCAACCCAAAGTCAGTGAGGAAATAAAAAGAATCATGCAACTTTCAGAACAGAGTACAGTAGGAGATTGGTATCTCTATGAGAAGCATATAGAGTTAAGAATTTTTGGATCCAACTTATTACCTTATAAGTTGCTTAGATATCTGAGCATGAGAATTTTTGCACAAGAGTATTTCAGACAAATTCGCAATTCTGATTCTATTAACTTCATGGTTGCTAGAAAAAAGACTCAATTTAAGTTAAAGAATCAGGTTGGTCCCTTTATCATAAACCACAGAGATGCAGAAAAAGAGATCACAAAGAGATTAGCAGAGTTTAAATTTCAAGAAAGTTTTCCATGGAACTATGATCTTCAAGGGATCCTAAGCAGTCTAAGGTTAAAATGCAAACTGACTCCCTTCATACATGAGCTTAAGCTTGAGATTGATAAGTTTTCCAACTAGGTAGAATGGGTGGGAAATACACTAACAGATACAACAGAGACAACAGGTAAAATGAATACAGCACAAGATCTTTAAGTTGTAAAGCAGCCAGAAATATCAGCAAAAAGAGGCAGAAAAGAAGGAGCATACACAGAAGAAACAACTATAGAAAATAAATTCAAATTGATTTATAATAAAAGGCTTAAACTCAGTTCAGTTGAGAAGGAAAAGGTAATTGACATTGAAGATACAAATGCTCCAGAAGTAAATAATGATGAAGCAACAATGATAGTGAATGAAATACTTGCAGAAATTGAAAAAGACAAAAAAAAAGTAAAGATGACACTCAAATGATTGAAAAATAGAATAATATGGAGGCCTCTTCCTCACAAACAACTGAGGAAAAGGATTTAGACATCAAGGATAAATATACGCAGACAAAGCAGAAGAAAAATCAGAAATATATCCTCAATTCCTCAGGCAAAAACCTCGGAATAAAAATTGGCTACTGAAAGCCTTTGATTATTCTACAAACAAGATGATTATATCATTTTTGCAACCAACTATCTCAGCACCAAAAACAGTGGCAGATTATAAGAAGGTAGAATTTGAGGTAGACACTGAAAATGTTGATGAGCTGGATCAAATTGAATTTCATAGACAAAGCTCAGAGATGCTTTATTCTACAATAGCAACCAAGGCAATGAGTGCAAATAAGCTATAGAACACCATCATTAATATGAAAGAACATATGAAAATGGATAAAGCATCCTTATATGCCAATGACCTAAGGATTAAAGCCTTAGAGGAGCTAATTTTACAGGTGGGATATGATCCCTCAAATGTCCAAGCAACAGAACTATTGATAAAGAAAAGGAATGATGACATAGCAGCTTTGAGGAAACAACTCAAGCTTCCTCAAAGTGAGCATCCACAAACCAAATAAATCCTTCAAGATCAAACTAAAAAAGAAGAGATGATGAAGCTCATCCTTAAATTAACTGCTCAGATCAAAGAAATGGAATCCCAAATGGACCAGCTTGTCCAAGAGAAGGAAACTGTGAAAGAACATGACACTCCTATCATTCCTTCAGTCATACTAGTGATTAACACATCAGTGGCTTCCACATTAGGAGAGAAACTAGCACCAAAAGAACCACTGGCAACTGCAGTGCCAGTGACTTCAGCCACTACTTCAGTATCAGACTCTTCTACTACACATGTTCAACAAATAGATGAAGCAGGCCAAATTGTTAAAGCTATGGAGGAAAGTCTTTGAAAACTAATGAAATCAACAGCCTAAAGAAGATGATTGATAATCTTGAAACTACAAATAAGTTAGCTTTGATAAATGCTAAAACCCATGAACAGAAAGCAATCAGATTGGGAGAATAGATCAAGAGTTTACAAAAAGAGTTAAATTTCACTGAGAATATTTCATACATAAAGAATCATCTATGGATAAACATAATTGAAGCCATTCACACTCAATGGCCTTCAATTCAGGTTATATATGAGTAGAGATATTTCTTATTAGCAGCTCAGGCAAAGATTCAAAAGACCAAGGATGAGTAACTGATAAGCTTGCTCAGGCTTTAAAACTCATCACATTCTTGAACAACAAGAATAGGGAAAAACTGGAGGAATTACAGGAATTGGATAGAACATAAACAATTTTACAGATTAAAAGGGTTGTAACAAAGAAGAATTTGATGAACAATCTGGAAGAGAAATGTGAATCAATGAACATTTCCATAAAAAAGTTTATGGTAAAATACACAAACTTAAGATACAGGGGCTTGCCAGACATCCATGTTTTCAATGAAAAACTAATGCCCCAAAAATATTATGATAAAAAGATTAGGGAATTTGCTAAGGAACAAGTCAACAAACCATTACCACAAGGCATTCCCACAAGATTTATGCTAAGTGCGAATTGTTAGATCTGGGATTGGGTTGTTGGGTTAGGACTCTTGCTGGCTGTGTGCGCAGAGATCCTTTGTCCGGCTGCGTGTGGACCCTGCTGGATGTGTGCACAGGTGGGTTTTGGGGGTATGTAAGAGACTTTTTGATAAGTAATATATGCGAAGTATTGTGGATATTTGATGTTGTTTGATCTATTTGGTTATGGTTATTGAGGACTCAAATTATATGTGATTATGTTATGAGCTGCGAATTATCTGTGTTATGATAACTGTATCTGCAATTTGATTAATTCTATTGCGAATATATTATTTATGCTTATACTTGGTTGTACGCACGTGGATGTGAGCCTGTTATATAAATCTGGTAAAACTGTACTCTGGTTAATCATTGAAGGTCCTACGAACGACCTTTGACTGCATAGATCTGATAGTTGCCGAACGGTTCGACTTACTTGCTCTCTCTCGGGTGTGGAAACCTGGTTCCAGCACCCACCCATACTACTTCAGGTGAGACTTTGACCTGCGCAAGCAGGTCGCTGTCGAAAGGGCCAGTAGTATAGGGGTTTGTTGGAAAACCTTAACCTTCGAACTTGGGTCAGGATCCCTCAATCCAACAAATGGTTCTGTTGCCGGGACTAGGAGCATTTTGAGAGAGGGATCAGGTAATGCCAAGGCCGTACTGGAAACCTAAAAGAAAAGAAATTGATGAATGGTTCAAACGGCAAGTTCATGAATTCACAATGAAAAAAAAAAACAGTAAGGGGCTGACCAACGAAGAGTGGAAAAATAGGTATATTTTCAAAGAGATCTACGAGATCTTCTTCATAACTATTGCGATCGAGCTCCAGGAGTGGCTCGCAAGGTTGGTCGAATTTCAGAAGTGTTGGAAGGAAGAGAAGGTCACACAGTGGACCCCAAAATTGATCCAATAGTTAGAGAAGGCTGATAACACCATCACTCGCACCATAGATCATTGGGTGGACAATGTGCTAGGAGGATTCGTAACGAAATTTTCCATCGATCAATTCATCTCCTACTCTGAAGCAGAGCGGAGATTCTTCAAAGGATTTAGGGGTAAGTTTCTAAAGACTTTACCATTACTGATTAAGATATTATTGTGTAAAAAAGTATTCTGTGTAGCCACACTGAGTGAATGACCATTGATCCGGATGGAAGTACGACGTGAATAGGAAAATACTATCGGACCAACCTAGAAGGAGGTAGATCTATCTACAGCCTAGTAAGAGAAGTAGCTGCGCAGAGTTCTCCAGCCACACCATTGTCAAACTAGAGTAGGGGTAAGAATTCACCTACACCTCGACCACTAGAAGACGACATGGCTGCGCACATGAAATTGCCTACCTTTAAGGGTGTGGGAGATGAGGACATTGAGTACTTATGGTTTGTCGCAGAATCAGTATGGACTGCGCAGAACATAGCTAGTGACGCGATGAAGAGGGCACAACTATCCCTTGCCTTCAGAGGAAGAGCTTTGGATTGGTACATGGGATACATCGGAAAACATGCAAACTCAACCATCGAAGAGGTCAAGAACGCCTTAAAACAACAGTTCAAGAAGCCTAAGTCCTATTCTCAAATAGTGGTCGATCTAAAGGATTTCAAGCAAGGGACTTCTGAATTTATATGGGAGGCTGATCAACAGCTGAAGAAGGTGATAAGGGAAGGAGGATTTGAGTACAACGACATACATCACACGGAGTGGTTCATTGCTATGTTGCTGCCTCACCTACGCGTAGCTATGGGTCACCAAACATTCGAATCACCAGAAAAATCCCTGTAGGTTTCTATGAAGTTAGAAGCTGCGCCCAAAGACGATGCCCAGCTAGGTGTCCAGTAGATCCAAGGACAACTGGAGGCAATGCACATGGAGATCCAGAACCTACAGAAGGAGCGAGGCGCAGAGGCTAGCCCGAAAAGATCATGCATACGTTACAGGACAAATGGTCACACCAAGGATAATTGCCCACTGTCAACAGACTACATGCAGGCTGGGGGACCTAGTCCGCTGCGCCCTAGGGAAGTGGTAGGACCAAGTGGGTAGGCACTATGGTGCGATTATTTCCGTGTTGCAGAGTTACACGACACAAACCACTGTCCCTGCCTTGATGCGTATGTCCCAGAAGTAAAATAGTAATGGTGTAGGTTCTGCAGGTCAGTGGAACATGATGAACAGAACTGTCAGACGTATGATTTGATGATCGATCAAGGGAATCTCTATAGGGTGCATTCGGACCCATCTTCACCTAGATCGCTCTCGAGCGTAGGGGGCTCCCTAGCAAGGGGCAGGGGAGTCGGAAGAGGTGGAAGTGTAGGTTTGGGATGAGGGCAACTCATCTGTTATAACTGTGGAGAGGTAGGGCACTTTGCCAGGGACTCTCCAAACCCCACATGATAGACATGTTGGTATTGCGGGAAGTTGAACCATGTGATTGAAGACTGTCCAGTCTTGATAGAAAAGATGCAGGAAAAGAAGCCAACACTTACGCAGAATGTGCAGAGGGTTAATGCCGAACTATGAGACAAAGATCCAAGCGTACATGTCGTAACACGCAGTGGGATGGCCACCGGGGCTCCTGGGGAGAAAACTACAACTGAGCCTTTGATCTGACCATCCGTTAGTAAACAAGAAGGGTTGGATCCAAAGAAGGAGAAATAAACATTTATCGCAGCTCGCAAGGAATTTACCGAGGTAGAGGCATCTACTTCGCAGCTGCCTGAGGAACTCAACGTAGATGAGGATGTAAAACCCTTTTTACAAGCATGCATGAAGCTGCTGCACAACATGAGGGTTGTGGGAAATCTTCAGGCATTGATAGATAGCTGTGCAACACGACCTATCCTCCTTCCAGAATTCAAGGATGTACATAAAATCTATATGTATAAGAAACACACAGGCAGGGAGATGCGGTTGACTGCACAAATCGGTGACTATGAGATGGATCAGGTTATTTTTGACCTAGGGTTGGATGCGAATGTATTACCTAAAAAAACTTGGCAACACATGGGGGAGCCTAAGTTAGAATGGTCGACTATCCAGATGCGTATGGCCAATCAACAGAAGATCATTCCATTGGGAAGATTATCGAAGATTGGGGTGGATATCAGAGGGGTTAAGGTTCGGGCTAACTTTGAAGTAATTCAGATTGTCGAAGATGCAGACCCTTACCCTGCGCTCCTAGGCTTGGATTGGGCCATCGATATGGGAGGCATAATTAACCTAAAGAAGAGAAGCATGGTATTCAAGAATAAATTTACAAGGGTAATAGTACCATTAGATCCAGCGGAGGTTGAACGATAAACAGAACCAGTGTGTGACGAAGAGGATGTAGATCACATCTATAAGTTAACTGCGCGAGACGAAGACTGGATCAACCCCATGGCGGAGGGGGTACTCTGCTGGGAAAAGAACAACGAATGTTTCTTTGACTCTGATGGGGAGATGGAGAACTGGAAAAACCAATTACATGATGTCTCTGTGCTAAGATATCTTCGGATCACAAAGAACTTCCGCTGCATCTTCTCGGAGGTAAGATATCTACCTTATTTCGATGGTTTTGGTAATGTTAGGGACTTTTTGCAGGAATTTGAAGCCGAGGTTCCCCAAGAATGATGACTATGGGCTTGTAAGCTAGGCATGCAAGGATCACCTGCGCAATGGTGGATAACGCATGAGGAGGAATTCCAGGATTTGGAGAAGTGTCAGAATATGTTGGACCTACGATTTGAGGCCCCAGTTGACGTGCGAATCAAAACGTTCCTTGGACTTGAAAATCCACGCTAATATCTGGTTGCTTGGATAAAACAATGGTGTGATAGAACTGTCGAGGAGTGGGTTCATATACTTATTAATGGCTTGGGACCACTTCCCACCGCATGGTACTTATATGTGGAGCTCCACCAGTGCACCCACTACTGGGAGGCTTTGAGGGATGAATTTCTAGAAACATTTGGGTTCGTAGGTGGGATAGAGGCGCTGGATGCAGCTCTGTGGAACATTGACACTGTAGCATGGGGTGAATCGCACCTGTGTATCGCACCTGAAGTACCCACGTGGGAAGCGCAGATACTAAGTATGGTTGATTATTGTAGCCTAGCCTAGCCTAAGTATTCACAAGCTGCCTCTGACTCAGAATTGGAAGGGATGCGCACAGTTACCAGGCCGCTTAGGCTGTGAATGGGTAGCATTGAGACGCACCCTACGTTGGCTCAGATTGAGGAAACAGATACTCCTATAGCAAAGAAACATCTATGTTCAATCCTCGACCACACATGTTATTACAGGAAGTTTGTTCGACAGTACACACTAATCACAACACCTCTGAGAAACTTGCTTGCGAAGGTGGTTCGGTTCTATTGGGATGATGCATGTCAGAAGAACATACCTTTGGTTTTGAAATACCTAGGGAACAAGCCTGTGTTGAGGAAGGATGCGCAAGAGGTGCAGGCGTTTCGTCCAAGCTCAGCAGGTATGTTGAGTGCACATAAGTGGAAAATAGCCTCTGAAACAGTAAAATTTTGTAAAAAGGAAAAGTTACCATTGAATGGAGCGAGCGGATGGCCATTAATGAGGCAATTCCTTGAGATATTTTACCATTTACTTGATGGTAAGTTCCAGTTGAAGTTTAACCTATCGTTGGATGACCACAGACACTATAAAGTAGGAAGAACAGCTCAGACAAGGGTTCTGTATCACTTCCATAACCCGTATGTATTTTATTTATGTTGCATGGTTCTCTGGGCATGTAGCGTTCTGTTAGTGACTGATCAACCCACTCCCACTGCAAATAGTCCCCCAAAATCGGGATTCCTTTTTCATGCTAAAATGACGTCTACTAACCCTGTGGAAGCTTCAGCATTTACAGAGCCAGAAATTGCGGAAATCATGGAGATTGGGCCTGAAGATGAGGAAATTGATAGGATAATTATGCTCTGGCTCCCTGTGTGGAGGAGTGGCTTCAAAATTGGAAAAAGGAGCACCGAAGGGACTAGTGCGACAAAAGTGACCCCCCTGTTAACCCCAAGGAGGCCGTAGTACCTAGCCAGAAGGGCTCGGACACAACTACGGAAAAGGATGCACAGCTGCCGCAGACTGCTAAAACAGATGCCGAGGCCGAGACTTAGGTCAGTTCACAACTAGACCTGAGCACGATAGGGTTGAATGACAAAGATACCACCTCCGTCCAGGGTGCGAAGCGGCCAGGCGAGCCTGCAAAAGGGTCCCGAAAGAAGCAGAGTGCCCAACGCAAGGAATATGATGCGACGACCACACTATCTGACAGTGACCTCGAGTAAATCGTGGACGCAGTTACACTGGATACAGAGGATAAGTGGGCAGCCGTAGAGGAACAACAGAATGTTACGATCACCACCATCCAGGCCAAGCTTCGCACCCTCCAGTTGAAGACAGATACGCTGCAGACTAGCATAATTTAGGTATGGACTCTCTTGGCAACCAGCAGTGCAACACTAGCTATGGAAGAAAGTCGTCTCTACTATTTGCCTAACACTACCCTTGTAGGAATCCAACTCCAAGCATGTATATGGATACAGTTGGATCTGGCCAAGCTGCCTCATGAGGCATTACAGGGCCTCCACACCGCCGTGTTCTAGGAGATCCACCATCGCGACCAGAAGGTACACCAACAGCTTGGTGTGGCCAAGCAGACTATCGCCCAACAGAACACAGAAGTGCTCCTCGCTGTCTCGCAGTAGGCAGAGCTTGAAACATTGATCCACCAGCTCTGCACGGAGGTTACAAAACATATCCTGGCCGCAGCCACGCCCCGGGCTAAAGTTGAAGGATTGGTTGCAGCGTTGAAGGCGTACAGGACATAAATGCAGGTCATTAAGACGCAGCTGGAGCAGCAAATCAGTGACATGCAGGCCAAAATGTAGTTCGAAACACCCCCAGAGGTACGCGCCCAGTGTGCTGCGCTGGTGACCGTAGCTACGGACACCATTACAAGACAAATTTCTCAGGGCACCCAGTTTCTCGAGACAACCCTGCAGTTATGGACCAAAGTCCAGCAAGATCCGATCCTCTGAAAAATTAGTCAGGAATTATGGCAGAAAGAGGAATATTTTGAGCAGATCGAGGCTACATTACCTACCTTGGTCCCTACATAGTGTTTGGCACGATTGCAGACCAGCAACACCCTCCAAGATGAGATTGAGGGACTCCGCCAGAAGTAGCATGTTATCGGAGAACGCTTAAAGCCTTGGACTGTTGCGGCCTTCCAGCTCTCACAGGATGTTGATGGTGCTGTGCAACTAAACCAGACACTGGAGAGTGTCACGGTTGCGACAGAGGGACCAAACTCACAAAAGCTTGTAGATATTGTGCAGAGCGCTGCTGCTCAGAGTCAAGAAGTGTTGTCCCCGTTGGTCGCATCTGTCAATGCACTACGCATGCAGGTGGAGACCCTACCACCATAGTGACTCGATTCACAAGATTGTGTTAGGGGACTGTTGGAACAGGGTCTCTTGCAAGCTGCAAATCTGGTCCATTTTGTATATTTTTGATCATATTTAGTCTAGCGCAGGGGTTTTGGGGTGGGTCAAATCCCCTAATACATTGTAAGTGGGCCAAGGGTAGACCAATAGTCCACAAACCATGGTTTGCAGACCATTGGATGCGTAGGCTAACCTACTATAAATAGTTGAACCTTTTTGATTCAATAGAGAGGAATGAATAGAGATTGATGCTAAGTGCGAACTATTAGATTTACGATTGGGTTATTGGGTTAGGACTCCTGCTAGCTGTGTGCGCGGAGATCCTTTGTCCGGCTGTGTGCGCAGGTGGGTTTTGGGGGTATGTAAGAGACTTTTTGATAAGTAATATATGCAAAGTATTGTGGATATCTCATGCTGTTTGATCTATCTGGTTATGGTTATTGAGGACTCGAATTATATGTGATTTTGTTACGAGCTGCGAATGATATGTGTTTATGAGCTGCGAATTATCTATGTTATGATAACAATATCTACAATCTGATTAAGTATGCTGCAAATATATTGTTTATGCTTATACTTGGCTGTCTGCACATGGATGCCAGCCTGTTATATAAATCTGGTAAAACTGTACTCTAGTTAATCATTGAAGGTCCTGCGAATGACCTCTGACTGTGTAGATATGATAGTTGCCAAACGGTTCGACTTACTAGCTTTCTCTCTCAGGGTACAGAAACCTGGTTCCAACACCCACCCATATCGCTTCAAGTGAGACTTTGGCCTACGCAAGCAGGTCATTGCCGAAAGGGCCAGTAGTATAGGGGTTTGTTGGCAAACGTTAACCTCCGAACCTAGGTCAGGACCTCTCAAGCCAACAATCCCCTTGGTTAACATATTTCTAACACCGTCAAAAGTTGGCGCTATAAGGAGGGACAGATGAGAAGATGTGCCCTTTGAGTCTATTTTGAATCTTTGATCTTAAATGGCCCTTTCCCATATCATAATCCTGAAATGTTTTTCCAACCTATCCCCTGGTAATATTTTCAAATGCGTGGAATAGATATTGTTGTTGGACCTTTTTCCAAATGGGGAATTAACTCCATGACCTATAACCCTTATTCGGGAAAGGAGCATGGCTATATTATTGTTTTTGTAGACTATTTTACCAAGTGGGCTAAAACTATAGCTAAGTTTGACAAAAACAGAAAAAATGTTGCATTGTTTCTTTTCAACCATGTTATCGCTATATTTTGTGTGCCTCAAGCCATTGTTACAGACCATGGAAAACATTTTTTAAATTCCATGATGTTTGAACTTACTTCCAAGTTAGGCCTTCAACATGATAGATCAAATCCGTATTACCCACAATCTAACCGGAAAGTAGAAGCCATTAATAAGGTTTTGAAAACTATGCTACAATGCATGGTAGGGATTCATATGACAAATTAACATACCATACCCTTTTCCATTTTGTGGGGATACTGAACAGCTATCTGAAAAGCAACTAGATTCACACCCTTTCAGTTGATGTATGGTCTAGAAGTGGTTCTCCCAATCGAATGTGAAATTCCATCCTTAAAACTTTCCATTGAGCTTCTTCCCGCAACTTTTAGAGAAGAAGAACTTTTTTTTCATATATTTCTCATAGATGAGACCTAACAAGATGCCACGATGGCCAATGAGGCTCACAAAAAATGTGTCAAAGCACAATTTGAACAGAATGTTAAACCTCATGCCTTCTCATAATGTGACCTAGTCCTTCTATATGACGAGGAAGCTGACAAATTAGGAGTTGGAAATCTTGAACCATTATGGTTAGGTCCATATATAGTAAAGCATGTACTAGCAAAAGGGGCCTATGAACTAGTTGAATTTGATGGAATTCCTTTGGTGCAACCCTGAAATGGGTTGTACCTAAAAAAATATTATGCTTAGATTTCTCCTGCAGTCATTGTATAGGTTTGCAAATGTGTTTACAGTGTGGTTTTCTATAGTTTTCTACTTATTTTTGACATCTTGAATTTCATTTGATTTGAAAATGTCAGCGTTCCCTCAGTCATATGTTGGTTACATTGATGGCACTAGTCATATTACTCAGAACATTTCCTTCGCAGTGTGGGAAATCTCTGCTCCCGATGACGAGTTAGTGAGTCTACAAGGAATTTCTATTGGTCAATTGACTACGAAAATGGATGATTATCGTGCAGTGATTGAGTTACTATCTAATGCTATTTCACATGGCATTCTCTATTTATTTTTCAGAATTGAATCACAAATTTATTATGCATATTTTTATGAGTTCGCCTCTTATAAAAACATTTTGATTATATCTAATATCAACATATTCCTAGGAGTCTTAATACATTAACATATGCATTATCGAACTATGCATTACATAGACATTTTCAACATATGTAAATACACAAAATATCATCATACATTGTGCAAGGGAGTAGAATAAAAGTAGAAGATATCCAAATATATAAACATATATATAATGTTTGGCTTTACATGGGTGATTCCCTTCATTCCTTCTATTTGTAAAGGTAGATTGAGTATGTTTTCTAATACACTTTAGATAAATTCTCTTAGAATTCAATGTCGAGTTTTCTCACCTACAGTTATATAAATATGTCAAATTCATCTCTCTCTCTCTCTCTCTCTCTCTCTCTCTCTCTCTCTCTATATATATATATATATATATATATATATATGAACCATAAATATAATTAAAAAATTTTAGTCCAGTGTTGGAATGTTTTTAAATGGATTTTAATGTAACAATTTTAAATGTGATTTGATGCAAAACTATAGTAACACATGAGTTTGTATTTTTCTTAATGAATTTAGTTGTTCCATTACATTTTATTTCATTATATTTGAAAAAAAAACTATTTATTGCTCGTAGTAATAATATTAGTGAATTATTTTATTAATTTTGGTTATTATTATTATTATTATGATTATCTAAACTACTTTGAGCAAAGAAGGAGGTGTTTCAATAAATTTCTCATTTAAAATTAATAATTTTATAAATATGAAAACACCTAGTAGGGTAAGTTTTCTTTTTTAAGATATTAATTAAAAAATCTCAATTATTTTGTTATTGTCCAATTTTTGTTTTTAATTATATATCCAGATATGTTTAATTGTCATTTTCTAAATTGATTTGTCTAATTTTTTTGTATTATATCATCACTTAAAAAATGTATTTGCACATACTTATTTAATTATTATTATTATAATTAAAAAGAAAAGAGATATAAAAATGAATTTAAAAAAATACTAATAATATAATCTATATTTTTATTAGATTATATTTTTTTAATAATTGATATATATATATATATATATATATATAATATTGTCAGACCGGGAGTAAATCCATGAATGAACTTGTATTTTGCATTAATATGGAACATGGATATATAATGGAGAGGGAGACTATGGGGTTTCATCTCCCAATGTCTCTTCGTTGTCCAATTCTCTTTATTTTTCTAATTACAATATTTACATGCATTTATCTAATCCCAAATATTAGGTGTCAATATTCTGCCCCTTAATCTGAAGGGATGTTGGAGAGTCCAAGCATCATTATGAACCTTTCAAACTTTTCTCTTCCAAACAATTTAGTGAATATGTCTGCAATATTCTCATTTGTGGAACAATGGCATAGGTGGATTGTCTTGGCCTCAAAATGAAGTCGAATCAGATGGTATTTTTTATTTATGTACTTTGTTCTATCATGGAACTTTGGGTTCTTGGGAAATTTTATTGTAGATGTGTTGTCAATCAAGAGACAAGTTGAATGCATTTTGTTTCTCGTGAAAATCTTCCATATTTTTCCTGAGCCAAAAAAATGACTTTATTGCTTCAATTGCTACCACATATTCTGCCTCAATTTGTGGAATCTGCTGGAACTGATTTTTTGTATGACCTCCAAGAGACATCCTTGATCCAAGACTCATAGCATAACCTGAAGTAGATACCCTAGTTTCTTTATCTCCATCGAAGTATGAATCAGAGTATCCAATCAAGCTGAAGTCATGCACCTGTGTATACTTAAGTCCAAAGTCTTCAGTTCCATTCAAGAACTATTTTTGTAGTAGACTAATGACTCTCACAAGGCTTTTGCATAAACCTAGAGAGAATTCTAACAATAAATGAAATGTTTGGTATGGTAGGAATCAGGTAATTGAGACTTCCTACGAGTTGTCTATACTTCGTTGCATTTGCAAATTATTTTCCTTCAGTGGATATGATCTTTATGTTTTGTTCTATTGGAGTAGTCAATGGATTTCACTCAGCCATGCCAAAAAATTTCAACAGATATCCAATGTACTTCTTCTAAGAGAGGAATATAAACTTCGGATGTTGAGTTACTTCAATACCAATATAATAGTGAACATATCCCAAATATGTCATTTCAAAAGCTTTCCTCAATTCATTCTTTATGGATACAATGTATCTCTCATTGTTCCCCATAATCAGAAGATCATCTACATACCCCACAAGATATACAATTATTTTTCTAATTTTTTTGACAAACAGAGTTACATCATCAAGATCATAATTTTTGAAGTTGAGTTTCAGAAGATGCTCATTTAACTTATCGTACTAGGGTCATGATGTTTTCTAGAAGCCATAAAATGATTTTACAAGCTTACATACTTTTTTTTCTAAACCCTTCACAACAAATCTTTCTGGTTGGGACACAAAAAACATTCTCTTTCATATCTCCATTCAATAGAGAAATTTCTACATCCATTTGATGGAATTTCCAACCGTTTTGAGTTTTCAAGGAAAAGAGTGTCTAGATGGTAGCCCATTTTTTTGTGGGTTCAAAAGTATCCTCATATTCGATCCCTTCCTCCTATGCAAAACCTTTTTCCACAGGCCTGGATTTGTGTTTTTCAAGTGAGCCATCTACTTTATACTTGTTCTTGAAGGCCCACTTGTAGCCTATTGGTTTGGTTCCCAATGGAAGATAAACCAACCTCGAGGTGTCATTATTTATCATGGAATCATATTATTTCTACATCACTTCTTTCCATTCATCATAAGAAGGGGCTTCTTTGAAGGATTTTGGTTCAAAATTTGTAGACAAATTCAATTCATAGTCATAAGAAACATCCATATCAACAGGTGAATCATAATCATCTACGTCACCTCCATTATGTCTGGTTGAGTTCATTATTCTTGTATTTCTAGCCTCATAAGGATGAACACTTTTAAGTGCCTTTTTCGGCCATCTTAGAGGGCCTTTCTATGATGGCCCAGGCTGCTCAGTTGACTGAGATGGGGCCGAATCAAGATTTAGTCTCCCAATTTTGTTAATCACATCACTCAAAGTGGCATCTAGATCAGTGGTTGGAGCTTCATGCAAGGGAGAGAGTGCTTCGGAATAATATTCAAAGAGTGGATCCAGTATAGGAATCCCCCCTTAAAAATGTGGAAACTTATTATCAAACTGTTGAAAATATTTTGCATGTTTGAATCAATCCAAGCGATCAAGTTGCCACTTAATAACATTGTCAGCCTTGGAAGATTCAATAAATATCACATATCTAGATATTATTAAATTCATCATAGAGACAATATGCTTTAGATGTATTTGAGTACCCCAAGAAGATACAAATGTGACTCCTTACATCGAGTTTTTTTCTATGTTCCTTAGGTATCAAGGAATAACAGGTGGAACAAAAAACACTAATATGACTCACTGAAGGAATGTGTCCATACCACATTTCATTAAGAGTCCTTTTTTTATAGCATTATATATACACCTATTTTTTATATACACAACACATAGAATTGCATAAACCCAAAACATCAGTTTAACATTCTTGAAAAACATCATGGAATGTACCATATCTAAGATTGTCATGTTCATTATTTCAGCTACTCCGTTTTGCTGGGGCTTATAGGGCATAGTTGTTGATGTTTTATCCCAGGCTGGCAAAGATGGTTTTCGAATTTATTTGAAGTGTATTTTTTCCATGATCAGTGTGAATAGAGCCAATATGAGATTGTGCATCATTTTCAATCCATGCATGAAAGTTCTTGAAAGTTTCAAAAGCTTCATATTTGTTCTTCAATAAATAAACCAAACACATTTTGGTGTAGTCATCAATCAGTGTCATCATATATTTATTGCCATTTTTATAAGAAACATGCATTGGGCCACATAAATATGAATTAATGAGTTCAAGTTTTCTATGTTCTCTGGAATGAGAATCATGAAAGGATTGTTTGTTGTGATTTCCTATGATACAAGCATCACATTGCTTAAGTTTCCTAATCATTGTGGGAAAAATAGTAACACCATTTTTCTTCAACAAGAAAAGGTTGTCATAGTTCAAGTGTCCAAATCTAGCATGCCATAAAATACTTGATGGAAATGTACCTTCATCTTAGTGATAACTATATCAGAAATTTTGTGCATGAGCAAAGGTTCCTTGCTGCTTCAAAATTGTTTCTTCTTCTATCTCAATCATGACAGGTGAGTGATCTGATGGTTTTTTTTTACCTCAAGTTTTCCATCAAATATGTGAATGGAATGTGCTTGTTGGAGGATATTGACCAAATATAGAAAGTTTCTCCTCAGGTCTGGGAGGTATAGAACAACATGTAGAAGAAATTCTAGAATACTAGATAGTTTGTGCCTCATGGTGCGAAGCCCTAATGGCTTGATTTTTGACTTGCTCGCAAAGTATAATTCTCCATCAAAATTATTAGTGAATTCCTCAAAGAAATATATCCTGAAATTCATGTGGCAAGTTGCTCCTAAATCAATCAACTAATCATCTTTCCATGAAGCATGTGAAGCATTGAATAAGTCTTCAGTTACTCCAATGTTGCAATGTGCCACAACATAATGAGCGGACTCGAGTGCTTTACCTTTTTTTTGTTAGTTGTTTTAATTTTCCCTTCATTTCTTTCTTGCTCAATTCGGTCCCAAGGAAACTTACAAGTGGAAGGATAATGTCCATCTTTATTGCATCGTATGCAATGAAGATCAACATTTTCTCCTTGGAATTGTCTACCCCCTGCCTCTAAAATTCATCCTTCCTCTTCCTCTTTGGACATCTCTTCCTCTTAAAGAACCTTGTGCATGAATATTCTCATTTTGTGCAAGGAACATAACTTATTTAATAGACTGAGGAGTTTTATTCTTCCCAAAATCCTTATCTCTTTCAAAAAACTTCTTCTCAAGGGAGTCAAAGGTAATCTCTTTAAGATTACCACTTGCATTCAATAATTCAAGATAATGTGAATAGGTGGGATATAGTGCCTTGAAATAATATATGAGAGGAATATATATTTCAACACCAGTGGATTTTATGTCATGCATAATGGATCATAATTCTCACACTAAGGCAAGAGGGTTATCATTTTTTAACTCAAGGCTGAACAAATAAATAATCAATTGAACAAATTTAAGTTCAAAGTGTTAGTCATACAATTCCTCCAGTTTCTTTAAGGCTTAAAAAGCATTTGAAAATGAATAAATATAGAAATTCACCTCTTCATTTATTGACGTTGCAATGAAGGCATAAGCCTTGTTGTTCTTGTTTTCCCAAATGGAAAGCTCCTTATCTGAAGTGGGATTTTTAGGTGCATGTCTCCTTCTCCTTCACAAAAATCTTTCCACAACTCATTGAAAATGAAGGTGTGTTTTATCCTCTGGGATCACTCAGTTTAGTTCTCTTTTCCAGAGAGAAATACACCCATAATGGAGATGAGTGAATGCATCATATAGCCTAATTTGGCCTCAAAATATTATAGTGGTTGCAACAAAAAGTTGATGTATTTGTAATGAAATGGAGTGGTTTTTGGCTTGAGGGGTCCTAACCCAGGTTCAAATTTTATCGTGCAACCAAAAAACCCTCATATTACTAGCCCTTTCGGCAACGACCTGATTGCAGAGACAAAAGTCTCACCCAAAGCAGTATGGAGGGGTGCTAGAACTAGGTTTCTGCACCCTGAGGAAGAAATTGAAGTGGTGGCCCTAAATAGATGTATAATAGAACCTATGCAAAATTGTAAACAGATGTGCGCACATATAGATCAATACTTCATACATGTCACAAATAAAAAAAATCACAGATCAAATTCGTCGTAGATGCATATAACATGATCTGATCTTCACAATGTGAAATAAATTAAGCAGGTCTACTCATATACTTGACCATCAACAGATATTCATGCAAAAAGGGTAGGTTTACTTGCACAGATACAATCAATCATAACATAAGTAAGGCGATCTTAAAGAAATAAAAGTAAGCAAATAGCTCATATATCAAATACATTAAACACGTGGTTCGCCAAAACAGTCCTTGTATTAGATTCAAAACAATTCAGTACACTCAGACTTTCCTTACAATTACCATTCTGCGCACAAATCCAGTGGAGTCTGCACACAACCAGGACTAGTTCTCTGTGCACACAGCCAGCAGGAGCCTTTCTACCAAAACCAGACTTACAAAATGGTCTCACAGAAGCATAAACACTTACCTTTGTCAAAACATATCATATCTTACTAAAATCGATCTATCTATATTTATATTCATTCATCGCACAGATACTATGGTCTCAAACCATTGTTTGAGGCGCACAATTTATCCTTAAAACCATTTTACATAAAAATAGGGACTTTGATCTACCCCAAAGCCCCTTGAACTTTCCGTGCATTGCGCATATCCAAAAATACATACAAAAAGTTACTCAAAATTCACCCCATGGAACCCCGATCCAACAAGCCCGCAACACAAACCTGTGACTCATCCCAAGTTGCTGTGGGGTCGACTCCTTCATCTTTGCTTGAAGCACAACGACATAAGTTTTCAATGGAAAAACCACCTCAAGGATCTATGCAACAGCTCCTTGTGCTTCATGTACCCAATTTTTTGTAGTTAGCCCTTCAGTGGCAAGTTCAATGCTTCTGTGAGTCTGTTGAAGGGTATTCAATGATCCAACATATGTGAGAGCTGTAGAGCCTCCTTAGCCCATAGCTGCATCTTTGCTTCCAACAACTATTCTTTGCAATGCACATCCTCTATTTCAGTTTGAATTACCCAGCCCTCCTGTAGGTTGGCGAGGCATTGTGCAATCATGAGGGTGGGCGCCATCATCTTGATGTCAACAAATTGTTGCTCCTTGACACACAATTCATTGCGCAGCTACTATACCATTGGATCATTTTGAACTGAAGTCCAGATTCCCATGGCCTCGTCTAACAACTAACCGCACTATGTAAAAATGACAACTATGCTATATGTTGTTTTTTTAACTTCGGTGACCCTCTAAGCTTTGACTTTTGGAGGAGTCTCCGACTGCAGCTTCAATTGTAGATCTGCGATTTGGTGCTCAAACTCAAAGTGAACAGTATTAAACTCTGTTTGCGAGGCCTTGAGTGTAGCGGCCAACCCTTCTAATTTCTCTATGGGGCAGCTGTGGTGGGGAAAACTAGCACATCACTCCAAACTTGGTTGATTTCTGCTTCCAGAGCAGCGCACTGAGCCTCTGCTGTGTGGCATGCTTCCTTCGCGGTCTGCTATTTATGGTGAGCTTCGGTAGCCTGCTGCTGTGACTCTGTTGCACTGGTGTGGTTACGGGCTTCTCAGAACTGGAGCTCATCCAAAATCATGTTTTGGATCATATGTAACTTCCCTCTAGGAAAAATAGATAATTCAACATTTATATCACCGCAACCTTGTAGCTGCACGCGCTGGCTAACTAATTCTACATGGATGGTTGGCTAAGGGATTTGAATGAGAGGAATTTCCCTTGTTGCAGGTAATATTGTATTGAGTGGCTATGCGCTGGTTGTAGGCACACTCACTTACATCTGGCTTGCTTGCGCTACGCTTGCCTAAATCAGTCTTGCTTGAACTTTGCGCTCTTGGATGCCACTCTACACCCCGTCGAGCACAACCTTGTACTATGCTTCTAGGTTCATCCACATGTCTTTAGTTGCTGTCGTGACCATGTTTTCTATTTTGTTGAGAACATTCTCGATCAATGTCATGCCCTCATCACTGGTGAATTTGGAGCCTTTGCGTTTCTTCCTTGGACCTCCCGTGGCCTGAGAACCGTGCTTTGTCCCCTTGAAAGTCTGGGCTTCCACTTGCCCCCCTGTGTGACTCTCGGTCTCCTTAGGCCCAGAGCCATTCTTCTCAGGTGTAGTGTATGTTTCCAGGATCTGCTCCAGTTATTTTCTCGGTTGTTTGTGTACCGGTATGGGGCTTGGTGGGTTTCTAAGGAACATAAGTGGATGCACCTCCTATGATGCGCAGCTCCAACCAAGCTGGCAGCCACTCTGCAGTCATGCGTATCAAATTGTCCTCAGTGACGAGATAAGGAAACTCATACCATATACCTTCAACGATGCCCTTCTCATGGATGTAAATGTGGTGGAACGTAGCTTTGAAATCGGCAATCAACTTGTACTATGCGAACAAAGTTGGAGACAACCTCGGCTTGGATTGAATTGCATGAAAGAGTAAGGCGTTGAATAGGACCCAGACTATCTTGTTCTCCATGATGCGCATGGGAATAGAGAAATTCGATAGTGTAGCATACTGCGTGACCTCAAACATATGCGGTTATATTTCTGGAAACTGTTTTTCCTCCTGGGTCTTCCATCTGAGCAGGGCTATCAACAGTAGGAGCGAAGCGTAATAGAAGTGATTTCCCTCCTCTTGTGCCTCGTGCACATTCTCCAAACGTTCCTTACACAGATACTGCACCAAATTGTAGATGACACCCTTCTCACATTGGCATACAAGGGAAATTACTTGCGTAGGGATTTATTTAGGCCTACATTTTCTCATCATCTTGTATGCCAAGATGAGCATCCCAAATTGGATGGCTGGGTCGTTAATTTTGCTAACTACAAATCTTCACCTGTGGCACGACACTTGGTAGGTCGCCTTTATTTTGTCCACCACCTTATTTTCCTGCGTTTTTCCTCCAAAATCAGCCATGGGATCTGCGCCTTGATCAAATAGGCCTGCGATCTAATGGATAAGTGCGGCATAAATAGGGATGTGCTCTCCCAGCCAGAAAGCCGCATCATTTACCAGTGCGAGCAATTTCCACACACTGATATATAATTTATCATGTTGCGCCCGAAATGTGGAAGCTGCAATAGATTTAAAAGTCATGCCTTGTGCAAGACCAACACCCAGTGTTTCATCTCCATGCACACGAGTCCTCCCTCATAGAATACGTGATCTAGATATCGCTTAGGTTCCAGTTCAGGAAATTTCTCTACGTCTGCGAGGTCACAATCCTCCATCTTTAATTGCAGCACCTTAGCGAACATATCGCCTTCAAGCAGGACATTTTTTGTGATCAACACCATATTAATTATTGATCGCACTTTGTTAAGATCCTTTGGGACCTTGGCAGATGCCTTGTGTAGTGTGACATAGGTCGGAAACTGCGAGAATGGCCACTTCAACCACATCTTCTTCATCCATGATTGTCTCGAGTAGCTTGAGCATGGGTCTCTTCTGACGCTAAGTCGCAGTAGAGCACGGCTTTGGGGTCTCTTCTCTGGGGGATTTTTGGGTCCCTGGTGTTTGACCCTTCTTGGTTTTCTCTGGCGCAAGTGTCTCAGCAACTGACGTAGCAGGATCCTCTTTAGGGCACATAGGTAGCATGCTGGGAGGGATAACATGACTAAGACCCCTACGACACAACTCCTCAAATCCTGAATTCAGACCAAATATAGATATTGAGTGATTTGCAGAAATCAGAGAGCTCAAGGCAAACAATTGACACAGAAATCAAAGGGAACTAATGAGATCCCTTGGGTCATATTTATAGCCTTGGCGTGTCTTCAACGATCCCTTGTTCATTAATGTGTCTCCATAAATGACAAAATGATTCCAAATATGGTAAAATATTTGTCCTAAATGCAACCTAGATGTTCCCTTAAATGGTAATAAAACTGTCTTTTCCAGATTTATTGTTCCAACGGCTAGATTTTGTCACTTTTGCGACCCTGTCAACCTCCTCTTGCAGCTACCATGTGCACATCACACATGTTTGTTCATCTTCCGTCCTGTCTATGCAGATCCAATACTCTAGCAATATAGTCATTTGGTGTGCGTAGGGAGAGGGTCATCCCTATAAAAATTCAGTCGCCTTGCATTGATGTACCTAGGAAGGGATTCACCGCTTAATGTTTCCAAGCGCATTGCACCTCCATCAGTGATTTCCTTAATAATATATGGCCCTAAATGATGCATCTTGAACTTCCTTGGGTGGCGCACGAACTTATTGTCATACAAAAAAACCAAACATTGCAAGGAAAAGACCCTCTAGTGGATGTTTTTGAGGAAGCCCTTATAAAAATAGCCCAGATATCCTTTTGTAGTGGAGGTCACCAGAGGAGGTTGTCGAGTGGACATTTTTGCACATGTATTTTTTCCCGTGCGTTTCTCATCATACACTGCACTGGTGCATTTAACTCACAATGCACTAGTACGTACTACGAATTGGCACACTGAGACAGCGTGCTCTCTGTACAAACCCGCCTGGTGCATTTAATTACTATAGCACACCAGTGCGCTACGCATAAACAGGCCCGGTCTGTCTCAAAAACCCGGGCATCGAAACAGGGTTAAATAAAAAAAAATTACCGACCGGAAAAACCACATTTTCACTTCTTAAGTGCTCCAAAGCTCTCAAGCACTGGTGCGAATTTCTCTTGTGTGAGGTGCCTTGCCATCGATGTGCCCATTTCACGCACATTTGCATCTATTTCCCACCTTGTGGAGTTTGAATTTTTGAAAACGGTGGGAAAATTTTGTTTCTCCAATTCCTTAGAAAATATGCCTCCTTGACGTGCAAATGTTCAGGTATTTTACTTGTTTCTCAATAACTAAACGTTTTAGTGAATTAGAATTGTAAAAAACCTTAAAATTTACCAATTTTTTAAACAAAACGTTATGCACAGTGCGCTTGATTCATTCGGCTCGCACCGTTCATGGTGCTCTTTGTAAATTTACAGGCCGCACCATGAATGGTGCTAATGGAAACTGCATCGGCGTCTAGTGCAATACTAAAAACGAGTACCGTTATTTTTTTTAAAAACTTACATGGCAATGCGGTCATTTAAACGACTGCACCGTTGACTATGTATTGATGTCAAGAGGGTGGTGTTCTGACCTAACTATCCACCTAAACGACCGCACAGTTGACTATGTACTGATGTCATGAGGGCGGTGTGCTGACCTAACTATCTGCCCCGAGGCACATACTTTGGTCAATGCGCCACCCTCCCGACATTGGTGCATAGTCAACTGTGCGGTTGTTTAAATGACTGCACCATTGACCATGAATTATTTTTCGGCAGTGCGTTGACCGAACTATCTTCCACGGGGCGGATAGTTTCATAAATGCACTGCAAAAAAAATACAATTTATGTTTTTCGACGCGCGAACAATTTCCATGCACATCGAGAGCAGTGCATGATAAAAAAAAGTACGCACCGATACCGGTACATGATTTTTTTTGGGTGCGCTGACTATTTATTTTTCAAAAATAAATAAGTATATATACGTCAACGGAGAGAACAAAGGGAACAACAAGAACATATGGAGGACCAGTATAACATCATTCACTTGTGGGAGGGACAAGAGAGGGAGAGACTTATGTGCCCTCTCCCTATTATGACAACCACCTAGTTTCCCCTAAGGGAGGTAGGCCTCCTCAAGTTCTATGAGGAGGCTACATCCCTGAAGGGCCATATTGGGTTATTGGGAAAACTCAGCTTCAGGTGGAATTCCCACCGAAAGGCTTTCCGGGTTGGTCATGACCAGTGGTACGCACCCACTGAGGAGGGAATATACTTTATTATTGGCCTATCTAGGAGAGGGAAATATTTTCCCTAGTTCCCATACGTCCCCATTAGCTATGCAATAGGGATTCAGTTGGCGTACTCCCAAAGATACATTAGGGATGATATAATTTCTCCTGCATATTTTTAGGTGTCCGGTGGTCATTTATGTATTGCTTCGTTTAGTGCAGAGGAGGTGAGGTTCCTGTCACTACTATTGACAACCATTGCGCACTATACCAGTGATAGGAAATGCATTACTTGCCCGCTTTTATTTTATGTTACTTCTTTATTCCAGGCGCCACGACTTGTGAAATGGTCTACGATTTTTTTGTGCTAGTTTTGTACAACATTAGATAGATGTCATTCTCAGACACGTGGGAGGTTGACCTTCCCTTTTGATTTAGAGTTATTTTGTTTATTTTTTGAGACCTTTTTAGAGACGAGGCCTAATTTTTTTCGGCATCCTCGTAGGGCGATGCTACATGTACGGATGCAGATGTGGGGATAGATGATGTTGAAGAGGGGCCAATCTGACTTTCCTGCTAGGATATATCTTGATGCACTGGAGTTTCTATCCAGTGTTGATGAACACTCCTTCATTCTGGTGCCATGTCTGTATGCTGGTTTTGATTTTCGAGGGTGTAAAAACATCCTCTTCACACAGGATAAGCCACTGGACGTGAGAGGTAATATTATTGTTTTCTTTAAATCAATATAGTTTCATTTTATTGTCTTAATTAATTAATTAGAATTATCAAATTTATTCTAACACGTTATTTAACTTGTTTTATTAAATTGTTTAATGAAAATGCCTAATTAATATTTTTGTGTACTATATATTTTGTAGATATTGGGACATTCATTGGGGATGAGATTCCACCCCCTCCGAATGATCTAGGTGTAGATGTTGATGATGAGGAGATGGTAGAGGTGGAGGATCAGGTTGACAGACCTGATCTTGATTGGGTGCAAATACCCGCGGGGCTGAGGCGTAGGCCGAACACCAGATTTAAGATGGAGTTGGATGACCAACTCTGTCGACTACTAGTTCATGAGGAAGTCCACCTAGTTATGATAAAAGACATTCTGATTGATTGTAGGCTCACACGGATTTGAGTGCCATGCCCCGTGATATGTTGACCCTCATGCGTCATACCATTGGAGATTCTAGAGAACTGGCGTGGGCTAGAAGGCGTAGGCATCGTGGAGATGCACAACAGAGCATTGCCTCATCTGATGATCATGATCATGAGGGTATTGATCATCATTCTACTACTCCACCTCCTCCTCCTTCACCTCATAATGAAGATCATGATGAGCAGCGAGTATCCCATCCTCATCAATAGGCATCGTCTAAGTAGTATGCACCATCTAAACAAACACCTAGTCCTGAGAAAGAACCTAATCATGAGCAGGCGAATCCATCTGAGGAGGAAGGTCCATCATCAAAGGCAGCACCATCCATGTCTGAGCAGGATGCTCCATCGAGGAGTCATCAGCAGGTAGTTCCTGAGCATAATGCACCATCGACTGATCAACGAGCACCTCTGTAGCAGGCACACCATCAATCTGAGGCTACACCATCGACTGAGTAGGCCTTGACTAGTAATAGTATTGATGTACCACCAGATATTTGACATTTATATGCAGTTATATTACAGTTGTATATTTTTGACATGATATATATATATATTAAGGCTGCACCATCGACTAAGTAAGCCTCGACTAGTACTAGTATTGATGTACCACCAGATATTTGAAATTTATAGTTGTATATTTTTGACATATATATATATATATATATATATATATTGAGGCTGCACCATCGACTAAGCAGGCCTCGACTAGTACTAGTATTGATGTACCACCAGATATTTGACATTTATATGCAGTTATATTACAATTGCATATAATGTAAAAAATATACAACTGTAATATAACTGCATATAATAAATATTCGAGAGAAAGACGTACGTATATAAATAAATTAATAAATAAATAAATAAATATATATATATATATATATATATATATATATATATATTTATTTATTTATTTATTGAGGCTGCACCATCGACTAAGCAGGCCTCGACTAGTACTAGTATCGATGTACCACCAGATATTTGACATTTATATGCAGTTATATATATATATATATATAGAGGCTGCACCATCAACTAAACAGGCCTCGACTAGTACTAGTATTGATGTACCACCAGATATTCGACATTTATATGTAGTTATATATATAATGTTAAAAATATACAACTGTAATATAACTGCATATAAATACGCCAGATGCGGCTGATTAAAGTCCATCCGGGAACGTGGCATTCAGACCACTTCCCGATGGACCTCGCCGGTGCAGCCCACATGGCTCCCGGTACTGTCATTAACTATGGTCTTAATTTCTTGCCTGATGCGAATTATCTCTGCCTTGAAAGGCTCACTCGGCTCCTCGACATGGTTATTGTATTTGGCATGGAAGGTTTACGCTGCAATTTGAATGGAGATGGGAGCGGCTTCTGCTCTCCTCAGCCACTGTAGGTGAACTGCTCGCCTGCGAGCATTGAAGCCTCCATTAAAACCACTACAGGGAAGCGTTGTTGGATTGTGGCCTGTTTCGAACCAGCTCCTAATTGCCATTTCTCTCACAGTCCTTGGTGTAATCGCAGAGCTTGGAACTCTGCCACCATTGCTCAGACAGGTAATTCCGCTACCTCCTCTGTCAATTTGCTTCGTGGTCTCAGTAGCATTTCTCTGGATTCGTCTGTTCAGGAAGGGGGTAGCCAGTTTTCTCATTCTCCCTCCGACTCCTTGGGGATTTTCGCTCAGACTCGTTCTGCTACTGTCATCATGCCCCGCCTCCGCGAGCGCATGCGAGCCCGGAGGGGCTCCTCTCGTGGTCGGCTCCCTAATCATCGTGTGCCTCCCTCTCCTGCTCCCTTGTCTGAAAATGCCTCTGGCATCTCCCCTGACGCCATCTCTACCCCGCCCACTCCCCTTGAGCCTCCAGCCGTTGTCAGCTCCCTTCGTCCCTCAATTCGTCAAACCTCTCAGCGCTCTGAGCTGAGGTTTGAATGCACCTCCTGTGATGCCACTCTCACCACTTTCATCACTGTGACTCTGAGGGAAGTTGTCCCGAATTTCGCTCCGCCTAGCTCCTCGACTTTGGCCGATCCCTCCTTCAGCAACAGCTCTCCACGGGACGGCCCTGCTCTCTCAGCTCCTCAGCTCAGGCCTTCAATGGAGACTGCGCGCGAGGGTGGTGGAAATGCTCCAGGTGAAGCTCAGGCGAACAGCAATGAGCTGTATACATGCAGAATTGTTGAAGAAGACCCCTCTCCTACTCATGGATCTTAGCTGTTATAGCATCCAGGTTTTTTTAAGTTCTAGTCAAAACTATATGCATCTTAGCTACACTGCTTTGCTGTACAGGCAGTTTACTTATTTCAGCTACAGTTTCATTTTGTTTTTGGCAAATCTAAAGCCGGTTTCCCTCTTATGGGCGGCTAAGACATTATGGATTAATGGACTGGTTTCCCGTAATGGGCAGTCCCGACTATGCTTGTCTTGCTTGACCATCAGGCACAGCGTTCAGGCTTCCCTAGCTGACGTTGGTGCAGTTTTGTACTAATATTTTATACATAATAGAATTTAGACTTACTTAGAAAAAAAAAAATATAACTGCATATAAATGTCAAATATCTGGTGGTACATCAATACTAGTACTAGTCGAGGCCTGCTTAGTTGATGGTGCAGCCTCAGATAGATGGTGTGCCTGCTTCAGAGGTGCCCGTTGATCAGTCGATGGTGCAGTCTGGAACTGCCTGCTGATGACTCCTCGATGGAGCAGCCTGCTCAGACGTGGATGGTGCGGCCTATGATGATGGACTATATATATATATATATATATATATATATATATATATATATATATATATATATATATATATATATATATATAGTCCATGTATTTTATGCTCATGTTGATATACTTAATTTACATGTTGGTGTTCATCATGATGTGTATATTGATAGGTCATGCAGAGATGTTCATTTAATGTGCTTGCAGATATATGTGTATGTGATAGCAGTTATTTGACATGAGATGTATATTTGATGTTTGTGTTGTGATGACGTTATACAATGCTTGTGTTTTGTTAGATGATCATGATCACGATGATTAGATGACTTTAGTGAATCTGAATGTGTATTTTAGTCAAATATGATGTTTATACAATGGTTATCATGATCGTGATGTTTATTTTTAATATTAACTCATGATATTTATTAAATATTATGTTGTGATTGTAATTGAAATTTTAATTTTAATTATATCTAAAATTGTAAAATTGTATTTGTAATTTTAATTTTAATTGTAATTGAAATTTTAATTTGTAATTGTAATTTTATTTTTAGTTGTAATGTTAATTTTAATTGTAGTTGTAATTTTAATGTGTAATTTTAATTGTAATTGTATGTGAAATTGTAAAATTGTAATTATAATTGTAAAATTGTAATTTTAATTGTATGTATTGTCATCATTCAATTTTATTAAAATTTTTAAATTTTTAAATTGTAAATTAATTGTCAATTTTGAAACATAATTACTACTGTAAGTAAAATGTATGCCGTAAATATTGTTATATTACCATAATTGTAAATTTGTATGAATATAAATAATTGTAAAATAAAAAATCTAGATTAATAATATGAATTTTTGTAACACAATAAAGTTTAGAAAATAATGCAAATAAATTGATGTTTAGAATTATCATTATTCTATTATGATCTTACATACCAAAAGTAACAGTATACAATTTGAAGTTATCATTCATAGACATTTAAAGCAATCAAGTAGTTATATTATTTTAGGAATTGACATTATAAAAAAAAGAACTTTATATAGTACGCCATTGTTTTCGAGATCAACATAATTTCAAATTATCAAGTGAAATGATTTTAACATTAACACAATGCAAACCAATTAATTCAAAATAAATATTATAATGTTTTGAAAAAAAGATTCTTAGTTATAAGGTAATTAAGTCCTCTTCTTTATAAAAACCCATCTTAAAAAATATAAATGATGAAATAACACATGTACCATATCACTCTCGGAGGAACACGTGATTTAATTCTTCTTTTTTTACACACACCCATGCCTGACATTACATATCTCTTTGTCTGCATATTCTCCTCTATATAGAATACAATCATTTGGACATGCATGATATGATATATACTCAATACCTAACATTTTCAACAATTTATTTTCCTCTTCACAGCTACCGGGCAAGACATTATAACTGGGAAGAGCCTTATATTTGAATAACCTGTAGTTGGTCATGGAAAATATTAAATGTACATTGATGCTGATATAATTATTAACATTCATAAAATTGACGATTTGTAATGTTCATTTTGTGATTATATTTCTCAAAATATAAGGGAGGACTTGATAGTCAATTACCTCAAAATTTATGAGAAACATGCATTTGAGAAGCCAAAATCTGCTTTCAAGTTGTACAGTAACATCGTTTTCCCCAATTGGGTAGACTTTCACTGACTGCCATGTCCAAAGAGAGGGGTGGTGGAAGCAAATTTAAGTCTTTCGGAAAATATATTAGCAATATGAACATCATCCCCTAGCTGGTCATCTTTCTGGAATGCATCCAACAACATTGTCTCCATGGCAGTCGTATCCCTTAAGTAATCATCCATACCAATCTCTATTTTATTTCTTCCATTACCAGCTTGTGAAGAACTACTATTGTTTTAGTCATTTCTAATTGGTGAATGTGGACGTAGTGGGAATTGAACAGGTGGTTGATTCAACCCTCCTAAGTTCTTGGTATCGTTCCTCTCTGATTTTTTCTCTTAATTCAACATTATCTTGATTTGACATTGTCATTGGGTGCACTAGAAGATGGTAGGTAGTTTACTCATTATCACTAGAATCCTAATAATTTCAAAAAATAAATTTGAACATGATTAGTACAAAATCTATGATATCAATTAGTAAGCACGTCGACAATGCATGATTAATTGGTTTGATGTTGAAATAATTACGTTAATATATCAAACAATTATTATTACCATCATTGTCCCAAGATTGTGGCTATAAGATGCAATGTTACAATTGGCAGGGTGAAGTGGTTGCCCATTTTCATCTACCAAATACGCCTTGCGGTATGCTGCTCTTGATAAGAGCTTCCGACGTTTTGGAGCTCTTTGAATATTTTGTTTATTTGAACTCGATTCTGAATCTACATGAACCTACAAATTTGTATACATTAATTTTATTCACCTGATTGACATGGATAAAAAAAAGTTCAATTAGATAAAAAAATATAAATAAAATATGAAGTAAATATTACGTCTGGAGATGGATAGCGAGAACTCTGCGATGGCCTTTGAGAAATATTATGGAACGAGCTGGATTTTGAAGAATTATCCATTCGATATAATTATGAGATTTTCTCCCTACATTCGAGCAAAATCAACAATAAATTTTGGTGTACATACCTAAAAGTAATTTTGGTGTCTTAAAAATGGACTTATTGTTATCGATGCTATTGTACAGTTAATTGCATCTATGCGTTTTAGTTACTACACACTGGTGTTGCGTTATAATGTGGTTAGATAACAAACACACTGAATAGCCGCAAATAAAAAAGCACAAATTTATTTTTTTAAGTGAAAAAAAGGCTGTAAATTGAAAAATGAGCGAAAAATTATATTCGGAAATCTAATTTCATAAAAAGATTCTTTAAATAGTAAAAGCTATTCATTATTTCATTATTTTTGCAAAATATTTCAGGGAGATATTTGCACGAGATACATACATGGAGCAAGAGAGCACAAGAGCACTGTGGAGCAACGTAATACTTTCGAACAACAACACTATTCAGAGAATCAGAATTTGAAACATCTGGTGATTAAAACCCTGTAATATAGTAAACAATTTAAATTTTACTGTAATAATTGTTTTTTTTTAATAGGTTCTCTTTGATTTAATACATGCATAGTAAAAAATTTAAATTTTACTGTGCATATTCGAAAAAAAACAAAAAAAAAACAAAAAAATCCTTTCTTATGTTAAACCCTTACTTCTTCGTGTTTCTGTGACTTCATAATTAGGGCTTTTAATTTTAGATTTATAGGGTTTGTATTGCTATATATATAGGTGTATGACATCTACCCCACGTGACAACTTGCAGAGTCGGATCCCAATTGATGTCGGCCCTTGCATGATTTTTTAAAAAACATATATTTTTTAATTGGTGCGCCATGTGTAAATTAGCACACCGATGCGCTATTTTATTATAGCACACCACACATGTACTATTTGATAATTTTTTTAAAAAAATTAATTTATGTATGTGTTAATCAATGCACCGATTAACATATAACACACCGGGTCTCCTTCTTGACAGAGAGCACCATACTGTGTTTTTACTGTTTTCTCGGTGGGTTTATAAGAACATGTTGCATCGCCTCCTCCACGACATCTTATGCTACAAAAACTAACACTAGAGTTTTTTTATTAATTTGTCTATGTTAATTGGTTCACTAGTTAACATTTAACGCACCAGGTCTCCTTGTTGACAGAGAGCATCATATGATGTTTCTACTGTTTTTTCATTGTGTTTATAAGAACATGTCACACCACCTTCAATGTGTACTGCTCGAAAGGCACACCGTTTTCTTGATTTTCTTTTTACTTGAAAAGTTTTTTATTTATTTATAAAATATATTAATGAATGGTACGGTACATGTTTCATATTGATAAAGATATGGTTGACAAGAGATCAAGTAACAAAAATACGAATAGCACATCGAGAAAAGAAAAAAAAGGCAAGTTATTTGTAAATTCTTTACAAAAATTAGTATTTTTTAATTATATGTAAGTTTAACTAATATGTATTGTTTACTATGTATCATGTAAAGCCACAAAATGATGAAGCTCGATAAGATTATTTCCTGGCTAAGGCCACAAGAACGTAAAATCTTGATGGAAAAATTGTGAAAGGATGAATAAGGTGAATGAAAAAATACTATCGATCCAATATGAGTTTCTTTTTTTATTTTTCATTAATAATATACTTAAAAATATTAGATAACATGTTTCAAACAGTATATTAATTCACATATGTTTAATGTTCTACAGGTACCAACAATGAAGAAAAGGAATGTTGTTCTAGAAAAGAAAAAAATTGAACATGCAAATGAAAATGAATTGCTCCTTAGCTCATCTTGAGTGGTGTTGGAGGTTAACGCAAGGGTGGGGGGGGGGGGGAGGGGGGGGGACTTTTACAAAACTTTGAGGGCTCTAGTGGAATGAATGTATAGACGTTCTTTCCACTTACAATACAAAAAAAATCTAATGATTCCAAGAACCAAATTTTATCTAAACTACAGGATGAGTTTCCAGAGAATTTGTCAATGAGACGTGTCAGACTTTTAATAGCAAAAATGTACAACAAAAAAAAGAAGGAATGAAAAATTAATATTCCTTTAAATCTTTTTCTAGAATTATATGTATATATTACTAGAAAGAAACCATTTATAAATATCACTTTTGCTATATTTACTTTTCATATATCAATATAAAAATTAAATAGTTTATTGTCATGTTACATTTTCAGGAAGATTATGAAAATCTCAAAAAATGAACGAGCTAATATCAAAAATATGCCAGTAGGAATGTCCAAAAAGGTGTACAAGGAGATGGTCAAAGAAATGGACATAATTGCATCACACGAGGAGCCATCTCAACAACAACGTGCTTCAAATGTAATATGTAATAATTGAATTTGTCGATTAGGTACAAAAAAATAATAATTTAGCATTAAATATTAATTTTCAAGTATTTTCTTGCAGAGAAGAAAAGAAAATGGAACCCATTCAATACATAAACCAGGACGACAAGGAGGAAAATAGTTGATATCTAAGTTTGTGAGTAATTGTTACTTCCTTATAACAACTTAGCTAAATTTCATTTTTGTATATTTTAAGTTGTTTTACAACAATCATCATTGAATGTATTCAAATAAGTGCTAACATACAAAGAAGAACCATCATACAAATTGATTGACATTGGGTTAAATATGGGTTGTTAGTATATGTTGGCATATCAGAAATTAATTGTGGAATTTGTAAGCATCTATATTGTTTTATTTAGCTCAGTCTATAATTAATAGAACAAAAAATATTTTATATTAAATATATGATTTGTTATGGGGCGTAAAACTTGCAGGAAACAAAGTATGGAACTGCGCCAACAAATGAATTGTTGAAATATGGCATGAAATTTGGTTTTGAAAGAATGTGTATAGTTCATGAGTCAATTCTTGCTATGGTACATTTATTTTAGATTTACATTGATGTATATTATTTAATATTTCAATTTTTGTTATGCTCACCAATGTATATACACTCATTATAGTGTATTTTTATGTTTGTAGATGGAATTTGAAGAAGAAGAAAACAATCAACACCGTGAAAAAAACATTCCTCAAAATATCCCAAGTCATGGAAGTAGCTCGAACAGTGACAACAGTTCTAGCGAAGAATAATGGTCAATATGTTTGGATATCAAAACAAGGCGTTTCATTTTTTGAAATATTTGTCTGTGAAATCAGACATTTTGTTTAATGTAATGGACATAGTGCCCCAATTGAAAGATAAATGGATACCAATAACTGTCCCATTTTGTATGACGAAGAGTGTCTTATTCATATATATATATATATATAATAATAATAAAATATGTTTTACTTTATTCTTTTGCGTTCTCCATTATCACTGTGAAATGTTACACCATTGATTAAATTTATGGATGGTCAAATATTATAATGAGGAGATGCGAAATTTGATGATATGATATAACAAATTAATCCAAGCATCACATTCAAATGCACTAATAAAAATTTAATTGATATGAATACTGTTACAAGATATGTGTCGACTTTTGATGAATAATGAATTTTAAAAAATCACAATAATTTCACTGTCACAGGTTGATGTTTCTAAAAAATAAAAAATGAACACCGGTGCGTATTAGTTACGTTTGTATGATAATGTGTACCGGTGTGTTTCTACGACCTATGGGCACCACACAAATACCAATAACAATTAGAATGCTCGGTGCACTTTAGTCACTGCCCACTGGTGCGTTTGTGTGATACTATGCATTGGTGCATTTCTATGACCTATGGGAACTGTAAAAATACCAATACAGATTAGAACGCCCGATGTTTTTTATCGATGACTACCACCCAGGCGGTCTGATAGGCATTGCATGCATCGGTGCGATTTTCCTTTAACACACTGGTGTGTTTTTATAACTTGATGGCCTGGAGCATTGTATCACCTACAGGGCCTGGTGCGGTTTTACACCTTAATGACCCTGTGCATGCACCTTCCACAGGCCCAGTGCGACTGTCTGGAGGACATGCACCGAGTCATTGCTAAACATCCCAGGGCGTCCGAAATTTGTTTTCAAGCTAGGTGCTTGGTAGGTTTATAGTAGCAGTGTGTTCACGGTACAACGCATTCATGTGTTGACACCCAATTCATGCACCGATGAGAAAAACATCCGTAACAAACTCCAGCCACCCAATTTTTTTTAGTTGTGTTGAAGTTCAGTTAGAATCTCCACCAAAACATCTGTTACCGAAAACAGATGTTGTAGCAATTTTTTTTTTGACAATTTTGGCCAATTTTATAACACTAAAAACCTCCTTTATAACCTCCATTAGAGGGTCTTTTCCTTGTAGTGACATCATCCTCCTTAAATATATTTTGTCTGATATGCCTATCATGCCATGCCTTTTTGTGCACCTTCTGCAATTGGTGATGGAAATTGGCAATAAAGAAATCTTATTCAAGCACGAGCAACTACGAAAACCATTGCTCTGCTGTTCGGATGATGATCTACGTCTACATCTACATCCACGTCTGAGGCAGGAGACTTTGTTGAGCCCTGATCAGTACGCTTTTAAGTCAATGTCCAAGCCTATGCTGTTTCCAAGTCAAGATGATCACCCGGATCAGTATCACCAACGGTTGCTCTTGTCCTTCCTTCTCCTTCTGAACCAGGCATTTATGTTCATCCGAACCAAGGTCAGTAACCGAATCTTTTGCTGAGTAAGTACTGAGGCCAGGAGTTCATGCTCTTTGTTTTGAGCCCGTTTCCGCCTAGGGTTCGGACCGATGGGATTCTTGTGCCATATTCATGAAAGCTACGATGCATAGAGTGGAAACAATGCACTCCATCGACAACACAACTTCTTGCTTATACACAATACTGAACGATGTCCTTCTAGTCAACTTTTTAGACGTGGTTTGATATTCCCAGAGAACTGCGGGTATGCGCTCATCCCAATCGTTCTGGTTAGCATTTCAAACCTTAGCGAGTGTAATATCTAATATCTCTTTGAAAGCTTCCACTGCACCATTTGCCTGTGGGTGATATGGCATTCCATTTTGATTATGTGTCCGTAGTTCACTTTTCAGGGCTTCAATGGTTTCATTTACAAAGTGTGTACCTTGATCACTTATCAAAATTTCAGGGCATCCAAATCAAGTCACAATATTATCGAAAATGAAGTGTGCAGCTGTTTTTGCACTATAATCCTTCATTGGCTTAGCTTCAGCCCATCTGGTTACATAGTCAATTGCAATGATTATGTAACGTGCACCACTCTTCTTTCCTAGAGGGTTAATGGCTCCGACAAAGTCTATGGCTCTAATATAACTCCATATGTTGTACCCATCATTAATGCTTTTGTTCTTAATATATATATATATGTTTCTCATATATAACAATCTCTTTAAAAAAAAATCATATGGAATATACCACGACCTCCTTTTAAAAAAAAAACTATATGATATATCACAACCTCCTTTAAAAAAAATCATATATAATATGCCATTTAAAATGAACCAACATGATGTTCCCCCAAAACAACTACCATGACCATAATTTTAATGCACAACCCAAGAACTGTTTGAATAAAACGTACTCCTTGGTCAACATGACCACGCAACACCACAAGACTTGGTACCATAGTTACACTACACCACAATTACATTGTACCATGGTTCCACTGCATTTTGTTCACGGGACCTGGAGGCACCACGATTTATCAACCCACCAAAGAAAAGCAAGATTGACTCAGTCAAAGCCACCGCTCACACCATTCATTATTAATATTTCTTGGTGTTACAAATTTCGCTGGGCATTTTTTGTTCCCCCAAAATACTTCTTCTTCTTACCAAGAGCTACTAATAAATTCTCATCATCCTTACATGAATCGAAAATGAATTTTCCTAGAAATCACAACAAAGATAAATCAAGACAAGGAAAATGATAGGTGGTGGTATTACAACCCACCTTAAGAGTTTAACAAAAATTTGTATACAAGCAGAAGTAGAAGAGTATAATTAAGAATTGAGATAAATGGATGTGGAGGAGGATCACTCAAGCAACATTTGACCACATCAAGTCAAATCCATTTAGATTCAGCCACTTATTCTATTATCCAGACAATGGATAAATGAAGGAAGCCTGGGCCAATACTAATATTAACACACACAAGATCATCAAGACTAATATTAACACACATACTTCAAAATGTATAACACACTCAGGGCAGAGAGAGAGGATCTAGCAGAATAATGGCAGGGAAATAGGAGTTACAGGAGAAGAGGAAGCTAGAAAAAGGGCTAACTTTGATACCATGTGAAACCAAGAGTAACTCCATGAATGAACTGGTGTTTTGCATTAAGATGGAACATGGATATATACATGGAGAGAGATACTATTGGGTTTCATATCCCAATGTCTCTACGTCTTCCAATTCTATTTATTTTCCTATTATAATATTTACATGGATTTACCTAATTCCAAATATTAGGTGTCAAAAAATATGACTTATATTTTGATCAAGTTAGAAAATTACAAGAAATATTTTTTTTATAAAAAATATACTTGCACTTAAAATTATAATTATATGACTATCACCAATTATATATATATTAGTCAAAGTGAAAGACATACAAGAAACACGAATGTTTTTTCCTTTTCTTTTTAAGGGTGGTTCACGGACACTCGGTGGTCGCTACATCCATGGGAAAATACAGGTAGATCAACCCGAAGGGATCAATGTGTCGGGACAACAAGAAAGGCCTAACCCCAAGGGCATCGTGGAGATTTGACCCCATGACCTCCCAACTGGCGAATTACTTAACAATGAGAACTTGAGAAATTGAGCTATCCCTTGGGACTTCGAAGTGCCAATCATATATATATATATATTACAAAAATTAAAACATTATTGGTTTTACAAAACCCTTTATATCTATGTATTTTTTCCTCTAACAAAAATTTCCATAACACTTGTAAATGACTCAAATTCATATAAACATATAATACTTGAGGAATAATAGATGTAGAGATACAATGAAACTATGATAGAAAAATAATTAATGTAAGATATAATATGTATATTTACTATCTTAAATTTTTACCTAAATATAGTAAGTATTATTATAATTATATTTCTATATAACTGAAAATATTATTTTAACATTCTAACCATGTTACTTATATAACTCAATATAAAATAGAATATAAATAAAAACATAAAATATAAGTGATACTTCTTTTATATATATATATATATATATATATATATATATATATATATATATATATAATAATTAAATTTTAATTAAAAATATTTACATAGGAAAGATTATTTGTTTTAATTTAAAACATTAATTTATGTTTTAATTTAAAAATTATATACATCATATAACACTCTATCTGTTTTTGTAAATATTAAAAAATAATAAGCCCATAATAATAAATATTTGTTTATTATTTATTTAATATTATTTAAATAATAATAATAAATATTTTTAATATTATTTATTAATTACTATATTTATAGATGTGTTTTTTATAATAGGGTCTTTAAAATTTTGATTTAATTTCAGTGGTTATTTGGTGGAACAATTTGACATACACTAATTTTTAGTAGTAGTCACGATAAGGGTTTGAGATTTATCTAAAAAAAAACTCCTAACCAACCTAATTGCCCCCTAAATGCCACGATACCAACGCCAAATGGAGAAAATTCTCCTAAGAATGAGAAAGCCCAAAACTTGAAACATGTGGTTAGGGAAAGAATGTCACATAGATTAATGGTCTTTTGAACTTTTTCCAAGATGTTGCGTTGATCTCACCTAGTGCCAAAATATAACTTGTGAAGGTGTTGAGCACTTTAAACATAGCATCACTCACTTAGCCACCGAAACACTATGTTTAAAAGTAACACTATTTGCAATTAATTTACAATTTTTATTGTTTACTGAAAAAATTGCTAGGATCTAACAAAAAAAATAAATCAATAAATTATTCGCCAAAAAATTATATATACATAGGGTGAAAATGTGAAGCTGGGTTACACTTTTTGCCCTTTTTTGAGAAAAAAATTTCATTTTTTTCGGTTCTTCAACTTTCTGCAAACTATAACAATTTTTCTGTGTAGAATTTCGTTTTGCGATAAAAATAAAAGTTGTGAGAAATTTTGTTAGCTTTCTATTACTTATTTTTTGAATTTTTTTTATGCAAATTTGATATGTCAACTTAGTGTTTCTTTGAGTGTGCGTTTCTTAACAATCAAAGGATTCATAAGAAGTCATGTTATGACGCAATGTTGTATTCATTGAAAATTTGTGTTTTTGAGAAAACAAAATGTGTTACAACAATCTAGACAGAGTCTACTTTGGTTTCTTCATATTTACAAAGCCAATGGATGCATATCATAATTACTAGAATTTTTTGATCTGGTCCAATACGAAAAACTGCATATTTTGGATATATTTCGCGACTCAACAAATTTCTTAACATATAAGTTATAAAATAAAAATCTAAAAGCTACCCATTAGAGATGACGGATCAATGTAATGCCCCATAATTTTTTCAATTTTTTTTACAATGTATTTTGGGAGATACAAAATTTTGATTTCACTGAATCACAATGACCCTTAGAAATTTTTTGCACCCATTTTATTAGAAAAATAATTAAAATTAGTAAACATTTATGAAATTCCATAAAAGTTATATTTCCTGAAAGTAGATTCAATTCTGAAAATTCTTGTCTTGGTTCCGACAGTTAATTAACAACCTTTCATGGAGTTTAATTAGTCCAAAGTTGCAGAAATGTATTCAGAGCCTGGTTTTTGCGTAACTAGTGACGCATTAGTTCAGCCGAACTTTGATTAACAGTTCGGCCGAACTATGTTTTGCATCGATGGCTCGTTAAATCTAACGAATTAATAGTTCGGCCGAACTATTATATAACTTTCCGTCGGTCGGAAAGTTTTGCGGAGCCCCTACTAAAACACATTTCGCGGCAATATAAATTGCCGCGAAACTATTCACAATTTTCACACATTTCGCACTATATAATTGAAAAAATAGCATGTAAATTTTTATATGTACTATGGGGATTCACCCATTTATTATACATATAATTTTGGTGGGTTTCCTAAAAATTTCCCTAATATGGAGGAAATAATTCAACAATATATGCATTCCTGAGAAGATAATGATGGAGGTTTGTAATACATGTGCTTCTCTTAAATAAAAAAGGGATAAATATCAAGGGGTTGAAAGAGGTATGTATTCATAACATTAATTTTAGAAATTGGATAGTCCCAATTCTACAAACTTGCTAGGGCTAGGGCCTTAAACCATTTTCTTACTTCACCAGTGAAGCTCTCGGAAAATAATCTAATTTTTACATATTCATGGTCTACCTCCTCGATATCAATGAAATCATTAAATTGTTCCACATGTTCCTTAGTTGATATGTCCTCTTCACTCCCAAAGGTTTTTATTCTAGTTGAGTATCCATCTAGGAGGTCATGAAGAACAACGGGGAGGATAAGTGGAGCATACCTTGTAGGTCCAACAGGAGGAGGAGGAGGGACAATTCCAACCATGATGACAAGAACTGTTGTATGGGGAAGGACAACAGATGATATTAATTTTCATTTTTTTTGGGAAAACAGTAGGTGAAGATGAGTTGTTAGGAGGTGGTGTAGATGGTATCTGAAGTCTAGATATGAATGAACTCCACTTAGGTAGAGGTATACCAGATTTTATTTTCAACAGGAACTCAAATGGATCTAATTCTTTTAAATTTTCAAAAGACCCCCCTCTCTAACAATAGTTCTGATGTGACTATTTTCCAAAATTCTTCTTTTTTTTCTTTAGATACTAAGGATGATGTGTCAGTACCTGGTCTTTGTAGGTCTAGTATTATATCAGTTAGTTCATTTTCAGTCTTAGACCTAAACAATACTTCTTCAATTTTATCATCAAATTGCCTATCTTCAGGACTTTGAATAATTTCAGAGGACAAAGCTATTGAATGTGATGGAATACCTGATTTTGAAGAGCTGCATCCAATGCCTCTGAGAATTCTCTCTGGATTATCCACAATTGTATGTGGGTTAGGATATGGATTTCTCCTTGTGTATCTTTTTCTTGAAGCCACCTTTAAGCATGAATATTTTTAGTAGAGTCACTAAGGTAGTTTCTGCAGCCTCGAAATGTCTTGAGCTCCTGCTACCTCCAAGAGTTCAGCTTCACTATTTGAGCACAAATTTCGGGAAATATGTCTTCAGTATCCCAGTAGACGCACCAAAATGTTATCTCTAAATTGGTACTGATGGGATGCTCCACCAGACAGCTTAGAGTAACGCTTTCAAACCAGCTTTTGACCGAGGATTAGCCTCTTCAGCCTGAGAGGGATCTCTCAATTTAACTAATTATTTTCTCAATTAGGTTTCAAATTAGGTGTCTAACTCGATGATAAGTGTCTTATTTTATTTTATTGCAGGCGAAAAATGAAATAGGTTTCACTACCATTGGGCCCATGGAGTCAGTATGAAGGAATTTAGTGACAAATGAATCTCCTTGTGGAAGATGAGGCTTTTACTGTTTCAATGAAAATATAATACTAACACACATAAAATATTAAGTAACTCAATGTTAAAAGGAAGTCAAAGCATGAGGGCATGAATTTTGATTAATTTAACATCAAGATACTGGAAGCAAGATAAAGGGAAACATAAGACATAAACTCATTGAAACATCTCAAGAATATTAGGTGAGAAATGTAAACACAAACTTCACTGTTTCACACGATATTCAAAAATCAAAGATAATAACAGTCTCAAAGTAACATTCCCCAAACCTTTCTGATTCAATTTCTTGTCTTTAAATAGACCTTTTTTTCTTACATAGGATCTTCCCAACTGGCTAGATCATCGAACCATAACTTTGACACCTAACATAACTAAAAAATACATTTTTGGAACTGAAAAAGACACATAGTCCCTAAAGACTTACACTTCTAATTGGACTCTACTTTACATTTATTACATTCACTTCTTCAGTAGTGGGATAATTACATGGATAAGGATCAGATTCTCGAGTAGCATTCACCACCACTAAGATATTAATGTATCCCTATATTTAGGAAACAAAAGTCCTATTTTTTAGGAAAAGATAAACACCACTTTAATCTTTGTCTTCATGTTGAGCTGGATAAGTGACACTTCTGTCGAGTAGTGAATCTATGTTGGGATGGCCCACTATTGGCTTGGATGTATCTAGGTGGCTGGTTTTTCTTAAACATGCTTTTCAAACCTTCAAAACCCATTAAAAACACTTCGTTGCAAAAACAGAGTAACCTTAGGCAGTTTCATAGCGAAATTTAGTAGCATGTTTACTTATGCCATTCAACCTCCTTTTTTGCCTTCTCTGCTAATCAAGATATATTTTTTTTTCAGGTCATATGAGCTAAATACCATCACTTTCCCTCCTTATATCTCCATCAAAACTGTTTTTTTAAGTAAAAAACATCCTACAAGAATTTCGTAGCGAATTTCAGCCCTCAAGCCTCGACTTCGTTACGAAACTGCCTAACTTGGCTGAAAGTGCAGATTTGTCACTTTTCTTCAAAAATTCAGTTTCTAAACCAAAATTTGTGTTTCCTTCAAGTTGTAAACTTAATAAAAAATATTTTAGACCAACCCCTCAAACATTGGGTATTTCATCTTTAGAAAAAACAAGTTGTACCTCTTCAGGTTCATTTACCATTCTCATCTTCAGCCCTCTTTTCTTCAGTTCTTCTTGGACCATATCCATTTGGTCTTCCAACTCTTTAAATTGCCCTTTGAGCTTTTTTCTCTCAGTCTGCAACCAAATATTTCTCTTCCTAGTGTTCTTCACCACTTTCATCAGGGGAAGAATTCTCTTCAATATCTTCTTGGCATTTGACAAAGTTTTGTCATATTTGTCCAGATGATCCTTCATTTATTTTTCAAAGTCTGCCATTAGCTTTTTGTCTACCTTGGCCTCTTTTGATACCAATTTGACTTCAATTACTTCTTCCCTGGCCTCTCTTAATTTCTCTTGTAATATTTGTACTTAAATCTTTTCCTCAATTTGTTCCTTTCCTTTTCTTTACACAAATACCTCTTATGCTGCTGGAGATAGGTCTATGATGTTCTCTGGATGCTTGCCTTTATTAATATTTTCTGCTCTCTTTCTCTCGATGGCACCCTTTGCAAGCTGTGACGTAGTCATTGGTTTCCTTGGCTGAAAAATGAAACCAACATCTTCTCCTGCAAAATCCAATTTTTTTACAGCCTTACCTTTCTGCTTCTACCTTCTATCCCCTTCAATGTCTTCTTCCTAAAAAATTGGAGATTCTTCAATGTATATTTCCTAAAGGATGTCTTCAAGATTTCCTTTGGCAAGGGTTTGGCTCCTGGTTATCCTCCTACGACTATGTTTACTAATTTTTTGTTTTTGACTTGTAGGTGATAACTGTGGGATATCAGGCTCTGGCATAGGTTCAACTTCAATATCCATTGGTTCGACAATAGGTTGTCCTCCTTCTTCATTAAATTCTTCTATCACATCTGTAGATGAAGTGATATTTGGCTTTAAAATCTTTTTAGGTGTCACTGAATCTACTTCATATCCACTCAGGAAGAGAAAATATGCCCAATCTCTGTTTAAATTTTTTAATTCCTCTAGCACTAATAAGTTAATCAGGTCATGATGAAAAAATGATGTTTCACTACCCTCAGCCTTGGCTTGGACCTTATCTGACATCTTCCCCAAACTTCTAAATAAAAAGAAAGGCAAATCAAGGGGTTGTTTACCAATTAAATGAAAAAGGATCCTGAAGTGATAAAAGTAGACCATGTGAAACCTCCCCTCGTAGGTAAAATACTTTTGGACCACAAATATTAGCTTTGAATAATTTTCTTTCATATAACTCCTGGGGATACCACTTGCCATGTCAGCCCCTATGTGCTCATGTTTGACAAATTCTTCACAGCTTTGCATTTTGAATTTTTTACCTTTGAACCATTCCTCACCTCCTCTGGGTATTTCTGTAGCTTGAGAGATAGTATCAGGTGATACGATGAAATTCAATACCCCAACCTTTGAGGTTGTCCCTGTGAAATTGGCTGCGAAGTATTTGGATATCTGAGCATGAAAACCCTGTAACTTCTGACAGACTGTAGACAACCAACATTCCTGAAGGAATCCATGACACTGGGATCTTCATTCAATAGTTTTAAATCCATAGGCTAATACCTCACATAGTAACCTCCTTTATTCACTTTCTTCTTGGCTGCCATTACTCCTTTATACCCTCGCCGCCTCCTAGCTGTGACACCTGCAAATGAACAAACCTAGACAACAAGATTTTTTGCGCCGTGAACCAGCTCTTCAAGGATGACACTGAGATGCTTTACATGTAAGATTTTGAACAATGAATGACAGAGAGAAGCTTACAGCAAGATTTAAAATGTAATTCAAAAACTTGAGGGAGAATGATGATACATGTGACCACAAAAAGTAATGATGAGTGAAATCACAATCTTGCATGCTTGGTTATCATAGTAACTAATTTGCTGACCTCACCTTTACCGTTGGCAATCAAAAACTTGACAACTCACATCACTATGTCTTTTCTGCAGAAAAACACAGTTTCATAGTGAAAATAGTTAATATTATGACAAACTGCTACAGAATTGTTAGGTAATTCCGTAGCAAAATCCGTTGTTATGCCATTGTATTCACTACGAAAAGGTGAAAAAACAGACAAGTGGCTCAGTTTTTTATTTGAAGGCATGGGTGCGAAAACTAAATGATATGGAATGGATTTGACAGATATGACAAGACTCATGGTGGGTTTGTACTTAGGATACAGCTTTTTACATTTGTTTTTTCGTAAATTTCATTAATCTAACCATGAAAACAACATGGAATCTAGATGAATAATATGCAAGACCCTATCAATGAATTTTTTAAAAATTATGAGTGATAACAGATTGTATGGTGTTTAATGAGAAAATATTGTGAAGGGTTTACTTCATAGCTCCAAATATTCATAATGATGAAAATATGAAAATAACCATAATCTATGATGTGCATTATTATTGTTTTGGTAATCTTCCTGAAGTTTTGTATCTGTACTTAGAAAACACTGGTCGTGAAAACAAAAATCATTTTTTTTTGGATATCTAAACATGCTTGTTGAATTGAGAATTTTTCAAAAGTTAAAGGGTGGTTTCCTTCTTATTGGGCACAGTCATGACCATATTGATCAGATGTTAAGTCCTTTTTTAGTAACATCAAGGAGGAAGGATGTTGGGATCATGTCATCATTAATTGAATGTATTAATAAACCATACATTCCAGAGCATGTTTTGAATGTGTTGGAAGAAACTATTGACATGTGAAAGTTTATTTTGGGATTGCATCGCGAGGAGAATGCATTGAACAACTTAATGACATTAGCTTCCAACATCATTTTCGTATAAAAAAAACTGATGGGAAAACACTTATATGGGGCAAGAATTATTCAATCGTAGCAAAATGGGGGTTGTCATTAGGTTTAAAGTTTTTGAAGTTCATTCCATATCATCCAATATTTGCATCAAATATATTGTTATTACAATGAGTTGTTGAAATCCATAATGCACGAAGGCATAAGACATATATAAATTATTTTGAATGCCTGGAAGAAATTGAAAAATCTATTAGAGATACATATGAGTACTTTGATGTTGTTGATTTAGTTTGGTGGGAGCCCTTTTTAAATAATCAGAGTGATATCATTTCTAGGTCAAGAAATGAAGATATACTTTTGAAGAGTCCCATTTATTTGGCAACAAAATATACCAAATGAACATGAGGAAAGAAACATTTTTGAACGACATCAATCTCAATGTATTTTTAATTCTCCACAAGTAGAAGAAAGAGAAATGTATATTGGTTCTAGAAGATCACATGCACAATGTGAATCCATGGAAGACCTTTACATGCGTTATATGCAGGATGTTAAGGAGGGTTGCATTGTCATAGTGTTAACGAATGGAGATCCACATGGCTATCCATTTTAGGTTGCCAAGGTTATAAAGGTCATTAAATAAAATGAAGATGTTATAGTTGTTGACATACATTGGTATGCCACAAATACATGCCCATTCAATGGTGTGTACACGCTAGAGATGGTAGTTGATAAACAAATTGACAAAAAGATAAAAATAATGCGTACAAATATAAATCGTCATCGTACATACCTCTTAAAATTGGAGGATGTTGACATACTTGTTTATGAATTCAATTTAACAAAGAGAGGAACTTTTCGCTTTAGGACCATTGAAATTCTGAAGAGGTTGTTAGGAGAAGAAATAATGTTAAGCTGGGAGTCTGTTGAACCCAGTCGTAGCTCTAGAAAACTTTTGAAACTTGAATTGGTGCATGCATGTAGACTCAGATAGGGCACTAATTGATGAAAGAACATAATATGGGTCATCTTCACGTGCATCTAGTCATTCATCTGAAGGTGTTGTAGATTTTGATGGTGTGCCAAAACCTATGAGTGATTTTGAATAATTGTCTAAGACATTTTATGTAAATGATGTTTGCATGGTAACTTGAAATAAATATTTTAACTTCCATGTCATCTTACATGAAGTTATGAGTCATTTCTATGTTTGTAGGATTTTATGTTTTAATTATGAAGAATTCATTTGTTTAGAATATTTACAATGCAACAATAACTTAGATAAATAATTTATGTTTCATTCAATTTACTAGTATTGATATTTTGATTAAAAGTAAAAAAATATTGGAAATTAATGTTGATTTTTTAAATTATACAGTGATATTTTCATGACATTATTTATTGTTATCAAGTGATATACCATAGTTAAAAAAACAATGTTGCATTTTTAATTCCTTATTTAAAGGGGATACTTCGTTTTGAAGGTTGATTTTTAGGTTTTTGTTGGAATGGGATAACTTGTCTTAGGCTAAGATTTAAAAAGACTAATGAATCTTTCATTGAGGTGCTCATTTTTAAAGTATTTTTTAGTCATATAATCTCTCCATAATGTCATGGTTGAAATATGTTGAAATTTTAATGTTTTTAAATCCATGGCTGAAAATTTGTCAAAATTTAAGGTTTTTTTAAGTTATGATATTTTATCTTTAATGCTATCGTTGAAAACAAATAGAAATTTACGGTTTTTTAGAGTTGTGATATTTTATCTTTAATGGCATGGATAAAAATTGTTGGAATTTTAAGTATTTTCAGAGACGTGATATTTTATCTTTAAAGCCATGCCCGAAAATTGTTGAAATTTTAAGGATTTTTCAGAGTCGTGATATTTTATTTTTATCGCCGTTTCTAAGAAATGTTGATATTGTACCTTGAAAAAAAAATGTTGTTCTAGTATCAACAGTTTTCATTTTGAGGGTGTTTTCTCATCTTTTTTGCACAAATAAGTGTGGTTTATACTGCCATTTTTATAAAATGTTGAAAATTTACCCAAAAAAAAAATTTCATTCCGACGTACACACTATTCATTTTTGGGTTGTTTTTCATGATTTTTTGGCTAGAGTTCATGTTTTGAGGTTACAGTTCCTATTTAATAGGCTACTTTGTTGGATTAGCTTGAACATCAAACTCGTGTGTATATATATATATATATATATATATATATATATATATATATAGAGAGAGAGAGAGAGAGAGAGAGAGAGAGAGAGAGAGTAAATTAGAATAATGAAATGTATACCATGCCATTTTATACCGATGATTTTCCATATCGCATCATGTCGCATATAATTTGCTTCAGTCATACCCAATCATTTGTATCTTCTATCCTCTATGCGAGAGTGGACATCGTTATGTTATGAATTATCCATTGGTCACAAGACACTTAGGTTAAGTGACTGTTGCAAAAACAAATTGAGAGAAACCTCTCCTCTACATACAAACTCTTAATTTGACAATGGATATTGCTACTTGGTGCAAACAAATGCATCCATGTATATAAAGAATTGTGTGGAATATTTCTCATTGTGTAGAGTGCATAAAAACTATGCATAATGAAAGCTCTCCATACTCTGCATACAACGAGTTCCTATGGTGTGTCATGTCCAAGATAAACATTACATATCAATTGTGTTACATACCGATTGAGGGAGATACCAACATGCCATTTCCTTAATAGCAACAAATTTACACAAAATCATGATCTAAAATACATGAATAACAAAGTTTTATGAAAACAATTCAATTCCAAACCCTGAAAACAATTCAATTCCAAACCCATCCAACCCAACCGGATGTAGAAATATTTTATAGCATGAGGCTGCCACATAAAACCCATATTTTTCCACATATTCCTTTGAATTGTTACGTTGAATAAATTGTATCAGTGATCAAATTTTTAGATATAGGAACATGCAAAAGGAGTGTTGTTGATCACATGATTGATCTTTGCAGCAAATCTTCACATAGCAAAAAATCACAAGCAAGTGGGAACCACTATTCCCTCCATGCCACTTTTATTGTGATATGAGATTAAGAAGTTGACTAGTCCTAACACTACTCCTACCCCACCTCTTGCAGGACCTGTAGGCTACTCCACTTCTGCATTTCCTCTCAGAAAAAAAAAGTGCAGATGATAAGCTTTTCTTCTTCCGCACCTTCGCATTTTTCATAATGTATTAATGTTGTGGAGATTAACGATAAAAAATAGATTGATATATTTTACGGAAGTGCAAGCCTCTCTTCCTCTGCACCCCTACACTATGCACAATGTATCAACATTAGGGCTCGGGGGAGATAATATTCAAATCTTAATATTCTTGTGAAGCGCGAGGAGGTGGAAATAATGACATATTGCAAAAACATATTGTTCTTGAATAATGATAAAACGTGATTCCTGCACTACCTTAATTGCGTTTACATATCAATAGCTACCAAAAAAAGTGACAAATTATTGAAATGACTACATAAATAAAATGTTCTTAAATAATGACAAAACACAGACCTCACACAAAAAGATAGAAACTATTTTGTTATGCAACTATCACAATTATTTTCAAGTACATATTTTTTTTAAATATCATTTACATAGTGGTAAAACCATAAAAAATTATATAATTTTTTGAAATATTTTATTATTATCCCATGGAAAAAATGTTTTAATGAAGCAAAACCATGATCTAAATTTAATGTTGTTTTGGTAAGTTATGAGTCCATCTTCCTTCGCTCCATATCTCCATGTCCTCACATCGCATCATATGACCCTAATCCCGAGATATTTTCGTTCGCGCTATTGATCATTTTTTCTTCTAACTATGTTATTTCTTTCAATAATTTAATTAAATAAGTTCTAGTCACACGAAATTCCAACACATTAGAGTGATGGGACACCCAATTTTTTCAAATCTCAAGATGTGATCAATTCAGTATAATAGACTTTTACTAAAGGATAGACCCACCCAATTATATATTCATTCTTTAACGGCTTCTTTGAATAAACTTTCTCAGAGAAAGAAATTAAAAACTCGCACCGGTAAAGTGGGTCCCAAGCAAAGTGCTTTTCATGTTCTCAAACTTAGAAAACTACAATCATTTAATTGACGCTCACTCTAACCAGCGATCCGAATAGAGCGACCACCAAAATTATTCGATTTTCAGCACCTTTTTCGAATAATCCTTTTCTAAGGGCTGAGTGGCTTGGCAAGAACTGGATCCCGCTACGGGTAACTGTTTTTATGCCTACTCTTTGCTTATTTTTGTATTCTCCCGATCTTATTAATTTCATAACTCTATGGATATGTTGAGATACTTAAAGTATATGTGGAAATAGGGCACTCCTAACATGTAACCTTTTAATTGTATGAAATGGCTTATTAGTCCCTACCCACGGCTATGCAGGGACTATAGCGATCACTTTAGCATTGATGGGAGATTAATTCATTGTTTGACCAAAAAATTTTGCTCGATTGTGCTCTTTAACCAAACTTAAGAACGACAATTTTTTTCACTAAAATTTTTATCCAACATTTTGAGTTTGCCCTCTTATTGCAAACCTCACGTACCTAGATGTCATTTTAGCCACGCCAGGGTATTTTATCCAAAGTTGTATTTTAAACCGAGGTTGGACAAACTCATTTTATCGTGGCCGAGTAAAACTTTTGATAATATGAAAAGTGTCCCAAACTTTTTATTGAAAGTTTTATGAAAAAGTGTCTCAAACTATCACTACTACAACTACTACATGAAGGGCATTTTAAGACATTTGTTTAAGACAAAAGAAATCTTTTATCTCAAAAATTTAATTTTTATTTTAGGTTATTTTACATTAAAATTTAATATTAATTAATTGTCTTAAATATAAAATTTAAGACAAAAATAGTTTGAGACAAAAATATTTTAAGACAAAATTTCATATTTAAGACAAAAAAAAATTGAGACAAAAATATTTTAAGACAACACTTTATATTTAAGACAAAAGCAATTTGAGACAAAAATAGTTTAAGACAAAACTTTATATTTAAGACAAAAACAGGTTAAGACAAAAATATTTTAAGACAAAAACAATTTAAGACAAACATATTTTAAGACAAAACTTTATATTTAAGACAAAAACAATTTGAGATAAAAATATTGTAAGACAAAAACAATTTAAGACGAAAATATTTTAAGGCAAGACTTTATATTTAAGAAAAAAACAGTTTGAGACAAAAATATTTTAAGAAAATGGCCACTTTAGACAATGACAATTAATACAAAACTCATTTAAGACAATTAACAATTAAGACAAAACCATATCAATTTAAGACAATATTATCTAATACTTGCAAAATTGACTCTGATAGTGCACCCTAAGTTTGTCAACTTGCTAGCTACTATTGTCTCGCGCCTATACCGAGGTTGTTATTTCACTTATTGTTCACGTTATCTTATATAAAGACAACGATTTGTTGGGCTCTTCATTTTAGTGGGGTAGTCGTCTCTGAAGTACACGACAATTTTTCCTAGAAATATTTCTCGGACATCAATTCCTCTTTTGTCCCTTCGATCTCGGTTGATACAATTAGATACAACCTATCTATCGTTGACCCATAACCAGTTCCTCTAAACAACTGAGTCCTAGCTAAAAATCTCATACCCTTAGTTTTTAAAGTCTATCTAAGCATCTTATTTGTTGTGATAAAATATGTCTATGGGATTGTTCAAGACATTCATTTTCCCCAACAACTGTGACTCTACACGAGGTGTGATATCATCATGTACAAAAGATATAGTATATATGCTTCCTCTAATAGGAAATTGGGAAGTTTATACAGGTTTGATTAGTTTGCAAAATTTGAAGCTAAGCTAAGTCTATCTCAACATCTTGTTTTTTGTCACAAACAAAATATGTCTATAGGTTTGTTCAAGATGTTCATTTTCCCCAACACTTGTCACATTATGCATGTTGTAATATATCATCATGTACAAAAGCTACATAATATTTGTTTCCTCTAAATAGGAGATAGGGAATTTGATACAAGTTTGGTTAGTCTGCAAAATTTGAAGCTGAGCTCCAACTTTAAAGTTATGTTCCTTAAATTACAGCAACTAGTTTTCACTCTTCTCGATGTACATTGTGTTCCCTTATTGAAGTTTTGGATATAGCTTCTAACTAAGAAGATTCTTTGGACACTTTGAAAATAATTTCTCCCTCACTAGCAAATCATTGGCAGGTTGGTCTTCACACGTTCTAAAATAATCAGGTTGACTTTACACTGGTTAAATATGGAAACATAGATATGGAATTTAATAGTTAGTCATAGAGGGATAAGTCACATTTTGGATCTCCATGAATAGGGGATCCTCAATCATTCTAGTGTTTCCATAAATGCCGATGGACATGGACATGGACATGGGGTGATATCCTAACATTCCTTGGTCTCCATAGATGGTAGGATTCAAGTATGGGAAAATCAATGCTACCTTTTATCTCTTATCAGTAATAATACTAAATTAACAGGTCATGTAAATTTGATTTTCTCACGTGTAAAATTTTCCTTCTCTTGATTGAATTGGTATTTACACTAGGTATAAATTTCCTTTGTTGATAGTATTAGCACAAGTGGTGAGTTCCTTGTCTGAGACTTGAACACTAAGAAAGTCAAACTCTTATCTACTTTTTAGGTTCGGGTTGTGTTGCATTTCTTCTTTTTAGGATTGGGTTGAGTCTCTAGCTAGCAAAGTGGGAGTTGTTGATATTGTGGGAAGCACCGTCAAAGATCTAAAAGATGGAAGTGAACAATTGAAAAGGTAGTTTTGAACCTGGGAGATTCAAATATTGATGATGCTCATCTGGAGAAATTAATCATTGATGGAATACTTTATATCTTCCAAGAGAAGGAGTCGACTAGTGATGATGCCAATGTGATGTTGAATGGAGTTTTTGTTGTGGATTTTTGAATGTTTTAAGCCAAAGAGTCAAACCATACTTTGTGGTACAACAAGTGGAGACTAAATAACACGAGTGCAAAGGTTAGACAACATGTCCTTGTACCAGAGTAGTCTTGTGAAGATATATAATGAACTCAACCTTGTAGAGACCAATAAGAAATACACACAAACACAATAAGAAGTGGCACACAAACTTTGGTTTTAGTTTTCCACAAAACCATGCACACAAACAAAAATTTTAGTTTTTCTCAAAACCTTTGCAAATTTTTGATATGAAAACCTTCACATGCAACCTGAGCTAAACTAGATTGCATATTCAGGAAGTCTGGTGGACAGGAACTATCCATCAAATTTCTGAAATATTCCAAAATATGCAATGAAGATCAAAATACAAAGACAAACTTTAGTTTTATTCAAAACCTTTAAATGATTTGATATGCAAGGTTGCATTTCTAGCTTGGCCATTTTATGAAGTGTGTGAAGTTTGAAGTTGAGATTATGTTCAATCTTCAGACTTAGGTTCATATCAAATCCTTATTTTCATTAAGTTGTGCTAATTGTCTATGCACTCACTACACCGTGTAATTAGTGCACATTGTGTAGTTGCACACAAATACACATAGATCGTTACTCAAGAGCTATCATACTCCTCATTTCATATTTTCATTATTATTGTAGGCCCGCCTAGAATATGAAACATGGAAAATTGTGGCGTTTATGGGTCATCCATTTAAGGGGGTATTGCTTCTTTAGCCATGATATGCATGTTGTATAAAAATATACATCCGTGAAAGCCTAAATCTATTTTATGCATCACATTTGGCTTCACTTTCAATGGTGACAAAACTATGGCACAAAGAGTTCATTGTAGGAGGTGGGTGAATCATTTTTTACATGTTGTTGTAGGATGTGATGTCTTCTCTTGAATCTTATTGGCCGCTTCTATATATTATGTAAGCACTTAGAGACATTGTTTCCCTATTGGCCAAAATCCACAGAGAGTGAAAGGTATTTCACGGATTCCACTGACACAACAATGAAAGAAGCCCTCTCTCTAAACATAGATGGCATTACTAAGTTTGTTGGCATTATCGTCTAACATTGTTTGGCCATAGTGAGTTACAATAGTGTAGTCAACATGAGTCCCAACAACCAGTTCATCGTTGTAATGATTCTCATGAAACTAAGCCCTTATAAACCAATTTGGCATTATATATTTTTTTCCAAGATTGGTGGAATTAAGATAGAGAATCATTTTTCTTTGTTATCCATCCTTTTTATGCCCTTCAAACTTTAGATGCTAATTTGGAAGAACACATCTTAGAGCATGTTGGTTATGATAATAACTTACCCAGTGCCTTCTAAAACATTGCGAGGTTCAATGAGCTTTCAAAGCTTCCTTTGTCAGATGCAGGATCAATTTATTAATACAGGAGGACCATAACACAATTAAATGCCTTTGGATTTGGAATTCAGGTAAGCATTGACGTATTGCATTCATCAATTCATTTTTTCTTGTGTCTTTCCTGCAATAAAGTTTGAGTATAAGATCTCACATTATATTCCATGTATGATATGCATGTGGTGTTGAAACTAGTATAACATTGATATATTAGTCATGGGAATGTAAAGATTGTAAACTAACCCTTTCATATATTAGGACAAGTTCAAATTATGAAAGAAAAAATCCTATAATACTTATATAAGAACTAACTTCGGATACACATGCCTGTGAACAAGGCACTTGAATATATATAGTCTTACACAGCTACACTAGCAATACACTAATTACTTGGTAATTTGAAATTGTTGTCCTAATTGTTGTCTCTAGTTGGAAAGAATATGGGCTTAATTTATGAATGTAAATTAAATTCTATAAATATTCGTGGATCTCCAAATCCAAGGAAACAATGTAATGGTTTAAGTGTATAGTTTTGTCTTCTATTGTCTATGAAGGAAGTAGCTTTTACGAAAATTTTAATGTAATTTATATTTTAGAAACGCTTTCTCTATAAATTAATTGGCTAGGCTGCAATACTATGTGGAATGATATTGCTTAATATTTTTAGATTAGGAGGGAAATTCTATGATTAAATTTGGCTAATTTTGTTGTTGTTTTATTTAGTGACAAAATCATAACCTATTTGATACAAGTTCAATAGGATAGCCTTTAAGAAGTTCTAGAAGAAGCAGTTTAATATAGTGAGATTAATTGTGATGTGCTTCCACATAATAAAAAAAAACTACTCGCACAAAGAGAAGCAAAATGGTCTACAAGAGCTTGATATGCATAGAAGTTCACTTTTTAGCAAACAGTTTGAACTTCCATCTTTCTGTGAACTAACTGTGGCATTATTGGATAATTTTTTTGGAAACTTATCATCTATTAGTCTTTTTGCAAACCTTTTGCTTTTTCATTTTCATCTACACTCTTCCTTTTTTCGTTCCTTGGTTTAGAATCCACATTTTCCTTGTTAAGAGTGAGTGACCTGATTAAATTTTGGTTGGATCTATTCGGATCACTTGATCCTCTAGAGGTTTCCTACCACAATCACAAATATATACTCACGACCCATCTATCGTTGGAGGAGGAATCATTGGGATAGGAAGAAACCCCAACAAGGAAGACCTCCCAAATATCGTCTTGCCATTGCAATTCGAGTATCCCAAGTTGTGAAAAATATTAATGCTAAGAAACTCTCTACTACCTTGAAAATATCAATAAATATGAAAATAATTGACATATACCATACACATGAAAAATAATAGACTTCCTCATCAATCCCAGTACATCACAAAATCAAAACTCTTTAGACATCAATATCAACATCACTAACAACCCCCCCCCGACATTGATGGCAACCTAAACATTGCTTAGTATTGTTGATTTGGTCCTCCCCCTTTGGTATTTCTGCTTATTTCTCATAGAATATTTATTACCTCGCCCTTTGAAATCAATGGAAATGGATTGAAATGTATTCACATTCATTACTTAAGACTCTCAGGCATCTACACTTGTAACTTGTAATTGCTATAGCCCGTAGGCTAGGTTCCCTGACATCTACTCTGCCTTACAGGTCCAACACTTAAGCCAACAAGTAGAGAAAATTTATTTGTTTTGGCATCCACATACATAAAATCTCTATTGTTATTACCATTTTGTAACTACTCTAACTATAGAGCCTATACCTCATGTCTGCTCTTGCAACTTCATCTCTAACATTAGTTGCTCTACCTTCCAATTCCGATTATGAGATTATGTAACTATAGTGGACTAATAGATTATGTTATTATTTCAATGCATGATATGTTATGTTTAGCCTTCAGTCTGCCAGTATCAGGCTATGTATTGAAAAATTATATGTCAATTTGAGGTATGTAACACTCTAGCTCGTGCTATTTAATTCCACATATCCATAGACTATTCCACACAGGTCCATAAGCATATCCTCATTCTCTTTTCTCTTTGTTATTTTATCACTTATGGTTGGGGAATTCTCTCTCTTTTCTCATTCATTCTGGCAAAGACACTTAAGCATAGATTCTCTTGTGAAGGGACTGTTATTGTTTTTTATTCATGTTGTCTATTCATTCTCATGAAGCACTGTTAATTGTGACTTTTGAAGATTAAATTGGCTCAAGCTTTGTAGCTCTACTTAAGTTGTTCAAGTGTTCTTTCCAACACTAGTGTAACTTTGAAATGCATCAACATTTAACTTTAAAAAACTCATTACTTCTGCTTGTTTGATGTCATTGTCGTGTATTTTTTATAGATGTTGCCGTTGTCAAACTAGTAAAATAGGTTCAACCCCCCCTGTGACTAATGTATTTTGTTGTTGTTGCGAGTAAATCTCTCTGCCAATATATATAATGGTTGTTGTTGTAATTCTAGTGAATGTTCTCATTGGATTCATCAAGGGACCATACATGAATGCTAGTTGAGTTTAATATTTTCTAGAGGACCAATGAACCTCTAGTGATTAGAATTTTTTTCTAGGAATGTACTATTGAATAGCTTGGTCAAAGCAAGAGGTTGATGATGTTATGGTGTGTGTCCAGAGTTAAGGATTTCATTTTGATTGAGTTGTTAATATCTATGCCTATGAAGTGTGATGCTTGGAGTTTTTTTACCTGCCCACCCCTAGTTCCCAATCCATCATCATCAAAAACTACTAGTTACAATTTTCCTTTTAATTCTATACCAAGATTTTGAGTTTCAAGTTTCCCTGCTTCTTGAATCTTGTCATTGGTAGCTTCCATCTCATTAAGCCCACATTACAGTGCATTTTGAGAAGCCTTTCCTCCTTGTGAAACTTAGCAATCTTATATCACTTATATATCCTACCTTAAGCAATTCGTTCTCAGATTCCACCTGCTACATTTTATCATTTTTGTGCACTCTAATCTAACCGAGGCATCACAAAGTTCCTTAATTCTCTCATGGAATTGGCCTTTAAAAAACTATTTATTTTCTTCCTTCTCTTTTAAAAATTGAAATGTTGTACAAATATTTGATTCATGAGCTTGAGTCTCCACTTCTTTGCACGTTCTTGCCTCTATTACTTGTCCCATCCACATGGAATGAAAGTTTACCAAGTTCCTTTTCCATGTGTTCAATTCATATCCATCCTTTAAACATTTGTAGTATATATTCACAATGCATACCATTCATTAATAACATTAAATTCACAAGCTTACTGACTAATTGTAGTTAAATATTTGTTTCAGTGAAATTACAAAATAAATTCATGGGCGTTGGAAACCTCAATTATCTCCACATCAGTTGCATTATATTTACCATACACAATGTTCTACTAGATGATCCTAACAAAAATAGCTTGCTCCTTCCCTACAAGAGCTATGTTTTGTCTCAGAGACTGGAAAATGAAGCTCCTTAAATCTTTTCCATATGTGAGTACTATCCCTTTCAATAGATCATAGAATCTCTCTGTGAATTTGACTATGGTGGAATTACCGCACCCGCTCTTTCTAGTTAGTGTGGCGCTACTCCCTGCATTAATTATAAGGTTGAAACTTCTCAAAATAATGGTATTTAAATGAGATGGATAAGTAAATTCCACATTATTAAAGGCTAAAGGGCCATGGTATTTTTCAGGGTTAACCTCGTTGTGGTCCATTGGATTTATAACATTCTTTTTGTCAAAAAATTCAAATATAGATGTGACAACATCAAACCCTTTTGCTAGGTCCAAATTTACACTTCTGGCATCTACTATCATATGAAAAAATCTTCCAAAACTAAAATGGTTCAATAGAAAATAATGAGAACTAATAAATATTTGGGATACAAGCCTTTGTCATACCAAACCCCAAAAGGCCAATAACATATTTCAAAAAACTTAGAAGTTCCCAAGATCAACATGACAACATCAGAGTCTCAGTCCCTTTGGCTAGGTCCAAAGTTATACTTCCAACATTTGCTACCATATGACCCAATATTCTAAAAATAAAATGGTTAAATAAAAAATCATGGGAATTGATAACTCTTTGGGCTATAAGCCTTCATCTGTACCAAAACTCAAAAGGTAAAAAACATATTTCAAAATACTTAGAAGTTACAACGACCAATCTTGTATAATATGACTGCTTATTACAACTCCTTTGCACTTCTTAATTTAAATTATGTATATAATTGAATTCAAGAGCATTTAGATAGAATATTTTAGGTCCCAATTGTATCAAAATGGGATGCTTTTGCATATCAACCAGGAACGATGTATATGTTTAGATGAAAGTCAATGGTTCTTCCAACGCTGAGATCATAGACCACATAGGGTGTTTTTTAGAGTTAGTTGTTTTATTTATGTGTTGAGCACTAGTTTTATGGCTATTTCTCTCATTTCTTTGTATTGAGGTCTAGTTTTAAGTTTGTGTATATACACACCTTTGACCAATAATTTGATTATGTCAACTTAAATGACTTGTTTTTCCATAATTGGGAAAAAGATCAAATATTGTTCTTTGGAATAAAATTTAGAGCATCTTTGTTTAAAGGTGATTTCTTTTTTCAAATTATTACTGTATGAACTAAAATTTGACATGGACACACTCCTCGCATGCCTTGACGATATAGGAGAGGGGTTTCTAGACTCAAAGATGACTCATAAACCCAATATTATAAATAGATCTTTAGTTTAACCTTTAGTTGCATTATTACTTAATCCTAATTAATCGAGTAGTGAGACATTAAAAATGCCTAATTAGTCATGAAATTAAACAAATATGGATATTACAGGGAAACCTCTAAACCCCTAACCCATTTAAACCCCTAAACCCTAAACCTCTAACCCCTTAAACCATAATTCACAACCCCTAACCCATTTAACCCCTAAACCCCTAACCCATTTAACCCCTAAACCCCTAACCCATTTAACCCCTAAACCCCTAACCCATTTAACCCCCTAAACCCTAGCCCCATTAACCCCTAATCCCTAAAATCCTTAACTGCTAAATCCCCTAACCCCATGAACCTCTAAACCCCTAACCCAATTAACCCCCTAAACCCTAAACCTCTAAACCCTTAACCCCTAACCCCTTAAACCCTAATTCCCAACACCTAACAAATTCAACGCCCTAAACCCCTAAAAACCTAACCCATTTAACCCCCTAAACCCTAACCCCATTAACCCCTAAACCCTTTAAAATCCTTAACTACTAAATCCCCTAACCCCCTAAACCTCTAAACTGGCCCTAACCCATATAAACCCCTAAACCCTAACCCTCTAACCCCTTAAACACTAATTCCCAACCCCTAACCCATTTAACCCCCTAAACCTCTAACCCCTTAAATCCTAATTCCTAACCCCTAACCCATTTAACCCCATATACCCCTAAACCCATGACCCATTTAACCCCCTAAACCCTAAACCTATAAACCCTTAACCCCTAACCCATTAAACATTAATTCCCAACCCCTAACCCATTTAACCCCCTAAACCTCTAAACCCTAACACATTTAACCCTAAACCCTAAACCTCTAAACCCTTAACCCCTAACCCTTAAACCCTTAACCCCTAACCCATTTAAGCCCCTAAACCCCTAACCCATTTAACCCCCTAAACCCTTAACCCTAACCCATTAATCCCTAATTCCCAACCCCTAACCCATTTAACCCTCTATACCCCTAAACCCCTAACCCATTTAACCCCCTAAACCCTAACCCATTTAAACCCTAAACCCTACACCTCTAAACCCTTCACCCCTAACCCATTTAACCCCCTAAACCCCTAAACCCCTAACCCATTTAACCCCCTAAACCCTAAACATATAAACCTTTAACACCTAACCCCTTAAACCCTAATTCCTGACCCCTAACCCATTTAACCCCCTAAACCCCTAAAACCCTAACCCATTTAACCCCCTAAACCCCAAACCTCTAACCCCTTAACCCCTAACCCATAAATTCTTAACTGCTAAATCTCCTAAACCTCTAAATCCCTAACCCATTTAATTCCCTAAACCTCTAAACATCTAACTCTTAACCCCTAACCCCTTAAACCCTAATAACCAACTCCTAACCCATTTTACCCCCTAAACCCCTAAAACCCTAACCCTTTAAACCCCCTAAACCCTAACCCCATTAACTCCTAATGAGACTTAACCCCTAAAATCCTTAACTGCTAACTTAGTTAAGGATCATCGAGTTAACTGATCAATCAACCAAAAATAGATCATGTATGCAAGGAATTCAAATTGCTCAAGTGTGGTGGAGATTCCAAGCCAATGTAACATCAATTGTAGACTAGTCTTGAGTGTACAGGTGTTGCATGCAATCGGAGATCAATCCTTTGGAATTACATAATCAATTTGGAGGAAATTCCTAAAAAATAGGGGCCAATTTCCTTAGGATTTACACAAGGAAATAGGAGCTTAGGTGGTGGCATAAATTGATTAAATCTAGGTCATATATTCTCATTGAATAGAGAGAACAATTATTCTTTTGCAAGTTGAGCTAAGAGCAAGCTAGCAATTGTAATAGATTCTCTATTCATTTGATTAATGCAAGCAAGATTAAGGGGTTTTTACGAGTTGGTTCCCCCTAGATAAATATGTGTACTTGTGCATGTGATTGATGCATGTTTGCGAATGTTGTTCTAAATTATGAATTAATTTCTGTAGAGTAGTAGAGTAGAATTGTGTCTCTTGATTTAGATTAAATTTCTTGAGAAGTTGAGGAAGACGAACCTAGATTGGGACAACTGAGGGCACATTCACTTCTAGGTCAAATTATAAAGTCCATTGAGTTATGTATGTGTTTCCCAACCCCATGGAATAGGGTCTATTATGAAAAATAAAATCTCACTTTTTTTCCCCAAACAAGAAGGCATAGAGTCCTCAACCACAAAAATAATGAAAGAGATGAACTTGAACCACAACTGTCCAATTCTTCACTCTCCACAAGTCTGTTGATATTAGAATTGGCCATGGTCCAATAAATTTCCCTTCTAAACCATGTTCCACCAAAGCAAAGGCTTTAAGATAGAAATTGCATGGGGTGATTCACCATAGGGTTATCACGAGTTTTCTCAAAAAACATAACATAATGGATTTAAGCATAGAGAAAGGTTGAAGAGAAGAAGAAAGGACCTTGAAGGCTATCGCCTTAAAAGAGAGGGATGCAAGAAGAATTCACACTCCCTTCCCTCTTAGATCTTTCTCTAAAAGGGATGAATCAAGAAGATAAAAAGTCATGGGTAAAAGAGAAAATGAATGATGGTTTAAAATAACATGTTCATAAGTATAAAATTGTAATATATTAAAATTGAATTAAGCATCTCATCTATAATTCTCTATAATTTCCTATAACAACATTTAATTTTTTTAATAAAACAAATAAAAAATAATATCATAAATAAATTAATATATATATACACTAATTTAAAAGCTTTTAAATTATAGTTTTCCTTGATTTCATATTAACGAGTTTTAAAACGAAAATAAAAATGAATCCATACGTAAATCGAAGAAAAAGGTTGTAGGTGAATTTTCACACGAAATTCATTCCCAAACTTAGGGCCAGTTAAATAAATAGAAAAAAATAACAAAATATGTAAAGGGCTCGAAAAGAAAAAGTGGCGTGAATGACCTTTATTTCATTTTTGTTTGAGCATTTGGGGTTTCTTTGAGGAAGCTGGTTGAGCATTTGGGTTTTCTCGGGGAAAGAGCAATGCACATTGCAACCATTCTAGATACAGTTTTGGGCAGCAACCATTATGGATATAGTTGTTTGAGCTCTCTTAGTTAGAGTTGTAAAGATGTTGGAAGCAGCTCGGAAGGGTGAAAATTATGAGCAGGCTTTGAAAAAACATGTGGGTCATCCCCAACCAGGCAGAGATTGTGCATTTACACTTCTCAGCTCTCCTAACTCTCAAACCTAGTAAGTCTCCATACACATCCTAATGCTCTTCTTGCCGGTCTTTACGACATTAAGTGAAGTAAAACTCAGCATGATGATGTCTGAAAATTTCCTTGCCTGTATTTTACCCTAAAATTTTCAGGATGTGGACAGTTCCTTCGTTTGGATCATGGCTCTTTTTTGTTTTGATGGATGTGTTTGTTAGTTATTCAGATTTGATTTTTTCCTCTAATGTTGTATAAGAATAACTGTATTTTCCTGAAGCCTCTGTTGCAAACTGATACATACAGTTTTGCATAGATTCATAGAATTTTCTCATAGTTTTTAGATGCCCTCATGATAGAACCCTGTACCATTGACATTCATGTAATCGGAATCTTATTTATACAGGTTGGCTCTACTCATCATAGCTCTTCATTTACAAAATTCTGAAATTCCAAAATACTTGCAAATCTTTACAAAACAGAGAACTGGCCATTTTAACCAGACTCATAGTCTCTGCTAAAACTGATTTAACCAAATGGCCACACTATAACAATTTGTTCTTTACAAAACAGAGAACTGGCCATTTTAACCAGAGACTGATAGTCTCTACTGAAAACTGAAAATTGGCCATTTTAACCAGAGGCTCATAGTCTCTATAGGAATTTTCATTCCTATAGTGGAGTAATTCACTATAACTGCTATTGCTCCACAATTGATCCGCCTCCACATCTCAGCATTTTGATTAAATTGGTTAGAATATTGGTCCAATCTAAACATCTCGTCTACAACAAACAGGCACTCAATTAATTCAGAAGGAACAGTTTCCAATCGCTCTAAGAAGACTTGCAACATCCCACTCTGTCTCTTCTATATCCTTTAGGACACTCTTAATGACGGTCTGGCATGCATCTAAAGAATAATATTTAGAACAATGAGAAATGACATCTTTCTGATTGGTTAGTGCAGTTGGATACAAGTACAAAGAAGCGAGTTCATCATTGGGTAAGAGCTTATGCATTTGATTTGAATGGTATGTCTACATAAACACATTTGAATGTATTGTCATTGGGTTTGTATAACATGCTTTTAGGTATGGACTGATTGTATCTCCATAGGACCAAAGTGGATTGCTATGACAAAGCTGTTGAGTGCTTGGATGACAATGGAGAATAGATATTCTTGCAAGGTAAGAAGAAGGAAACATCAATTAGAATGGTGACAACTATGCAAATGAAGTGTAGTTGTAGGAAAAAATGTGTGTTATTTGCAGTACATATTTCTAGTGACAAAGATAAGGAAGTTGAGGATGTAGATATCTTGAGAAAGTACCCAGTTTTACAATAGTTTCAAGATGCATTTCCTGTAGATATTTCAGAGTTTTCGCTTCACAGGGAAGTGTACTTTTCTATTGATTTGGTACCAGGGGTAGCAACATTGTTACCGATGAAATAGGTAACCGCACTGTTACCTACTTTTTTTTGGTAGCATAAAAAGCACCCGATTTTGAAAAGTGGTGATGCAGAATCACCTTCTTTTTTTTTAACACATTTTTGACACTTTAATATTTTTATTTATGAAGTATGAATATTTGTTTTAAAATGTTAGTGATTTTCATGCTAATTTTGAAACGTATTGATACAGCATCAACTTTTTTTTTTTAGAGCGGTGATTTTCATGCTAATTTTGAGATGTATTGATGCAGCAACAACCGTTTTTTTTAGAGTGGTGATTTTCATGTTGGTAATAAAACACAAAACTTAGTTTAAAAAATATAGATAAAAACAATAAAAAAACCAATAAAAATGTAAAAAAAAAAAAAAAAAAACTCGTAAAAATAAAAAATTTAAACAAAAATAAATTAAAAAAAAAAACAAAAATATTCGAAAATTATATCAAAAGAAATGACAAAATTTGCAAAAAAAACACATAATTTAAAGAAAAAAAAAACAAAAATTAACAAAAAAAAAAAAAAACATCAAAAACATTTTTTTCTAAGTTATTAAAAAAATCCATATAATTAAAAAAAAAAAAATAGAAAATTTAAAAATAATTTAAATTACAAAATTAAAATTTAGATAAAAAAAATAAAATACAAAAAAGAAAAAATTAAATTTAAAAATTTAAATTAAAATAATAATAATAATAAGAAAATAAAAATACAAATTTTAAAATTAACAAAAGAATCGAATTAAAAAAAAAAAAACAAAATTTAAAATTGAAAAAGAAAATTAAAATAAAAGAATTATAATAAAAAAAACTATCATTGAAAAACAAAAAAAATGAAAAAAACCACGTGCAAATAATTAAAAAACAAATATCCATAAATTCACTGTTTTTTTTAAATGAAACAATTTTTAAATTTTAAAAATGAGAAACCAAATAAACTAAAAGATTAAAAAAATTAAATTAAATTAAATTAAAATTTAATAAATTTAATGAATAAATTTTAAATTTAAAAAATAATTAATCTAAAATATTAAATTTAAAAACAAAATTAAAAAAAAAAACAAAAAAATTAAAACAAATTAAATTTAAAATAAAAAATTTGAATTAAAAAAAAAAAAAATTTAAATATTTTGAATTAAAAAAAAATCAAATTAAAAAAAAATATTAAAAATTAAAAAAAATAAAAAATAAAAAGAATTTTTTGATCGTGGTGGCGCCGCCAGTCAGCCTCCTGCCCAGGTGGCAGCGAAGGCCGGCCGCTGTGTGGGCGGGGAGGCTGCATGCAGCCCCCCGCCCGCCCAGCGGCCGAACTTTACTGCCACTTGGGCGGGAGGCCGATTCCGAGAATCGCCCTCCCGCGGTGGCAGGCCAATTTCGGGAATCACCCTCCAGCGGCGGGAGGCCGATTCCGGGAATCGCCCTCCCGCGGCGGGAGGCTGATTTCGGGAATCACCCTCTCGCCGCGGGAGGCTGATTCTGGGAATCACCCTCCCACTGCGGGAGGCCGAATCACCCTTCCGTGGCGAGAGGTCGATTCTGGGAATCGCCCTCAGGCTGATTCCGGGAATCACCCTCCCACCGCGGGAAGCTGATTCCGGGAATCGCCCTCCCACCGTGGGAGGCCGATTCCGGGAATCGCCCTCCCGTGGCGAGAGGTCGATTCCGGGAATCGCCCTGAGGCCGATTCCGGGAATCGCCCTCCTGCTGCGAGAGGTCGATTCTGAGAATCGCGCTGAGGCCGATTCCGTGAATCGCCCTGAGGTCGATTCTGAGAATCGCCCTACCCCGTCGCGGGAGGGCGATTCCCAGAATCGGTCTCAGGGCGATTCCCGGAATCAACCTCCCGCCGTGGGAGGGCGATTCCCAGAATCGGCCTCCCGCCGCGGGAGGGCGATTCCCGAAATCGACCTCCTGCTGCGGGAGGGCGATTCTCGGAATTGGCCAACCTCTGCTGTCACATGGGCAGGAGGCTGATTGGCGGCGCCACTACGATCAAAAAATTCTTTTTTTATTTTTTTATTTTTTTAATTTTTAATATTTTTTTTTAAATTTTTTATTTTTTTAAATTCAAAAAATTGAAAATTATTATTTTTTAATTGAATTTTTATATTTGAAATTTAATTTGCTTTATTTTTTTTTGTTTTTTTGATTTTTCTTTAAATTTTATTCAATTATTTTTGTTTTTAATTTTTTTTTTTCTAAATTTTGTTATTAATTTTTATTAAATTTTGTTTTTTTTTTTAATTTAATCGATTTTTTTTTTTTTTCATATATATTTTTTTTAATTATTAAATTTTATGTTTAGTTTTTCATTTAATTTTTTAAAATTTAGTAAATTTTGTATTTTTTTTTAATTTATTTGAATTTAATATTTTTTTTAAATTTTTTATTTTTTTTATTATTATTTTTTTAATTACATAAAATTTTTATATTTTTTTTATTTCAATTAAAATTGTGTATTTAAAATTAGATTTTTTTTTTTAAAGTTAAACTTAATATTTTCAGATTAATTTGTTTTTTATTTTATTTTTTATTTAATTTTTTTTTTTTTAAATTTATTCTTTAAAATTTTTCAATTTTAATTGATTTTTAAAGTTTTTTAACTTTTTATTTTAACAATGTTTTTTTTTTCTTTTTTCTTTTTTCTTTATATTTAAAATTTAATTTTTATTTCAAAATTTATTTGTTTATTGATTTATTTATTAAAATTTAATATTTTTTTTTTAATTTAATTTGTTATTTTAATATTAGTTTTTTTTTTTTAATTTAATAAAATCTAATATATATATATATATTTAATTTAAGTTTATATATATATATATATATATATATATATATATATATATATATATATATATATATATATAATTTTTTATAATTTAAATTTAATATATTTTCTAAAATCTATTTGTTTTTTAATATATATTTTTTTAAATTTAATATTTTTATTGTAATTTTTTTGTCATTTTTTATTTTTAATTAATTTTTCATTTTTTTACTTTTAATTTCAATAATTTTTATTTTTATTTTTTTAATTTTTTTTTAAGTTTTAAATTTATTAAAATTTAATATATTTCTTTAAATTTAATTTTTTATTTTGAAATTTATTTATTTATTTATTTTTTTAATTTAATAAACATTTTCTTTTTCTTTTTTAAATTTAATTTCTATATTTTATTTTTTATAATTTCTTTCTTTTTTTAACTTGTTTTTCTTTTTAATTTAATATTTTTATTTTGTTTTTATTTTTATTTTTTTATTTCTATATATTTTGAAATTTTAATCTTTAATTTATTTTTTATTTTTTATTTTTTTTCTTAAATTTTAGGTTTTTTTTTTAATGTTTGAATAAAATTTTTTATTTTGTTTTTATTTTTATTTTTTTATTTCTATATATTTTGAAATTTTAAGCTTTAAAATGTTTCTATTTTTTAAATTTATTTTTTTCTTAAATTTTAGGTTTTTTTAATGTTTGAATTTTAAAAATAAAAAAATGTTATTTCTATTTTTAAAAATGTCAAAAATATGACAATTTTTTTTTGGCTATTCCAGCGTCAACTGGTTTTGTTTTGAGGGTGTTTTTTCAATCCTTTTTTCAAGAAATAATTTCGTTTTTAGCATAATTTTATAAAATGTTGAAATTTGACCTTAAAAAAAAACCAAGGGGGTTCTGGAATACACTTTTTTTGGTTTTGGGGTGTTTTTTCATGTTTTTTGAGTCTTTTTGGGCTAGAGTTCCCGTTTTGAGGTCAGGTTACCTATTTCATCGGTAACAGTGTTTAGCACCAACATAAAAAAAAACATACAAGATGAGCACTCCACAGTTGGTAGAGCTAAAGTTGCAGTTAAAGGAAATGTTGGACAATGGATACATTAGGGAAAGTGTATCACCATGGGGCACACCAGTATTATTTGTGAATAAGAAGGATGGTACTCTTAGATTTTGCATTCATTACATGCAATTGAACAAGGTGACCATTAAGAATAAGTATCCGTTGTCGAGGATTGATGATTTGTTCAATCAATTGAAGGGAAAAACAATGTTATCGAAGATTGATATGAGATTAGGATATCATCTAAGATTAGACTATTGACTATTAACATTTCTCTTAAGAGTTGCAGAACTAGGGTTCATAGATAAACTTGTATTCTATGGTTTCAAACCCTTCTTGTCTCCTCCAAGGGGGTTTCTTAAGCCCTTCAAAAAGACTTCCTTTTGCTATCGAGATGGATTGTTTCTTTCACACATGTATGGAAACTTATTTTGCAAATCATATTGTAATAGATTCATAAGATGATATTATTGGTATTGACTACACCTTATTTGGAGACATAATTTTTATTGTATGGGTTGGTACCTTTCTATTAGATGTGGTTGGTGATGTGAAGACTACTCACCTTCTAGTAAAGATTCATACTAACTCTAACAAGCCTATGGATGCTTGTTTATAAAGGGAGACCCCTCTCAGCTCAGCTCATTGGATTCTTTGCTTGTTCATGCTAATTTTTTTTTCTCAAATTTCCTTCTCCAAGGGGTTGAGACTATTTACTTCATTTATTGAGACTAAGAAAAGGTGCTTTAAAGTCAAAAGTATAATGAAAAGTTGGGATTACCTCTAGGATTTTAAAATTCATAGGGTGGTTGGTTTGGATTGGATCCACTTTTCTTAGGCTATATCATGTCTACTACTTTACCTTCTCTAGCTCAAACAATTGGAACACATTAGTAAATGTTTCTTCCTCTTCTTTCTTTGTGATGATATCTCTCTCCAATGCCTTGCAAACCGAGGCTTCTTAGTGATGGAATAGTGTTATTTGATTTGACCATTTATTCCTATTGCAGTTTGTAGGAGGTTCTTGATCCCACCATTTATTCCTATTTAAGTCTTTTAATCCAAGTTGAAGGAGCTAAGGGGGTTGAGTTGCAGACAAAGCCAAGGAGGATGTATGGACCACAACTTGCTCGAGGTTCCCGATCCTGCCTGTTCTTCCTATTTAAATTGAAGCATTTTTATCCCGGTTGAAGGAGATGAGGGGGAGCTAAGCGGGTTGAGTCACAAGAATAGTCAAGGAGGATGCAGGGACTGCAACTTACTCCAGTTTCTTCATTTCATCGATTCTTCCTTTTGAAATTGAATCCTTTTCATCCCGGTTGAAGGAGTGGAGACGGGTTGAGTTGTATGTGCAATCAAGGAGGATGCATGGACTTAGGTTAAGGGGACATGATAATGACTGTGTTAACTGGGTTTTCCTTTTATTTTAGTTCCTAAGAGGTTTAGGGTTATAATACTTTGATCTATGACATATTTGCATGCCATCAATGGGTATGTGGTTGGGGAATTTCCCATTCCAAAGTTTCCTCGAGTGTCATCGTGCGATTGTACGAACATGGTATACGGGATGAATATAGAGCCCAAACTGAGGAGTGTCGAGTTCATCAGTCATATAAAAAACCCTCATTTTAAAAAGTCATCATTTGTGAATTCAATCACTTGCTAGGAAACATAATGAGAGGTGTTGGCTTATAAATTCCCCTTTCGAAGGCCCTTGCAATATTCTATTTTTCAGGTGCACTCATGTGGTATTATTGGAAAGAGAAATGAACAAAGCTTTCACTCAAAGGGTTCAACATGAGACAAATCTCCTATTTTCCCTTATTATTTGAGCCAGTAAGAGTTTGGAGTAAACATATATTACTCAATCTCGAATTGTAGGACCTTGTTCAAAGTAAAGATAATAAAAACCTCTGGGATTTGGATGACATTACTCATTTCTAGTTCTCCTGAATATGAATGGGGATGTCATCTGGAAAGACCAAAACATACCATGAGTAGCATTAGGGTGCACCCTTTAGAAAGTCAGAAGTTTGATCATTTAGAGGTTTTTTTGAGAAAAATATTGATGGGTCCTTGTAATGCTCTAGATGGATCTGTTTGTGAAGACCAAGCTTTAAAAAATGATGACATGTCTCGTATCAAAGGAGAATGGAAATTTTGGCTCACACCTCCATAATATATTTGGCATATAACTTGCTTGCCCCAATACTAATGGCACAAGACTCGTTCATTAGTTGGGAAATTTCCTTACAAATATATAAGGAAACAACTACCGATATCACAGTCATTCACCATCATTTACCATCACCCATGGGGCAGCAAGACTCAGAGGTATGGTGGGAAGTGATTTTTGGGCTTATATATTGCAATTAATTGGATGTCTACCTTTGTTCTTACATTGATTTCTCATTTCCATATTTTTTTTGGGTTTCCTCTTGCTACAAAGTGCAGGGCTGGGTGTACATAGGATAAAATCTTGCGCCTTCCCCTTTGGTTCAGATTTCAAGGGCCCAATTTTTATCGGTGAGTAAATTTCCCACCTTTACAATTGATTGAAGTAATAAATACAAGCCATTGTAAAAATTTTATATGCACCAAGAGATTTCTAGGGTTGAGCAGTTTCCTTTAAAATTTATTTCCTCTTAGGTTATGATCCCAACAAAATTGGTGGTAGTTTCCTCTTATTTGTATGGAGGACTTACCATTAAATATGTAGGTGGTTTTGTGTTGTAGATGCACAACATGTATGTCCTTTTCTCCTCCAATAAATTTAAGCTCAAACGTCATATTTGCAATGTTCATTACAAACCTCTAATTTATTACAAAGCACATTTAAATTGTCTATATATCATTGAGCTTCTCGTCTATTAAAATTTCAAATATGGAACAAATGCTTCGACATTTTTTTTTATGCCCCATCGGAGAAAATATTGTTATATTGTTGTTTTGAATGGCACAGTTTGATCCATCCATTTCTTCCTATTGCAGTTTGCAGGAGGTTCTTGATCCCACCATTTCTTCCTATTTAAGTCTTTTAACCCAAGTTGAAGGAGCTAAAGGGGTTGAGTTGCAGATGAAGCCAAGGAGGATGCATGGACTACAACTTACTCGAGGTTCCCGATCCTGCCTGTTCTTCCTATTGAAATTGAAGCCTTTTTATCCTAGTTGAAGGAGGTGAGGAGGAGCTGAGCGAGTTGAGTCACAGGAATAGTCAAGGAGGATGCAGGGATTGCGACTTACTCGCGTTTCTTCATCCTGTCAATTCTTCCTATTGAAATTGAATCCTTTTCATCCCGGTTGAAGGAGTGGAGAGGGGTTGAGTTGTATGTGCAATCAAGGAGGATGAAAGGATTGAGGTTAAGGAGGATGATAATGACTAGGTTAACTGGGTAATGATGCAATTCAACCTAGCCATATATGCAAGGTTGTTTTTCTTCATGAAGTTGAATTAGATCTACTTTCATCCACACATGTTAATTATTACAATGAGAAAGGAAAATATTGAGAGGTGATGTAGTCAAAAGGGATTATTATTGGCAGATTTCGTGTTTCAACCATTCAAGTCTTGGATAGGGTGTGCTCAAGGAGGATAATTCTAGGAAATGTTTGTATTTCATCCATACAAAGGTCAATAAATAGATATATATATGGTTACTAAATGAAAACAACAAGTTATTACAAAGGGGCCACCATATTGAACTATTTCTAGTAGGTTGGAACTTCATAATAAGAAAAAAATAAATATCATGGAGAAGCAGTGCCACAATGTTGTGTTGACTTGTTGCTCATACATTTAATGCATTATCATGAGTATTACGTGCTAAAACAACACATATTTTAGAAGACATGCACCTCACTAAAGATAATTTCAACATATTTTTCAATTAAAGGAAAAACATTAGCTACGAAATGTTTTGAGCAGGTGTGTACTTTCAAAAAACCTAGTTTTGAAAGAGAGAAAATTCACTAGAGAGGAATTGTGACATCCAAAATGATCTAGCAGACAAGCCTTTAACCCACAATTTGATCCTCTTCTCTTTCCTCGACTACATTATCTCTCCTCTCATCCTGTTCTATAAAGGAGAGGTGCAAGTCCTCATTCTAGAGGGTGGATTTACTTACAAAGGTGTCAAGAGCTTCTCATCAACTACCCTCATCTATTTTAGACTTGAGAGCATTTCCACTACTGCATGTAATAGCTTGATAGGGTAGCCCATGGTACAATGTCTTTATGATTTACTTTCTAACACTTTATTCACATATCCAATGGATTCTAAGGATTGTCTTTCGTATATGTTATCATGCTACAAGGATTGTGTTGTCATTAAAGTGCACTTATTTAAATTTTACTTTCATATAAGGTGCATATTCTTTGCTTCTTTTCCATATTATCCCTACAAGTATTTTAATTAAGAAACTCATCGCATCCCTCTATAATCTAATTTGTACTTTAATCTCTATCCTCTTTAAAGCACTCAAAAACAACATTTTATGTTGGACTAATCTAAACTTACACCTAAATTATGTACAAACATCTTAAAATAATCCTTATGAATAAAAAAAATAGTAATCCTCTATTTATAAAGACAATAAATGATTAAACAACCATAAAAATTATATCACTACTCTACATAACAATTATATTGTTCTAAAACAACTTTTTTTAAGGCCGACTAATATTTTGTTTTAAAATCCCAAATTATTATTTTAACTAAAAATTAAACTAAAAATTATCACAATTCAATTTATTTTATTTAATATACAAGATAAACTATTCATTTTAATTTTATCATAATCAAAATAAAGAAATTAACAATTACATCCAAAAAATGAATAAATTACCAATTACATCAAAATTATAATAAGGAAATATATTGAAAACTAGAAAATATGATTCTGATGTTTAATTTAGAATGCAGAAGAGCAACCTATAGAAATTAAAAATTTACAATAAAACTCCTCTTCACACACATATAGAGTTATAATTATTTTAATTTAAAAACATGCGCATATATAGAGTTATAATTATTTTAGTTTAATTAATTCAGAATGTAGAAGAGCAACCTATAAAAATTAGAAATTTAGAATAAAACTTCTCTTCACATTCGAAGAACCTGCGCATATAGAGTTATAATTATTTTAGTTAAAAAAATATAACTATTTTAATTGTGGTAATTTAGAAATTAAAACAATTTGTTCAAAGAGCGGCAAAATGATGAAAAAGTAGAGGGATAATAGACACGATGAAAGTTGGAGACAGGTAATTGTTCCTAGCAAGTCGAGAGAGGAGCGTGAGAGAGATTGGTCGACTCTTCCGACGAAGCATTGTTACATTTTTTTCCCTCTCGAATCCAGGGACAAGGCCAACCTCGCCTCCAGTGACAGGGCCAACCTTGCATTCATTTGATAGGGCTAGCCTTCCTCCATTTGCCGAGGTTTTTAGGGTCTTCGTCATGCTTCTGGACTTTACCACTGCGTCTAAAAAATTGTGGAGCAGAAGATTCTAAGGGGGTAGTGCCAAGAACATTTCAGAGTTTAGCCCCTTTGATTGGATAGGAAATGCATCGAATCTTAGGTTTTTGTCTGTGGTAGGTTATAGAACCAAAAGGGGACAATGGATTCGCAACTCTGGGTCAGTTTTATGATATTGGTTGTGGTGGATATAGTCCTAGATGCGGCTTTCAGGTCGCTGATTTTGGAGATCTTAAAGGTTCCGTGTGCATTGAGTTATAGAGAGCAGTCATTGCACTTGCAATGTTTGTGGTTATTGATGCTAAGATTTTGATTGTTGATCCTGTTAGGGCAGAAGTTTCAATGCATGAAGGCATTATTGGGTTCTGTTGGATCTTGCAAAGTGGTGCTGAGGGGGGTACAGCTAGAAGCAGAAAAGGTACACTGCACTTTGCATCACTTTCTCAATCTTACTTGTTCATAAGTGATCCTGTGAAACCGACATTCCCAATTTATATGCCATTCAGTCTCTTTTGCCTTTCATTTTGCACATCTTTCTTAATTTACTTTTCCATGGACGATTCTGTGAAATTAATCATCGCTATTAGCTGCACTTGTTAGTTGTGTGCTGGTGGAGAGTCAGTTTGCTTGAGTGCTTCTCTAATTACATATTGAAAGGCTCATTCTAAGTACACTCAAAATCTGAGTCTGCCTTGGAAAGAATTTGAGCCACAATATCACTTGCAGATACAGGTTCTAAAAGAATGTACATAGTTGCTTTTAGTATCTGCACATCAGCAAAATTAGAGAGTATTGTTGCTGGTCTAACTAGGAGTGATTTAGTGGTTGGCTCTCCCTACTTTACAGGCTTTCCATACTCTTGCAATGGTCAAAACAGTTGATTCACAATCCTGCAAATCTTTGGAAGTAGAAACCATTGAAACAGATGGTACTAGTTCGCAAGGAGAGTTTCACTGATTACACTGGTTGGGGAAGAAACTGCGGTCACTCTGCTTATAAACCCCCCATGACATTTTACTCTAGTATATTTACTAATTATGTTTAGCTATTTCATATGTATCACTTAATAATATTGTATCAATCCATCCAAGCGGAGGGCTTTCGATCTTCTGATTTTGTTTTCCATGTGGAAGGCATTCGATCTTGTGATTTTGTCGCAGAGTCCATCCTTTGAGATGCCTAAACGCAGAATGAGGAGGCCTGGGTGCTCGCGTCCATGAAACCATTGAGGGAGCTATGCCATCAATGGATATAGTACAAATTTCAGCATCTCCACTTCCAATCTCTCCATTGAGACTACTTTATATAATAACCATGTGGGAGGGGAAATGAAAGAAATAATAATCAGTGTTGTAGCAGAGAGGCTTGGCTGGATCATGAGAAAAAGGCTAGAAAGATGTGGAGGAGATGCACTCAAAAGTTCCTACAGAACAAGAGGATTCCATTACCAACTTGCAGAGTATTGCAGCTCATCTCCATTGGAAACCATATTCATTTGATGGAAGGGGATGGAAGGCTAGTGTATCCATAGTGGGATCTTGTTTGTCAAAGCTCGACCATAGCTACGGCAGCAGCAGACGATGGCAACGAGGAAGAAGCTTATAATGTCAGTTTGAGAGACATTGCTTTATCATTCAAAGAGTGGTTTTCAGACAGAAGACTTCAACCTCGAGCATGGAGAAATGAGCAGTTGAGGAGAGATGTAAACATGATTTTTGAAGTACTGTCTCAAGACCATCAGGGTGTAAAAACATATGAGGCACTTACACAACTTGATATAAATCTCACTGAAGAATGTGTTGTGAGGGTACTCAAGCTTCAGAATGATGTATTGCATGGGTTGAATTTTTTTGACTCGGCTGGGAGACAAATAGATTATCAACACACCAGAGTTTCTTATTACACCTTACTCAAGATGCTCTCTCGAGAAAAATTGACAGGAGTCTTGTTGGACTCGCTTGAGTCATTTCAGAAGCAAAAAAACATATCGGGTCTTCGGTTTTATGATACCTTAATAATGGGCTATGCGCATGCAGGAAAGGCTGACATGGCACTACAGGTGTTTGCACAGATGAGATTCCAAGGAGTAGATTTAGATGGGTTTGCTTATAACATGTTGTTGAATAGATTGGTGGAGGAAGATTTCTTTGATGTGGTTGATACCATTTACAAGAAAATTTTGCGGGTGGGTTTTGAGAATTCTAACACTTATGATATAATGATAAAAAAATCTCTGCAAATAGGGTAAGTTAGACGAGGCCAAACAACTATTTAATGAACTTAAAAGGAATTCTGGTTTAGTGAATGAAATTGCACTCGAAATAGTTATCAGTGCACTTTGCAAGGAAAAATAAAATGAAAGAAGCCTGCACACTAATTGAGGAATTTAGGAAAGAGAGGAAGATTCTGAAGTCTAAAGTGTATGATGCATGGATCGGTGCTCTGATTGAAGACTTGGAGTTCTTCCAGAATAGAACTTCAGAAGGATATGTTCCTGGACCTCGATGCTACAATGCATTAGCGAGTGGCCTTCTGAGGAAAAACAAACTTGAGGAGCTCTTTGATTTGCTGATTGAGATGAGAGAGAAGCATATTTTTCCAGACTAGAGTACCATGAATGCAACAGTTCGCTTTTTCTGCAGGGGAGGGCTGGTTGAAGTTGCATTCAACTTATTTAATGAGAAATAAAAAATGGCATTTTATCCACATTATATGACCTACAATGAGCTTATCAATGCCCTTTTCATAGTTGAAAAAGCGGATGATGCGTACAGAGTCCTGGAAGATGGGTTAACAAGAGGTTTCTTCCCTGGTAAACTAACATACTTCACTCTTGAAAATGCTTTGTGGAAGGCTCAGAGATTGGATAAAATGTGCCAACTGATTGATACAAGCATTGACAGACACCGTGCCCCTGGTGTTGCAATTTGCAGAAAATTCATTTCTGCTCTCTGCAAGATGCATATTTGTTGCCAAGTAAGATAAGAAGAAATGACATGTTTGTTGATGAAAGAGTTTACCATACTCTAATTTATGAATTATGCCATGCAAAAAGGGGAAAGCCAGCCTCGAAGTTATTGCTAGAAATATGGAAATATGGCTACTCTCCGAGTTGAAATATTTTCAAAACTGTGATTAATGTTCTATGTGAAACAGGTCATGTAGATCAGGTTCTTCCACTGCTGGATATGCATGTAATGAGTCTATCCCCGATACCAATTTATATAATTCTTTTATCCAAGGCCTTTTGCTAGGCAGGTCGACCAGAAATAGCTATAGAAGTATATGAAAAGATGATTAGAAATAAGCGGGCACCAAATTCAATTTCCCATCTTAGCTTGTTAACTGGTTGCCTGAGATGTAAAAGGGTGGTTGATGCATTGAAATTATTTGAAACAATATTGGCAAGTCATATATTTCATCTGATGAACTAAAGTCGGCTTTAATCTATTCATAAGAATGTCCAAGGAAGGTCATGTTCTGAATGAGTGGTCTTACGATATTCTAGCACATGGTTTCTGCAAGGTGGGTAACACAATAGAGGCTCAGAAGATAATGGAAGAAATGATTGAAAGGGGATTTAATCCAAGCAGACGGACATGCAACTTATTTAAAGCCTTGACTAATAGAGGCATGAATGTGGTCTGATAACATTGTATTAGATGGTTTTGTTCTGGGTCCAATTGAGGGGCTCATAGTATCATTTATATCAGATATCAAGCTATCCAGGATAGTATAATAAATGTACCTGTGCAAATGTTGAAAAGATAAAATTGAGGAACCTTGGGTGCTTGTACTGAAGTAATCAAAGATGTATGGCTTCTGATTTTGAATTATCCAAGCTACAACTAGATTATGTGTCTGGATAATAGCGGAGATTGAAGCTTTAACGAGATATTTAGTAACCTGATCAATGCAAAGAACTAGTCAGCTTTCATCTGATGAACTGAAGTCAGCTTTCATCATGTTGAAAAGCATATATTTAATATTTATACTTGATTTATATGGGATGGAGAGAATTTTTGAGTTTTACAGCTCGAATATAGGGTGTTGTTTTAAGGAAGTTTCGATTCTTGTAGGTTATTTTTTCCATCCGTTCTTCACATTGATATTGTGCCAGAATATTGTGATTTGTAGCTCAAATTATTTCCTCAAAAAACACAAAATAATTGGATTTTCCTACTTGAAACATTCTGTTAAACACTTTTTCTTTTTTAAATTCTTTGTTACTGAATGTTTGTATTATATGCTCTTAGTTCATGTTTTTTTGTAAAGTAGAAAACTTCATGCTCTTGCCACTGGGATTGCTCATTGACAAAAAAGTGCAACCGCCATTGACCTTCAACAATTTTTTGTTTCAGGTGCACTTCATCATCCCTCCAAGATAGGCTAAGTAAAGGGTCAGGAAGATGTCGTGTGGATGAAATATACTTGAAGCTTCACACAAGCACTTGTATGTTATTTATTTCTCCTCTCTTCTTGTGATGGCTACATTATTTTGGTTTGGGGTTAATAACTTTCATGGAAATGATCTTCGTAACCGCAGCTTCTAGGACACCCCTTCATAATGCATCTTTTGGACAATACCTTTCATGACAAGCATGCTTTTCATGATCCCCAAGTTCAATCTGTATAACACATAGGTTTTTGCAGCTTGGAAGGGAACACTTTTTATTACACAAATGTTGTGATGAACTGCATTTATGAGTGCCTTCATGTCCAACCTTCAAACAACAAGATTTGCTGCAATTGGATGATTTTTCAAATAAGGAACAGATCTCCATACACGTATGATTTTTATTTTTGCAATCATGATTCCCATCATGACCTGCAAAATTTTGGCATTCCTCCACTTCATTTCCTCGATCTAATAATTCGAGAGAACAATATGTGCACTTGTCAACACAAGCATGATTACTCATACAAGAGTGATCATCGGAATGGCCTTTATTTGGAACACATCACCAAAAACATTCAGAACATTTACAACCACATACAAAGAGCCCCTGCTTCAATTCTGCTAGGGCTAAAATTGCCTCAAGTTGCAACTTTTGTATATCATTGTTGCCAGAAAATTCTGCAGTGTTGCTGCAAAGCCACTTCTGAACACGATCATGTCGTCTCTCAATCAATGCCCCTAAGAAGTCCTGAAATTTAGAGTGCCATAGATCACCATTTTTTCCTCTTCTTTCCAAGACACATTCTAATATTGATATGAGACGACACAATATTTTATCATTCGATGTAGATTTATCTAGAGCTGCAAGCTCAAGACCTATGTCCTGCAAATCAATGCAAAGATCCCCAAGTTCTATTGGAGCATCACCTACCACTTCCTGAGTGTTAAAATTCATAAGCACCTTGTTCGTACCTAACACAGAAAGGCATCCTGCCTTAACAACAGAAACCAAATTCTTGTGAAGGATATCAACCTTCATAGCAACACGCTTAAAATCTGTAGGGGCCCAATCCTTCACCGCTATCTGGGCAATAACAAGTTTAAAATCCCTCAAGAAGGCACGACCACTGTCATAACTATGTTCGAGCTCTTCCTCTACTGTCAAAGCTATATCATATTGGCTTTCTTGATGATATTCTCGTCGAGTAAAAGGAGGCAATGCAGAAAGTTCAATCATTCCTCCGTACATCTTTGTCAAGAAGTTTTCACGAGATATTTTACAAATTTGTAGAAGTTTTACACGGAATTCATCTTTTAATTCCTCTACATTAGAGACATCTACATCCTTGATAGCGATGTAAAATAGTCCCTTGAATAACTTTTCATCGTTCTTCACCAGGTTCACCCCACTTTGGAAATGCTGGAAGATGGCTTCTGTCTCCTTGTCAAAATGAAAATCCTGATTAAGAAAAAAAAATCACAAACGGAAATTAATTTTTAAGTAGCTATGACATTTAAAGGAAAGAGGTGAGGCCACTAAAATATGAAAAAATCAACCAGAAAGACAATGAAAAATATGACCATTTTCAAAACAAACCTTCTTGTTGAATATTGTTAAATTACTCAAGGCAACATTTAGGACTGAGAATAGCATATCTTCTTGCTCCATTCTCTGAAAACTCCCCAATCCCTCAAAGTCCATCAGTACATAGAGGCAATTTGAATCCATCCGCACTGTCATCCAAACTCCATTAGTGCATCTTCCCCCTGCTACATCAAGAGGGGAGCTAGACAGATGGTTTAATAAGTAAGACTCACCGCTACTTTTCTTTCCCATTGATGAGATCACCATGATTTTACCATCCCACTGACTCAAGACAACATCATATAAGCCAAAGCAGAGCAAGTTTGCTAGCGATATGCTATCTGCAAAAGTGTGATGTGGAGGTATCTGAAGTCCATCAAGCAAGGGCTGTAGTCCATTGTTTTTAGCCCAAGCTATTTGGATGGGTACACGACAAATAAGTTGACAGATCCATTTTCCCAGCAGCCTCTTTTTATAATAAGGGAACAAGACACCTACACCATTTGAGTCCCAGCTTTAAGACATGATAACTTGAAACTGAATCCTGAGATTTGAAAAATATTTTCCTTTTTCTTTCTCTAATTGCTCAATCAGGAGCTGCAAGTACTCTTCAGATTTTCTTTGCCCATCATCTTCTCCAAGCATATTTCTTGACTTCAACAAAACATGGATGGTAAGATCCCTGATACTTCCTCCACTGAGTGTAGAACTAACATCATACTTATCAAAAATGTGATAGATGTAGTCTAATGTAGCACAAGTCTTATGAGAGTCCTGGTCCATGGAAACTTTGCAATCTCTTTTCAGATTTGACTTATGTTTAGCTAATTCTTGAAACTCCAAAACTTCCGTAGCTGAAACTAGATTCAATATATTAGAAGAAAGAAAGCCAGCAACAACATTGCAGTATAAAAGGTGAATCTGACACCCATAGTATACAAGCTTCACCTGGAAATCAACAACGTCTTCAGCGATTTTATCCAAGAAAATGTTTTTCAAAAAGGACATGGCATCACCTAGCATGAAAAATTTGAGCTCAAATTCTGATGAAGCCTTGCTTACAGCTTCAGAATTTTCTTGAACAGTTTCTTGGGAAGAAGATGAGATAAATTCCTCTTTATGGTCTGAACACATTGTAGACGTCTGAAAAACAAAGAGAAAAGAACCATCCCTTGAAATGCATGCATTTAAAAAATCTGAAGAGAGAGTAATGTACTTAGGTTTCATCAAATATTGATGATAAAGTTCTACGACCCTAACTCTGTTCATGTCATCAACTAGAAGCAATTCTGCTTTCCTAGGAATACACTGCATCCATATTATATTTGTACTCCCAGAAAACAATTCCAACATAATTTCAACACCTGTCCAGTCTATATTCTGGAATGATTCATCAAACCTGTATATTAAAACCTTGGATCCTTGAGCATCATATAAAGCTAGGAATCGTGTACATTCTTCAAAAGCTACCAAATGAAAACCTCGTTTAAATGTCCGAATAGGATTGCTCCCACACAGTAATGGTTCTAGCTTTGGGGACATGTACAAGTTCAGGGCATTATCAAATATCTCGTGAAAAATTCCTTACCAAGATGTATGGAGGAGTGGTTGTACTTGCTGCAATGGTTCCTTTTACTCGAAGAGAATATCATCAACAATGCCTATCTGATATTGCTTTGACTATAGCAGAGTTGAGACATAGTTATGAGAGTGTTCGTGCCTTCTTGAGAGATTTGAAGCTTGTTATTTCCCAGATAGCAGTGAAGGATTGGAACTCTGTAGATTTGAAACGTGTTGCTATGAAGGTGGACATCCTTCGTGGGAACTTGGTTTCTGCAGTTAAGGCAGGGTGCATTTCTATGGCAGGAGACAAAAAGTTTCTTATGAATTTTGACTCTCAAGAAGAGGTAAGTGATGCGCCAATAGTACTTGGGGACCTCTTCATTGATTTTCACAATACTGGCCTGGAGCTTGCGCCTCTAGATGAATCTACATCAAATTATCAGATTTTAAGTCATCTCAGATCAGTACCAGAAAATGTCTTGCCAGATAGAAGAGGCAAAAGTGGTGATTTATGGCACTCTAAATTTCAGGACTTCATAGAGGCATTGGATGATAGACGGTGTGATCGAGTTCAAAGGTGGCTTTGCTGCAACACCGCAGAATTTTCTGGAAATGATGATATGCAAACGTTACAACTAGAGGCAGTTTTGGCTCTCGCAGAATTGAAACAGGGACTCTCTGTATGTGGTTGCAAATGTTTCGATTGCTTTTGGCGATGTGTTTTAGAGAAAGGCCATTCCTTTGATCACTCTGGTATGGGTAACCATGTTTGCGCTGAGAAGTGAACATATTGTTTTCTAGAATTACACCAAGACCAGGGAAATGAAGTGGAGGAATGTAAGAATTTGGCAGGCGATGAAGGGAATCATGATATAAGATATATGGTTATTTCTATCATTCATTCTCTTTTCTTTCTTAATTTTTTTAAAGAGATCCTTGAATAACCATTCCATTATTCCTGTTCATATGGATTTCCTAAAGCTTTTAGAGTTCCAAATGAAAGGAAGGAAAAATTCCTCCTGTATATTTCAAGGTCTTCAAAATAAAAGGAAGGAAATGATAGTGACCTAGGAAAAAACAAACGAAATAGTAAATTTCAAGAAAATTGCACTGTAAGTAAGTCTCATTTGCATTTGCAAATTTCAAGAAAATTCACCGTAAGTAAGGTTCAGTTGCATAGTTCAATTCCTATGCAAGTTGTTTCACCATAAATTCCTATGCATTTTCTCCCTCACCCATTACTGTTTAGTTTGTAAAGAAAACTATAAAATGCACTCTATAGTAAAAAAAAAATATGGCAGAAACTTTACAACATTAAAGTTCCTATTTTCTATTTCTACCACGTGTTTATCCAACCAGCTGCTGTATGATGAATCAAATCTCCGCATGAATGAATGAATAAAATTTAGAATGATACTGAGCTAGTTCTTCTTCAATAACTTTCAAATTCAAATATAAACCAAAGTTTTAGAATTTTATTCAAATTCTAAGATAAGCAAACATGCATGAAGTTCCTACCGTATCCCCTTATTAGACATATGTAGGTTTGTTTCTATAAAATAATAGATAAATCCTACCTTACTTACGACTGACAAGTTCCAGCATCAATAGGGAAGCAAGCACTCAACAAGCTTTCTTTCCACAGACGATCTCCAAAGTTGGCTTTCCTCGCTCTCCTGAATACAATCTAACAGCTTCACTTTCCTGCCAAGGAATTTTGAAATGGTCCAATGAAGAAAGCAGACAACTTGGTTCAAGTTTTTATTGGTGAATCTGTCTTTTGTTAGTCTATCTGGAACACCTATATGTGTGGTTAACAGAAAACAATTATCCCTGGCCACTTCAAGGTGGCGAAATAACGGAAACCCACGTAGATGTGCTCCAGTAATACAGATTAATGCCCTTATCCACTACGAGCTATCCAGACACATTATTACCAATGAATAACTCTTCTAATCTCCAGGAGAAATAAAGAAGGAGCACAACTTCTAGATGAAGAGCCTGCTTTTCGAGTGTGAGATAACCCTGCTGATGTTGCTACCTTCGTTGGGCTGAGCGCAACAGAAATGATGGATCACTTCGAGCGAAGCGGCCATGAAGATAGAATCTAAGAACGAGTATTAGGTTTAGCATGGGCAAGTGGGCTGCATGCCAGTGTCACGTGTCCATCTCATAAATCTTTTTATATTTAAGTTTATTCATTATATATATTTTTATTTTTTATTAATATTTTAAAAAAGTTATTCCAATGGGACAAGTAACATAGTAGTAGGTGATCTGCATGGATTAGGCTTGCATAATCAGTGAACTAATTAAACTGTTATGCTTCTTATATATTTACATATTATGTTTATTGAATTAATTTGAGTGGTTCTATTTATATATGTCATGCTTTGAGAAATGCTTATTTGTTACTACTGATTAAATTGTTTCCTCTATGCTGTGTTTTTTTATTTAGACTAAAGTTTAGAGCCATTAAAATGGAAACGAAGGGTTCGCATAGCAGAAAGTGTGTCAAGAGCAATCGAATATCTCCATGATGGGGGTATACTTTTGTATTTGATGATGAATAATTAAATAGTTGAAAAACTTTTTTTTTTTGTATTTTTCTGCACTGAGTCCTTCAAATATTATATACAAACAAAATCTATCAAATTGCAGTTGATTCTCTAATTGATATTGTCACACGCAGTACTTGAGACATAAAGTCTGCGAACATATTACTAGACCATTCTATGAGAGCCACGGTATGATTATTTAACTTTGTTCAGTTTGAATGCAAGGTTTGTTGAAATATTGCAAATTCCAGAATTAATCAATGCAGAAATTAAACTTTCCCTCCACACCACAGAGAAATAAATATCACTCTCAGAAAACTGAGTTTCAACTTAATAAAACAAATTTTTATTCCATAAAAATGTTTACAAGTTCTTCCTCAATACAGAGGGGTCACAATTGCTGACTGCTCCTAACACAGTGCATATATAAAACCTCTGTCTCAACAAGAAATAAACTTTCTGTCTCTCTTTGTAAAAAATACGCTGTTGTGTATTTTTTTACACTCTTTGTCTTTTTATAAAACAAAACAACTCATTGTGTTTTAAAAAGAACATACACTGCTGTGTATTTTTTAATTCACTGTCTCTGTCTTTTTAAAACAATTGCACTCTCTGTTTTTTTTATAAAACACTGTTGTGCTAAAAAAAAACATCTGTCAAACAATTACAATTCTGTTCTATATATAAACAAAATATCTCAATTCTATTTAATGTCATTCGTTGACAAAAAACACCGCTTAAAATTTCATTAATGGCTTCATTAAAATTCTGTCAGCACCGCTTAAAAATTCATTGATGGCGAATTTGAATTGGTGGCAGGTGGTGAATTTTCCGCGGTGGTGGCGGAACGGTTGTGCGTGGGTGGAACCACCACCTCCTGGTGGTTGCGGGGGCTGCCTTCCGCCCGTACACGACAATTGGGGTGAGGCCCCACACAAAATGATGACCATTGATTTGTGGTCAACCCCCGATCATCGGGTCAACTGCGGGGGCTCGCTCCTTGTTAATCATCGAGCTATTGAACCTCCCGCTGGCTGTCGATTGCTGTCGAGCGATGATCTTCATGCCGACGCCTGCAACTCGTTCCGGCAGATGAAATTACATTCCAACACTCCCCCTTAATTTCAACTGCTGGGTTTTTCTGCATACCCAAGCATTTCCTGAAATGTTCAAAGCTTTTCTGTGCAAGTGGCTTTGTGAGGATATCTGCAAATTGATCCTCTGTTCTACAATGCTGTAAAACGACTTCTCCATTGTTAACCAATTCACGTATGAAGTGAAACTTGGTGTCAATGTGTTTAGTCCTCTTATGAAAAACATAATTTTTAGACAATGCAATAGCTGAGCTATTGTCACAAAAGATCACTATCCCTTTTACCTGTTCTTGGCATAAGCTTCTCAACATTTTTCTCATCCAAACTGCTTGACACACTGCTGCTGTAGCTGCCACATATTCTGCTTCTGCTGTAGACAATGCTACAATGGGCTGTTTCTTAGAAGCCCATGAAATGGCTCCTGAACCCATGTGAAACACATAACCGGAAGTGCTCTTCCGATCATCAACACTTCCAGCCCAATCACTGTCAGTGTATCCAACTAAATCTGAACATTTTGAAGTAGTATAAAAAAAACCAAACCTTTTAGTACCTTTAACATACCTCAAAATTCTTTTTGCTGCTTGCCAATGTGCATCCTTTGGCTTTTCCATGAATCTGGAAATCAAACTAACAACATGCATTATGTCCGGCCTAGTTGCAGTCAAGTACATAAGGCTGCGAACTATGCTCTTGTATAAACTAGGATCAAAATCCTTGCTGCTGTCCTCTCTGCCGAGTTTTAATCCCATCATTGTGGGAGTGATTGTTGCTTTGCATTCCTGCATGTTAAATCTTTCAAGCACCTCATTAACATACTTTGCCTGTGAGATAAAAATCCTATTTTCATCTTGTTCTACTTCTATTCCCAGGAAGTATCTCAACAAACCCATATCAGTCATTTCAAATTCTTCTTTCATGACTGTTTTGAAATTTTCAATAAGGCAATCATCATTACCTGTAAAAATAACATCATCAACATACAAGACTACAATCAAAATTTTACCATCTTTTTCTTTGATGTAGAGGGTGGGTTCTCCCTCACACTTCTCAAAACCATTTTCCAGTAGATATGAATCTATTCTACTGTACCACGCTCTTGGCGCTTGCTTCAGCCCATAAAGAGATTTCTTCAACTTGCATACTTTGTGTTCTTGGCCTTTCTTTTCATAACCGAGAGGTTGATCAATGTAAACCTCTTCCATTAACACTCCATTCAGGAATGCTGACTTCACGTCCATTTGGTAAACTTTCCATTTGTTTTGTGCTGCTATGGACGACACTGCTCTCACGGTTTCCATTCTGGCAACTGGTGCGAAAGTTTCCTCATAATCTATTCCATGCTTCTGCTTATACCCTTTGACAACAAGTCTTGCCTTGTGTCTCTCTATTTTGCCTTCAGCATTACTTTTGGTCTTGTAGACCCATTTAACACCAATGACATCTTTACCTTTTGGGAGTTCAACCAAATACCAAGTCTTGTTTCTTTCTATGGCATTTATTTCCTCATCCATAGCTTCTATCCATTTCTCATCCTTGATGGCTTCTTCGAAATGAATAGGATCATCAACTTGACAATATAAAGCAAACAAAGAATTGATACCTTCATTAGCTATATCTTGTTCATAAATATCTTTCAAACTTCTGAATTTCTTACCTCTTTCAATAGGTGTACAAATGATTGAAGAAGCACTTGAATTTCCTCCTTGTGGTGTGCTTGGAGAAGCACTGTCATTTCTCCTCAAGGGTGTGCTTTGCTGCTCTTGTGTTGGTGCTGCTGTATGGGGATGTATTTCAGCCAACTCATCATCATTTTCATCATGAGATAAACAATGTTTAACATTTACTGTCTTCTCTATGCTTCCATCCCAAGCTTCCTCTTCAATGAACTGAACGTCCCTGCTCATAATAAACTTCTTGGTGGATGGGTTATATAACCTGTATGCCTTGGATTCCTCACTGTATCCAATGAAAATACACTTCTCCCCCTTACTGTCCAAATTCTTCCTTAGCTGATCCGGAATGTGTGCATAAGCCACACATCCAAAAACCTTCATGTGTGTGACACCTTGCTTTGTGCCACTCCATGCCTCTTCCGGCACTTTGTTCATAACTGCTTTTGTAGGGCACCTGTTCAAAATATACGCTGCACAATAATCATTAGGCAAATGCTTTGCCTTTAACATACTCCTTGCCATATCCATTATGGTTCGGTTCTTCCTTTCGGCTACTCCATTTTGCTGCGGAGTATATCTAGTTGTAAACTGTTTTTGAATACCATTTTCTCTACAAAACCATAGAAAATATTTAGAGATATACTCACCCCCTCTATCAGTCCTTAAGACTTTGATATGCAGCCCACTTTGTCTCTCAACAAGTGCTTTGAAATTGCAAAATTTTTCAAACACTTCACTTTTGTTTTTCAAAAAGTAAACCCAAGTTTTTCTTATAAAATCATCTATAAATGTTAAGATATAGTGGCTGTTTGCAAGTGATGGAGTTTGCATCGGTCCACATACATCTGAGTGGACAATCTCTAAGGGTGCTTTTGCCCTTATGCTTTTCCCAGAAGGAAAAATTTCTCTGTGTTGTTTCCCCAAGATACAACCTTCACAAAGGCTGTCCGGTTTCTCTATCAATGGTAAACCACTTACCATTCATTTTCTGTTCAATAAATTAAGACCTCCAAAGTTGAGATGTCCAAATATCAAGTGCCATAACCAATTATCATCTTTTGGTTCGCTTTGGAAAGTCTCCTGTGCAACTGCTGCTGTTTCTTCACCATTCTTCAAGTCTGCCCTCATTCTGAGAGGGAACATCCTGTTCCTTGTCATCTTCACTTCAGCAATACACTGATTGCTGGGTGGTTTGTCCATGATGGTATAAACATCATCCTCAAAGAAAACATTATATCCATTATGGACAAGCTGTCCAATACTTAAGAGATTACATTTCATTCCTGGAACATAATAAACATCTGCTATGGATTTCTTTGCACCTAATCTTGTTAAAACATTCACATCTCCTTTTCCCATAACAGAAACTTTGCTATAAGTTCCTAGTGTGACTTGTGACTGCACACTTTCATCTAACATAGAAAACATTGCTAATTTTCCTGTCATATGGTTACTACAACTGGAGTCTAGAAACCATAAATCCTCATTCTTTTCTTTAGCCATATTACAAGCTAAGAATAAATTGTTTTGGCTGCTATTTTCTCTAGTGAAATTTGCACTAGTTCTACTTCTCATATCTTGCTTCTTTGTTCTACATTCATTAGCATAATGACCATATTTTTTACAATTGTAACATTGGACATTGGATTTATCATACCTCTGTCCTTGAGCATTCTACTGGCTACTGCCTTGGCCGTGGCTGTGATCTTCACTGTTGCACCTTCCATGTGAATGAGAAGGGTTGTTCCTTCCACCTCTGTTTTGGCTTCTACCTCTTCCTCTTCCTCTGCCTTGCCCTCTTCCTCTTCCGAAAGATATCTGGGTCTTAAAAGCATGTTCTAGAGATGAGTTTTCACTCCTACCCAATCTTTGTTCATGGGTCATCAGTGATGCATGTAATTCATCCACTGAAAACTTTGTGAGATCTTTAGTCTCTTCTATGGTGGTGACAATTACATCGAATCTTGAAGGTAAACTTCTCAAGAGTTTTTCAACAATCCTCTTGTCTTCAAGAGTCTCTCCATGAGATCTTATTTGTGTGACCATTCCAATCACATGAGTGAAGAATGAGTCAATAGTGTCTGACTCTTTCATGCAGAAAGTCTCAAAGTCTCTCCTCAACAACTGAAGTTTTGCTGTCTTCACTTTCTCCATACCTTGATAAGCTGTCTTGAGGGTTTCCCATGCTTCTTTGGATCTATTAGCTGCTGCTATCCTCGGAAACACACTCTCATGCACTGCTTGATACAAGAAGAAAAGAGCCTTGGCATCTTTCTTCTTATTGCTCTTCAACTATTCTCTTCCTGCTTGAGTTAAAACATAAAACTCTGTTTCATTTGCTGGCTCTTCAAAGCCATCCTCAACAAATTCCCATAAGTCTTGGGAGACAAATAAAGCCCTCATATTTATTGACCAGTAGTCATAATTTTTCCCATTAAATTGTGGGAGATGGATATTTCCCATACCCATACCAGTGCTGGCTCCAACCATTCTGCATTCTTAACTATGATTCAAAAACACTTGACTGTGTGTTTAAATTAACTAACTGTACTGCAACAGTAACACAAAACTGTATAGAGAAATACCTTTGGATTCTTCTTGTCTGAACCTTCACTCTACTAGAGAGGCTTCTACAATAACGAACTCCTTTTCTTCAGCTTATTTGACCTTCAAATAGCCTGAACTGGCTCTGATACCATGTTGAAATATTGCAAATTCCAGAATTAATCAATGGAGAAATTAAACTTTCCCTCTACAACACAGAGAAATAAATATCACTCTCAGAAAACTGAGTTTCAACTTAATAAAACAAATTTTTATTCCATAAAAATGTTTACAAGTTCTTCCTCAATCATAGAGGGATCACAATTGCTGACTGCTCCTAACACAGTGCATACATAAAACCTCTGTCTCAACAAGAAATAAACTTTCTGTCTCTCTCTGTAAAAAATACGCTGCTGTGTATTTTTTTACACTCTCTGTCTTTTTATAAAACAAAACAACTCACTGTGTTTTAAAAAGAACATACAGTGCTGTGTATTTTTTAATTCACTGTCTCTATCTTTTTAAAACAATTGCACTCTCTGTTTTTTTTATAAAACATTGCTGTGCTAAAAAAACATCTGTCAAACAATTACAATTCTGTTCTATATATAAACAAAATATCTTAATTCTATTTAATGTCAGTTGTTGACAAAAAAACACTACTTAAAAATTTCATTAATGGCTTCATTAAAATTCTGTCAGCACCGCTTAAAAATTCATTGATGGCAAATTTGAATTGGTGGCACATGGTGAATTTTCCGCAGTGGTGGCGGAACGGTGGTGCGTGGGTGAAGCCACCACCACCTCCTAGTGGTTGCGGGGGCTGCCTTCCGCCCGTACGCGGCAATTGGAGTGAGGCCCCGCACAAAATGATGACCGTTGATTTGTGGTCAACCCCCGATCATCGGGTCAACTGCAGGGCTCGCTCCTTGTTAACCGTCGAGTTATTCAACCTCCCGCTGGCCGTCGATCGCTGTCGAGCGATGATCTTCATGCCAACGCCTGCAACTCGTTCCCGCAGATGAAATTACATTCCAACAAGGTTCGGAATGGTTTTCGAGAATTAGTAGAAACGATTTGACTTGGTTTTCGAGAATTAGTAGAAACTATTTAACTCTGTTCAGTTTGAATGCAAGGTTCGGAATGGTTTTCGAGAATTAGTAGAAACTCCTTACACGCCCCAAATATTCTTGAACTATGACTTAATATTGATATATTGAGCTATTGCAATTGGTGCGAAATTATAGTTGTATTACTATCGGTCCAAGTATTTCATTTTTCTCTTAAGCACGATTAAGAGTGTGCTAACAAACTGAAGTGAGAACACTATGTACCAAACATATCTTTAGAGATTTCTAATGTATTTACGTGTGAAGAAATCTCTTAAAATGCCATGATTAAGAGTGTGCTAACAAACTGAAGTGAGAACACTATGTACCAAACATATCTTTAGAGATTTCTAACGTATTTACGTGTGAAGAAATCTCTTAAAATGCCTTTGTTTCTTATTTCATCATGTTTATATAAATTAATTTAGTTTTAGCATTGCTTGAACCACTTTCTGGAGCCCTTAAAAGAAGTTTTGCTGTTTCTTCTTTTGCATTTGTCTGCCAAAAAGTAGATTGGCATCATATTCCCAGTACGGTATGTGGGATATGTTTTTCTAAGGGATGAAATGATTAGTAATGTCAGTGAATTTGAAAAGGCCTATTGAACAAATTGTTCTGTAATAACAGACCATGTTCCTTCAAATTGCAGTCAATTCTCTAATTGATCTTGTCACAGGCAGTACTCCTGCCTCAGTACTTCTTCGAGACATAAAGTTTGCGGTTTGCCAACATATTACTAGACCATTCTATGAGAGCCAGGGTATGATTATTATTCTATCAAGTGAAAAAGTAGTATTGTTGGTATTAGAGGCAGAATGCATGGATTAGTTGACTCCTTCAAAGCCTTATTTGCATCTACTCGTTTTTAAATGGTAAAAAATTTATATGCTGTAAATTGTTTTGCCTTGATTTTCTGAATTTAAAAGAAATCGAATCTTCTGGATCTGATATTTATTTATCAGATAATGGTAAATCTTTTTTATACTTGAAATCCACCATAGGAAAAACCAAACTTATCCCTCCTTGGCCTTATGACTTTTACTACCTTCTAATGCGGCTGAATTATTCCTTTTACTAAGGATTTCTTATATTCTATCTATTATTCCTTTTACTTGGAATTTATTATATTATATTTTTGGGCTTGCAGGAATTCTCTGTTATTATTGCAAGTGCAAATAAATACGATGGATGTCATTATTGCAAAGTCCAAATAAATATGGAAGAACACTGGGCCCATTCCATGCCCTTTGAGAGGGCAAAAGCATTGTTGTTGTTTTACTTGAATCATTTTTATGCTGCAGCAGGAGTTTATTCACCAGCTAAGTGCCGCACTTAGCTATCGGTGCCTTTTCCATCTATGCACTGCTTACTCGAATGCATAGATTTGGATTTTCCATATTTTATATGTACATAGATTTTTTTTAATAAAAAACAAAAACAAACATGTCTTAACTATAATCTAATTCCATTTTATTTTCAGAAAGAAAAAAAATAACCATACTTGTGCAGCTAAAAAAATTTCCTATCTTATCTGTGCTTATCTATGCTTGTGCTGGTTGTGACTGCATTTTTTTAATGATTTTTATTAAACCATTATGATTTTAACATTTCATTACCGGCAGGGACTACGGCTGCCGGCAGTTCTTGTTTCATTATGAATCTCTGTTATCTTTTATTTGTTCGTGTTTAAATATTTCTGTTTTTGTGAAGCAAAGATACACATTAACTGATTAAGTCATTATCTTTTATTATACTCCTCGTCTACTTATGTTCAAAGCTTGTTGCCTTTCTTGAAAGAATGTCTCTGACGTGTTGGTGAATACCTCTAGTGTATGTGACAACCTACCTCATTGTGTGATATTTTAAAACCTTGGCTATTTAGATAAAATAAAGAATGCGTATGACGAGTTGTTGAGTACGTGTAGTGTATGATGTTTAAAAATCATGAAGTAACAAATTTGGTTATAATTCTTTGGGTGCCATTTTTATTAGAAGGGATACTTCCACTCATTGTTTTCTCTAGTAATACGTTAGCATTGGTTAAAAAACTATGTAATCTATTATTTCATAGAAACGAAACACAATTTTCAGTTAAAAATCAGGCAAGCCATTATTTTATGAAAACAAAATATTTATTGTTTTTTAAGTATACATTAAAAATGTATAGTTATTGTCTTTAGAGAGGCTTTAGAGTGTAATATATGGGAAATATTTTAATGGTGTGTTCAATTAAGATAATTATAGGGATTTTAAAATAGAGAAGATGGTAGAAATTTAACATCAACAAAATATTTTAGAATATTCTTAATAGTAGTAATCGAAGGTTGATATTTATTTTAAAAGTAGTTTTTCTTTTTCTACCTTTTTAGTTAAATTGATTAGTTGAAAAAATGTCATTTGAACAAGTGCATGAAATGAGTTATAGTGTTTTAGTCATGTGGTATTGATAAAGCATGATATCTACCCATATGATTGTTATAAATAAATATTCACCATGGTTAAAAATATTCTTACATGTTTTTCTAGATGTATATATGTTTAACTAATTATTTTTATATAATTAATAATAACAGAAATAATAATAATTTAAAATTAAGTTATAATTTAGTTAGTTAATTTTTTTTAATGTCAATAATGTGAGATGTATCATGAAGTAAATGTTTGATGCCTATTATGAATTGATGCTTATGAGAATTTACCAACCATTTAATTTATATGATTACCCTAGTAATAAAACATAATATTATCTAAATTTTAAAATTAGTAAATCAAATCAACTACCTTTGTTATATTTTATATAAAAAAAAAATTATTAATAAAATTCCAAATAATTTTATATTTAAGAAACATATAAAATATTAATCTAATTAATAAATATATAATTAAAAATAATAGCAAAAATTAGGATGTAATTTAATTAGGATCTAATTTACCATATAAATTAAACAATGATCTAAATTCATAAATGTACATTATATTTAAATTTAATTAATAAACATATAAAAGCTTAATACTAACAATAACCTCTTTTTTCTAAGCTATATTTGTATATTTATCTATCTATTTATAATGAACATTATGCATATTACATTAAAAAATAAAATTATAAAAATGATAAAACATTAGATATCATTTTTTGGGATTCAACTGCATTAAGTAAGTCATTCATCTATGACCATTTCCATGAAAGGTAGTCATAACTAACTAATTTCTCATGTTTTTTTAATAGTCCACTTAGTACTCATTGCATCGGGTACTAATAAAAATGATAAAACATTAGATGTAATTGTAACTGACTAATTTCTCATGATTTTTGAATAGTCCACTTAGCACTCATTGCATCGGGTGATGCACACAGGGGTGAAAAAGTGGGATTGAAACTAGTGAAATGAATCACATAGTGTCAATCATCACTTCTGGGGCTTGCACCTGGTAACCAGAACTTCCCGGGAGGTCACCCATCCCAGATTGCCTCTGGTTCAAGCGCGCTTAACTGTGTAGTTTTCCCCACAATCAAGCCCAATTAGCTTTCTACCCTATTTTCAAAGCCTTAGTAAGTATTATGCCTCATGAGCCATTCAAGTAGAGCTCCCTCCACTCTTTGTATTTAAGTATTGAGGGGTTTTAATAAAAAAAAAAAATAAGAATGTTTTATACATAAAGATGTGAAACCTTGATGGGGGTGTTAACACAACATTAATAAGGGTCTGAGATGTTAGAATGGAGCTCCCAACCATCCCATTCCACTACATGCCATTGAGCAAGACATAATTTTTGGTCTATTACCTTCCATGTAAAGTGGTAGAGAGTCCTATGCAAATATTAGTTAAAACACTAGAAATATCGTTTGGAAACTCCACGATTTTATTCCTCCTCGACAATCTATTTTATTTGATATTTTTCCTCCATAATTCCCTCAGTGCTTCTCCAAATGCTAACCATATCCTTCAATCATACCACAACATCTCAGGTGTAGGGGTTTGTTCCTTCTCCATCGAATTTCCCCTCATCTTTAATGGTTTTTTCAAAAGGTGAGGTGCTCATCTAATGTTATATGGAAGTGTATCTCTCCTAACATGAATTTCTAGCCACCTTTTGTCCATCAACATCTCTTCCGTATCTCTGCTCCACACCAATTGAGTATTAGTTTTGTCTTGCTACCTCCTGCCACTATGAAAGGTCAACATGGATGTTGTCACAAATGAGGAGGGGAACATGAAATAGTCGGTAGCTCCAAGGTGATTTTTGTGCCAAATACTTAACCCATGGTTTTCCAGAGCACACCCCTCCTGACACTCAAGAATAAATACGAGTAGTGTAGGAGGAAATTTTCCAGGAAAGGTAGGGAGGTCCTAGAATCATGTGTGGGGGAAAATTTTTTTCTGATAGGTACTAGATACAAACAATTCTTGTGGACAGTAAAATCACTTCCTTCATATAGTTCACCTCTAATGGCATGTTAAGCTACTGCTTGGAAATATTCTAGTAGATCGATGTTAGAATAAAGCAATATCATGCACAGGTTGGATGAGTTGAAGAACCCTATGTTGGATGTTGAAGGAAGGTTAGAAATACTGGAGATGGGATCATCAACTAGCTCTGTAATTCCATCGTCATGCAAGGTTGAGGAGAACTCAATTAATATAGACACTTTCTTGTCCTCCAGGGGCATAATTTCCCCTCTAATCATGTGGCTAAATTTATGGATTTCTATTTTTTTTCTCTAGGGATGACTCCACCCAAACTCATTTTTTTTATTTCCCCTAAAGTACCTTACTACTATAGGGGAAATTCCATTAACAAGCTCCCTCCCATACTTCTCTCTCTCTCTCTCTCTCTCTCTCACACACACACACACACACACACACACACACACACACACACACACACAATCTATCTCTCTATATCCATTTACACATTTTTATATGTCTGTCTATTTCCCTTGCTCTCTCCTTCTCTCTCTCTCCCCCTCATTCCCTCACTACATCTCTCCCTCTCTTTACCTATCTATCTCTTCTTCCTTGTCTACTCTCTCCATCCCTCTCTCCTCTCTTTATCTCCATCTCCTCTTTCTCTCTCCTCCCTTCGTTTATCCTTCCCTTCCTCTCTCTCTTTCTCTCCCTAAAACTTTCTATATCTCTATTTTATTTTACATATATGTTCTCTCTCTCTCTCTCTCTCTCTCTCTCTCTCTCTCTCTCTCTTGCACACACACACACACACACACAGTATCATTTTATGTTCCCCCTCTACTCTCTTCTTCTCTCTCACCCTCTCTCCACCTCTTTCTCTCTCTTATCCCTTCTCTACCTATCTCTTCTTATACACTCTCTCACTCTCTCTCTCCACCTCTTTTTCTCTTTTATCCCCTCCATATCTCCTTCCATCTCTATATTTCTCTCCATCGCACTCTATAATTTTATTTCCATTTACATATTTTTCTATCACTCTATATATTCTACCCTCTCTATCTTTATCTCCCTCCTTCTCTCCTCTCTCTCCCCTAGAACCCTCTCTCTCTCTCTCTCTCCCTCTCTCTCTCTCACACACACACACACATTATTTCCATTTACATATTTTCTTGTGTCTCTATATGTCTTCTTTGATCTTTGTCTCTATATCCTTACCTCTCTCATTGTCTCTCTCCCTCACTCCCCCACTATCTCTCTCCCTATCTCCCCATCACTCTCACTCTCTCTCTCTCTCCATGGCATCTTTATATTTATCTCCCTCCCTCTCTCTTCCTCTCCCTCACTATTTGTTAACATTGGAAACTAAGTCCAAATCACACCTTGGGACAACGCATTTGATGGATATGATGATTGCATTAAATTCATCTTTTAGAGAGGACCAAATTTGATCTAAATATCATCTCATTCGAACAAGCATAAGTGCAATTTTGAATTTATGCCCACACATGTGAAAATTTTTCAAGTCGTCCTCAGCTAAATGTAGGCTCAAGAAGCCCAATGGATGTGTCTCTTTGCCCACAACGAATTGTATAAATACAAGTGACCTCACACCTCATTTTGCATCATCATCACTCACACATTCTTCTCTCTCTTTATCAAATTGGTTCGTACAACTATTGGGCAGCTGCTTTCTCACTCACGTGTCGCAAGGAGGTAAACATTTTCTAGGCAAAATTGCAGGCCGAATTTTAGACTTCAGGGACAGGTTTGACCAGTGATGACCATGGTGCTTTTGACCAACTTTGACTAGAATTTTTGGGTCAAAATTCTGATTTTCTTAGGCCACATTGTCTGGCACAAAAATTGAGGATTTTTGGGTTGGTTGACCTGCGTTGACTTCAGGTTTGACTATTCTTTAACCACAAAAACTTACATAATATTTTCTCTCTCCTTTGACTGAGCTTGACCAAACTATTTTGGGCTAAAATTGACCTCCTAATCATGGAAAATTTTAGGGGCTAATATTCGCAGGTGGGCTAATTTTCCATGCTTTTTCAAAAATTGAAATTCGCTAATTTCCATTTTTTTCTAAAAATTATTTGCCCAAATTTTATAGTACAAAATTATTTTACCTTAAAAGCCACCCATATTCTATATATAATAATATAAAATCATTATAAATATAAATATTTCTGCAAAAATATCACCAAATATTTTACAATTTGCATATTATGGACTAGTAAGATTCGCCAAGGTTTCTAAAGTTTAAGATAAACTTCCATCCTTAAAATTTTCCCTGCTCCTAATCAGGCCCAATTTGACCAAGGAAGACCAGGCTTCTTTAAGGAAGGATTGTTGTTGTTTTGACCAACTTTGACTTTCTAGTTTGGGCTGAATTTTGACTGCAGTTGACTACAGAATTTGACAGAGCTGATTTGAATTTGTATTGGGTTAGTCAATTTTACTTTTGTACTCTCTCTTTGCTGAAATTTTGAATAATAACAAGAAGAATTAATCGAAGGGTTTTCCCCACATTAGGGCTTTTCCCTGGAATCCACCAAATCTGGTGTTCTTTGGCTTGTCTTCTGTATTTTTTTTTTATGTTCTATCTGCATTTACTATCAATGTGGTTAAGGGTTAATGTGATTGCCACTAAAAATAATTGGAAATTGTCATTGGGTTGCTAAAGGAACATTGAAGTAAATTGTGCTAAGCATAGAACATACCATTGTGAACTAAAATTAACATGGTATCAGAGCCCATGTGAAGACAAAGGCCAAGCGAGAGAGAGAAATTAAATCATCAAAAAAGATCTGTTGGACAAGGACAAGCCTTAATAGCTTCTACATATTACTTCAAGATTGGGGATAAGATTAATAATAAATCCGACTGTCATACATATAATGTGTCTTTGGACTTGAATTTGGAAGAAAATGGTGTTATGGACTATGTGCATGGAAACATTGTGGAGCCTCCTTCAAATGCACCGACTCCTCCAAGGACAAAGTATAAGAAAGGTGAGGTCAAATCTAAGAATATTATTAGAGACTCCATTCAAAAACATTTGGTTGCTTATATTTATGATTTAGGAACATCTAAGGATATGTATGATAAGTTTTTTGGGATGCTCAAAGAAAAAAATGCAAATCAAATCCTCTTTCTCAAGAACAAGTTGAAGGACATCAATATGGATAGAGGGGAGTCTATCGAATCCTACTTCATGAGGACTATCGAAATAAAGAATTATTTTTTATCTATTGGCAAAGTTTTTTTTGATAGGGAGCTCACTCTTATTTCCTTGGGAGGTCTCCCACGAACATGGGATGTGTTTAACACCACTACTCTCAACAATGAAAATATTCCTAGTTTCGACAAATTATTGACTAGATGCACTCAAGAAGAGATGAGGGTGATGGAGACAAACAAGCCTTCAAATGGAAATGATCCCACTGCATTTTCCACTCATCCTAAGAGGAAGAACAATGTTGGTCCAAAAATACAAGGGAAAGGATTCAAGCAGGAATTCAAAGAAGGAAGAAAGGGAAGATGCTAAAATTGTAATAGGTTTCGCCACTATGCTAGAGAGTGTCCTTGTAAGAAGGATACACCATGGGATTATGACAACAAAAATGATCACGAAAATTTCAAAGGCAATGGAAATCAAAGGAATAGTAGGTTCAACAACAAAGGAAAGAGGAATTCTCTTACTGCTCGATATGGAAATGGTAAACCTCCCGAGAGGTCAAGAAACACCAGTTATGAGGAAACTAATGTTGTAGAAAAAAAAAATTATCTTATTTCTGCCCTCAATACTGTCTCTCCTCCAGAAATTTTGGATAATTGGTTGATTGATAGTGGTGCATCAAGGCACTTCACTGGGTACAAGGAGGCCCTCTCTAATTTGATTGAAAAGAAGACTAATCTAGAGATCATACTTGGAGACAATTCCACCTACTGCGTGAAAGGGATTGGGACTGTCACTCTTCACTTGATCAAGGTGAAATCCTTCATCTACAAGAAGTATTGTATGTACTTGATTTGAAAAAGAACATGGTATCTATTTTCGTGATGGAAGATAAAATATTCAAGGTAACATTTGTTGATGGGAAGGTACATGTTTGGCAAAGGAACCTGAAAGATGCATTTACACTTGGATTTAGGGTTGAAGGTATCTATCAAGTTGGAATACATCCTTTGGGATCTATGACTTGTGATATTTCTCTTCAATCCAAATTATGGCACTCGATATTTGATCACCTCCATTATAAAGCCTTACCTGATGTAAGAAAGATGGCTACAGGTATTCCCGAATTCAACATATATTATGAAGGTTTTTATCAAGGTTGTGTAGCTGGAAGACATACAAGGGGACCATTCCCTTCAAGTATGAGTCAAACTACCGAAATTCTTCAATTGGTCCATTCTGATCTATCTAGTATGTTTTCCATAACATCTTTTCAATGATACTTATACTCGTTGGTCAATAATTGTCATTGATGGAATATAAGCCCTCTTGATGTGCTTTGTTAATGGAAAATTGATAGATGCTGCACTATGACATATGATGACATACATGTGCACTATCATATGATGGCATGATGACATGAAGACACACCATGATGAAGAAGCTCTAATGATCTCTTACTACCCCAATCACCTTCTGCTCTAAAATTTCATGAACTGTCACAAAGAAAAATAAATTTAGATACCTTGGAGGCATCCTATCACAATGAATCCTAGACCATATTAAAGAGGATTTTTCCCTCTTTCCAACGAGCTCTTACTTGCCCTCAAATTCCTAGTGGTTGAAGAGATATCGATTTTTTAATATTATAATATATTTTATCCCAGCTGACCCAAGACGACTTGTGTAGGCTCATGTTCCTTGGCGAAGGGACGTGTATTTTCATTTATTATCAAAACCACTATATATATGACGTCTAGAATTGACATTCAATCATCTTTTTCGGTCAAGGACACAGTGAGAGCTTAGAAGCAACAGTATTTCACAACTCATGAACTTAAAACATCAAGAAGAAGGAGCCAATACAAAGCATATTTCTGAGTCTACAACCTCTAATCTGAATGAGAATATAAGCCTCAGATCTGTGAGAGTGTACCAGCCTTAGACCTGTCTACAATTACAGTGACTATAGTGGCTCGTTTTTTAAAAGACTACAGAACAGAGCTTTGAACCAGTGAAATAAGGGCTTGGTCCTGTTGATTACACCCTCCATACCTCATATTTGTGTTATATAGCTCGGAAAGTCACTTGACCAGGGTTATAAAACCTCACCACATAATTTCAAAACAGTGAACTTGAAGTGTAAATTCAGTGTTTCTTCTGAGCTCAGGCAGAACACATCAGTGGTGTTGACCAGTGCTTCTTTGGATCTCGGATAGGAAAAATCTGTGGAGGATTACAGATACAACTGTGGAAAGGTCGGTGTAATAAATCTGTGGTGATACAACTATGGAATGATCATCATCATTTCAGTGATTAGAGTTCTTTCTATGGATAGCTAGTGGAGGCATGAACAATCAACAATAAAGCTTGAAGTGATAGCTAGAGGCCTGTACAAGTTACAAACTTGAAGATCTTGGACAGTGGAGCAGTTAGTGTTTTGACAGTGGATTTTTGGACAGTAAAGAATATTCAGTGAACAAATTGGAAGTTTGGAATAGACTTGTGGAGAAACTGATGAAAGTTACTTATTCATTCTATTTATTAAAAGTTGGAGGATTGGTGTCCTAGGGGTTGGTGCCTCTAAACACAAGGTTGTAGCCTTGAGAAGTATAGGGTTGAAGCCCTAGAGGTCGGAGCCTCACCAAAGTCCAAGTTGGTGCTTGGAAATAGGTTGGTGCCTGTTTCATTAAAAGGGTTGGTGCCCTTCTCTCATCTATTGTACACTATTATTATAAAGGGATTGAAGTTCTCTTTAATTCTTAATATCATTATTATATATATTTCTCTATCTTTAATTGTGAAGAATCTAACTGGAAATAATTAACAATTGAAAAGAAATACTGATTCACCCCCCTCTTAGTATTTCCAACTGGTTTCAAAGCCAGCTTATTCATTATCAACCTAATAGCTGGGAGAAGGATTCTTAGGCATAATGAAGAACATGGAAGCAACAGGGAAACTGCCTATATTTGATGGAACAAATTTTAATTTCTGGAAAAAGAGGATGTCCTACTATCTAATGTCTCTTGGCCCTAAAGTATGGCACTCTGTTTTGGATGGATACAAAGCTCCCGCGGGTCTTCCAACTGATCTAGATGAAAGAAAAGCCTACATTTCTAATGCCAAAGCTTTAAATTCCATCACTAGTGGAATCACCGATTCTGAATTTACGAAAGTCATGAACTGTGACTCAGCCAAAGAAGTATGGGATAAATTGGTTTCGCTATATGATGGGGACTCCAAAGTTAAGAAGGCAAAGCTTCAAACCTATAGAAGACAATTTGAGAGTCTGAAAATGGATGATGAAGAAGATATTGCATCATACTTCCTCAGAGTAGCTGAAGTGGTTAACTCTCTTAAAGGACTAGGGGAAAATATTGAAGAAAGCACCATAGTTCAAAAAATCCTAAGATCACTTCTTGACAGATTCGACTCCAAAGTAAGTGCCATAGAAGAAATGAAGGACCTAGATACTCTCAAGATGGATGAACTTCATGGAATTCTTATTGCCTATGAGATGAGGAAAGGGATCCCAAATTTCAAAGAAGCAGCTTTCAAAGCATCAAAATCTACAAAAGAAGGAAAAGGATGGAATTACAACAGCGATGAATTAGATATTGAAAACGAGTTAGCTCAATTTGTACGAAGACTAAAAAGGGGATCTAAGCTAAAAGGTAAGTACCCTCTTGTTTCAATTGTTGAAGAATAGGTAATTACACTGCAAAATGTCCTCATAAACATGATAGTGATGATGAAAAGGACTCTAAAAGAATGATGTACAAAAAGAAAGGGTTTAATAAGAAGAAATTCTTCTCTAAACAAGATGAGTCTGATGAAGATGAATTCGTAGTCATAAAGAGGAAGTCATCTAGAAATGTGCATCAGTACAAAGAAAGCGATGATGAATCAGATGAGGAAAGTAATTATGTTGGAAGCAAAGAAACACTATTCATGGAATTTACAAATGATGATGACTCAGAAATAGAAGATGAAATGAACATGGATAGTTTGCTAATAAGTGCCATTGAAGAAAATGAGAATCTACAAAAGAAGATAATTTCTCTCAAAATAGAAAGAGAGGAAGCAAAAAAAGGGAAGATGTCTTGAACATCAAGTTAAAAGAGAAGGATGATATCTGTGAAAAACGTGAAGTTGAAATAGTGTCCCTAAGAAAGGAATTGGAGCAAATAAAAAGGAGTTGGCAAAGCTCTGTAGCTCTTGACAACATTCTTAATACTCAAAGACCTCAACATGACAAGTCTGGAATTGGTTTCAAAGGAGAATCATCAAGTATGAAGAATAATGCCAGAAGTTATGCTGATGTACTCTCTTGCCATCCAAAAGAAGAAAAGTCACCTTAGGAAAAAGGTCACATCTCAAAACCAAGATTTGAAGAAAGAGCAACTCCAAGGAAGAATGTTGATTCAAGCTATGGATACTACAACAGGTATCAAACTATTTTTCTTGGGCATTTTTACAATTGTAAAAACTTTAGGCATCAAGCTAAGCATTGCAAGGCTCATAATAATGAAGCACCAAGATTGAATAATCAACCAAACCAACTGCGTAAGCCTAAAGAGCAAGAACAAATAAAAACTTACAATTCCTTTGATCCTTTGGCTAAGGTTGATCCGTCTTGCTCATTATGTGATGATTATGGTCATAATGAACGAAATTTCCCTCTCAAAAGGGAAAAAGCTAAAAACTTAAATCTCAAAACTGATAAATGTGGCCTAGCTCTATGTGCTCATAGTGAAGAAAATCATTGGTTCATGGATAGTGGATGCTCAAGACATATGACAGGTGACCAAAAGAAGTTTATCTCATTAAACAAGCAAAATGGAAATGTATCCTTTGGAAGTGGATCTGCTAAAATCACTAGAAAAGGGACCACTACCCTTGTCAATGGAATAGGAAAGGCTCAAAATACCTTGCTAGTAGAAGGGTTCAAACACAATCTCTTAAGTGTCAGCCAGATTTGTGACCAAGGACATAAGGTTGTCTTTAGTACAAAAAAATGTGAAGTAAGAGACTTGTCCTCAGGAGAGCTTGTGGCGAAAGGAGTAAGAACACCAGATAATTTTTGCGTTCTCAGTATAATCCAAGAATATAAATGTTACTTAAGTCAAACAGACGAAAGTTGGTTATGGCACAAGCGATTGGGGCATACAAGTTTTGACTACCTAGTCAGCATCAGCAAAAATAATGTAGTAAGGGACATTCCAAAAATGTGCAAACCAAATCAAGTTGTATGTGGCACATGCCAACATGGAAAGCAAACCAGAACTAGCCACAAAATCAAGGAGTTCTCAACATCAAAACCTTTGGAAATCATTCACGCAGCTTTGTGTGGGCCAACTAGAACTCCAACTCTTCAATGTGAAAGGTACTTTGCTCTATTTGTTGATGACTATACTAGAATGATGTGGATATGTTTCATAAAATATAAATCTGAAGCATTTTAGTGTTTTAAGAATCTTAAAGCTCTCATTGAAAATGAAAAAGTTTCTAAGATTAAATGTCTTAGAATGGATAGAGGAGGAGAATTCACTTCGAAAGATTTTGATAAATTCTACAAAGAGCATGGAATCAAAAGAGAACTCTCTACTGCCAGGACACCCCAGCAAAATGGAGTAGTTTAAAGAAGGAACCGAACCATTCAAGAAATGGTTAGGACAATGCTACTAGCAGCTGACTTGCAACCAAAATTCTGGAGAGAATCAGTTGGCACTGAATTTTATACCTTAAATCGAACTCAACTGAGACCAAATAATGAAAAGACTCCTTATGAATTATGGAAAGGAAGACCTGCTTCAGTAAAATATTTCAGAATATTTGGAAGAAAATGTTTCATAAAAATAAATAATGACTCACCAGGTAAATTTGATTCTAGAACTAACGAAGGAATATTTATTGGATACTCCACTAGGAGAAAATCTTACAAATGTTACAAATAATAGTGGAAAGCATTGATGTGAAGATTGATGAAGGCCTTCCAGAAAAAAGAATTGAAGATCATGAAGTTGAGTCTTTCTTCGAACAAAGTGAAGAAGAAGAACCTGAAACAGAAGAGGAGAATGAAGAATCTCAAAGTGAACCTCACAATAAATCTTCACAAACTCCCTCCAAGATCAAGTTTGTTCAAAGATATCATCCGGAAGAACAAGTCATCGGAAATATAGATGAAGGAATCCAAACTCGAAGAAGAATGATAAGCACCCCAAGAAAAGATGATGTGGCTTTATTATCTTTAATAGAACCTAAAAAAATTTCTCAAGCAAGCAAAGATCCTTATTGGATAAAGGCCATGAAAGAAGAAATTTCTCAAATTGAAAAAAATTAGACTTGGGAACTAGTACCTCACCCAAAAGATAAAAATATAATTGGAACAAAATGGGTATTCAAAAACAAGATGAATGAAGATGGACAAATCATCATAATTAAAGCCAGACTTGTCTGCAAAGGATACTCACAAATCGAAGGAATTGACTTCGAAGAAACCTTTGCACTAGTAGCACAAATGGAAGCCATAAGAATTTTTTTAGCATTTACTTGCTCAAAAGGATTCAAGGTTTATCAAGTGGATGTAAAATCAGCATTCCTGAATGGAGATCTCAAGGAAGAAGTTTACATGGAGCAACCAGAAGGATTTGATCTTGCTGAAGGAAAAGACCTTGTATGAAAACTAAAAAAGGCCTTGTATGGATTAAAACAAGCCCCTAGAGCATGGTATGCAAAATTGGATCACTATCTGCAACAAGGAGGTTTCAAAAAAGGAGTGGCAGGTAGCAATCTCTACATGAAGATGGATGAGGAAAAACTTTTGATCACTCTTGTTTACGAGAATGATCCAATCCTTGCTAGCAATGATGAAGAAATGAGCCATGAATTTTCTCTAAATCTATCCAAGAAATTCGAGATGTCAATGATTAGTGAGTTGTCTTACTTTCTTGGGCTACAAATATCTCAAACTTCTTGCAGGCATGTTTATATCTCAAAAAAAATATCTTAAAGACATGCTTAAGAGATATGGGATGGAAGATTGTGCACTTATGAGCACACCAATGAACACAGATTGTAAATTAAGAAAATATGACGATACCCCCCAAATAGATGAAACCCTTTACAGGTCAATAATTGGATCTCTCCTATACTTAACTGCTACATGACCAGATATTATGCAAGCAGTAGGAATGGTAGCAAGATTTCAGTCAAGTCCTAAACAATCACATCTAGCACTTGTGAAAAGAATTCTTAGATATCTAAAAGGAATGACTGATTTCAGTCTTTGGTATCCTAAGAGTTAAACTCTTATTGTGACAACTTATTCTGACGCTGATTGTGCCAGAAGCGTGGATGATCGAAAAATGACTAGTGGAAATGCATTCTTTATGGGAGATTGTCTTGTATCTTGGCTCAACAAAAAGCAATCATCTATATCCCTTTATACAGCAGAAGCCAAATATATAGTTGTTGTTGATTGTTGTACACAAATTCTATGGATGAAGGAAGCCTTGAAGGATTTCAACATAGAAACTAAGAAACCAATTACTATTTTTTGTGACAATACTAGTGCCATCAGTCTTTCAAAGAATCTAGTGTTGCACTCAACAACCAAAAATATTCTAATCAAATACCACTTTCTCTGTGAACAAGTTGCTGAACATAATATCAGGTTGGAATACGTCAATACAAAAGAGAAAATTACGGATATCTTTACAAAACCCCTTCCACGAGAAGCATTTGAGTATCTTCGCCAAAAAATGGGGGTCATTGCTCTTGCATCACATTAAATCAAGCAGCATGTCAGGGGTACAATATGTTAGGGGGAGCAGCATGATAGGGGGAGTACTTAGGCACTCCATTTTCCATTGATGTCAAAGGGGGAGAGAATTCTATAATATTTCCATCAATGACAAAGGGGGAGATTGTTGGTTAATAATTGTCATTGATGGAATATAAGCCCTCTTGATGTGCTCTGTTAATGGAAATTTCATAGATGATGCGCTATGAAATATGATGACATACATGTGCACTATCATATGATGGCATGATGTTGTACTATCATGATGACATGAATACACACCATGATGAAGAAGCTCTAATGATCTCTTACTACCCCAATCACCTTTTGCTCTAAAATTTCATGAACTTTCACAAAGAAAAATAAATTTAGATATCTTGGAGGCATCCTTTCACAATGAATCCTAGACCATATTAATGAGGATTTTTCCCTCTTTCCAACGAGCTCTTACTTGCCCTCAAATTCCTAGTGGTTGAAGAGATATCAATTTTTTAATATTATAATATATTTTATCCCAGCCGACCTAAGCCGACTTGTGTAGGCTCATGTTCCTTGGCGAAGGGATGCATCTTTTCATTTATGATCAAAACCAGTATATATATGACGTCTATACTTGACATTCAATCATCTTTTTAGGTCAAGGACACAGTGAGAGCTTAGAAGCAACAATATTTCACAACTCGTGTACTTCAAACATCAAGAAGAAGGAGTCTATACAAAGCATATTTCTGAGTCTACAACCTCTAATATGAATGAGAATATAAGCCTCGGATCTGTGAGAGTGTACCAGCCTCAGACCTGTCTACAATCATAGTGACTGTAGTGGCTCATTTTTTAAAATACTACAGGATAGAGCTTCAGACTAGTGAAATAAGGGATTGGTCCTGTTGATTACACCCTCCATACCTCATAATTTTGTTATATAGCTCAGATAGTCACTTGACCAGGGTTATAAAAACTCACCACAGAATTTCAGAATAGTGAACCTGAAGTGTAAATTCAGTGTTTCTTCTGAGCTTGGACATAACACATCAGTGGTGTTTACAAGTACTTCTTTGGATCTCGGATAGGACAAATCTATGGAGGATTAAAGATACAACTATGGAAAGGTCGATGTAATAAATCTGTGGTGATACAACTGTGGAATGATCAATATCATTTCAGTTATCAGAGTTCTTTCTATGGACAGCTAGTGGAAGCATGAACAATCAACAGTAAAGCTTGAAGTGATAGCTGGAGGCCTGTACAAGTTACAAACTTGAAGATCTTGGACAGTGGAGAAACTAGTGGTTTGACAGTGGAGTTTTGGATAGTAAAGAATATTCAGTGAACAAATTGGAAGTCTGGAACAGACTTGCGGAGAAACTGATGTAAGTTACTTATTCATTCTATTTATTAAAAGTTGGAGGATTAGTGTCCTAGGGGTTGGTGCCTCTAAACAAAAGGTTGTAGCCTTGAGAAGTATAGTGTCGAAGCCCTAGAGGTCGGAGCCTCACCAAAGTCCAAGTTGGTGCTTGGAAATAGGTTAGTGCCTGTTTCATTAAAAGGGTTGGTGCCCTTCTCTCATCTATTGTACACTATTATTATAAAGGGATTGAAGTTCTCTTTAATTCTTAATATCATTATTATATATATCTCTCTGTCTTTAATTGTGAAGAATCTAACTGGCAATAATTAACAATTGAAAAGAAATACTGATTCACCCCCCTCTCAGTATTTCCAACAATACTATTCGATCTTTGTGGACGACTTCCCTCTTAAAAAATGGATCTTTTTATTGAAGAAGAAGGATGAAGTGTTCAAATTGTTCCACTCTTTCAAAGCCTTGGTTGAAATTCAAACATGGAATAAAATCAAAACATTGAGAACCGATAATGGAACCAAATATGAATCAAATGAATTTAATTGCTATTATAGAGAGGTTGGCATGAAGAAGGATACAAATACTGCATATAATCCTCAAGAAAATGGAGTTTCCAAAAGGAATAATCGAACAGTCATAGAAGCTACCTATGCTATGCTTCATGACCAAGGCCTACCGAAGTTCTTATGGGGAGAAGCTGCCAACACTACCATATATGTTCAAAATAGGTGCCTGCATCAAGCTTTAAACTTCAATACACTAGAAGAAATTTTCACTGGTAAGAACCTTCTCATTTTATAAATTTTGGTTGCCCCATATATTTTCATTTGCCGAAAGAGAAAAGAAATAAGCTAGATGCATCTGGGAAGAAAGGAATATTTGTGGGCTACAATGAAACTTCGAAGGCATATAGAATATATGTGCTTGGTCAAAGAGAAGTGGAGGTAAGTCATGATGTCACGTTCGATGAAGATTCTTCCCTTGGGAAAGTCATAGATCTTCCTATCCCAAGGAAGGAAAATGATAATCATGTAGGAAAGAAGGATGAATCTACGACATATGAACCGATGCCCAATGTTGAAGGCCTGATGTATCCCATTGATCCACCTCTTGGTGAACCCTCTACCTCAAGGAAATACCTTTTTGGCTCAAAGATACTCTTGAAGATGTTGAAGGACATGTTTCTCCAAGGGGGAATTTCCTTTGAGTAAAAAATCCAAACAAGTACCAAGGGTACTTAGCTGCTATGGGTACCATTGTTCAATCTGATCCATGTACATTCGAAGAAATCGTGAAGCATCATGTATGGAAGGATACAATGAATGAGGAGTATGAATCAATCATGAAGAATGATGTCTAGGATATGGTTCCTCGACCCAAGGACAAGTCTATGGTTCCTTCAAAATGGATTTACAAAATCAAACATGGAGCCAATGGGAGTGTTGAAAAATTCAAGGCTAGGATTGTTGTTCTAGGATTATCTCAAAAGCAAGGAGTCAATTATCATGGGATATTTGCACTAGTTTCTCGATACACCATTATCCAATCTGTAATTTCCATTGTTGCTTCTTAAGGATGGATCCTACACCTAATGGATTTCAAAACTTCTTTCTTGCATGGCTCGCTTAAGGAGGAATTTTATGTAGAGCAACCTGAGGGGTTCGAAGTTCAAGTTCGAAAGACACATGTATGCATGTTGAAGAAAGCCCTCTATGGGTTGAAGCAAGCCCCTAGGGCTTAGTATGAGAGGACTGATAGCTATATTATGAAGCTAGGTTTTGCAAGGAGTGAAGCTAACCTGAACCTATACTTCAACGTTGAAAAGGACAAGCCTCTAATTTTGGCACTTTATGTGGATGATCTCTTTCTGGAAGGTGCAGACCGTCTCATTTATCAATGCAAGAGGGAGTTGTCTTTGAAAATTTAGATGAAGGACCTAGGTTTGATGCACTACTTCCTAGGATTGGAGGTTTAGCAAAGGTTAGGTGATATTTTCCTTTCTCGAGGAAAATACAATTTGAAGTTGCTCAAGAGATGTGGGATGGTGGAATACAAGTCTGTGTCTACTCCGATGGAACTCAACTTCAAGAAGTTAAGTGGAAGTGTTGTTGGGTTCGAATTGGAAAATCCTTCCGAGTATCAACAACTTGTGGGGGCTCTGATGTTCTTGGTAAAATATCGTCCAGAAATATGCTTTTATGTGAATACATTGAGTCAATTTATGGTTGAGCCAAGTCACATACGTTGGATTTCTACCAAGAATATCTTGAGATATATTCGTGGCACAATCAACTCTAGTTTGAGATACATCTCAGGAATTTTAGGCTACATGGATATACTTATGCTAAATGGGTTGCAAGTGTGGTGGATTGTAAGAGCACATTTGTATGTTGCTTCTCATTGGGGTTTACTTCACTATATTGGATGAGCAAGAAGTGTAAATTCGTTGCTTTAAGCACTGTTGAGGCCAAATCATTGCTGCTAATATGGCCTGTCATGAATTTTTTTGGTTGAGGAAGCTCTTTACTCATCTATTTGAGCATGTGTTAGATACCACTGTGATCTACTATGACAACCAAAGTGGGATTCACATTTCAGAGAATCCCATGTTCCATGACCGCTCTAAGCATATTGATATCAGGTACCACTTTATCAGAGATATGCTACAACGGGGAGATATAAGGCTACAACACATCAGGATTGATGAGGAGGCCGCATAAATTCTCACGAAGCCCTTACGGAAGGTCAAAATATTAGCCTTCTGTGAGAGACTTACATACTATAATGTATCCCAGTTTCACATACCAAACAAAAAAAAAATCCCTTTATGAAATTTCATTTTTGTTTTATATTTTTCATGTTGCACATATCAAAATCTCATAGGTATTAAATATGCAATATTATATAAGGAAACATTTAGAGCATTGTGGCTAAAAATTTCAAATTTAGAAAAGTCAAATATTTACAATTTTTTCATGAGAAATATTAGCTAACAATATAAACTATAAATAAAATTAATATTAAATTGTAATTTTTAAACAATATTCAAAGTAAAATTTATACAACTTGTAATGAGAATATCTATTGTTGGTGATTCAAAATTATTCATAAATAGAAAACTAAAACTATTTTTTTTTATCTCATGGCATGGATATTTTCAAAAAGATGTTCTATTCCTTCTAAAATTGCAAAGATGTCACACATGATACTCGAAGGAAGTAAAGACTTATAATAGGTCATCCTAATAGCTAATGAAATGACTTATAATTGAAAATGGGTTTTTTTTCACATTAATAGGAAATAATTAAAAGAAAAGTGAAATATAAACGAAAACCTCAAAATATCATACGAAATTATTGCAAAATTCCATTAAAGTATTTTTATTATATACTGTAATGTACCTCCATTTTACATAGCAACAAAAAAAAATATTTTATTAAAATTCTTATTTGTTTTATATTTTAATGTTGTTATATGATAATCCTCTAGAACTATAGTTAAGCAAATTCACTCATTAAAAATGTTATAAATATCTTATATATTCTCATTTAACCATGAATTAATGTTCCTAGAAAATGCGACTTATATATCTGCAAAGGATTAATGGTTTGAACCTTAAACCTTACAGATCATAATAATTATGATCTCTTGTCTTGCCATAACATTGTACTCATATAAACATTTGAATTTTCATTGACCCTACATCTTCTTTACACATTTTACCAATGTGTATAATATTCAACTCACCACCATACCTTATTCACGTGGAAATGTGAGGGACAATGATTGGTAGGGTAATATATCTAGAATATCTATACTACAAGCCCTGTAATGTTGTTCAGTGTTTATGCAAGGTGTGAGGTGTTTTGCTAGAGTTTCAACCTATAAATTCTCAGTTTCCTCTTTTAGTGGGATTCATCTATGGAAACAAAAGAAACAATCTTCTGAGCACTATGTTTATTCTTGAGACCTCAGCAGGATGTAACTCTTTACACTTTGTCAACATCCTTAGCTACAAAATATATTAATAAGTGTTTATCAAGTTGTGAAATAATTATTGCAACCTATTTTCCAAGATATAACACTTCTTCTACCTATCTTAACCATCCCCTTTATCTAATATTCATAATAGGTTTAGTCATTCATTAAAAAATATAGGGTTTGTCGACATCTCAAGTACTTTTCACAAGGAAGCTTTTTTAAACTAATACCTTCCCTTTTATACAAGGAGTCTCTAGGACACTCTATTCTTTGATTGATGGATTATAAAGGGGTACATTTTTCTATTTATTTGTGATACTCCTTATAACCTCCTTCAAGGATTTTGATGGAAAGCTTAGTAGTGTTTTTTTTTAATGAAACATCTAACTAAACAATAACATATAAAATGTGTGCAGGTTTCCCAATTAGTTTCATATATTAGTCTCTACTCCTTATTATATACATAGGTAAAATATAACTTAAAACTTCCTCAGATCAAAATTCAAGCCATATGAATCCAATGTACAAACCCCAGAAAGGGGTTGGATGACAACCCCTATTATTTATTTTGTTTCCATTGTTTTTTTCCCATTTAATTTTTTAATTACTAAAGAGGATTTGGAGGAATAATCCAAGATTATGTTTTTATGTAGACTTATGAGTGATTTTTATGCTTCTTTAAGATGTCCAACCCTATTGGGTTCAATATTCGGTAGTGTATACCATTATTGTTTATTTGGCTTATGCCCTATTCAAATTTCGAGATGAAGACATTCAGTGTCATGTTATCCTTGTTTATTATAGACATCACATTAAATTTCGATACGGATTGAGGCTTTTCTCAATAGGTATTTTTCCCTTGTGATTTTGTTTAATTACATCGGAGGTGTTCTCTTTGTTGGCTTTGGGTGGGCAAACACTGTTCACCCCAGCCAATAAGAGACCTTGAATATCGCCCTTCCTACCAATGAGATTTTGACATGTGTTTGTCCCTCCAACCAATAAAAATTTGAAATTTGTCATCTCTGTCAGCTTGTCAACTCTATCAGCTTGTCAACTTGATTTCTGTCAGCTTGCGTGTAGATGCAGTGTGCAACGCCTCTGGGGTTCCCTTTTCACCATCGTGCAAATGCTAGTTATTCGTTCGTGAAACTTTGTAGTTTCATTATGAAATCATTGTTAATTTCAAGAATATGGTTCGTTGAACCCCACTCTTTTCACACTCATAGTTTCTACCTATGGGTTCTCACCTCAATTCCAATTTATTTTTTAAGGTATTTCATAAACCCTTTTTCCCTCCACTAAGCCTCAAAATCGATATACCATTTGAAGCATATTTTGATGTATATGGTTCAAATATTTGCCTCTTTAGGAAAGCCCACTTTCTTATTTATCAAATGTGTTTTGTCTCCACTTTGTCCTCTAGTATCGTTAACTATTCTAAAACTATAATACGTATTTTATGGATACCATCATGAGGAGATACTCCAAATAATTTATGTTACTTGACTTCCATTTTGGCTTATTTTCTTTCATATTCTGATCAAGGTTTAATTAATTTAAGATTGTTTCCTCCTAGAGTATAAAATTATGGGCCCCCTTCCCTTGGATTGGAAGCTCTTACAATCAAAATATAATAGTTTTTGAGGCGAGAACCCTTCTTAATATTATTAATTCTTTCATAGGTTTTAGGATTCAAGAAAACTATGGTGATTAATTTACAATGACATGTTATATCACTTAACATATATCACTTAACATATTTATACTTGACCTATGATGTTATTATATGTTTTTTCCTTGATATAGATATGTTGTATGTATGAATAAATTGTAACATTATTAACAATGAGAATGCCTAAACAAACTCTTTTTTTAGTACTTCATGTTTTGTGCTATATTTTATCATTTATAATATAGAATTCTTAAATACCTCTTTTAAACACGTTTTATATTTGCACCTACATATCGTTAACAATGTCTTGTATAGAATTTATTCTATACATATACTCTATGGTTTCCTCTAATTCAACCATATGGTGTGATTGTTATTTTAATTGAAATCTTCAGTTATATAAGCATGGTATTTTGTAAATTCTTATAGTTCTATAATTATTTTCAAACATCATTCATTTGAGATATACATACTTGAGTTTTATTAATTGCTATATTATCTATGTTTCATTCTAGAAACCATATATGATTCATAGCGTAGTTATAAGCTTTGTCCCCTTATTCCATACTTCTTATTATTCCCTAGTCATTAAGAAAATATATTACTCTTCAAATGGAGTCAATAAAGTTTATTTGGAAAATAGATATTTGAAGCCTTTTTATCTCCTTACTTCTTCCTTCTCTCTACACCATTAGGTCAAAATAGAATGCCTTCGGTCCCTTTGTAAGAAGGCTGTGAGAAAAAAGGTAGTCATGGACTATTCTCACCCATAAATTTTTGTAACTAATATTAAAGAGTATTTATTAATACAATTGGGTACATTGAATATTTTAATTCCAAGATTACCAAGTTAAGTTATTTTCTACTTCCCTTCTCAAAGAATGTAGTAAATATCGAATACAAGACAACTATGTATATTTGTCTCATAAGATATATACCATAAGTAGTTTTATGAAAGTCAAAAATATATTACAGACAATAACATTACAATATAGATTTATCCATGTAGATCAAATTTCACCTAATCCACAACTCCATTAGTATATACAACATTGTGCAACACTAAAAGTGAACCATGATATAGGTAATTGCAGACTTTCGAGGAAATATTTTCATATGTAGAAATTCCAACTTATGTGAAGAACATTTCCATTAATCTTATTTCCCTCGTGATCACATCAATATGCAACAAACCTACTATATGAATTTTGGAGAAAAAAATTTGTATACTTTTTCTTACTTCTATGAATTACAAACATATGCAATTATTATTTTAATTCTCTACTATGTACTATTAATTATTCTCCTAGTATTACTAACTCTTTAACATAGCGACATAGGTAATTCTCTACTATGTACTATTCACTATTCACCTAGCCTTATTGACTCTTTAACATTTCCCTGTAAATATGTTGTTTTTTCCTAGCATTATTTATTCTAGGAACTTGAGGAGAGTTTTGGAAGGTTACACTTGTTGCTAGTGTCACTAACCTCTTGTCTTCTAGGTCTTCAACTATTGTCTACAAGGATTCTTACATCTTATTTGGTTTTTTACCCATATTTTCAGCTTTGAGGAAATTCAGAGTCAAAGGCCTAAGTTAAAAGAGAATAATATAACAAACTTAGAGGATTAGTTTTATAACTTCAAGGCTAGTTCGAAATTTAGAAATAAAGCAATTAAATATATATATATATATCATTTATAAATAAATTCCATTAAACACTCAAATGATGTGACTTGCTTGCAAGGTGGTATCCCGACTATACACTACTGAGAACAATGAAACTAAAAATAATTACATTTACTTTCAAAGTAACCTTTGTTAATTGAAGAATTAAGGTGTAATTACATTATTAGAGACACTACAAGGAAAATACCTTCTAGATGAGGTTATAACAGATGTTTTTTGTGTTATGAAATTAGAAAAAAATGTCAAAAAAACATATGGTAAAACATTGATTTGTGATAGTATGTGTTTTAGAGGATACTATAACATAACTTCATCACAAGTGAAAAATATGGGTGGCCGAATGTTTTAGCGGATGCTTTTTTTATGGTTCACTTCATGGAATAAGTACCATGAGTGCGCTACATATATAAATGCACCGAGTTTCATACATAACTAGAGGCACCGAGGTGTTGAATACAAATAATATTGATGCCTAATTTTTTTAACTCCCCAGTCCTTATAAATCAGAAAATGCCTTGAGCCATTCTTTTAAGGAACGACATCGGGGCATGCAAAAAATAATTGCAGTCCCAGTGCCTTTATTTAAACTCATAGTGCCGATGTGTATTATTTTTATAAACAAACCAATGCATTAGTTACATAAAACAATGGGTTCCATTAATTTTAATAATGCGGCGAGGATCAAAACAATATTTTGTAGGACTGAGGTGTGAGTTCTATGAAATTAAAAGTGTGTTAAGAATTAGAATGCATGAGGCCATGAATTGAAAACAATATTTATCCTTGAAGAACTAAATCCTCTTGTGTTCTTTTTTTCCAAAAATCTACCAGTCATGCAAAAATTATGTCTTCAAAGTGGTTTTATATAACACAATGCACAAGTTCATTTTTATGTGATGGACACACCTAATTTTTTATGAGATTTTCTCTTTTTTGGAAACATCAACCTCTGACACTGCAGTTATTATAATTAAAAAAGAAATTACTCATCAAAAAATCAACACATATCTTATAATATATTCATATAAATTAAAATTTCATTAGTGCATTTGCATATGATGTTTGGATTAATATGCTATATTATTATATTTCACATGCCTTCATTATAATATTTAATCATCCATATCATTAATGAGTGGTGTAGTATTTCAAAATGATATTGGATAACACAATAGAATAAATTAAACGTATTTTATTATATATCAATAATAGGTTAATTTTCATACAGAATGGGCTTGGTATTGGCAACCCTTTGTCTTTAAATTGGGGCAGTCTATCCATTACATTGAACAATGTATGATTTTCCCAGCCAATTATTTTAAAAACTAAAATAGTTTGTTTTAATGTCTAAATAGATCATCATTATTCGCTAGAATTCATGTGAGTGCTTGACCTAATTCCATTACTTTGTTTATTTAGACGAATGTTTTTTTGATTGCATCAAGTGTTTTCATTTTCTTGATATCATTCCATGAGAAAACATAAAAATAAAGTGTAATGAGTGCATTTACATTGGTGATAATAATGAAAAATGAAATAGATAATATACATCAATGTAAATTGAATAGCTATTTACCATAGCATGAAGTGACTCTTCAATTGTGCACATGGTTTCAAAACTAAGTATCATGTCTTGTTACAACAAGTCTTCTACTGGCGTAGTGCCATACTTTGTTTCCTACATGTTTTAAACCCCATTAGAAATCATAGATTTAATATAAATATTTTTTTATTATATTAATTTTAAACTCACAGAAGTAAAAAAACATAAATACTTACAAATTCCACAATTATTTTCTCATATGCAAAAATATACTCACAATCTATATTTAACCCATTGTCAATCAATTATTTTAATGGCCCTTTTTTGTGTGTTAGCACCTATTTTAAGACATTCAAGGATGGTTTTTGTAAAACAACTTAAAATATACAAAACTGAAACTTGAGTTATTATAATGAAATATTATCAATTACTCACAAACTTTGATATCAACCATTTTCTTCCTTATGGTCCCATTTTATGTGTTGAATGGGTTCCATTTTGTTTTCTTCTATGCCTTGAAAAATTATATGTATTGCTAAGTTATTTTTTTATGTGTACAAATTCAATCATGATTGCATACATTTGATGCATGTTGTTGTTGAGAAGACTCCTTGTGTGATGCAATTATGTCCATTTCTTTGACCACCTCCTTGTATATTTTTTTGGACATTCATATTCACATATTTTTCATATGATCTCATTGATCATTTGAGATTTTCGTAACCTTCCTAAAAAAAGAAATAAACTCTTTCTATATTGATCTATGAAAATTAAATATAACAAAAATGATATTAATCAATGAATGCTTTGTAGTAATATATCGATATAATTCTATAAAATCAGTTTAATTAGGAATATTTCCTTTTGAATGGTTCTTTTTTGTTGTTTTATGTTTTTTCTATTGCAACTATGACATGTCTCATTAACCATTTTTCTCAAAACACTTCCTATAGCTTAGTTATAATTTGGTTCTTAGAATCATTGAATTTATTTTTTGTATTCTATGTGGAAAGTATGTGTATATGCTCATTCCACTAGATCCCTTATAATTTTGTAAAAAAAATATTGTTTTCATTAACCTCCAACACCACTCGAGATGAGCATAGGACTAATTCATAATCATTTACATGTTCTCTAATTTTCTTTTCTATGAATGGCATTGATATTTTCCTTTATTTTTTCTCCCTGTAGAAAATTTAACATATATAAGGTGTAGATTGTTTCAAACATATCTATCTAATACTTCTTAGTCTTAAAAGTAAAAAAAAAAAAACACTTTGAATAGTATTTTTTCATTCACCTCACTCATTCCTCTAAATTTTTTTTGTCATGTCCCCCCAAAAAAATTGTATTCCTTATCATTCCTGTGGTTCATTAATTGTGTTAACACTGTAACTTTTTTATTCTTTTGATATTCCTATGGTACCATTGTATGTTTTGGAGTTACTTCTAGTGGAGGTTACAATAATGTCTAAGTTAGATCGTCTCTCGAATAACTAAGAGCTTTGTTTTATCTTCACTAATCATCATCACACCTGTTTCTTACCTACACTTATTAATGTAATCCTAGTCCCTTAAGTTATAATTATGTATAAATAGGTTTTTCTATAATGGTTTCCCAACCATTTAGTATTAATTCTTCCATTTAATTATACCTTTAGATATATTGGTCTTAACCTTTGAATTTCTTATGAAATATATGGTTCTAAAATGAATTGATGTACCAACCTATTTCGTGTGGTTTTTTCATTCATTAACTTAATTCCAAAGTTTAACACACATTTATGAAACCTTCCTTCCTTTGATGACATTTTCCACTCTATGATTTCCATCCGTCGGAGGTTGTGTGACACCCTCCTCTCTTCATGTGGTCTCCACAGTCATCGAGCCATAGGAGGGAATGGTGGAAATGTATCTTAACAAATCTACGATCCACAATGGATGATCTAACCCTAAGACTATACTTTCCCTTCTCCTCATTTTTTCGACCTTTGATCATAGGAGTATGGCCAACATGGCTGAGGGGGATTTTCTACAGCTTTCCCAGACTTGAATGTCACCTACAAGCTGCCAAGGTAAGTTCCCTTTACACACAATGTTGTGGAATAGTTATTGTGGGGGGCATAGTATTTTTTTTGGTGTAAATACTCCATAGTTACTACCCTTCTATCATGATCATTGTAATTTTGGATGAAATGCGAAATTTGTGGTAAATCATTTGTGCAGGGGACTTACCACTATCTTAGACCTTGCGTTTCGACCCTGGTAGTGAGCTCGTTATGAATTCCTTGCACTGACCTGAAATAGAATGCTACACTTGCCAGATCTTGGAGGCTTATGCGATCAAGTAAACTGTTCTACTCAATTTTCGGCTACAAAAAGTTACATCTTACTTGTTTTGTTCTTTCCTATTTACAGAGAAGTTCTATCTTTGTAAGGACTTAGCACAATTTCTCTATTCTCTAGAATCTCGTGGGTTACATACATAAAATAAATACACTTTGGTTAAATATTTAAGAGTATACAAAAAGCCCTGAAATTTGAATTACAGTTGCGATCCTTGTCCCATGTCTCTTCATATATTCTTTAGAGGAATTGGCTATGTAAGGTACTGTGTTATTTTTTATTATTATTGATTATAACTCTCTATAGTAAGTGTATTGATAAGGGTTCATTATATTTGCAGGAATTTTTGAAGAAAGCCCTAAAATTTGACTACTGCATCCACAATTTTTGAATCTCAGTTTTGAAGAAACCCTAGAGGTTGGCTTCTCTTCCAATGTTTTCAAATCTATGCATTTATAACAATGTATCTACTGATAATTTTAACTTTTTCAAACACTGGTGAGAAGACTCACGATGTGCAGACCTAGTATTCTCTCCTCCTTTCTCAATTCGGGAATTCGAGTTTTCTTAGATTACATAGTTTAATTTCTAAAATCTTCTTATTGACAGGCACTCACTATCTTAGGTGCTCCGATTCAGGTGAGGGTTTTTATTTTTTGGTTACAGTATGATACTGCATCTCCTCTCCTTCACAGGTAACCACTATTACCATTTTCCTTCCTTATACAACATTGTTTTCATTTTTCTCTTTTTACACAGTGGTTTAGGGTATTGGTTTGTTGTTTGGAATTAATGGGTTTCTAATTTTGAATAGATCCACATTGTGCTAAATAATGGAATTTCTGCGTCCCTTATACAGGTAATAAATTTACCATTTTCCTTACCATTTTACCTCTTTAATATTTATTCTTGTTTGGTCTATTTCTTATTTTAATTGAGTAACAAGTATCATTACTCACTAAGGAAATTTATGTGTGAAGAATTCCAACAATGGTTCAGTTTGTTGAGAGTCTAAGTTAAGGCAAACTTTTCTTCTGAATTTATGAGATAAAAAACATTCTTTACTTATGTAAATATAGAATTTTAACCAAACTGTGTTTGTGTTTATGCAGGTCCAACTGAACTTTGTGATTTGGGTGTTCTCACTCATGGCTTCTACTAACTTACAGTTTCCTACATCCAAGTTGGTATTCCCTTATCTTCCCATACTTCTGCATCGAATAAGCACCTATGAGATTGCACTCCTAGAATTTCTTTAGACGGTTCATAGCTTAAAATCTCAGCGCTAAGCCCCAACTTGCGAGGGTTCATTTTTGAAGTAGTATCTACATCTATTGGAATTTATGAGTTTGAATGAACAATGTACATGCACAATTCAGTATTTAACATATTTTGAGTATAATACTTTGGTGCTTCTGTTAATATATCTTTCTTTTGTATAAATTTCCATTGATATTCAACCCATATGTTTACACATACAATTTTTTGTAAGACCTAGTATTTCATATGTTTTCTCCTGCTGGAAGGTTTATAATTTTTCTTCATTTGTGTATAAGAAATTGCGTTATTCATGAGCATCCTATATTTTATGATCTTATTCATTAATGTTTTATCTCTACTATATTTTCTTCTAAATCAAATTTATGTGCATGAGTTTAATAGGAATAAGTAATGATATGTGTGAGACATTTATAGACCAGTTTAGATATCTAATTGAGAAAGGGAAGATACCCTTCATCCTTATCCTCTAAATAGACTTTTAGACACTTGAAATGTGATTTTTCTTTCCTATGTTTATGATATGAATAGACAAAGTTTCCTAGGAATATTTCTTAGATTATGAATGCAGTTACATTCCCAACATCATTGTGGGTTGTATATTCAAACATTTTGTCATAATGTTGGTTTTAGCTTAAAAATTCTGAAAAATATTTTGTTACTCATATAGATTTATTCCTTTGTATTGATGTAATTATGAGAGCATAATGTTTTTGTTTTCATAATCTAGAGTTTGCGCCATTTTATATTTATCTCCCCTATTGGGAGATTGCTTCTTGTAATTTGTCTTTCTATTAATCCTTTTATAACCAAACATCTATTCCTTATAATTTTCGAATGGTTGTAGACATTGTATATGATATTAAAGTATAAAAATATCCTAAAAATGTCACCATTACAATACAAACTTAAATAAAATTTTTGAACACATTTACAGTATTAGGTTCTCATTACAGGACTACAAAATTTGTAATACCTCCAACTCTTTAAAGGTTGAACCAATACTAAATCCTACTTGTATAGTCCCAATAACCTTCATTCTGCACTAATATAAAATATAATTGAATATTGAAGCTTATTTCTCCTTCTTATAAATTGTTCATTAATATGGCATAGAATGAATACATGTCAGTATAGATACTACATACCAATTGTAAAGACTATATTCCTACAATCCACGAGCTTCTCCTCGAAGATCTCCCCCAAGAAGAGATCTAAATTTTTCCCAGAGCTGATAACCTCTTGTGAGACTAGAGAAGGCACTTTTAAGCCAGATTCCCCCAACAAGTTTCAATAACAATGTCCTGTTATTCTGGATTATTGTTTCCCATAGCCTAGGCTCCTTTTTTGTTTATTTCACAAAAAAATTGTTTGAAAAATCACTTTTCCTCAGCGTTTTTTTTCCTACCTCTTCCCAATAAATTTCCTCTTTATTGAAGAATCCTTAGATATTTTCTTCTATCTAGTATTTTTTAATTTATTTCTCTCCAAAGGAATTTTTGAAGAATTCGGGAAATTATGAAATTCTATCCTATCCTCATGGATTAGAATTTCAGATCTCTCTATACTCTATCTTTTCAATTTTGGTATGAATTTTCTTCCATCAATAATATTCCTCCAACAACATAATTTTTTCATAGGTCCACATAGTATTTGTCCTATCTAACATAAAAACATAATAAATGTAAATCTTGGGTATTACATTCTCTATCAAGATTTTACACTCTTTTACACTTAGATTAGAAATAATCTTGTTGAACTTCTTCATTTTTGGCTTTGCATGGAAAACACTAACCAATACATACTAGCTAAACTTACACAGTTCAAACATATTAATTTTGTAAATAATTTTTTAATATCCCAAAATGGAATAATGCATTGATACACAAACACAATATTTGAAACACAAAAAATGTACATGTAAAATTGTGACCAACAAAGATATAGATAGAATACATGAGCCGTTTTATTCATAGGAGAAGATTTATTTACAAAAATGTAGGAAAATAAGGTACTCTATCCAAAGAGATGGGCTAGAATGACACTACAAGCCTGCTACAACAAGCACTACGTAAGTGGCGAGATGTAGGAAGAAATACTGCGCTGTCCCTTTTTCTGATGATGTACATATAGATGCTGAAAAGGGAAATGAAGCTATATGGGGCTAAGGAGCTCTGATTATGCCATGATTCAAGATATGGGCTCTATGATGGCAACCCAAGATAACCCAGAAAGGAAATTCTAGATCTATAATATTGGAAATTTACCCTCTTGGGGTTTGATCCCTCATCTGCTGGGTTATGCAGATTTGAAGCTAGATATGATCATATGATGGCTGTAATATGATTTAAAACGAGATATAAGCTTTTAGAGCTGATCCCTCCTTTAGATCTCCAATCTAGAAGTTTGAGCTCTTGTCTCTTCTTCCTCCTCCTTCAAGATGCAGTAATTAAATATGTAGCTGCTGGGAAAAATGTGATGTACAAGAGGGAGAGACTCCATGCCTACTGAAATATGCTGCAATAAGCTCCATGCTGATGGAAACAATGATGGCAAGGTGAGGGGATGATCTCTCACATGATTGTTGGAAATGTTGTCATTGATGGCAAAAGAGATGGCAAAGGAGGAACACCTGAGACAGCAACAAGGCAAAGAAAGCAGCAAAGCAGTAAGATGTAGAGAGGGTCGAGCAGTAGAGACAAGTTCATTTAAAGAAGCAGAGGCAGCAAAAGGAGAATTAAGGAGTAGCATTATTCAAGGAGCAGATGAAATAAAAGAGAGAGCGTAAGACAAATAGCTACAGAGACAGAGCTGTTATCATGGCAATAAAGATAGCAAAGAAGAAAATGAAGGAAATAAAGGAGACATGCAGAGGCAGAGGAAGCGAATATAATAAGAGAGAACCGTTATTAGAGGCAGAGGTAGAGGCAGAATGACAGAAGCAACAGAGGTAGTGCCAGGGCAGAGTCATTATAATATTCCAAGCTAGGCGTTATTTATATATATATAAACAAATTATGTGAACTATGTTGATGGTGGCGATAATACAGTGAAGTTATCCATAACACTAACGGAGCAAAAACACGACGATGTTAAACTAAATAGAGGTGGAACCAGAATTAGATGTGCAGTGGTAATGGAGTTGTGTGTTATACATATTGTAGGGCCACTTATAAAAGACCGAAACCCGGAGTAAAAGTGTTGGACCGGAACCTGGAGTATAGAACGAAACCACAACCAGATGAACAGTGAACGCGGATTGCCGAAAACCACCCTGACATTTCACACTACTTTTTTGGAGCAAGTGGTATTTTCTGAATTGGAGCGATTCCATATAGGAATCGACACGTGGCAAGGGACCCATTTCAAAACCACCCTTTAAAGTGCACCTTCACGCGTTATACATCGACTGAAGACATCGAGCGGAATCGATACACACCGTTGATCTGGAGGCTCAATATCCGACGACGATCATTCATAGAACTTGCTCAAAGTTTAACTAAGGTGTGCAGAGGTTAAGCCAGGTACGGATGCATTCGTTTGATTGAATTTTAGGCCCCGGCGGAGTCATATATATATGAATTTGGTTTATTAATGTTATTCGACACTTTATGAGGTCTGAGGGAATATATACGAAATTATTTCATATAATGTTTAAATTTTCCAAGTGGGTACCATATGAATTAAGATGTATATGCGTAGTTAAAAGACCGAAGGATTAATACGCATAGTGTGGAAGCCTTATTATTTGGGTTTACAACATGTGTTTATAGAGGGTTAAATTATATGGTTCAATAGTCAACTATTATGTTGCATATGAGGGTTGTAATGCGAAGTTGGCACATATGTACATATAAGAGATTGTCGGGTAATAATTATACAGGAGTATGGAATTAATATCTAAATCCTTTGAATTTAGATAAAGCAGACTTATTTATTTAATTGAATTTGCCAGCGTGGAATTAAAGAGAAGTGGGAGATTTCCCGGATTGGGAAAATTATTGGGCAATGAAATTTTAGGATGCATTTACACATAGTTAAGTTAAATATTGAAAAATGAAAAAGAGAATAAGGTTGGATGAACTGAAAATGTAATGTGAGTTTCAAACCATTATGTTTAACTCATATATGAAAAGAGAATGTAGACAGGCAGCCCGAGAACAGGAATAAGCATAGAAAACAGGGAATATGCAGATGAAAGTGAACAAAGAGCATGCAAAACAGGTTCTTAACAGCAGCAGGAAAAGAAAAATCCAGTAAAGCCAAAATCCATAAAAGGAGCTGAGTGATATTGAAATATGTTATTAAAAATGTGAATGTAAATGATGTAATTTAATTTTTTTGTTGTTTGTGATGCAAAGGCAAGTATCCTAAGGAAAAGTAAAAATCCCACTGTAGCATGAAATTTTGTACATATTTTTTATGTTTTTAAATTGAGTTGGATAAAGAAATGAGGAGGCAGAAGACCAAGGGGTATGACCATCCATTTCGAATCCTAGAGGAAAACAAACAGTCATCAGGAAATTTCTATAAGTAATATCAACTTGATATGCAAAAAGAGGGAAGAGCGAGGCAGAGAGAGCAAATACAGAGAATGTAGAATATAGAAGAATAAAGCAGAGAAGCTTAAGAGAAGAAGAGCAGAAAGAGAAGCTATAGAACAGAGCTGATATCTGAAGTAAATCAGCAAACATTCAATTTGATAAATTGAGGAAGTTGGAGCTTCCCTATCAAGTTGCAGCTTGATAGTTGTCAGTTGTAGCTGACTGAGGTTGGAGCCTCCTGTAGGTTGGTGCACAGGGGAAAAACAGTGGTGAGAGGGAGTTGGAGCGTGCCTTTGCATCACAACAATAGTAAGATGTGGTTTTCTCCCTTTATGGGTTTCCACTTACATCTGCTGTCTCTATGTGTGCTTCTTATGTGTTGATGTTATTATTTCAATCTGCTTAATTGCTTGCTACTTTCAACATAAGTATGGTGTCACAATAAATTAATATTGGCTACAAATAAGACTGTTCACATATTAAACTGTAAATAATTTTGGTGAAATTTTAAAAGGCTTATGTATGTATTAAACTGATTCACCCCCTCCCCTTTTCTCGTTTATTAAAAGATTCAACAATTGGTATCGGAAAACGGGTTCCTTATAAATCTAACAAGCTGAAAGGGATCCTAGTTCTCGGGATGGGTAGTAAAAGAGTATGCTCAACAAATAAAGCCCTTTTCTTTCACGTGAAAATTATGCTTTCTAGAAAATCGAGAATGAGGACATACATAATGTCTCTAGGTATAGAATTTTGGGCTGCTGTGGAATTAGGATATGCCCCAAACGAAATTGACTCAGAGAATACCAAACAAGATTTTGTGGCTAATGAAAAAGCCATGAATGCCATCTTGAATGGATTGTGTGAAGCAGATTTTATTAAAGTAACGCACAAAGACACTGCCAAAGAAATATGGGATAGTCTGGAGAACATCCATGAGGGGGACAAGAAAGTAAAAACTACCAAACTTCAAGTCTGTAGAACCCAGTTTGAAAACTTAAAAATGGATGATGATGGAGACATTGCTAGCTTCTTTCTAAAGGTTGCAGAAATAGTAAATAACATGAAGGCTCTAGGTGAAAACATAAACGAAGCTGTAATTGCACAAAAAATTCTAAGATCTCTTCCACCCAGGTTTAAACCCAAGGTGTCTGCAATAGAAGAAACAGCTAACTGGGAGACCTTGACCATGAACCAACTACTTGGAAATCTAACAGCATATGAGATTAGGCTCCCACAGAACAAGCCAAGTACAAGGGAGGCAACTTTTAAAACAGAAAAGAAGAAAGAAGAAAAGGAAGACATATGCTCTTGCTCTGATGAAGAGGAGGCTAAATTTGTCAAGAAACTGGATTAAGGCTCAGGTAGATACAAAGGTAAACTTCCCTTCAAATGCTTTAACTGTGGATGAGTTGGAAATTATGCTGCTAAGTGTCCTCACAAGAAAGTAAGGAATCGGCCTTCAGGCTTGGTATTCCTACTGAGGCGGTAGAAAGGAAGAAGTTCAACGAGAAAATCCTTCTATGCTCAGCAAGATAATTACTGAAGATTCGGATGAATCCTCAAATGAAGAAGGAACCTCTGAATTCTTATTGATGGCGATAGAAGAACTTGAAGGTCTCTTGCTAGAAGATGAAGAAGAAGAAGGTGAAGTCGACCTTGAGGGGGAGCTAAGAAGTGCTCTAGAAGAGATTGATAGAATCAAACTGAAATTTAGAAAACAAAAGGACTTTCTTCTCAAATATGTACGACAAGAATAGAATTCAGAATTCCTTAAGCAGCTAAAAATAGAGCTTGAAGAAGCCAAGAAGATAGAGGACATATTACTTAAGCAAATCAAAGAAAACACTCAAGAACAAGAAAATTTGGAAGAAGAAGTAGTATGTCTGAGAAAGAAATTAGAAAATTCTCAAAGGAAAATGGTTATAAACTCTTCCCAAACAACAAGCTCTAGTAAGTTGAATGAAATTTTGGTTGCTCAAAGATACCCTATGATAAAGACTGGAATAAGCTATGAAGTAGAATCAAGTAAAGCAAAAGAAAAGGTTGACAGAGAGATTATTTTTGTAAAAGCAAAGAATAATGATGAAGCAGCTCAAAAAATTCCTACAAAAGAAGAAATCTGCAATAAGGAAGACAGAGATCAGAAGAAACCACTAGTAGCAAAGAATCTAATAAATACTAAGACCCCTGAATATGTTACAAAATTTGGAAACCATCAAAGGATATTCTTCCCTCCAATGAAGAATGCCACCTGTTATGTCTGCCACAAGCTGGGACACATTGTTGCATATTGTCATGCAAGTAGGAGTAATTCAAACCAACAAAAGATGCAAAAATTGAATAGACTACCTCAATCAAACAAATGGAAGAGACAACCTTACATCAGGTATGCAAATAGCTTCTATGGTTACTGCTTTTATTGTAATGAATTTGGTCATAAAATCATTGAGTGTAGAAACTATGGACAAAGATTGATGTTTAACACCTCAAGAAGGTTTATGAATCAAAGAAATTTTGTTCATACTCATAATTCTACAAAAATTATGATCAAATGTTGTGTATGCAATCAAGTTGGACATATACCTTCGAAATGTCCTGTAAGAAGATGGAGGTCATCACCTCACAAAAGATACAAAACAAAAGGGTGCCTCCAATGGATAAAGAAGGTGAATAAGTGTGACCTAGCTCTAACTGCTCAAGATCTGAAAATTCAATGGTATTTGGATAGTGGCTGCTCTAAACACATGACAAGAGACAAAATTAAGTTTATAAATCTTGATGAAAATAAATCTGGCAATGTTACTTTTGGCAATGATAAGTTAGGAAAGATCAAAGGAAAGGGTTCAGTCAGCATAGACAATGGTAGAGGAAAGGCCCAAGATGTACTATTTGTAGATGGGCTGAAAGCAAATTTACTGAGTGTTAGTCAGATGTGTGACAAAGGTTGCGAAGTTTTATTTAGAGCACAAGACTGTGAAGTCAGATCAAGCACCACAGGAAAGACTCTGCTCAAAGGTGTTCGAACAGAGAGCAATGTTTACATAGTGAAAGAGGAGGATGAAGCACGCCATCTTAGCAAACTTGAGGAGTCATGGTTATGGCATAGGATATTGGGACATCTCGGCTTTGACCATATCATCGGGCGAGCAAGAAGAAATCGATTCATAGTATACCCCGAAATAAAAAGGCCTTGATATACCATATGCAAATCTTGTCGGTGGGGAAGCAGTTGTACATCTTTAGATATAAAGATGAGCTATCAACAAGAATACCACTCCGATCTTGTGCACATGGACTGTGTGGACACATACAGAACTAAGACACCAAGTGGAGAATCCTACTTCATGCTGATAATAGAATTTTTCTCGAATGACATGGGTTGCTTTTCTCGAAACAAATCGGAAAACCTTTGTAAGGAAAAGTTTAACACATTCAAAGCATTATCGGAAGAAAATCAAGCTTGGATTTATAAGCTGAAATGCATCAGATCAGACAGAGGAGGTGAATTCACTGATTATGAATTTGCAGACCTATGCAATGAAAATGGCATAAAACAAGAATTTACTATTGCAGGGACACCTCAGCAGAATGGAGTAGCAGAGAGACAAAACAAATCTGTTCAACAAATTGCCAGAGCCATGATGCAAGAGAATAATATTTCTCAAACCTTCTGGGCAGAAGCTGTACACACAACCGTACATATTCTAAACAAAGCTCATTTAAGACCTAACAGTGACAAGACACCTTATGAGCTATGGCATGGTAAACCTACATCAATCAAGTACTTTAGAGTCTTTGGCAGCAAGTGCTACATAAAGAACAATGATTAAGATCTAGGGAAATTTGATGCAACAGCAGATGAAGGAATACTCTTAGGATATGCATCCAAGAGTAAAGGATACAGATGCTACAACAAGACTATTCTAAAAATTGTAGAAAGTATTGATGTAATATTTGATGAAGAACTCCCAAACAAGACAAGAGATACAGATTGCAGCAGCTATTCAGAAAATCATGAAGAAGAGGACCGAGATGATGATGGAGCAAGCAAGACTTCAGAAGATACCGAGCTGAACTCGAAAACACCCTCAAGATACACTCAAAAGAACCATCCAAAAGATTAAATCATTGGAGACAAGAGTGTAGGAGTCCAAACAAGAAGGCAGCTGACAGAACAAACTAAAGAGTTATACATAGCCATGTTGTCACAAATAGAGCCAAAGAAATTTGAAGAAGCCAGCAGGGACAAGTCTTGGGTGAATGCTATGAATGAAGAATTGGAACAAATTGAGAAAAAAAATACTTGGGAAATAGTTCCTAGACCCACTGAGAAGAATATCATTGGTTCAAAATGGGTATTTAGAAACAAAATTAATGAGCAAGGACAAGTAATCAGGAATAAAGCCGGGCTAGTCTGCAAAGGGTACTCACAAATTGAAGGACTTGATTATGAAGAAACAATTTCCCCTATAGCCAGAATGGAAGCTATCAGAATGTTCCTGGCATTTTCATGCTACCAAGACTTCAAGGTATATCAAATGGATGTAAGAATGCCTTTTCTTAATGGGTGGCTAGAAGAATAAGTATGGAACAACGAGAAGGCTTCTCATTAGGAAATGAAAGAAGACTATGTGTGCAGACTGAAGAAGGCCCTATATGGACTGAAACAGGCTCCTCGTGCTTGGTACTCAAGATTGGACAAATATTTGCGAAAACAGGGCTTTAGGAGAGGTGGAGTAGACAACAATCTATACATAAAAGCCCATGAAGATGAACTCCTGATTGTTGTAGTATATGTTGATGACATTATGTTTGGAAGCAACAAAGATGAACTAGCAAAAGGGTTTGCTGATGATATGAAAACAGAGTTTGAAATGTCTATGATTGGAGAGCTCAGTTTCTACTTAGGACTACAAATTCAACAAAAGAACACTGGCACATTCATTTCTCAAGAAAAATACTTAAAAGAAATGCTGAAAAAATTCAAAATGGAGGATTGCAAACCAGTGACAACTCTCATGATCACGGGATGCAAGTTGTGTGCTGATGATGGGACCGCAGATGTAGATCAAAAACTCTACAGATCCATGATTGGAAGTCTATTGTATCTAACTGCATCAAGACCAGACATCATGCTAGCAATAGGACTAGTGGCTAGATATAAGCAGCACCTAAACAAAACCATATTATTGCAGTTAAAAGAATATTTAGATATCTACAAGGAACTGCTCTGATGTAAGGACTTTGGTATCCTAAAATCAAAAACTTCACTTCTTAGCATTAGATGCTGATTGGGCCAGGTGTGTGGATGACGGGAAAAAGAGTACAAGTGGAGGTGCATTCTATCTAGGAGAAAGTCTGGTGGCATGGTTAAGCAAGAAACAAACATCTATCTCCCTATCTACAACAGAAGCAGAATATATTGTAGTAGCAGCATGTTGTACACAAGTCATGTGGATGAAGCAAACTCTTCAAGACATGAAGGTAAGCATTGATGAACCTATCTCAATCAAATGTGATAATACAAGCACTATAAGTATATCTAAAAATCCTGTACTTCACTCAAAAACTAAACATATCCCAATCAAGTATCATTTCCTCTGAGAAAAAGTGGCTCAGAAGATAGTAAAGCTGGAATATGTACCAACAAAAGAACAGACAGCAAATATATTTACCAAACCTCTTGCTAGAGAACCATTTCAATATTTGAGAGATAAACTAGGGGTAGTATCTGCAGATGGTACTCTATGATATAAAGAGAAAGCACAATTTCAGGGGGAAAACAAAAACGAAAATATCATTCCAGGGGGAGAACAGCCAGCAAGAAAAGCATGAATCAGGTCCTCAGGATCAAAGGATTAAGGCAAAAGAAAACCAAGCTATTATCCTAGAGTTGTCTGCATTATTCAAGCATCAAAAGGTCAATTACAGAGCAAAAGGATTAGTATTGTGTTCTGAAACACTATATTAAGAATCTAAAACAGAAAAGATAAGTAGTGATTATCATTTGAAGCCTCTCAGCATTTTAGTTGCTGAATCCACTCATACATCTTTGACTAGATAAAGCTGATACAATGTATTCTATAAAGTATCATTATTCTCACTTTTAGCTCTATACAAGTGAAAGAAATGTATCAATTTACAGTGTATATTCAAATTTGATAATCCTCAAAGTGTTCTCTCAACAAGTCTTATACATCACTATGGAGCAGCATGGTACAAAGTCAGCAGAAGAGGGCCTAAACATAACTCAGAGATAGGAAATGCAAAAAGCAACCCTTTGCCATTGATGTCAAAGGGGGAGTAAAAGAAAAAGGAGAGGTTTTTCCATCAATGCCAAAGGATGACGAGGAGGAACACCTGAGGCAGCAACAAGGCAAAGAAAGTAGCAAAGCAGTAAGATGTAGAGAGGTTCCAGCAGTAGAGACAGGTTCATTTAAAGAAGCAGAGGCAGCAAAAGGAGAATTAAGGAGTAGCATGAGTCAAGGAGCAGATGAAATAAAAGAGAGAGCATAAGACAAATAGCTACATAGATAGAGTTGTTATCATGGAAATAAAGACAACAAAGAAGCAAATGAAGGAAATAAAGGAGAAATGCAGAGGCAGAGGAAGCGAATATAATAATATACAGAACCATTATCAGAGGCATAGGCAGAGGCATAACGACAGAAGTAACAGAGGCAGTGCCAGGGCAGAGCCATTATAAGATTCCAAGCCAGGCGTTATTTATATATATAAACAAAGCCTGTGAACTGTGTTGATGGTGGCAATAATACAGTGAAGTTATCCATAACACTAACGGAGCAAAAACACGATGATGTTAAACTAAATAGAGGTGGAACCAGAATTAGATGTGCAGTGGTAATGGAGCTATGTGTTATACATATCGTAGGGCCACTTATAAAATATTGGAACCCGGAGTAAAAGTGTTGGACCGGAACCTGGAGTAGAGAACGGAACCACGACTAGATGAACAGTGAACGCGGATTTCTGAAAACCACCCTGCCATTTCGCACCGCTTTTCCGGAGCAGGTGGTATTTTATGAATTGGAGTGATTCCATACATGAATCAACACGTGGCAAGGGACCCGTTTCAAAACCGCCCTTTAAAGTGCGCCTTCGCGCGTTATACATCGACTGAAGACATCAAGCGAAATCGATACACACCGTTGATCTGGAGGCTCGATATCCGACGGCGATCATTCGCAGAACTTGCTCGGAGTTTAACTAAGGTGTGTGGAGGTTAAGCCAGGTACGGATGTGTTCGTTTGATTGAATTGCGGGCCCCGGCGGAGACATATATATATGAATTTGGTTTATTAATGTTATTCGAATCTTTATGAGGTCCGAGGGAATATATACGGAAATATTTCATATAATGTTTAAATTTTCCAAGTGGGTACCATATCAATTAAGATTTATATGCGTAGTTAAAAGACCGAAGGTTTAATACGAAGTTAGCGCATATGTACATATAAGAGATTGTCGGGTTATAATTATACAGGAGTATGGAATTAATATCTAAATCCTTTGAATTTAGATAAACTAGACTTGTTTATTTAATTGAATTTGCCAGCGTGGAATTAAAGAAGTGGGAGATTTCTCGGATTAGGAAAGATATTGATGATAGAAATTTTGGGATGCATTTAAACCACCTTGATTAAGTGAAAGATTGAGAAATGAAAAGAGAAGATAAGGTTGGATGAGCTGAAAATGTAATCATGCAGTTTCAAACCAATATTGCTTAACTCATATGAATAGAGAATGTAGACGGGCGGCCAAAGAGAACGAAGATAAACGCAGGCAGGGAATATGCAGATGAAAGTGAACAAAGAGCATGCAGAACAGGTTCTTAACATCAGCAGGAAAAAACAAATCCAGTAAAGCCAAAATCCAGAAAAGGAGCTGAGTGATATTGAAGTATGTTATTAAAAATGTGAATGTAAATGATGTAATTTAATTTTTTGTTGTTTGTGATGCAAAGGAAAGTATCCTAAGGAAAAGACAAAATCCCACTATAGCATGAAATTTTGTACATATTTTTATGATTTTAAATTGAGTTGGATAAATAAATGAGGAGGCAGAAGACCAAGGGGTATGACCATCCATTTCGAATTCCTAGAGGAAAACAAATAGTCATCAAGAAATTTCTATAAGTAATATCAACTTGATATGAAAAAGAGAGAGAGAGAAGTAGAGAAAGCAAATACAGAGAATGCAAAATATAGAAGAATAAAGAAGAGAAGCTTAAGAGAAGAAGAGCAGAAAGAGAAGGTACAGAACAGAGCTAATATCTGAAGTAAATCAACAAACATTCAATTTGATAAATTGAGGAAGTTGGAGCTTCCCTATCAAGTTGCAGCTTGATAGCTGTCAGTTGTAGCTAACTGAGGTAGGAGCCTCCTGTAGGTTGGTGCCTGCAGAAAAACAGTGGTGAGAGGGAGTTGGAGCTTACCTTTGCATCACAACAATAATAAGATGTGGTTTTCTCCCTTTATGGGTTTACACTTACATCTGTTGTCTCTATGTGTTGATGTGATTATTTTAATCTGCATAATTGCTTGCTGCTCTCAACATAAGTATGGTATCACATTTAATTAATATTGGTTGCAAATAAGAGTTGTTCACATATTAAGCTGTAAATAATTTTGATGAAAATTTCAAAAGGCTTATTTATGTATTAAACTGATTCACCCCCCCCCCCCTCTGGATCTGCAATGATGGACTGCACAATCCTTGATGGGATTGCTCCTGATATGAGTTCAATAAAGTTTGGCCTTATCCAAGATTTGAAATGGGGCTCCGTGAATGCTAATCTTGAAGCTCAAGGGGACATGAATAATCCTTCACCGGTTCTATAGCTGAAACACTGAAGAAAACCTCCTCCTCCCAAACTGATCTTCAAAAATGCGTAATTTCTGAATATAGATGTTTTGCAGAGAGTAGGAATGCTATGGAACAAACGCTTGATGATGAATGGAAGCTCAGAATAACCTTCCTAGAGTAGGCACTCAAAGTCCCCCGTGGGTAAGGGTGGGATTCCTGCTCGAGAACACCCTGTGCTAAACAACACTGCAGAATTAGCTAAACAACATAAGAGTCCATGGAATGTCAAAAGACAACTCCAGATCTAAACAGATCATAAAATCATAAACCAAAGCCTACCTCCAATGTTTCCTTCATCTTCATTATATACAAAGTGAGCCTTCCCAAGCCTTGGCCCACCTCTAAACTGTGTTGTTCATGTGGACATAATCCTCCATGGTTGACTGCATTGTCTCTCCAAGTCCTCCATCATGTCTACATGCAATGTGCACCCTCTCCATCATGTGTGCATTAATTTCACTACTTCCTCCATCACTTCATCATGAATTCTCTATGATCTTACATTAGATTCCCTCCACGATCTGAGTTGACTGCTTCAACATCTATGATCTATCTCATTAATGAGACATGATCTCCACTCCTTTCGCATTAGTAGCTTCTGCACTACTCCATTATATGGATCTATGTTTAATTAATCCACATTCACACATCAAAAGTGGACCTTAATCATCTTTGACGATTATGGGTCCCTCCACTCTTTTATTTACTTAATTAATTAAGTTTATTGAGAATTCTAATATTCCAAATAACATGTGAAAATTTTGGAATATTACAAATTTACAAAGAACTTCCATTGTCTCATTTTTTTGATGTGATATCATTGTGTCCATAAATATTATTGTTACTTGACACCTTCTTAGAAATTTTTATAAATATACAACTTGTGCCATTCAATAAAGAAGCAACTAAATATATTTTATACATATATAAAATAGTTCTTTACTAAAAAGATATTTTGTAAATTGTTCATTTATTTGAATAAATGCATCAGTTTGTTTACTCCATTAAATGCATCGAGCATTTAATTGTTCGGCATTGTGAGTGAAAATTACATTTTTAAAATAAATGAAAATTATGGCAATGTGTTTTGTAATGATAAGTGCACCCCAATGAATTAACAATGTTATTTGGGAGTGGCGTGGTAGTGTGTTATATTACACCAGGAGCAATGATGCAGACACTAGGTAGAACCAACAATGTTATAATATGTTGACACATTGCATTGCATAGGGCACACCAATGGGTTATATTACAGAGGGCACATCCTAGAACTTATACATGTTTAAAAAAAATAGGCATGGGCAACATGTTTTGGATCTAATTCAATAAATGATACCCCTAATTACGTGTCACATGGCATATATATATTAAGTACAAAAACCAATTAAATCTAAAATTCCTAAAATGAAAAACCCTAATTGTGATGTGGTAGAGGGAGTTAAACCCTCACTACAAGAAAAAAATACATTGGTGAGGGTCATGCCTATGATGGACCATTAAGGTCCATCACTAATGTCAAATATGGTGACGGTCGTTAAAAAAGCATTGTTGTAAGTGCATATAGTGACGATCCTTTAAGGTTTTTCACCAAAGCCATTTTGAGTGATGCTTTTCATGAGGGTTGTTAAAGGCTCGTCATTAATTCTCTCTTTGGTGACACTTCTAGTGATGATATTTTATTGACCCTCACCCATTCTCTTTTTCGTTACTTTTGGTGACACTAGAAAAATGTAAGTCATCGTTGATAATTCCAATGAGTTTTTGATAATTCTATGTGCATGTTACTATATTTTTTATCGAAACATAACGATCTAAGGCCATTATTTTGGAGTAGTTTTTCATTATGTGTCCGAGGCAATATAGTGGTCAGAGTCATTCAATTTATTAAGAAGTAATTAGAGTGTATCATTTCCCTGAAGTAATGAGAACATATTTTTCCTATGAGTCAATACATGATTCATCTCTATTAGGCTTATTATCTAACAAATTGCCTTTAGAAAAAGTTCCACTAGTGCATGTAGAAGTTATATTATTTAATACATAATCAAGCTTTTTCAATTATATTAATGAGAGAGATCTATCAGTCCTCAACACTCTTGGAACATCTTAACATGGTTTGGCACAAACTAACATTCCTTGGCAGCTCACATGTCTTAGAACCTATTTGTACCTAGAAGATATTGCCATGACTAGAAAACCCAAGCACATGTTGGCAGGTCCTAACATATCATAACAGCCTCCTATTATGCGTTGGCATGCCTCGTAGTCCATAGCATGCCATCGGACACTTTTCAATGCATTAACATACATGAGAACTTAACACACATTGGAAGTTAGGATGTATTGGAACGTATTATTAGTGTGCCTGCGGTGCCCCATTTAAAAAAGATAAATTCCTGACTTATTAACCCTATTATGTGTTCATTTCATTTCAGTTTATCTTGGTTCTTGTTTTTGTTTCCTTCATACTCCTTGATACATATTGGCATACCCTGGCACCATGAACATCCTAGCATGCCTTATCATATTGCATGTCTTGGTACTATTTTTCACATGTTAACGCACATTGGAACTCCCTAGAACACTCTGTAACTTCTTGACATGCCCTAATATTCCATAGCATGCCTTACTAGTGCTCAACATACCTTGTCACTCCCTCCTTGGAATGCTAGCTAGCACTCATTGACACTTCCTGGAACACCTTCATATTCATACACTTCCATGCATTTTGACCTAGTGCTCCCTCGTGTTACCCTAGTACTCCCTAACAATCCTCAACATGCATTATCACACTATGTTACACCTTAAAAATATTCGACATTCCCTTCCACTTCATTATATGTGTATCAATCCCTAACACAAATTAGCACTTGGCACCTGTTGGAGCTTGTAAAGTATTAAGATAATGGGCATTCATTAAGATGCCTTGGTATGCTTTGGAATTTTTTAATATTAAAGTTATCTGACATCAATTATTGGAAAGTAGATGCAAAGTAATAGAGAACGATTTGGCATTTAGAATGCACTAACACTTGGCACTTGGAACCTGTTTCCACTTAGTGTTGGTGTGCCTAGCATTCCCCTCATGGAAAAAGTAAATTGATGACTTATTGGCCCTCTTTTGTGTTCATTTCCTTATAGTTTACTTATCTCTCCTTTTTGTCTCCTTGATAGTCCCCAGCACGTATTGTCACACCCTTTCACATCTTGGCATGCCTTAGCACTTGACACATCTTAGCATATTTGACATGCCTTTGAATTATCTAGAACATGTTAGAATTCCCTAGCATACCTTGACACTTGTGCCCTCATAACTAGCCTTACATTTTTTCACGTCTTGGGAACCAAATCAAGTCCTTAGCTACTATAGTTCATGTGACATTGGTCTGCTTCAGCCACAACACCTTGACCAATTGCACCTACTACAAGTAGATTCTGCCTTGTTCACCTAAGAACTACCTATACCTCATCTTAGGCTAATCATATCCAAGGTGAACTTGTCCCACTCAATAAATTATGAAGACAAGGATCACATCTACCCATGGGCATAAAAAAACTAAGCAACATAGCTTACATAGGAAATATTTCACATGTATGTCCAGTTCATATAAACAATAGAGCATTAAGTAAGAGTTTGCAATAAAAAAAAGATACACAAGATACACAATATATAATTTGGCACAAGCCGAGTGCCCCAAAAATTATACACAACAATGTACAATATGCAATTGTCTAAAATAGTTTAAAACATGAGAATTCAACGAAAGTGTGCCATGTGTCATATAAAAAGAATAGTTAAATGAGAAATAGTGTTGTGCCCAACAAAAAGTGTACCTTTGTCTAAAATTGTGTTTTTGATCCCCTTATCGCAACCGTAGTCTTGCCTCTTGCAAATCCTATTATGATATTCTTGTAACACACTTAATCCTCAACACACTTGAATTCACTAACACTCCCTAGCGCACACTCTTATTTTTTCATTTCCATTCATTTTGACCAAGTTCTCCCTTGTGATGCCTCAACACTCCTTAACACTCCTCAACATGCATTGGCATTGTACGACATATGTTAGCACATGTTTTCATTCCATGGTATGCCCTAACCCTCCCTATGTTAGGTCCCCATATTAATAGTGTAGTCCCTTATTTTTATTAGTGTAGCCCCCTTATTGTTATTGTTGTACCCCTGTAACCCCCATATTGTTATTACTATTCCCTTACATTATTATTGTTAGGTCAGCTAGGATTATATTGTAACCCCATGGAACCCTATATATAGAGGGAGGTTTTGTCATTTGTATCATCCAAGAATTGTTAATTTATGTAATGTATTTGAGGTTTCCCCATCAAATTGGCTGATTTCTAAGGCGTTGATCTCTCTTTTCTTCCATTTTTGGAGCTGGTTTCATAACATTTGGTATCAGAGCTTTGGATTTTAAGGTTTCACTGCTCCAAATAGGTCATTGTGGAATTTTCGCTATAAATTTAATTCTACAAAGGTTTAGAAGATGAAATTTTTCCACAACGAAGCCAAAATATTGAGGAATGTCATCTACAAAATTCAAATCCTGATTTGAAACATTTTTGGAAATATGATATTTGGAAGTTAGGGTTTATTCAAGCTCCTGAATTTCACCTAAACAGGTCATCGTGGAATTTTTGCTATAATTTTTTTTTCTCTGAAGTTTCAAAACCTAAATTTTTATAGATCGAAGCCGAAATCCTGAGGAACTACCTGTAAAAATTTCAGATCTTGGGTCGCAACATTTTTGGAGATATGATCTATGGAAATTAGGGTTTGTTTAGGCTCCTGAATTTCATCACAAAGAGGTGACCTTGGGAAAATCGTCATAAATCTCTCTCTAAGCATCAGATTGGAATTTTGTAAAAAGTGGCCGCAATTACATAGATTTTAGTTTCTTTTGTATTAGTTTTAGACCTGAACGAGGAAACAGTGTGGTGTGGCACACCGTACAAGTGTGCACTACTAAACCAGTCCATAATTAGGTCGTTGTGGGAGATTCAACATAACTTTGTCTTGAAGTATCCAAATCAGGTCAGACCTCTAGCATTCGAAATAAGATTCATAGGACTACTATAGGACCAAATTTTAGATATTGAAGATGGTGCCAGGATTCTACTATAAAACATATCCTAGCATATAATAGAGTGTGTGCTTCTTTTAGCATGAAAATCCTCAAGAAAATACTTCATTAAAACTATATTTTATTTAGCTCAACATATACAAAAAGAAAAGAGAGCCAACACAAACTAATACTGGCATACAACAATAAAACAAGAAATTTAGATTCAAACCAATATGCCAGATATTACAATGGATCGGCTCTCAGCTCTCGGCCCTTTTACAAAACCTCTTTGATCTCTCTCTGTATTCCTCACTATTTTTCATCCACACAGACTCCTCATATTTATACATAATAATGAATTTATTCCAAACCATAATTTCCTCCACACAAATCTCAACTAAATCTAAATTAGATTTATCCTTTTTTTGGACTCAACTAAGTCCCATTTAAGGAATTACTAATCCCTCAATTATCTGCCTAATTCAACTCCACTCATATCCTTAATTTATTAAAAGAATATTTACAATAATCCTCACTTACAATTTTCTCTCTTAATTTATTAAAATGAGAACAATAATTTATAAAATAATTTAAAAAAAAATCATCACCCCCCTAATTACACAATACTTTAATAAAACCCAAGTAGGATGCTCCTGCATCATACTCCCCATATAGAGAAGTTTCCATAGACTCCTGTCTATGAGATCTGTCACTTTTTTGTAATAATCCGACAGCCACAAGTCTTGATGACTTGCTCCCTCCAAGATTCCAAACATTTTTCTGCCGCTGGTCCTTCAAAGTATCAACTCTGTTTGGTAACTCGTCACTCTGTCAATCGGATTCCATCAGCCTTTACAACAATTTCTTCCGCCAATTCCTCAGAGTAATTCCTCTTTGTCTAATGCTTTCATCTCCAACTATGTTGAACACTCAAATTTATGAAGCGAAGAATAATCAAGAATTTCTTCTTGACCACAACTATGGTCATTGATTTATTTTATAGCAACAACTTTCTTGTCTGGTGTTGTACCTACATTCATCAACAAACTATTAGTTTCAAAAATACAAGACCTTTCGGCCTCTTTTGATGCTTCAAGCACCAATCTCCCATCATTGACTTTCTGGATTTCAACAGATCCTGTTTTGAATTGCTGGCTGCTTTCATCTTTATCCTGCTGGTTAAATACTTCTGTTTCCTTTATGTCTCTAAGGACACAACTTCCTTGTTGCTTCTGATCTTTCATCTCAACTCCAAATAATTTCTGCTCAATTTCTCTCAGTTCAACATCATATCTGTTAATGTTGTTTTTTGTACCTACAATCACATTTTTATTTGAAAAGTTATAACATTCATTAAACTCTATAAATGTTACAAACATCTCATCCCCATCATGCACAGTAATTGCAATCTCTTCTGTATCAGGTTCTGCAGGCTTCACTTCTCCCTCAGGTTCCTTAAGCCATCGTTCCAAGAACTCTATTTCCCTATGAAATCTTTCCAGCGTTTCATCACAACCTTCGTTCCCAGATTCATTCTTCTTCTGGAAATATTCCTGAGTTGTCCTGGTTTGTGTATCATCACATTGTAAAATTCTGTTATCAATATCATTAAAAAATTTCATTTGTTTATCTCCTTGGAATATCTCTTCGGCATTTCCATTATGCTTTTGATCCATAACAACTTCAACTGGCTGTCTTACTCCAAACAAGAATTCATTTATGATTTCTTCCTACTGCAACAAATCAATACCTTCCTTCTCTGAATGACATTCTCCTTCATACTTCACCTTAAGAGTTTCATTCATCTCTATGACAGTTTCACCATACTGTCTGTTGACCATAATCAGTTCCTTATTGAAATTCGGCCAGCAATCTTGCTTAAGCCCCCTCGATCCTCTCTCTTTGACTCGAGAACCCATTCTAAAGCCTATCGTTGATTTCATTTGCCTCCAAAACTACTTTCTGTAAGGCTAAAAACCCACTTTCGAAAATATTTTAGGCCGGGCCCCTTTGGCCCTAACTCCTTGGCCATTTCCTCCACATGACTGTGAGCCGGAACCTAATGCTAAACCTTGGGAGCGTTATCAAATATGCGCATCTGGCGAAATATCAGCCATTGATCTGAACAAGATCGAACGGTCTCCGCTGATCAACGCCGTGCTCATAGTCCATCCGCCAGCCGTTAGATCAAACCATAAATCAACGTACCACATCCTTCCTGCCCTGGTGGACCCTGCGCTGTGTGTCGATTCCAAAAATAGCCTGTTTATTTCACACCACCCTTCAAGGACAGGCGGTATTCTTCAAATCCCAACGATTTCATTCAGTAGGCGCCACGCGTCCCAAGTCAATGTTTCAATACCGCCCTATTTCGCACATTAACGTTCGATCCAGGACGCGCAACGAAATTTATGTTAACCATCAGATCTATAAGCCTTCATCCAACGACGGTTGTTTTCTAAAGCTGCACGAGTTTTAATTTAAGTATACGGCACTCCGAGCCCGCCATTCCATCGCCCTCTGATTAAGTTTCAACCGTTGATTTCATTTTTGGATCGTATGGCCCAGAATTATTGACACACCCCGCTGATTGACCAAGTCCGCCTCCACGTCGCCCCTTCCACTTAGCGTTTCGTATGCCCACGTGGAATTTGCGTTCTCCTCCACCATTCATATACTCCGTTTATGTGTCATATTTCAGTGTTTAAGTTACGTACCTCCGCCTCGTTCATTCATTGTCGCCCCACTGTATTTTTCATTGCCACCCTTCATTCCTCTGTCACCCTGCATCTCCTCATCGTTTCACTTAGTCCACATCACCATTCCATGGTCACTGCCATATCCATCACCCTTGTGCCTAGTTTCTTTAACATGTTTGTGGGTTTTTGCAGGTTGCAGTGACGCGAAATTACCATTAATCTCCGCCTCCATTACAGAAATCGAAGACGTACCAGAGGATCAGTTTGTAGAGGTAGAGTTTATGAAGAAAATCCCCAAGTAGTTGCCGTGACATGGATTTCATTAAAGAAGCCATGGAAAAAGTCTACCAAAACCCTGCGGAGCAATTTAAAACATAGATTTTCCACAGACGGAGCTATTAATGATACGACAAAGAGTATCAGTCAGAGAGCGAGGAATTCAACGTCTGGAGCCGAAGATTTTAAATAGCAATCCAGCATTAAGAAGGCAAAGAGTACAAGTGCATAAAAATCATATCCTCCAGGTTTAACTTCAATAGATTTTTCTCTCAGGATGGTACAGAATGTTACATATTTTATTCTTCATGTCTTATCCCTGGAGAATTTTGCACCTACAGCTTTTACTTCAGAGAGCCGGCCTTAGAGTACCTATAGCACAACATATTAATTAAGCAGCATGGGCACGAATGTTTCCGCCATTTTTTTCAAATTAAGCAAATTAAACGTTTTCACCTACTTCTTTTATTAGGTCCTCCTCCTTCTTCGTCTATAAAAACGAGGAAGAAAGACAATGTAAGGGTTCCAGATTTTTATCAAAGAATTGTGCAGTGAAAGACATTTTTTGTATACATCTTGTAAAAGCTCTTGTATGAAGGCTTAGAGCCTGTAGGGTCTCAGTGAGGAGGAGTTCTATCTGTATTAGAGGATTCTGGTCTTTGGTATCCCACAGTATGTAACTTCCTTTCATGTGTTTAATACAACATTTCATTTTATTCATCTTCTTGTATCATGTACTGGAATGCGAGTGGCTCACTGATTTTAGGTAAGGATTTATCCTAGTTGATACCCATACTTGGTTCAGTCAAGCGCTTAAAATATGGCTCAGGCATGATATACTGTTTCATGTTCATTTCATCCATATTTCTGCTATATTAGTTGCTTTGGGAGGGTGCTTTTAAAACACCATTGTCATGTATGGATTCTTAGATTGATAAGCCCATACATGGTTCTTTTGTGTATCTGGGTATTAGACCAAAGTTAACTAATATCTTCTTATATTTCTTTCACCACATACATCTTCTGATACTTGATTTCTGTGGCATATTATTTGAATCGGCCCTCTTTATAGTAAATTGTCTCTTAACTGTCTGATGCTTTTGTGTTGGAGCTTTGCATCTTGTCTCTGCAACATTACTTTCCCTGTGGCAGTTTCTGTAAGTTATGGTCCCATTTAAATCAATTTCCTTGTTTACAAGAGATAGCAGAGGAGCCTTTGGATTGACACCCAAGTTTTATTATATTCTTCTTGCTATGCTAAGATGTTCTAGGCACTGGTCTATGGCAACTCTAGACTGTCTCTAGGAGAGACAATATCTGTCGACAACATTTTTCTGGCACCGTTGCCGGGGACGAATTTAAGAATATCAGTTTCCCTGGGCCTTGAAAAATCATATTCACTCTCTAATCAGGTGAGCACAGAGAGTTGAAGAGTTTCATATCTCTCACCTTGGCGACTCCACTTTGGTTTATCAGATAAATCTATTTGTAGTCCTAGCTCCTCGTAAGCCACACCTGAGGTCAGATACATCACAGTCAAAGATACCTTCAGTGTCTGACCCAGAGAATATTATACATAGAAGAAGTTGGAACGAAAAGAAATCAGCCCGTGCTAAAATCCTTGAGTTTTCCATAGAAGATTATCCATCTTCTTCTTCTCATGAAGTTCCAATAGAAAATCCCGACTCCACTGTGGGAGACAGATTATTACTCAGATAGCCCACCCAGGGGAGGTGCTAGATTTAAAGTTAACCCTCACCCTACTCCTGAAGTCGAAGAGGTTAAGGAAGTCACTGAAGTAGCTGCTGTTAACCGTGAACTGTTCCCATCTACGCCTCAAGCCGCTATGCAGTATATTCTTGTTGTTATTCATACTCCACTGCCACCTCCGCCTCTTCCTTCATTTGTATGTCAGATTGTTGCACAACCCCCACCTCCTCCAATGGCTAATGTTCCAGCTTTTTTGTTGAACAAATATGCTCCCCTGGCATTACCACAAGTGCTGAATGATATGCCGCAAGATTATTTAAAGATATTGCCCAGATTCGCTGGGGAAAACGAAATTGATGCTCAGAAACATCTTGAGACTTTCTGCTCATTTGCAGAAAACTTTAATGTAGAACATTTAGATGTGGTCTTGAGACTGTTTATGCAATATCTGGATGGTGAAGCCAGAAAATGGTTCAAGACGTTGGGAAACCGTTCCATAACCACTTGGGATGAGATGGAAAATGCTTTTCTCAGAAAATGGGGAGAAAAGAAAGATCATGGATAGTGTATTACTAAGTTCAACACACTTAAAAAGAAATATAATGAGGGGTATCAGAATTTATCAAAAGATTTAATAAGTTATACCTAAGCCTTCCTGCAGATATGAAGCCTCATCAAAATGCCACCAAAGTTGTTTTCATAGCAGCCTTTGACTCAGACTTTGGTTTCTCTCTCAGGGAAAGAAAGCCTGCCACCCTAGATGATGCTCAGTCGGATGCTCTTGAGTTGGAAGCAAATTTTTCCTCCACTGGGAAATTAAGGGGGAAAGCTAAACAATATACCAGAAGAAGAGGAAAAGAAGAAGTATCTACTTCTAATCAGGATAAGGATTTAGATAAAATCGAAGAAATGAGCAAAGTGATTAAGAATATTTCTAATAAACTGGTCAAGCTTGAATTGGAGACCAAGAACTCAGGTTTCAAGAGCTTCCAGAATGCTCAAAATATGGGTTACAATCCTCAGTATAGAAAGCCACCCCTGTAAATATTGCCAAGGGAAGCTAAGGAGCAACAGGATCAGGTGCCACACCCATTATACCTGGAAGGCCCAGTAGATGACTCCACTGAAGATGCTGCCTATGAACTGCAAGATGCAAATCTCTCCTTATCAAACAATGACGAAATAGAATGTCCATTGCAAGAAGAAGAAGAAGAGATCAGAGACACAAAAGATGCAGAAATTGATCACTATTGCAAATAGTTTAATGATTTCATGCAGACACATTTCAATAGGAGATATGACCTCAGATCTTCCAGAAAGAGGACTCAGACTCAAGATGAAGAAGAGGAGCCACTTCAAAAGGAAGAATCTGCTCAAAAGGAGTTAACAATGAAGAAAGTCACAGACAAAGGTAAGAGTCCTCTAAACAAACCTCTGCAGTCTAATGATCAAACTCCTTCTTCCTCAAAAGAAGTCACTCCTCCTAATGTTGAGTCTGTATCAAAAGAAGTTAAACCTTCATCTGAAAATAAAGAGTCAAAGGAAGTTGTAATATAAAAGTCCCCTCTTGCTTTTAATTTGCAAAAAGAACTTGAGAAAGTCAAAATCCCAGTCCCTTTGACTGAACTGTTGAAACAACCTGCATATCAATCTCAAGTCACTTCTTTATTGCTCCCTCCTGAAGCACCAATAGTTCCAGACAGTCTTAACCTCCAAGAATAAAGACCCATGGTACTTTTTGGCCCACATGTCGAGGAGATAGATCCCTCTACTCCTCCTTTCTATGTGTCTCTAGTGATTCATGACCTGCTGTTACACAATTGTATGTTATATTCTGGGGCTTCCCATAATCTTATGCCTCTGTCTGTCATGGAACAACTAGGTTTACAAATCACATGTCCATATAAAGACCTCTATTCATTTGATTCCAAAAGAGTTAAGTGTCTAGGGATGATCAAGGATTTGGTAGTCAATCTGGCCCAAATTCCAGCAAAAAGTGTGGTAATGGACATCGTGGTAGCTAACATCCCAGCTCATTTTGGCATGTTGCTGTCAAGGTCTTGGGGAAAAAAAATCGGTGGGTCACTCAAGATGGATTTAACCTATGCCACTATCCCTGTTTTTGGTGGTCAGGAGAGGAGGTTATACAGAGAAACCACATTTGTCAAGATGGTGACCAAGGCTGACAGATCAGAGAATTCACCAGTCTACAACAAGGAAGGAGATTTCTCATGTTTGTTGTTAGAAGAAGATCAAAATTATGTTCATGAACCTTCCTTCTGTCAAATCAAGACTGAGCAGGCTTTAGAAGGCCATGAAGCAGGAGTATGGACTCTACATTTTGATGGAGCAAATTCAAGAGAAGGTAATGGGGCTGGAGTATTATTAATCTCTCCTACAGGAAAATGGGTGCCACTGTCTTTTAAATTGGAATACGAAGCTACTAATAATGTGGCTGAATATGAAGCACTATTGCTAGGACTGCAGACAGCCAAGAGCATGGGTATACAGAGTTTAAAGGTTCTGGGAGATTCTGAGCTGGTGGTCAGACAAGTCAGAAATCAGTGTCAAACCAAACATCCTCAGCTGAGAGCTTATAGAAATGAAGTATGGGACATGGTGGAGAATTTATTCTCAGCATTCAATATCCAGTTAATGCCCCGAGAACAAAATAGAATGGCAGATTCTCTTGTTGTAGCTGCTAGCACATTTCGTCCTCCTCAGAATCCTCTCCTGAGGTATGAAATTGAGGTACGTTATAGGCCATCTATCCCAGATAATATCAAGCATTGGAAGGTATTTGAAGATGAGGAACAAATGAAGAGATTCCTGGGAACAGTGGGAGAATTCTCTAATATGGAGATTGATGATTGTGAAGAAGAGGAGGCTGAAGATATTTCAGAAAATAAGTGGGAAGAGAAAATGGCAGGAAGTAAAGTGTTGCAGCTGAAAGGAAATGTCATCCCTAGAGGGTTGGTGCCTCTAGAGAGATTATTTGATAAAAATGATGTCCCATTGCAGCCTAGTAAAGTGGTAGGGGAAAATCAAGTAGAAGATCTGAATCTGGGTACTAATGCTGATCCCAAAATTGTAAAGCTATCCAAGAAGGTCCCAGAGGAGTATAAAGAAAAATACTTGAAATTATTTCAATCTTATAAAGATGTATTTGCATGGTCCGATCAGGACCTGAAAACTTTTGATGTCAACATAATGCAGCACAAAATTCCTTTGAGGGAAGATGCAAGACCTTATAAGTAGAAGCTCAGACAGATAAATCCTCTGCTGCTTCCCTCCATTGAAAAAGAAATCAAGAAGCTGCTAAAGGCCAAAATAATTGTACCATTAAGGTACTTTGAATGGGTAGCAAATCTGGTTCCCATCCGAAAGAAGAATGGAGAAATAAGGCTATGTGTGGATTTCAGGAATTTAAACAGAGCATCTTTAAAAGATAATTACCCGCTCCCCAAGATGGACCACATCCTGCAGAAAGTGGTTGGAGCCTCTAGAATGTCAATGATGGATGGTTTTTCTAGTTATAATCAGGTAGCTGTACTTCCAGAATATCAGAAGAAAACTGCATTTATCACGCCTTGGGGTACATTTATGTACGCCAGGATGCCTTTTGGGTTGATTAATGCAGGGGCTACCTTTCAGAGGGCGATGGACATTGCTTTTGTTGGGGAGCAGGATAAATTTTTGGTGGTGTACCTTGATGATATAACAGTGTTTTCAAAAAATGATGCTGAACACATTGAGCATTTACGAAGAACTTTTGAAAAATGCAGAAGGTATGGCCTTTCTCTCAATCCACAAAAGTCTCTATTTGCATTAGAAGAAGGCAGGATTTTAGGGCACATTGTGACTAAAGAGGGGGTAAGGATAGACCCCAAAAGAGTAGAAGTCATAAATGGTATTCCTGTCCCCAGAAATAAGAAAGAGGTACAGGTATTTCTTGGGCACATAAATTTTCTGAGAAGGTTTATTCCTAACTATGCTGAGATAGTTAGGCATATAACAGATATGCTAAAGAAGAGTAATGAGGTGAAATGGTCACAAGAATCACGGGAGGCCTTTGCTAGAATTAAAGTTGCATTTGCTGAAGCCCCTGTACTAGCTGGGCCTGATTATACTAAACCATTTATGATCTTTTCCTTTACATCACCGCATACAGTAGCTGGAGTGTTATTACAGAAAAATGAAGAAGGATATGAGCATCCTGTCGCCTTTTTCAGTCAGGCGCTTCATGATGCAGAATTGAAATATAACATATTAGAGAAGCAGGCATATGCCCTAGTAAAATCCCTCAAAGCATTTCGCATGTACATTTTGCAGTCCCACATTACTGCATTTGTCCCCACTGCAGCTGTTAAAGACATTCTGATTCAGGGAGACAGTGAAGGGAAAAGAGGGAGATGGATTGCAAAAATGCAGGAGTATGATCTGGATATTCGCCCTACTAAGCTGATAAAAGGACAAGGGCTAGCAAGGATCTTATCAGAATCAAACTACCAGGCTCTGGGCATAAATTTGTCTATGATATCAAATGGAGAGTCTGAGAATGAAAAATAACAACAAGGACTGGAGGTAGCCACTCAAAAAGCACATATAAAATACCTCTCTAGTCCATGGTATAAAGAAATAGTGGAATATCTTTTGACACTCAGCTATCCACCCAGCTGTGATAATCAAAATACAGGGCTTTGAGGCTGAAGTAAAAAAATTACATAGTTGCTAATGGCCAATTATATTGGAGAGATCCTTCAGGCATCCTATTATTGTGCCTCACAGAGGATGAAGTAGAAAGTATAATGATGGAATTTCATGAAGAAATCTATGGAGGACATTATAGCTGGAGGGCCATAGCTCATAAAATCTTAAAGGCTAGTTTCTACTAGCCTAAATTATTTGGAGATGTTTTTGCTTCGGTTAGAGCATGTGATAAGTGTCAGAAATTTGCTGAGAGACAGAAGTTGGCAGCTCTGCCCCTGATTCCAGTTCATGTGAATGAGCCATTTCAACAATGGGGAATAGATTTTATTGGAGAAATACATCCCCCATCAAGTGGACAACATAAATGGATATTGACAGCCACAGATTACTTTACAAAATGGATGGAAGCCATACCTACGAGAAATGCCACAGATGCAGTAATAATAAAATTCATGGAAGAGAACATCATATCCAGGTTTGGCTTTCCTGCTAAAATAGTGACTGATAATGCACAGGCCTTCAAGTCTGCAAAATTTGTAAATTTCTGCCAGCAGTATAATATCACATTGAAGCACTCCACAACTTACTATCGATAGGGAAATGGCTTGGCAGAATCTTCCAACAAAACTCTAGTGAGGGCCTTGAAAAAGACTATAAATGAAAATCAAAAGAATTGGGATTCTCAATTGAAATTTTCTCTATGGGCTAATAGAATCACCAGTAAGAGAGCAACTGGGAAATATCCATATGAGTTGGTATATGGACGAGTATCAGTGTTTCCTGTGCAGCTGGCTTTACCAGTGGCCCGTTTCATGCAAGAAAGTCAGGAGGAACCTGATGATATGGTCAGGAGAATCAATCAATTGGTGGAATTAGAGGAAACACGGGGCCAAGTAAATCAGAGATTAAATGAATATCAGGAGAAAATGAAACATATATTTGACCAGCATGCAAAAGACAGGAAGCTACAGGTTGGTGATATGGTGCTCATATGGGATGTCCGGAGGGCTGAAAAAGGAAAGCATGGTAAGTTCGATCTACTTTGGTTCGGCCCGTTCAAAGTTGTGGAACAGGGAGGCAATAACACGTTTATATTGGAGAATTTACAGGGTGACTTGCTTGATGCCCCTGTGAATGGTAAATTTCTTAAGCCCTACCTCCAATTTTAATCCAGGCAGAGAGAGCCTGATGTATTATATTGTATGTTAGCTTTGTTCCAGTCTTTGTTTGAACAAGGTGGGCGTGCTGATGATTCATAAAGAGAAAAGTAGGAGAGGCTGAAGAACAGAGTTTACACAGATTATGATCAGGAGGTCTGTGTAGTTCTCGACACGTCCAAGGATGAACATGCCGTCCCCAGATGGAGCCAATGTTGACCATAATCAGTTCCTTGTTGAAATTCAGCCAGCAATCTTGCTTAAGCCCCCTCGATCCTTTCTCTTTGACTCGAGAACCCATTCTAAAGCCTATCGTTGATTTCCTTTGCCTCCAAAACTATTTTCTGCAAGGCTAAAAACCCACTTTCGAAAATATTTGAGGCCGGGCCCCTTCGGCCCTAACTCCTTGGTCATTTCCTCCACATGACTGTGAGCCGGAACCTAATGCTAAACCTTGGGAGCGCTATCAAATATGCGCATCTGGAGAAATATCAGCCGTTGATCTGAACAATATCGAACGGTCTCCGCTGATCAATGCCGTGCTCATAGTCCATTCGCCAGCTGTTAGATCAAACCATAAATCGACGTACCACATCCTTCCCACCCTGGTGGACCCTGCGCTGCACGTCGATTCCAAAACCGGCCTGTTTATTTCGCACCACCTTTCAAGGACAGGTGGTGTTCTTCAAATCCCAACAATTCCATTCAGTAGGCGCCACACGTCCCAGGTCACTGTTTCAATACCGCCCTATTTCGCGCATTAACATTTGATCCAGGACGCGCAGCGAAATTTATGTTAACCATCGGATCTATAAGCCTTCATCCAACGGCGGTTTTTTTTCTGAAGTTGTACGAGTTTTAATTTAAGTATACGGCACTCCGGGCCCACCATTCCATCACCCTCTGATTAAGTTTCAACCATTGATTTCATTTTTGGATCGTATGGCCCAGAATTATTGACACACCCCGCTGATTGACCAAGTCCGCCTCCACGTCGCCCCTTCCACTTAGCCTTTCGTATGCCCATGTGGCATTTGCATTCTCCTCCACCATTCATATACTCAGTTTATGTGTCATATTTCAGTGATTAAGTCACGTACCTCCGCCTCGTTCATTCATCATCGCCCCACTGTATTTTTCATTGCCACCCTTCATTCCTCTGTCACCCTGCATCTCCTCATTGCTTCACTCAGTCCACATCACCATTCCGTGGTCACTGCCGCATCCATCACCCTTGTGCCTGGTTTCTTTAACATGTTTGTGGGTTTTTGCAGGTTGCAGTGACGCGAAATTACCATTAATCTCTGCCTCCATTACAGAAATCGAAGACGTACCAGAGGATCAGTTTGCAGAGGTATAGTTTATGAAGAAAAGCCTCAGGTAGTGGCCGTGACATGGCTTTCATTAACGAAGCCATGGCAAGTCTACCAAAACCCTCCGGAGCAATTTAAAACATATATTTTCCACAGACGGAGCTATTAATGATACGACAAAGAGTATCAGTCAAAGAGCGAGGAATTCAACGTCTGGAGCCGAAGATTTTAAATAGCAATCCAACATTCTGAAGGCAAAGAGTACAAGTGCATAAAAATCATATCCTCCAGGTTTAACTTCAATATATTTTTCTCTCAGGATGGTACAAAATGTTACATATTTTATTCTTCATGTCTTATCCCTAGAGAAATTTGCACCTACAGCTTTTACTTCAGAGAGCCGGCCTCAGAGCACCTATAGCACAACATATTAATTAAGCAGCATGGGCGCGAATGTTTCCACCATTTTGTTCAAATTAAGAAAATTAAACGTTTTCACCTACTTCTTTTATTAGGTCCTCCTCCTTCTTCGTCTATAAAAACGAGGAAGAAAGACATTGTAAGGGTTCCAGATTTTTATCAGAGAATTGTGCAGTGAAAGGCATTTTTTGTACACATCTTGTAAAAGCTCTTGTATGAAGGCTCACAGCCCGTAGGGTCTTAGTGAGGAGGATTTCTATCTGTATTAGAGGATTCTGGTCTTTGGTATGCCACAGTATGTAACTTCCTTTCATGTGTTTAATACAACATTTCATTTTATCCATCTTCTTGTATCATGTACTGGAATGCGAGTGGCTCCCTAATTTTAGGTAAGGATTTATCCTAGTTGATACCCATACTTGGATCAGTTAAGCACTTTAAATATGGCTCAGGCATGATATACTGCTTCATGTTCATTTCATCCATCTTTCTGCTATATTAGTTGCTTTGGGAGGGTGCTTTTAAAACACCATTGTCATGTATGGATTCTTAGATTGATAAGCCCATACATGGTTCTGCTGTGTATCTGGGTATCAGACCAAAGTTAACTAATATCTTCTTATATTTCTTTCACCGCATACACCTTCTGATACTTGATTTCTGTGGCATATTTTTTGAATCAGCCCTCTTTACAGTAAATTGTCTCTTAACTGTCTGATGCTTTTGTGTTGGAGCTTTGCATCTTGTCTCTGCAACATTACTTTCCCTGTGGCAGTTTCTGTAAGTTCTAGTCCCATTTAAATCAATTTCCTTGTTTACAAGAGATAGCAGAGGAGCCTTTGGATTGACACCCAAGTTTTATTATATGCTACTTGCTATGCTAAGATTTCCTAGGCACTGGTCTATGGAAACTCTAGACTATCTCTAGGAGAGACAATATCTGTCGAAAACAGTGTCCACCATATTTTGCACATCCTGAAAACATACACAAACTATGAGATTTAAAAATGCAAGGCTTCATAGCCTCATCTGCTTCTCTCAACAACACATCTTCAAATTCTTTTGAACTATTCTAATAGTCCATGAGATCTTCCTCATTGATCTCTTCACCCAGCATTTCACCCTATTCTGGGCCATAAATGGAAACTTCCATTTTCAACTCAACCTCTCTGAGTTCTTCACATCCCATTTGAACACTTATCGTCTACTCGAGCTTCCTTAGCTCCTCTATTAGCTGTATGTTTACCTGTTGTTCCCTTTTTGCGTGTAGCCTCTGCCACTTCACTTTCTTCCTCATGGTCCAACCATGTGTCTGGTCCTTATTTATCTGCAACAATTCTATCAAAAACTCAAGGTGAACTGTTATCTCAGCTTTCTCCCGCTCATACTCTTCATCAGTCAATTGCTTACATATGCCATTTTCCTTCTTCTTCCTTCTGTTGCTGTCTTTCTCAGAACCTCTGAAATGACTATCGACAATCATATTCTCCTCCCTTGTGCACTTCCTTTGTTCACATGTGGATTTCATTCAAATCCTCTTTTTAGCAAGCCTCCATACTTGCCATTCACCAATGCAAGCTCTCTTCCTGCGCTTGATCACTTTCAGTTCTCTATCTTGGAATCATCTCTGGGAAATTCTCTTGCTTCACTTTGCTGCAAACAACATTTTAGTAATGTTACAATTACCAAACTCTTTGGGTGTCGGGCTCCGTCAATCATGCACCCAATTACATTCAGACCTTTGACTTAGCTTACGACTCTTTGACTTCAGAATTTACACCAACTCTTCATCTTCGATGAAAAATACTCAATCTTAACTCAAACTATCCAAACTTTCATTTTGACCCTAACATATGTTTTGACTTCAAAGCTTGACTCAATAATTTTACAATAGTGGATATTTTGACTTAATTCAAGTTCTACAATCTTCTAACGAACATACACCCTTAATACATTTTAGGATGTAAAATCTTCACTCTCTCTCATACTCCATTCTTATGAAATATCATTAGTTTCCCATTATCATTTCACATGATGCTGAAGTCTTTAATCGAAATGCAATCTAGGTTTTCCAAGATTTATTTTATGGTGAAAAAAAATAAACCATTCAATTTTCAACATTCAAAAATACCTCTCTGAATTATCATACCTTATGCTCCCATTAAGGTTATTTAATAAACCTTCTCTTTGCAATTTCAACTTTCTGGATTTCACTCTTCCGTACTGTCTTTGTCACTTTGAACATTTGCATGCCCTTCATTCAACTTGCTCATCATATTAACGCACACAGTTTCCATGTACTTCCATGCACCATACAACTGCACATTATAAATTTGTACATCAATTCACATCTCTTCACCTGTGTACAGAGAACAAGCTATTCATATTTCAACTTCTTTGACGAAGAATGTACAACTTGTACATTGTGCCCATCCTGAATATTTCCTCCTTAGGTGCCGCCACATGATGGTAAAAACAAATATTCTATAACATCAAGCAATTAGGTTTTCAATCTTAAACACAAGTCAAAAGAATTCTCCCACTTCCAACTACAAGATTTGGTCCAAAATGACTTAACCAAAACTACGAAGAACCCACGTTATGCATAATAAACCCTCTCACATAAAAATGCATACTTCTTTTTATATCACCTAGGATATCCCATTCTCCTTTTCCATTCATTTTCCATTCGTTTATACCTCCGCATTTGCAACATTTTCACTCTTTCATAATACTTCCAAAAGATCAACTTCTTGAGTATGGAAAGGAAATTTAATCAACCAAATTTTAAAATACCTTTACTCAAATGAATATTAATTCATTCAATGAGCACTTACCTTGAATCTTCTTGTGGTTGAAATGATCTAACCCTTCTCTCGCATATTGTTTTAGAAACACATTCAATCCTCTACAGACTTTGTCTCCACACCAAAATTCGATGCAATCAACCAATGCACACTTTAGTATTTAATGTATCAAGAAATTATAATATATATAATTCCAAATAGATTAGACTCTTCATATGAGATTTAATTCTTGCTTTACTTTACTTTGAATGTGCAAGGTCCATTCTCTAACAATCTCTCCCCAGCAAATAAATGTCTTCCCAGCAACTTTGTAACATAAATCTTTCCCAGCAAACAATGTTTGTAAACCTTCAAGGTATGCACAATCTCCCCTCTTAGCTTAAGCCAAGTTCCCTCGTATCAATCTCTTGGGTTTCTCTTCAATTTCAATTTCTTGGCTTTGGAAACATGAAACCTTAATGTAACCGAATATCCTTCCAAGATTACATTCTCAAAAAACGTACATGAACTATTTGCAAAAACCTTACCTCAACCAATCCCAGTGCCCTTTTCTTACGCTGGAAGGTGGTACCGTGGAAATACTGGATCCATACCTTGAATATTCTGGTAGAACCGCACCTCTTTCACAAGCCCCACACATGCCTTTTTTAAGTGCATTGATACGACTAGCTTCCACAAGAGATCATTGTTATATATACAACAATGGGAATTAAAATTCGTTGCATTTCAAATGTGGAATTCACTTAAAAAAAATTAAACACAACCTTTTTTTTGAGCTCACGGTCCACACAAATCATCACCAACTATCATTCAAGCGTAGCCAAGTAATATTGATCAATGCAATTTCCATCCCATTTTAAATATTAACACAGTAAAAAATGAAGTCATTGCCATAGATGGGACATTAGCATAAGAAGAAGACAGCTGTGTATATGAATTTCGATGTAAACGAAATCATTTATGCAACTGGGACGTCATACAAAATATTGTATGGCTTATCTTATCTTTGCATTTATTTTTGTAAACGGAATCATTTACCTCTACATTTTTGGAAGTGTTGCCACATGAGCCATTGCACCAAACTAAAAATTGTTGGACAAAGTACTTTTTTGTGTTGCGGTCAAGTTAATTAACTCTTATAGCCACTTTCTAGAAATGCATCACCAACGCACTCTTCAACCGGAGTGCCAATACCGTTCTGCCATGGATGCCATATGAGTCGTCGCCCAAGCTACCAAGTGCTAGACAACGCTTCTTTGTGTTGCGGCCAAAATAATTATACTCTTACAGCCTATGCATATGCCCAACGCATCTTTTGCAGGGGCGTTAACGTTGTTTCCTATCATCGATCCCAACTTCCTCTATGCCCACGTTCAAAACATCTGTGTCCAACGTCTGCAGCTTCTGAAAATCACACCAGATCACTCATTATCTGCAGCTCAAGGACTTTTATCCATGCTAGCTTCTATCATTTCAGTCACGTTGCTTCTTTAACGCTCTCACAATTAAATTATGAGCATAAAATTTCCATTCTGCACAAATCTAGTGGAAAGGATTAGAATTATGTTCTCTAATTTATGAAGAAGGTGAATATTGGCCCTAAAAAAGAGAAGTGTATTTGGCTTCTATCTTAGTCTTCTTGGTTTTCCTTTACTTCAGACAAAACATCCAATGAAACAAAAATAAGGTGACAAGACATTTGCTTTCACACTCGCTCAGATGCTTCCAAGATCGACTCTGGCTCTGATACCAAATGATGTTAGGATTCTGCTATAAAACAGATCCTAACATATAATAGCATGTGTGCTTCTTTTAGCATGAAAATCCTCAAGAAAATACTTCATTAAAACTATATTTTATTCAGCTCAACATATACAAAAATAAAAGAGAGCCAACACAAACTAATACTGGCATACAATAATAACACAAGAAATTCAGATTCAAACCAATATGCCGAATATTACAATGGATGACCTCTTGGCTCTCGGCCCTTTTACAAAAACACTTTGATCTCTCTCTATATTCCTCACTTTTTTTCATCCTCACACACTCCTCATATTTATACATAATAATGAATTTATTCCAATCCATAATTTCCTCCACACAAATCTCAATTAAATATAAACTAGATTTATCCTTTTTTTGGACTCAACTAAGTCTCGTTTAAGGAATTCCTAATCCCTATATTATCTACCTAATTCAACTCCACTCATATCCTTAATTTATTAAAAGAATATTTACAATAATTCTCACTTACAATTTTCTCTCTTAATTTATTAAAATGAGCACAATAATTTATAAAGTAATTAAAAAAATCATCACCCCCCTAATTACACAATATTTTAATAAAAACCAAGCAGGATGCTCCTGGATCAGAATATTGGAAATTACAAAGATAATCTAGTTTCAATATTGAGCTTCTCAAAAGCAAGAGAAAGGTGTGTATTTTTTTCAAATTGCATAAGTCTTGTTGGAAAAATCAGTTTTAAGTAATTTCATGGGCCTATTGAGCATAGATATTAGTATTGGGTTCTAAAATACCCCCTAAAAATAATTCAACACACATTAAGCCCTCATAATACTTTACCATGACTCATGAAGATGAATAATTGCAACATGATTTATCAAAATTACAAGAGCAAGTGCACAAAATTTCGCTCTCTCAAAGAGCAACAAAAAATGAAATGGAAGTTTTGAAGAGAGGTGTGGAAGTGAAGATGGATGGTTTGAAGAATAATATGGATGGCATGGAAGCTAAGATGGATGACATGGAAGAGAAAATGAAAGACAACATGGAAAACATGAAGAATGATCTAAAATAAGACATGGAAGTTTTGACAAAGTTGATATAAGAAATGTTTCCTAATGGTGAAAATATAGTATAGGAAACTCATGATGAGAACAAAATAAATCTTAATAGTGATTTCATAAAATCTAATGTTGGATGGAAGAACCACCATATTCCAAATATGGATAAGAGGAATTTTTACGACAAGGATCTCGTAACATGGATACTACAGATGGAGAAATATTTGGATCTCAATAATGTGCAAAATACACAAAAGGTACGCATTGGAACTTTACATTTAGAACAAAATACATTTTTATGGCATCGATGGCTTTGCTCCCATAAAAAAATTGTCACTTGGTCAATTTTTATGGAGGAAATGATAGCACATTATGAGGATACAAAGAGCAACACCTTCTTTAGCCAATTGATAAATCCAAAACAAAAGGGTTCAGTGGTGGAGCACATTGAGGACTTCCAAAAATTGAATAAAAGGGTAACTAATATTTGAGAGGAACACATAGTAGATGTCTTCATAGGGAATTTAAAGGATAACTTCCAACATGAATTTCGTGTTTTGGAACTTGATTCATTGGAGAAGGCATTCAGGTTGGCAAGAAAAAATGAATGTAAAATTATGGCAACAAGGAAGCCTACCACTCACATCTATAAACATGGAAGTGTTGCTACTCCTAGACTTCCTCAACCTACAAGGTTGACACAACAACAATTGGAAGAAAAAAGAGCAAAAGGGCTTTCTTATAGTTGTGATAGCAAATACACTAAAGGTCATAAGTGTGCTCAGAAGAAATTATTTTACATATATTGTGAAGAGCAGGAAGAAAATGAACAAGAAACTTCAAAAGAAGAGGATATACACTAGGAACCAACCCTAGAATAAGAAGAAATGAGTTCGACCATATCATGTAATGCATTTGCAGGAATTACCACTCCTCAATCTCTCAATATAGAAGGACATATCAAGAAGAAAAAATTAATAGCATTGATTGATTCGGGTAGTACCCATTATTTTATTCATTGTAAGGTAGCCAAGGAATTGAATTTTTTCCTATGCCCAACACCAAAATGTCAAGTGATGGTTGCAAATGGAGGAACTATAAATTGCTCTATAAAAAACCATAATATCAAGATAACCATGGGGGAATATGTATTTAATAGTCCAATTATTTCCATTCCAATGGGAGGTGTTGATGTTGTACTTGGAGTACAATGGTTACAATCTTTGGGGATGGTAGCTTTAAATTTTCAAGAAATTTTCTTGAAATTTGTTTCGGAAGGAAAGGAAATCGAATTACGGGGTATAGCAGGGAAGCTATGAAAGATAATAAGCTCTAATGGCATGAAAAATATTCTGAAGAAATAACAAGGTGTAATTGAACAATTATGCTCACTATAAGTTCCAACATAAAAATCATCTATTTCTCTAGACCTTCAAAAAGTCTTGGAAAATAATTCCAAGGTGTTTGAAATTACCAAAATACTCCCACCTATTCTTGATCATGATCATGCTATTCATTTTATTCCAGCAAGTGTTCCTCCAAAAATTAGGCCTTAAATATATCCTTATGTCCAAAAGAGAAAAATTGAACGTATGATTGCAGAAATGTTAGAGGCTGGTATAATTCAACCTAGTCAAAGATCTTTCTCTGCTTTAGTAGTATTAGTGCACAAGAAGGATGAATCATGGTAGATGCCCTCCGAAGAAAGTATGAATAGGTGGAAGCATTTCTTTGTGCAATTTCTATTATCCAACCAGATAGGATAACTGAAGCAAGAGATGAATGGAAGAAGGACGAAGAAGTGTGGACACTCATTGAAAAGTTGAAGCAATATCCTAGTACATCTGATACATTTAGTTGGAAAAATGATTCCTTATGGTACAAAGATCACTTATATCTTTGTAATAATTCCCAACTAAAACAAAATATTATTTTGAAATTGCACACTTCTTCTTTAGGAGGACACTCAAGATTTTTAAAAACTTACAACAAGGTGAAGAAAGAATTTTTTTGGGATGGCCTTAAATATGATATTCAAAATTTTGTGGCCAAACATTTGGTTTTCCAGGAAAAAAAAGTTGAAACAATTAAGACCTCAATTCTTCTACAATCTTTATCCATTCCAAGTCAACCTTGGGAGGAGATTTCAATGGATTTTATCACAGGTTTACCTCAGTGCGCAGGAAAGATTGTCATCATGGTGGTAGTTGATAGACTTACCAAGTATATACACTTTTGTGCATTATTTCATCCATTTAAAGAAAGTACAGTTGCTACTACATTTATGGAAACAATTCAAAAGCTACATGGAAATCCAAATATTATGGTAAGCGACAAAGATCCCATTTTTAATGGAAATTTTTGGACAGAATTATTTTCTTGTTTGGGTACTCAACTAGCTCATAGCTCATGTTATCATTCTCAATTTGATGGTCAAACTGAGATAGTGAACAAATATTTGGAAGGATATCTTCGTTGTTTTGTATCTGATAAACAAACACAATGGCTCAAATGGTTACCTCTGGCTTAATGGTGGTATAACACTTCCTTCCATACTGTAGAAAAATTGACCTCATTTATGGCACTTTATGTATATCATCTATCATCCATCACATCATATTTAAGAGAAAAATCTAAAGTGAAAGTAGTGGAAGATCGCATTGAGCATCAATAGCAAGTTCTCCAACTCTTAAAGGATAACCTCAATTTGGCACAAAATTGAATGAAACAAAAGGCAAATCAACATCATAGTGAGATAATTTTTGGTGTAGGAGACTAGATATTTTTACGGCTACAACCATACAAACAAATTTCCCTCAAACAACCTAAGAAGGATAATAAATTATCGCTAAAATACCATGGTCCTTACAAGGTGTTGAAAAATATTGGTACTATGGCATACAAATTGGAGCTTCCTGCTTCTTCGCGAGTGCATCCAGTTTTCAATGTTTCATGCTTAAAGAAGGTTATAGGTGACAAAATTCCTATTCAAACAATATTACCATAACTTGATGAAGAAGGAAAAATCATATTGGAAGCTGAAACTGTCATGGAAACAAGAACTGACAACTATGAAATTGATCAATTTCAGAGTATCTCATCAAGTGGAAGAACTTACCCACTGAAGATTCTACATGAGAGGATGAGAATTTTATACAAAAGCATCCAGGGATACTCAAGCATTGAGGAAAACAATTTTATGAAGGAGAGGGGCATGTTAGGTCCCCATATTACTAATTTAGTCCCTTATTGTTATTATTGTAGCCCCCTTATTGTTATTGTTGTACCCTTGTAACCCCCATATTGTTATTATTGTTCGCTTACATTATTATTGTTAGGTCGGCTAGGATTATATTGTGACCCCATGGAACCCTCTATATAGAAGGAGCTTTTGTCATTTGTATCATCCAAGAATTTTTCATTTATGTAATGTATTGGAGGTTGTCCCCTCAAAGTGGTTTATTTCTAAGCCGTTGATCTCTCTTTTATTCTATTTTTGGAGCTGGTTTGATAACACCCTAGCTATCATGCCCTCACAACTATCCTTACTTAATTTAAAACTTGGGAACCAACCAAGTCCTCGCTTGACTACAAGAGCTTGACCAAGTTACAATTACTCCAAATAGACTATGTTATTGAATTTTTTAGCTTGGGAGGTACTCAAAAAGCCTAGTGAGACGAATTTGTGTGAGTTTGTTCACAAAAGGGTTTGTGGGAAAAGAACCCAAGTGAAGGGGTTTTGGATCCAATATGGGGTTTAAAATATAAAAGAAAAATAAAAAGGAAAAAATATATTTCCTAAGGTCTAAGTGGATAAATCCTGTAACTTCTAGAGGGTTCTTAAGATCTCTAGCTAGGAAAAGATATTTAAGGAGGCCTTAGTATGAAGGAAATAACATCAAGTGAGAAGGAGCTCATTTCATCAAGGAGGCCAAGAGAGATGTATTCCTAAAGTAGGCTGAGTTAGAGGGCTGTGTAAGGGTTTCTAAATGGTGGCCATGATCATCCACTAAGAGAAAGATAATCATGTGAGGGTTCACAAGAATTCCACATACAGTAATGGGTTTGAGATAGGAAGCAGGATGGCATATTTTTGGTTCTCTTATGGAATATTGAGCTCAAGAGAGGTGGCTCATGAGAATTTGGGCATGCGATTTTAGTAGTGTTTTTTTCTGAAGGACGCATCAAATTTTTAAATAGGAGAGAGGGTTGAGACCCTATCTTGTGGTGGTAAATAGGCTACAGGGTCTATGATACCAAAAGGAATAGAGGAGTGTCTTTGCTATAATATACGGCCAGAATGAAAGTATATGCAGGTTTAATATTGACTGAGGTAGCTGTAGTCTTAGGGTCGTAGAGATCTAAATTTTAGGTCAAGATTCAGTGAAATGAATTCCCAAAATATATGGATCCATATGATATAGGTTGATTCTCTTATGGAGGTAAGATTTTTTCTTGTTGTTGTGGGTGGATAGTGTTTTTTCTAAAGAAATTAGAATAGAAGTATAATTCCCTAGTTATGGAGGTATCCTAGCATGTTCAGTCCATAAGGTATGCTCGTAAGACTGTGACAAATCTGCATAGAAGAAGAGGGGTCATGACCCTTTGAGAGAGGTTTATCTCTGCAATATATACCACATATTGGGAAGATGGTTTGCAGAAGTATGTGTGAAGATAGATAATCCAAAGGAAAGTGGACCTTGAGTAGAAGAAATGTGCCATATGAGGAACGAATTGACATGAAGAGGAGTTGATTTTGGTGGATTTTCCATAGAGTTTGGGACAAAGATCTGAAGAAGCCTATAAACAGTTAGTCAATGGACTGTTAGTGGATGATTTGTGACCCTAGTTCAGTCATCTACAAATTTTTAGAAGGATGATAAGATGAGTAGTCTATTTTTTTCATAGATGGGACAACAAGGAAATTGGTACACACGAATAGTGATTTTGAGAGGACTCAAATCACTATTAGGGGGAATATTTGAAGAGCCCTAGTAAGGGTAGTGTTGTGGGCACTAGATCAATAAAATAATTGAATGTGGATGGGAAAATTGATGGCATCCAAGTACAATTGGAAGGTTGTTAGGTGACTCTCAAAAAAGATTCCTAAGTCCTATACCTTTGAAGGAAAATAATACTGGTAGAAGGGTAGTTGTATTCAGCCTAAGGACATGATGACTTTGAAGGACTATAGTAGAAGTCAACTGGGTTAGAAAGCTAGCCCTAGTTCATTGTATTGTATAGGGTTAAGTAAGTGAGAAGAACATAAACCTCCATAATCGTATACTTGTCATGTTGGAGAAGCAGGATGGAAAAAGTAGGTAGACCAAAGAGATGTTCACAAATGGAGTTGTGAAAAATTGATCAAAAACCCTAAGTGTTGCATACCTTAAAGAAAAAAATAGGTAGATAGAGGCAAAAACATTTTGAGCCAATTTCAGTAACCTTAAGGAGTTCAGTTCATTGATAGAGGAAGATTGAGGACTTGCATAATGGGTTGCAAGAGGACCTGTCAGATGTGTTTAGTACATGTGGACCTAAAGTGTTATATGTGGCCACCATCAAAAAGTAGGTCAAGTGTTTCATTGTTCAAGGTAGATTGGTTATCAAAGGAATAACATTAAGCCCTATTTGTATTCCTTTTATCAGTGTGATTGTAAAGGGCCATGATCTATGGTATGAGAGATTGGGCCTATTCTATTATATTTTGTAATTTAACAAAGAACGGTTTGAAAAAGTTAAAAAATTTCATGGACACAAGTTGATTCCGTGATGTGTATAGATTTCATTGTAAAAAATAGATGCGTTGTGGCACTTGAGTGTGTAGGCATCAAAGATTCTAAGACCCACCACAGATTCTCATGTGTCATAGTATTCGACATATCCCTTGTTCACCTAATAACTACATGTAATTCATATTAGGCTACTCATGTCCAATATCAACTCATCACACTTAACAAGTTACCAATACAAGGATCTTCACATCCAAATCTCGTTGTAAAACAATTAAGCAATACAATTTACATCTTGATATGCCATAACACCTGGCATGTATTAAATTCCTTGGAGCTATGTGGAATATGTTATCATCCCCTACATTCCTTGGCATGCTTTTACACACCCTAGCATATCCTGACATGCCTTAGTAGTTTACCATACCTTGTCACTGCCTAGCTTATAACCTTGTTAATTGCTCCTTAAAACAACTAGAATTCATTGAAACTTTCTATCACACATTCTTATTCATTCATTCCCAAGAATTTTTATCTAGTCCTTCCTTGTGTTACTTGACACTCCCTAACACTCCCTAGCATGTATTGGCACACCCTAACACCTGGCACAACTTGGCATATCACCCTGGCACTCTAGCATTCCTTAGCACTACATAACATACCTTGTCACTCTCTCCTTAGCAGACCTAGAGCTCATTGACACTATCAGTCACAAACTCTTATTCATTCATTTCCATTCATTTTTAACTAGTTCTCCCTTGCATTTCCATATCATTACATAACACTCCTTGGCACGTGTTGGTACACCCTAGCACCTGGGACACCTTGGCATGTGGCCCTGGACTTTAGCATGCCTTAGCACAACATGGAATATATTGTGACTCCCTCATTAGCACACCTAGAACACACAAACACTTCCAATCACAAATTCGTTTTTCTTAATTTCCATGGATTTTGAAATAGTTCTCCCTTATGATTCCTTGGCACTCCTAGTTAACCCTTCCTTGCATGCATCGATATGTCTTGGCCGCATGACACCCTAACACTCTAGAATTCCTTAGCACTACCAATCATGGCTTGTCACTCCTACTTAGCACACTTGGAACTCGCTGACACTCCCTAGCACAAAATATTATTCATTCATTTCCATGCATTATGACATAGTGTTCCCTTGCATTTCGCTAGCACTCCCTAACACTCGTTGGCACACATTGGCACACCCTGGAACTTGGCACATCTTGACATGATTTCCTAGAACTCTATCATGCCTTAGAACTACATAGCATACCTTGTTAATCCATCCTTAGCAAACCTAAAACTTTCTAACACTTCCTATCACACACTCTTATTCATTAATTTACATGCAATTGAAACTAGTCCTCCCTTATGTTTTCCTGACACTGCCTATCATGTATTGGCACCACATTGTAGCACTTAGCCCATATTGGCATGAATAACATGAATTTGAAATTTATAGCATCTGTTAGAACTCCCTGGGATTCTATTCACACCTTGGCACTCCCTAGTTGTCATGCCCTCATCAATAGCCTTACTTTTTTTGCGACTTGGGAACCCAACCAATTCATTGAAAAAATAGTGTTGTGTGTAGCCCAAAGTCTCAATTTTCCAGAAAATTCTTTGTAGATCCCCTTATGGAAATCATCGGCATTCCTCCTGCAAGTCCTATTATGAAATTATCCTTACACACTTTGTCCATGGGACACCTGGAATTTACTAACACTCCCTGATAGACACTCTTATTCTTTCGTTTCCGTGCACTTTGAATTAGTTCTCCCTTGTGATTCCATGACACTCCCCAATACTCCTCGACACACATTGAAACTATCTAGCATGTGTTAGCACACCTTTTCATTCATTGACATGCCATGGAACTCCTTAAATATCATGTCCTCATAACTACACTTATTTCTTTTAGACTTGGGAACCCAACCATGTCATGCCTCGACTACAGAAAATTGACCAAGCTTCATTTATTTCAACCAGACTATGCCTTGTTCACTTAAGAATGGACTATAAATCATCTTAGGCTACTCATGTCCAATCTTAACTCATACCACTTAACAGGTTACCAAGTCAAGGCTCACGTCCAATTGTGGCCATAAAACAACTAAGCAACATAGTTTACATATTGACATGCCATAACACTTGGAATGTCTAAAAATCCCTTGGAAATATGTGACACATGTTAGCATCCCCTACATTACTTAGCATGCTTTAGAACTCCCTAGGTCATCGTACCATTCCATGACATGCCCTCGCACTCTAGCATGCCTTAGCATTGCCTAGCATATAACCTTGTCACTCCCTACTTAGCACTCTTGGAGCTCACTGATACTCCCTATCACATGCTCTTATCCATTCATTTCCATGGATTTTGAACTAGTTCTCCCTTTTATTTTCGTAGCACTCTCTAAAACTCCATTGCACACATTGGCACACCCTAGAACTTGGCACATCATGGCATGTCACTCTGTCACTCTAGCATTATTTGGAAGTACCTAACATACCTTTTCACTCCCTCCTTATCACACCTAAAACTCGCTAACAATCCCTGTCACACAATATTATTCATTCATTTCCATGCATTTTAAACTAGTGGTCCCTTGTTTTTCTCTAACACTCCATAACACTCCCTGATATGCATTGGCACACCCTAGCACTTGACACACCTTGACATGTTTCACTAGCCTCTAGCATGCCTTAGCACTTCCTAGCATACCTTTTCACTCCCTCCTTAACACATTTGGAACTTACTAACACTTCCTGTCACAATCTCTTTATCGTTCATTTTCATGCATTGTTTTCATCTATTTCTCCCTTGTGTGTCCCTAGGACTCCCTAACACTTCCTAGCATGTGTTGATCACCGTGGCACCTAGAAAATATTGGTTTCATGCCACTCTAGCACACCATCATGACTTAACATTGCCTAACATACCATGTCATTCCCTCCTTAGCACACCTGGAACTTGGTGAAAATATTTTTCACACACTCTTATTCATTCATTTCCATGCATTTTTACCTAGTGCTCCCTTTTGTTTCCATGTAATCACAATAAATCAACACACATTGGCACTTGGCACATCATGGTATGCTTCCTTAGCACACTAGCATGCCTTGGAACTATCTAACATATCTTGCCACTAACTCCTTCGCAAGCCTGGAACTCCATAGGATTCCCTATATCTTCCTGGCACATATTGGATCTTGGTACTTAGTGGCACTTGAAAATTCTTGGCATGCATTTGGATGCCCTGGAATGCCTTGGCATGGTTTAAGATAAAATTTATTTGAGATCAATTATGCACAATTAAGAGAGAAATAATAGAGGATGATTTGGCACTTAAGACATGCTAGAGCGTGGCCATTTTCATGTATTGGAGGTAGTGTTGGTATGCCTAGCATGCCCCTCTTGAAAGGCAAGGTCCTGAATTATTAACCCTCATATGTGTTCATTTATTTTCATTTTAACTTGGATTTCCCTATTGTTTCCTGGCACTCCTTAACACACGTTCGCATACCCTGACACCTCGCACATCATGTCATTCCTTAACACCTAGCATGTCTTGACATGCCGCACATGCATTGGCATGCCTTGGAACTATCTCGCACATGTTAGCACACTGTGACACTTCTTGACATGCCCTATTAGTCCCTACCATGCCTTGTCACTCCCCCCTTGGCACACTTGACATTCTCTGAAACTCCTTGACACAACCTCTTATTCATTCATTTCCATTCATTTTGACTTTATGATTTATTTTTGATGGTGTGCATGTCTAGAAAGAGTTCCTTTAAGTGAATAAAAAAATGATCGCACCATTACTATCATAAGTAATTGTGAGATTCTACTTGAATGAAATTAAGAAACTACACAAAAGATTTTAAGAATTACATTTTTAGTGTTGTTTTTATAGTGTGGGAATGGTAAGAAGTGAGTGGTCAATATTGTGATTTTATTTCTCATTAAAGAGCTTATCTTTATGAGAGGCTCATCTTGAGAAAATGACACCCTCATCATTCTTACCCCCCAAATCCTAATCTTCTCAGAATAAAGGCCAACTTGCACAATGAGGGAAGGCATGTTGGTCTATGGTGTGCTAAGTTACTAGGTGAGATTGTTAATGTAATATGAGAGGCACTAAACCATTTACTTTGTGTCCCCTATGGATGACATGTTTTAGGTGCGTGTCATGGAACCACAGGGCCAATAGAAAGATTGTGTAAGATATATCCCAACATAATCAATCCCTTGAGAGAAATAAATGTATATTGGTGAGTCCACCAAAAAATATTTACTAAAAAGTGACACCATGGTGATCAATGCCAGACTTAGTGTTGGCAATATGATGCAATATTTTCTCCTTGGTGGCAACCTACTCGATGAAGTTGTCCTTGATGGAAACCTATTTGATGATTTGTCTTTTGATATCATCCTATTTGTTAAATATGTAAAAATGATGTTTCTACATGTCAGTTTAGATGTGACAGAGAAATGAATTCCAGTAAGTTCCAGAGAAATGAAACATGAAATATTTCTCAATGTATACACATGTTTGATGAAGGCAATCCGCATACATACGCTACTTTGTATATAGGAAACCCGAATATACATCCAGAATTAGTTTTTACATAGTTTTAATGTAGAAAAGTCGCATATACATGCGTTTATGAAGAAGCCAAGTCTTGTATACCTTTTTCACTCTAAAACTCCAATACCAGGGGACATTACCATGTTATTATCCCACAGTATTGAGAATTGTATTGTCTATTTGATTCCATCAAGAATACAATCGGCACTTGTGTGGTTTTGGCTCATGGTATTGGTAAAGGCTAAATCTATATATGGAGAAGAAGATCATAGTGCAACGACTAAATGTGTAAGGGTTGTTACTGAATACTTCTCTCTGAATATATCTGCATGACATGAACTATGTTTTATTGGTAGATCTGAATCTATGATGCACCCTTGGATACAATGATGGATTAGGATATCTAGACCTGAAATGACTATGCACTTGCATGATCTAATTATGAGATGTTTAGATTTGTGACCTGGCGCATGTCGGTTGAAGTGAAGTAAATAAATCTGGCTAATTTTATGGATCTGCATCTTTCTGCAGTAAAAACATTTACATATCTATACGCTAGTTCATCACAGTGAAAGCACGTATACACGTAACTTTGTCTCATCTAAAGCGCATATGGAAGTTAGGTTTTTATGAAGCTTGTTGGAGAGGTTATAGGTTTATTGCTATTATATTTCTGTTGTCTGTCAATGAAGTCTTCATGTAGATCTGGCTTGCTTGAATACTGTATATGATGCTAAGTTGAATATGTACAAATCTAATCAATGAGTGAGTAAATATATCTAATGATGATTGAATAAATAAGGTTTTTGCGTTACTGAAAATATATCTAACTAAAAGCCTCAGATCTAGTTCTGATAATGATCATATTCTGTAAATTCGGTATTCTTAGATCTATACGTATGTTGGTGCGAAGTAAAGAGCGTATACACGTAGGATTAGTAAATTAAAGTAGCGTATGTATTTTAAGATAATGAATGACCAGGGTTAAGATTGATTCTGCATACTAATTCTGAAATCTGAGTTTATTACTATGTTCTAGTTATAATGAACTCACTGTTCTGATTGAAGTTTGGGTTAAGGTTATTATTGATGATATTTATGTTGAGTTTTGCTGAAGTTGTGAGATCCAGTGTGAAAATTGATGAAACTTGGTTTGTAGTTGTTATGAGGATTAAAGCCTTCAGTGTGGAAGTAGAATTTTCCTGCCAGTAGAAGCTAGTGTTTTGATTAGGGGGTTGAAGCTCCCTTCCAGTAGTGGCTGGTAAACGAGATTAGGGGGTTGGATTTTTCTTCTAGTAGAAACTAGAGAACGAGAGAAGGTTGCAGCATTCTGCAGGTAGATGCCTGCGTACTGATATGAGTCAGCATTAGTACAATATTGTAAGCGATTTTCCATATAATAAATATTGAAGACAAAGACGACAACAGTGGTGGTTTTCTCCCGAATTGGGTTTCCACCTTAAATATTGGTGTTCATGTGTGATGTTATTTTGTGACGATTTATTATGTCTGTTAGGGTCCTGTGATTTGGCAGATTGGTATACCAAATGATAGGGTAGCATGGAACCAGTATTTGGAGTCCTAGGACCTAGCCTTCCTGGACTCAGAGAGGGCTCTCAATATTTGGTGCAAAGGATGTGTTCTTTTTTCTCTAGGCTTTTGATTTTAGGCTAGTTGTTAAGTGTAGGGTTTGTTGATTTTTTTGGTTGGGTAAGATGGTCAAGTGGAATAGGTGGAGTGAGAGTATGTCAAAGCCATTGGGCTATGGAGTCAATAAAAGTCAAAGGTGTCTCAATAATGAATTAGAGTGCAATGCAAGGCCAATTTTGCAAGGTTAATGGATCCTTAGGGTTATGAGTGAAATGGGATGGACATCAAGTTTGGGAATAAGGTAGGGCAAAGGGCAATCAAGAATATTCTGTCAAATACCTATGAACAAGGAGGTCTTAAATATGATCAGAAAAAGAGACTAAGCAAGAGCTAGGGAAAGCCATTTACTCTATGATAATATATTAAACCAATAAATATCCAAGATAAAAATTTCAGTGAAACATAGAAAGCATAAGAGCTTTAGAAATTCACCTTCAGAATTTGGGAAAACATATAAGATATCACAATAACTCAATCTATGAAGAGGGAACTCCTAAAAATCATAAATAAAGCTATAAAGAACTCTGAAACAAGTTGATAAGCATGGAAAAAGTGCAAGATCGAACGATACCTCTTTGACTTAACCTAGCAGACAATATTCCAAAGAAAGGTTTCAAGATAGAGTTTTTAAAGCTCCAAATAACCAAGGAATACCGTGAATCATACTTGTAAACTAGCATACTAGCCATTCATGAAACAAAAACAAGTTTAGGTGAACCTAAGGAGCAATCAATAATTCCTTAAGAAAACCAAATAGAAGAAAACATCAAGGCTATAACAAACAGGAGGACTGAGGTGCCTCAAAGAGCATGTCTCAACCTCTAATTTTCTGATTTACAGCAACTAAGAGCAATGAAAAATAATGATAACAAGGAAAAAAATAGACAAATTAAGAAGACATCACCATTCACCAAGCTAAGGAATCTTGCAAATAAGCTTCTCCATCATCAAGCCAAACAAGCCATTCATCAACTCCACAACTCCAATTTCTTCTCCAAGCTCATAAAACCATGTATATTTCTCTCAAATCTCATCAAATGATGACAAAATACATATGGGCCTCATGCTCTATATATGGATCAAAGGAGGACTAAAACCCTAAATATGGTAGGAAAATGTCAAATTTAACCATAAATATCATTTATGGCCAAGAGATCATGCAAGGTCAAGGCACATAATATCTTAAGAAATAAATGCCAAAATAATTATTTGCACCTGATTCTAGAGTGTTTTGCCTCAAAAAACTCAAAAATATCTATTTGTAATAAATGAGTGTGTTTTGTTGACTTTTGGTCCAAAACACACTAGACAGTCTCTGTGCACAGCGCCACTTCAGTAGAAAATAGGGTCTTTTGTGGCCAAGTTTTGGACCCATTCCCGATGCCGGATTTGGCTCTGTGATGGCTCGTTGGAAAGCCTGATGAGTATAATTTATAGAAATACTTGAGGTTCCTAAATCAGTTCCATTTTCTTGTCCAAAAACCATTTCTTCCAACACTGATCTGTGCGCAACACCTTACCTGAAAATGAGGCAGAAAGGTCAAAATTTTGATGTTTTTTGACCTTTTGGGGGGTCAACATTCCTCCAAATGATTGGAAATTTTGTGAGAAGACTTATGATGATGAGAGTAATCTATAAATGCAAAGTTTACAAGCAGAGGATGCACCAAATATGTGCGTAGCCCCTAGGGTGTTGCGCACAAAGGCCTCAAAATTTCAAAAAGACAAAATTTTGCTCAATTTGAGTCAAAATTGTTGGAGAGGTCCCTCAAGAGGCCTTGGACACCTGTTTAGAAGCCTCAGCCAAAATTCCAAGGCTATCATGCTCCTTTTCCCTTCTTAGGTTTTCTAGCTCCATGAGGGCCTCCTTCAGTTTGGCACAAGCAAGCATGTTTTTCTTTGCATAGTGCTTGGTCATTTTCTTTTGGAGAGAAAGGCTCCTCTTTACCTTCTTGAAATGCTTGTGCTCCTCTTTGTAATACTGAATTACACATTGTGCCATCTCAAAATATCTTTCCCACTCCTTAAGTTGTGCATCTTTGGATAAGAGTAGCAATCTGGTGGCCATCTATTTGTCCTCATTGTCACTGTCTAGATCAATGAAATGAGGCTCTTGAGAAGTCTTCTTGATTCTCTTACTTCTCCTCACCTTTACCTATTGCTCACTACTTTCCATCTATTCCTTGCCCTTGTCCAATGACTTGGTAGCTTGAAAAGATATGGCCCTTTGCATTTTTGATGTAGCAAACACATCTCGTTTTCCTCTATGGTATGTGCATGTGAGAGGAGTGATAATGGTAGTTTTAACAGTGTTTCCATCATTGGTATGACCTTTGGTGTTGTCACCAGCTCTTTCATCTTTTCCATGGCTTCCATAAGTCACCTCATGCCTCATTGAGTCACTACTTTCTTGATCTTTCACATCATCATCATCATTGTCTTCCTCACTATTTTCTATACTGTCACTTTGGCCTTCAAATTTATGATTACCTTCTTCACTTGCCTCATTTTGAATTTTTTCTTCATAAAGGTATTTTTATTCATGATCCTCTTGGCTATATTTACTTCCATCATCATTAGGAGGTTGATTTGTGTCATGACAGTCATGACAGCTGTCATGACTGTCATGACTATCCTTTTGGTTATCTAGCTCATCACTAACTATCTTATCAGTGCCTTTGCCTTGGTCACTACTTGCCTCTTCAAAATCTGTTTTAGCCTCATTATCTGCATGTTATTGGTCTTTTATGTCCTCATCATCAACTTTTTTTTCTTTATATTCAATATCTTCATCCATATTGTCAGTGTTGCACTAGGACTAGGCTCACTTTCATGCTCATGCACATTTTTCTCTTGGCTGTCCCGTTCATCTTCTTGTTGACCGTCATCCTCATCAGTCCCTTCATTATCCTCCGTGTCTTCATCTTTCTCATCAACAATACCTTTTTCTTTACTTGGGAGTGATTCATTTGTATCATCACCGTCTTTGTCTTGCTCCAAGCGCTCACTGTTTTTACCTTTATGAATATCATGTTCATCTCTTTCTTCCTTGTCATCATCATCCTCCTGCTCTTCTTTATTAAACTTAGTGTCTTCCCCACTGTCTTCATCATTTCCATCATAATATTCTTGTTCCTCATTGTTGTTTTTATCATCTTCTTCCTCATTACTGTTGTCATCATCATTTTCCTCATTAAACTCTACCTCTGCCCCACTATTTTCTTCATCTCCACTGTCATCTACTTGTTGTTCATTGCTACTGCCACCTCCCTATCCATCATCACCACTGTCATCATCTTCACTTGATTCATCAAGAGAAGAGGAAAGAGGTAGGATTCCTTGTGGAGAAGGCATAGGTGGAGGTGATGGAGGAGTGGAGGTAAGTGAGTGTGAAGTGGAAGGCATATTTTTCTAATTGAAGGCTTGGGGATTTGAAAATATGTCATGTGAGATGAAAGCTTCCCAAGGGATTCCCTTCTGCTCTAGCTGGTGCAAAACAATTATCCTAATCAGGGAATGGTGAAAAAATTTTTGCATTTGGTGGGCATAACTCCTTTTCTTGACCACTGAAGCCATCTTGTTAATGCTCTGGTAGAGATAGTATGGTAGGTTTAGCAATTTAAACGTGGTGAAGTGCATTAGCAGCCTTATGTGATATGAATAAATCCTGGAGTACCTCCTTTCACAAGTGAAGTAGTTGATAATATACATCATGAGTAGGGCATATCTATATAGTAGGTGGGAGAAAGGGAAAACATCCTTGCAGCCCTGTTGATAACTAGGTTTGAGGAAGGGCTCATAGTAGCTTAAGGCCAAATTTTTCTTCTTGAACCATCTCTCACCAATATCTGGTATTCATGTGGCTTTAGAAATGGATTTAGATGAGAGTTCAAAATTTACTCCTGCTAGGTTGACTTGGTGGTTTTGTAGGTTGATACTGAACAACCTAGTCAAAACTGAGTGGTTTTGGACTTGTTTAACCTTCTCACAGAACTGATAGCATCCAACATCTTGAAAACATGCAAGGATCATGGGAGAGGAGGTGATTTGAATTGTATCCAAAGGCTCAAACCTGTTAGTCCTTCCTTCCTTGTGTTTTGGCTTGATAGGCCTTTGGTCTTCATCACTGATAGTATTGATCTCTTCCTCAGAAATGGTGGCTGATCTAGAACAAAATGATTTTTAGCTTGGTGATATCCTTTAGGTCTAGGGAGGACGAAGGAGTGATGTGAGGGTAGATTTTAGAAAATGAGGGAAAAATGAAGTAATCAAGGAATGTTTTCAGAGTTTAGGAGGAGGCTTAGCTTGCATTGAGTGTCTTTATGCTAATGATCACTCTTTCACTTGGTAATTCCTGCCCTTAGAAGGTCAAATATTTGATTTCCATGAAGCTTAGGGTTTGGAAAAATTAGGTTTTTAATACTCTCCTTGATTATGAAAAGATCACTTGGAGGGAAAAGAAGAGGGACCACTAACCTTGTCTAACCCTGTGCAGGAGCCTGGAGACAAATTAGAGGAGAAAAAAGGTGATTTTGGCAAATTTTTGGCAATTCTGGCCAAATCCCTCCATGCATAGTGCCACCAGATAGGTCGTTCTTGTAGGGCCTTCCCTGTGCATAGCATCGGGTTAGGTCAGGTGGTTGGCAGACCTGTGCGTAGTGCCGGAGGGTTTGCGGGTGAGTCAGGTGGGTTAATGGGCCTATTGGGCCTCCTCGGTGTGCAACGTCATTGAACGGCAGGCAGTCGGGCTCCAAACTTGGCCTATGCGCAATGCCTCAGCCAGTGCGTAGTGATGCCTCCTCGGTGCATAGCACAGTGCGTTTTAACACTATATCTACATCCTCTGTGCATAGTGGAGATGGATCTATGTGTAGCCCCTTCGTCGGTGTGTAGCACCTCAAAATTTCACCAAGTTTTGCAGAAAAACCTAAAAATTTCTTTCAACATCTCTGCTTCTCCTTCAAAGACACGAATGAGTTGGGGGAGGAGGTAAAGGAAGGCTTTTATACCCTCTTTGAAAAATAATTTCATAGTTAAAACCCACTTTCTAATGTTTTCTTTCCTTTCTCACTTTTTTACTATCTTTTTGTTCTATTTGTCCTGTAGGTGGCAGAGTTCTAAAAATATGGTTTTGCCTTGCTGGAGAATTTTTATGGTTCACCTCAGACTGAGAAAATCTTTAACAAGCTCAAATATGTTCCTCTTATCCATATTTGGAAATATGAACCCTTTTCCTGAATTTTAACACTTGTAAAACAACAAACTTGTGATCATTCTGACATGTTTTCCTTTGACTAACATTTTGTCATGTTTTCTCTGTGAAGTAGTGAAAAAACCTCCTGGTGTGAAAACCCTAGCAGTTGGCATCAACATCTCCTTTAGTTTTCATATGTGCCACCATTGTGAGAAACATTAGGTTTTTTTGTCCTTACCAATCTTCCTGTAGGTAGCCATCCTTGACAGTCATGCAGAAGTGTCATTAATGGCTAATCATCTATTACATAATACACTTTTGATAAGGAAAACATTTTTGGAGGCTTATCTACTTCTTAGAACAGTTACATGTTCGTTTCTTTGACCATGTTGACAACGATATATCTCTGGTTGGAAAAGTAAGCATTTTTAAACCATTTTGTGTTCCACCTTGGCCACTTCTATTTTTTCAGGTGCCTACACAACTTTTGCCTTTCATCATTGTCCTTTTTGGAGTTTGAAACCTCTTTTATTCAATAGAGAACCTATGCTTATAATAATTACCTCCTTGGGAAATTTTACCTCATGCTTGCTTTCCTTTTTATCCTTTTTAAGAGGCCTTTGTACTGATACCCTTTAACACTTTCTTCCCTTGGTGTAGTGAAGTAATGCTTATGTCTGCCTCCTTTGATCCTTTTGAGACCTCTGATTATACCTTTTGAAAACTCAATCCTTTGTACTGATACTCTTTGCCTTTTTGTCCTTTTGGTGAGGTGGAATCAGTGCCTCTTTGTCAAACCTTTAGAGGGCAGCTTGAAACTCTTTGAATGCCATCTGCTATTATGAAGGAGGCTTTATCATCATCATTTGACTTGCTTCGTATTCTTCCCAAACTCCTAGGTTTTAGGGCTATTATAAAAAATTAAATATTGTTGTCTTCTAAGTTCTCTAAAACCTTTCAAAACTCATTTATCATTTCTAAAGAATATTTAATGTGCACTTGATGGAGTTGAGGTGAAATTTTCCCTTGTAGCCGTAGTACTGATTCCTTATTTGGCCATAGCAGTCACAAACCCCGATTTTCTTCAAATATAGGCCTTGCTGCCTTCTTATTTGTTGTGGATGGTCTCCTTGTGATGGTTTTCCCATTACGTTACCTTTTTCTAGGTTGATGACCATTTGATTCTTTTGTAGAAATGTGAGCAAGGGGCAGCTGTCCCCTTGCAAAACTTGTGTTTTAGGCCAAAAAAGGCATTCCTTGAATGACCTCTTTGATCAATTTTGGAAAAAATAAATTGTCCCTTTCTTCTTCAAATGCAATTTCTTCATAGAGGAAAAACAGATTTTTTAGGATACCAAATCCACCCTATGACTTGTGAAACCCTAGGTGACCTAGTGGAAGGTTCCTTGGACTTGACTTTTGGACTAAAACTTAGAATTTGGGATCATCAAGTGTAAGATAGAGTTTATGATAAACTGATATATTAAAGATCCAAAATCCAATGTACTTGATTTATCTAAAGAGCCTATAGAGATAGTTTGATACCATCAATGCTTGGGGTATTTTTGGGACACATAATAGAGTTGTTTGATTGGTGGCCTTAGGTAGTAGTGGGGCGGTTTAGTCAAAAAAGAAACAAAGGATTTGGGTCAAAGGTGACAAGATACAGACAAAATGAGTGGCATGAGCCCCTAATGGTTTTTCTGGGACTAGTAAACAGAGCTTGACATGATGGAATGATGAAATAGTGAAAAATTATCTTAAGGATAATGAAGACACTAAGATTTGGAGAACTTACAATGTCTATGAAATTTGTTTCTAGAAATCTTACGATAAGAATTTAGTCATTAACAAAGGAAAAAATTACTGATGACTAATAGTGGCTCCACTTGGGGAGGGCAGTTGCTTTTTAGGAGGTGTCCAGAACTTCAGATCTTTGGCTTTATGGAGACCAGTGCCTCATCCATTGGGTAGATTTTTACCTCTTTTCATTTGTTGATGTTTTCTTGAAGTTATGATCTCAATAATCTTAAAGGCATTATTAGCTCAACTTGATCTCTACCTACCCAACCTACTTGCCTAACATTTTTTCTTCCTTAGGTGCATTTGGACTAGCAACCTTGGCATTTTTTATTTTGAAAACAAAAAAAAATATCTACTTCTATGTTATTTCTTCCAGGAGTTCAGATTATGCTAATGAACCCTTTTATTCTCTACCTAGACTACTCAACTGTCAAGATTAAGCTAATTGACATGATTTCATTCACTAAGATATAAACATGAAATTGAAATCATGGTTCAAATCAAGATTAAACAATCTGACTTACCACGAGTTTGTGGCATAAGAAAAAGCTACACACAAATTTCATTTCTGTACAAACAAAAATTAGGAAACATAAGGGCAGTAATATATCATTTGTTAAGCATCCCTATTTTCCTCTTTGGTTCAGATTTGAGTATGTGGAACCAGCATATTTTATCCCTAATCTATCTTTCTTGACAAGTCAAGTTTGAATGTTTTGAAAAACTCTCTTCTACTAACTTATCAACATATATTTAAACATGTTCAGCCATGATTAGGCTAGATGACTGAATAAGACCTTTTTTGAACTAGTAGTGGCATTTAGGCTTGCACACTTTCAGCATCACTATTTTTTGGGTATGGGGCTATACCTCTTTTCAAATCTGCCATATTTTTCATTCTTTCTATGTTTTTGAGTTTTTTTCTCTCTTTTTGGTCAAAACAATCTAAAACTAAAGGTAGAAATATGCTCATGGTGCTGAGCTTATTTTCTTTCCTATCTATCCTAATCTAAACTATAGATGATATACATTCAGCTCGTCAACTCTCTTTTCCAATACAACTAGTCAAGTAGATTATTCCATGAGGGATCTTGGTTGAAATATTTGATGCTTTTGAGAAAATAAAAAGGCCACTCCCACCTTACTTGTGTTTGAACAGTAGTTCCTAAAATGTTCTTGAAATTATGCATCTAACTGCTCTTGACATGTTTTACTCCCTCTTCAAATGTCTCTAACAAATCAAAAAAGGGATCTTGAAACAATAACTGAATATGAAGATTTGGTAAATAAGCTTGACCTAGGATTTCTTCTTCCTCCACTTGGCTGAGCGTAGGACTCTATTGGGAAAGAAACTCTTCCTCTTCCTTGTGGTTATCTGAACTGGTAGGCTCATCATAGATTGCAATGTTGTATTCTAGCATACTTGGTATGTTCTGATTGAGTGGGCTGAAATATGTGTTAAATTCATCATGTTGATGAGCAGGGACACTTTTTGGTAGTAAATCCTCTTGAGAAGGCAACTGAACAGCTCTCCTATGATTATCAACTTCCAAGCCTTAATCTGCAATTGGAAATTCAATGGGACTTGGTGGCCGCTCATCTGGAGCCGAGGAAAGTTCTATGTCATAAATGATTTCCTCAACCCTTTCAGGAGAAGGGTTCTCATTAACAACTTGCTCAAGAAGTTCATCATCATCCTCGACCTTAACATCAAAGCTGAAAGACTGCTGATTACCAATTATGTGAAATTTATTTCTGATGGACTGAAGTGAAGTAGAGAAAAGAGTCAGAGACTCTTCACTTACTTCTAAACTTTCAAGGCTTTTCTCATCAATGTCATAGGTGACCTGTCTTGGTTGATTACTGCTTTCAATCTGATGATAGTGAAATTCATCCCTCAAATCAACTGTTGATGGCTCTGCAAGGTTAGCTTCTATTTGGAGAACATCATCATCATCAGATTGATCAAAATTTGGAGAATCATCAACATAAATAATTTCACCAATCAACCATATTGGGTGACGAGTTTGTTCTTCTTTGAAGTGATCTGCAAGTTCACTTTATAATTTATGGAATATGGTATTAGTAGGAGGAGAAACAGGAATGTTTTGTTCATATGAAGGCTTAGAGGCTGGCTGAATGTTTAGCATTTGATTTATTTCCTCTTCAGTCAAAAGAGGAGGAATTTTTCTCTTTCTTTGGATAGAAGTACAACAGTTCTCTTTATCTTTTGAAGACTGATTTTAAGGCTGAATGTTTTCTTGAGCCTCACTTAGAAGATATGGTGAATCATAAATTGTACCTTCAGAGAGATTCTGTGGGTTTCCTTCTATTTCTTGATTGGGCTCTAACTCCTCTAGGTTGTCATGATAGCTATCTTGAGAATGAAATGCATGGAGTTCTTATAATAAATATTCAGGATGACAATTCCCTAAATCCTCATCAATGTTTACAAGGTGTTGTATGAAATCTTCAGATTGATCACAACAATTTTCAGCTAATAATAAAGATGGACGATATTATTTATAATGTTCATAAAACACCTTGTGGAAATATTTCAAGGAAAACAAGCCACCAGATTTTAGCCATTCATACCAATTTCTTGCCTTACCTTATAATGTTTCCATAAAAATTATCATGAGGCAATCCTTGTGCCATTCAACCTTTAACCTCCATATGTGTATATGAAATTTGATGAGATGTAACAAGGGGTCATCAACCTTTTCATCTTGAAATATAGGTAGGTTTTTTATCCAATTTATTTCAGGAATTTTGTGTGGGAATCCAGGGATATGATCTCTACTCATTGGAGCATTTCTCCTTTGTATCTTTGGATCCATGTTTGTAAATCAGAAAGGGTCACTAAATATTTTCAACCAATCCAGAGTTCTCTACCAGTGGAGTCTTTAGGTCTATTGAGATTTGTGGAGTCCCCAGGTGGAAGATTTCAACTTTGGTGTGCACCATAAGCATGATTGGGATTTCTTAATGCATTCCTAGGGGTTTTATGAGAACTAGTGGGGTGAACAGGGCTACTGAAGACTAGTGGAGTCACCAGGTGGATGATGTTTACTATTTTATGTATGTTCTTGTTGTCCACCATCAACAAATAAATACCAATCTAAGGATGTTTGGGAGTTTTATGAGATCTAAGGAACACTTAGTTTGTCACTAACTCAGAAGGCCCCACCGTGATCGCCATAATGTTAGTGCGGCGATGAGGTGGTAGATCCATGTTTGTAAATCAGAAAGGGTCACTAAATCTTTTCAACCAATATAGAGTTCTCTACCAGTGGATTCTTTAGGTCTATTGAGAGTTGTGGAGTCCCCAGGTGGAAGATTTCAACTTTGGTGTGCACCATCAACATGATTGGGAATTCTTAATGCATTCCCAGGGGTTTTATGAGAACTAGTGGGGTGAACAGGGCTACTGAAGACTAGTGGAGTCGCCAGGTGGATGATGTTTATTGTTTTAAGAATGTTCTTGTTGTCCACCATCAACAACTAAAAACCAATCTAAGGATGTTTGTGAGTTTTTTGAGATCTAAGGAACACTTAGTTTGTCACTAACTCAGAAGGTCCCACCGTGATCGCCATAATGTTAGTGTGGCGATGAGGTGGTAGATAAAACACCAGATACTATCATTCAAGGGTTTCTGAATATTTTAAGTAATGCTTAAGCATGAACTTACTCAAAAGGCCCCACCGTGATCGCCAGAATGTTAGGGTCCCATGATTTGGCAGATTGGTAGACGAAATGATAGGGTAACATGGAAACAGTCTTTGGAGTCCTAGGACCTAGCCTTCCTGGACTCAGAGAGGGCTTTCTCTATTGGGTGCAAAGGATGTGTTATTTTTTCTCTAGGGTTTTGATTTTAGGCTAGTTATTAAGTGTAGGGTTTGTTGATTTTTTTGGTTGGGTAAGATGGTCAAGTGGAATAGGTGGAGTGAGAGTATGTCAAAGCCATTGGGCTATGGAGTCAAGAAAAGTCAAGGGTGTCTTAATAATGAATCAGAGTGTAGTGCAAGGCCAATTTAGCAAGGTTAATGGATCCTTAGGGTTATGAGTGAAATGAGATGGACATCAAGTTTGGGAATAAGGTAGGGCAAAGAGCAATCAAGAATCCTCTATCAAATACCTATGAAAAAGGAGGTCTTAAATATGATCAGCAAAAGATACTAAGCAAGAGCTAGGGAAAACCATTTACTTTATGATAATATATTAAACCAATAAATATCCAAGATAAACATTTCAGTGAAACATAGAAAGCATAAGAGCTTCTAAATTTATAAATTCACCTTCAGAATTTGGGAAAACATATAAGATAGCACAATAACTCAATATAAAAAGAGGGAACTCCTAAACATCATAAATAAAGCTATAAATAACTCTGAAAAAATTTGATAGGCATGGACAAAGGGAACGATCGAATGAGACCTCTTTGAATTAACCTAGCAGACAATATTCCAAGGAAAGGTTTCAAGATAGAGTTTTGAAAGCTACAAATAAGTAGGGCATACCGTGAATCATACTTGTAAACTAGCATACTAACCATTAATGAAACAAAAACAAGTTTAGGTAGACCTAAGGAGCAATCAAGAATTCCTTAAGCAGACCAAACAGAAGAAAACATCAAGGTTATAACAAACAAGAGGACTGAGGTGCCTCAAAGAGCATGTCTCAACCTATACTTTTATGATTTATAGCAACTAAGAGCAATGAAACATAATGATAAAAAGGAAAAAAATAGACCAATTAAGAAGACATCACCATTCACCAAGCTAAGGAATCCTGCAAACAAGCTCCTCCATCATCAAGCCAAACAAGCCATTCATCAACTCCACAACTCCAATTTCTTCTCCAAGTTCATAAAACCATGTATATTGCTCTTAAAGCTCATAAAATGCCAACAAAATACATAGGGCCCTCATGGTCTATTTATGGAGAAAAGGAGGACTAAAACCCTAAATATGGTAGGAAAATGTCAAATTTAACCATAAATGGCATTTATGTCCAAGAGACCATGCAAGGCCCAAGACACATAATATCCTAAAAAATAAATGCGAAAATAACTATTTGCACCTAATTCTAGAGTGTTTTTCCTCAAAAACTAAAAAATATATATTTGTAATAAATGAGTGTTTTTTGTTGACTTTTGGTCAAAAACACACTAGATAGTCTCTGTGTGCAGCACCACTTCAGCAGAAAATAGGGTCTTTTGTGGCCGAGTTTTGGACCCCTTCAAGATGCCAGATTTGGCTCTGTGATGGCTCGTTGGGAAGCCTGATGAGTCTACCTTCCAGAAATTCTTGATTTTTCCTAAATGAGTGCCATTTTCACATCCAAAAATAATTTCTCCCAACACTACTTTGCGTGCAGCACCTTGCCTAAAAATGAGGTAGAAAGGTCAAAATTTTGATTTTTTTGACATTTTGGGGGGTCAAAACTACTCCAAATGATCTGAAATTTTGTGAACAGATTGCTGATGATGAGTGGAATCCAAAAATGAAAAATTTTCTGTTGGGTGTGGAGCCTGATTATCTTGTTTACTTTGTATCACAGCATTGGACCCCTGTACCTTAAAAGGGGCGGCGACGCCGCCCGTAATTAATCGCTGCCGTGGGGGGTCCAGGGGGGGCGACAGTGCTTTTTGGAGCCCCCCCCTGGCGGGGGTTCGGGGGTAGCGCCCCCGAAGCTAAAAACAGATGTAAAATTTCCTTGTAAAAGTATATTAATTTCTAGTCAATCTGGGCCGTTCATTAGGCAAATGATCTGACGGTAGAAGTTATGTTTGGGTCAGGGTTTTCCTAGAGAGCAACCCCCTTGCACATATATGAGGTATTGTATTTGTTGTGTATTATGTGTGTATATGAATTGTGAGAGCGTGAGAGAGAAAAGAGGATATTACAGTGGATTTACTGTAGGTTTTGTCTCTTCATTTTTGCTGGATAATAGAAAGGAAAGACTGGCTGTTCGGGGTGGACGTAGCCCAAACTGGGTGAACCATGTATATCTATGTCTCTCTGGTTTTATGTGTTTTGTGTGCTTGTATTTTCCACATATTTTATGTGTCGTATTGCTCCATAATATTTAATTTTCTAACATTTTCAAGCAAAGGATGCACCAAATTTTTGCATAGCACCTAGGGTGTTGCGCACAAAGGCCTCAACATTTCAAAAAGAAAAAATTTTGTTCAATTTGAGTCAAAGTTGGTGGAGAGGTCCCTCAAGAGGTCTTGGACACCTGTTGAGAAGCCTCAGCCAAAATTCCAAGGCTATCATGCTCCTTTTCCCTTCTTAGGTTTTCTAGCTCCATGAGGGCCTCCTTAAGTTTGGCACAAGCAAGCATCTTTTTCTTTGCATAGTGCTTGGTCATTTTCTTTTTGAGAGCAAGGCCCCTCTTTACCTTCTTGAAGTGCTTGTGCTCCTCTTTGTAATACTGAATGACACATTGTGAAATCTCTAAATCTCTTTCCCACTCCTTAAGATATGCATCTTTGGTTAAGAGTAGCAATCTAGTGGCCATCTCTTTGTCCTCATTGTCACTGTCTAGATCAATGAATTGAGGCTCTTGAGAAGTCTTCTTGATTCTCATACATCTCCTCACCTTTATCTACTGCTCACTCCTTTCCATATTTTCCTTGCCCTTGTCCAATGTTTTTCTATATTGAGAAGAGATGGCCCTTTGCCTTTTTGAGGTAGAAAACACATCTCTTTTTCCTCTATGGTATGTGCATGTGAGAGGAGTGATAATGGTAGTTTTTATAGTGTTTCCATCATTGCTATGACCTTTGGTGTTGTCACCAGCTCTTTCATATTTTCCATGGCTTCCATAAGTCACCTCATGCTTCATTGGGTCACTTCTTTCTTGATCTTTAGCATCATCATCATCATTGTCTTCTTCATTGTTTTCTATAGTGTCACTTTGGCCTTCAAATTGATTGTTACCTTCTTCGCTTGCCTCATTTTGACTTTGTTCCTCATAAAGTTATTTTTCTTCATGATCCTCTTGGCTATCTTTACTTCCACCATCATTAGGAGGTTGATTTGTTTCATGACAGTCATTACAACTGTCATGACTGTCATGAATATCCCTTTGGCTGTTTAGCTCATCACTGAATATCTTATCAGTGCCTTTGCCTTGGTCATTGATTGCCTCTTCAAACTCTGTTTCAGCCTCATTATCTTCATGTTTTGGATCTTCTCCTTCCTCATCATAACCTTCTATTTCTTCATATTCAATATCTTCATCCATATTGTCAGTGTTTGCACTAGGACTAGGCTCACTATCATGCTCATGCACAATTTTCTCTTGGCTGTCCCGTTCATCTTCTTGCTGATTTTCATCCTCATCATTCCCTTCATTATCCTTTGTGTCTTCATCTTGCTCATCAGAAATACCTTTTTCTATACTTGGGAGTGATTCATTTGTATTGTCACCATCACCGTCTTGCTCTAAGCGCTCACTGTTTTTACCTTTATGACTATCATGTTCATCTCTTTCTTCCTTGTCATCACCATCCTCCTACTCTTCTTTATTAAACTTAGTGTCTGCCCCACTGTCTTCATCATTTCCATCACCATCTTCTTGTTCCTCATTTCTGTTGTCATCATCTTCTTCCTCATTAATGTTGTCATCATCTTTTTCCTCATTAAACTCTACCTCTTCCCCACTGTTTTCTTCATCTCCACCGTCATATTCTTATTCTTCATTGCTACTGCCACCTCCCTGTCCATAATCATCACTGTCATCATCCTCACTTGATGCATTAGGATAAGAGGAAAGAGGTAGGTTCCCTTGCGGAGAAGGCATATGTGGAGGTGGTGGAGGAGTGGAGGTAAGTGAGTGTGAAGTGGAAGGTAGACTTTGTTGAATGAAGGCTTGGTGATTTGCAAATATGTCATGTGAGATGAAAACTTCCCAAGGGATTCCCTTCTACTCTAGCTGGTGCAAAACAATCATCTTAATCAAGGAGTGGTGAAAAAGGCTTTTCATTTTGTGGGCATAACTCCTTTTCTTCACCACTGAAGCCATCTTGTCAATGCTACGGTAGAGATAGTATGTTAGGTTTAGCAATTTAACCCCGGTGAAGTGCATTAGCAGCCTTATGTGATATGAATAAATCCTAGAGTACCTCCCCTCACAAGTGAAGTACCTGATAATCGGCCTCATCGGTAGGGCATATCTGTCTAGCAGTTGGGAGAAAGAGAAAACAACCTTGTAGCCCTGTTGATAACTAGGTTTGAGGAAGGGCTCATAGTAGCTTAAGGCCAAATTTTTCTGCTTCAACCATTTCTCACTAATATCTGGTATTCCTATGGCTTTAGCAATTGATTCAGATGAGAGTTCAAAAGTTACTCCTGCTAGGTTGACTTGGTGGTTTTTTAGGCTGAGAATGAACAACTATTGTGTAACCAGCTCCAGAAAGAGAAGAAAAGAGATATCAACGCCTTAGAAATGAGCCACTTCGAGGGGGCAACCTCCAATACATTACATAAATGAAAAATTCTTGGATGATACAATTTACAAAACCTCCTTTCTATATACCAGGTCATGAATTTTAATAATAATCCTAGTGGGCCACAATGTAATCCTAGCCGACCTAACAATAATAATTTAAGGCACAATAATAACAAAATGGGGGTTACAAGGGTACAATAATAACAATAAGGGGGTTACACTAACAAAAATAAGGGACTATACTAGTAATATAGGGACCTAACATGCCCCTCTCCTTTAAAAAAGTGTTGTCCTCAACGCTTGAGTAGCTCTGGGTGCTTCTGTATAAAATTCTCATCCTCCCATGTAGAATCTTCAGTGGGTAAGTTCTTCCACTTGATGAGATACTCTGAAATTGATCGATTCTGTAGTTGTCGAGTTCTTGTTTCCATGACCGCTTCTGGTTCCAATATGATTTTTTCTTCCTCATCAAGTTCTGGCAATATTGTTTGAACTGGAAGATTTTCACCTATAACCTTCTTTAAGCATGAAACATGGAAAACTGGATGCACTCGTGAAGAAGCAGGAAGCTCCAATTTGTATGCCATAGTACCAATCTTTTGCAACACCTTGTAAGGACCATAGTACTTTGGCGATAATTTATTATACTTATTAGCTTGCTTGAGGGACATTTGTTTGTATGGTTGTAGCCGTAAAAATACCCAATCTCCTACATCAAAACTTCTCTCGCTACGATGTTGATCTGCCTGTTGTTTCATTCGATTTTGTGCCAAGTTCAGGTTATCCTTTAAGAGTTGGAGAACTTCTTGCTGATGCTCGATGTGATCTTCCACTGCTTGAACCTTCGAATTTTCCCTTAAAGATGATGTGATGGATGGTGGATGATATCCATAAAGTGCCATAAATGGGGTCATTTTTGTTTCAGTATGGAAGGAAGTGTTATACCACCATTCAGCGAGAGGTAACCCCTTGACCCATTGTGTTTGTTTATCAGATACAAAACAATGAAGATATCCTTCCAAAAATTTATTTACTATCTCAGTTTGACCATCAGATTGAGGATGATAAGATGAGCTATGAGCTAATTGAGTACCCAAAAAAGAAAATAACTCCGTCCAAAAATTTCCAGTAAAAATGGGATCTCTGTCGCTCACAATAACTCTTGGGCTTCCATGTAGCTTTTGAATTCTGTCCATAAATGTAGTAGCAACTGTACTTGCTTTAAATGGATGAGATAATGCACAAAAGTGTGCATACTTGGTATGTCTATCAACTACCACCATGATGACACTCTTTCCTTCGGACTTAGGTAAACCTGTGATAAAATCCATTGAAATCTCCTCCCAACGTTGACTTGGAATGGATAAAGGTTGTAGAAGTCTCGGGGTCTTATTTGTTTCCACTTTATTCTCTTGGCAAACCAAACATTCCGCCACAAACTTTTGAATATCAGATTTAAGGCCATCCCAAAAAAATTCTTTCTTCACCCTGTGGTAAGTTTTTAAAAATCCTGAGTGTCCTCCTAAAGGAGAAGTGTGCAATTCCAGAAGAATCTTTTGTTTTAGTTGGGAATTCTTACAAAGATATAAGCGATCTTTGTACCATAAGGAATCATTTTCCAACTAAATGTATCAGATGTACTAGGATCTTGCTGCAACTTTTGAATGAGTGTCCATACATCTTTGTCCTTCTTCCATTCATCTCTTACTTCGGTTATCCAATCTGGTTGGATAATAGAAATGGCACAAAGCAATGCTTCCACCTCTTCATTCTTTCTTGAGAGTGCATCTACAACAACATTAAGCTTTCCTTTTTTGTAGATTATTTCAAAGTCATAACCCAACATCTTTGTGACCCATTTTTGCTGTTCTTCTAAAGATAGTCTTTGTTCCAAAAAGTGTTTAAGACTATCATGATCATTTTTTACCTTGAAGTGTCTTCCCATTAGGTAAGTTCGCCATTTCTTTAGTGCATGCAGTATTGCTAACATTTCCTTCTCATAAATAGGTTTCTGTAAATACTTCCCTTTGATTGGACGACTTTCAAAAGCAATTGGTCTTCCTTCCTGCATTAAAATTGCACCAATTCCATTTCCCAAGGCATCACATTCCACAATAAAGGTTTTTGTGAAGTCTGGCGTAGCTAAGACCGGTGCTAGGCACATTGCCTCTTTAAGATGTTCAAAGGCCTTAGTTGCTTCAGGAGTCCATGAAAATGCATCTTTCTTCAATAATGTTGTTAGAGGTGCTGCTATTATTCCATAATTCTTGACAAACTTGCGATAATAGCCTGTTAACCCGAGAAATCCTCGCAACTGCTTTATCGTCTTAGGGACTTTCCATTCCTTAATGGCTTTAATTTTGTTAGGGTCTACTTTAACACCCTCGTGAGATATAATATGACCTAGATATTCCACCTCTTGTACTCCAAAGAAACATTTGGATTTTTTTGCATATAATTGTTTCTCCTGCAATAGTTTGAGCACCCTGTCAACATGTTCAACATGATCCTTCCATGCCCTGCTGTAGATTAGTATATCATCAAAAAATACTAGCACAAATTTTCTAAGGAAGGGTTTGAAAATGGAATTCATCAACCCTTGAAATGTAGGAGGTGCATTGGTAAGGCCAAAAGGCATGACCAAAAATTCATAATGACCCTCATGAGTTCGAAATGCTGTTTTTGGAATATCTTGAGTCTTCATTCTAATTTGATGATATCCTGAACGAAGATCCAACTTGGTAAAATAAATTGCTCCATGTAATTCATCCAATAATTCATCAATCACAGGAATGGGAAAGTTATCTTTAATGGTGAGCTTATTGAGCTCCCTATAATCCGGACACATTCGCCATGATCCATCCTTCTTGTGTACCAATACTACGGGAGCAGAGAAAGAACTTTGACTAGGTTGAATTATACCCGCCTCTAACATTTCTGCAATCATACGTTCAATTTCGCTCTTTTGGAAGTAAGGATATCTATAAGGCCGGATTTTTGGAGGAACACTTCCTGGAATCAAATGAATAGCATGATCATGATCACGAATAGGTGGGAGTCCTTTGGGAGTTTCAAACACCTTGGAATGATTGTCCAAGACTTGTTGGAGATATGCAGGAATAGATGATTTTGATGTTGGAACTTCTAGTGAGCATAATTGTGCAATTACGCCTCGTTGTTCTTTCTTTAGAAGCTTTGTCATGACATTAGAGCTTATTATCCTTCCCGGCTTCCCTTCAATACCCCGTAATTCGACTTCCTTTCCTTCTGAAATTTTTTTCAAGAAAAGTTCTTGAAAATTAAAAGCTATCGTCCCCAAAGATTGTAACCATTGTACTCCTAGTACAACATCAGCACCTCCCATAGGAATGGAAAGCATTGGACTAGTCAACACATATTCCCCCATGGTTAGCTTGATGTTATGGCATTTTCTAGAGAAATTTATAGTTCCTCCATTTGCAACCATCACTTTACATTCTGGTGCTGGGTATAGGAAACAATTTAATTCCTTGTCTACCTTACAATGAATAAAATTATGGGTGCTACCTGAATCAATCAACACTATTACCTTTCTCTTCTTGATTTGTCCTTTTATCTTGAGAGTTTGAGGAGTGGTAATTCCTGCCAGTGCATTACATGATATGGTTGGATTCATTTCTTCCTCTTCTGGGGCTGGTTCCTAGTGTATATCCTCTTCTTGTTCATTTTCTCCTTCCTCTTCACAATCTATGTAAAATAATTTCTTCTCAGCACACTTATGACCTTTAGTGTATTTGCTATCACAACTGTAGCAAAGCCCTTTTGCTCTTTTTTCTTCCAATTGTTGTGGTGTCAACCTTGTAGGTTGTAAAAATCTAGGCGTAGAAACACTTCCTTCTTTATAGAATTGAGTGGTAGGCTTCCTTGTCGCCATAATTTTACATTCAACTTTTCTTGCCAACCTGAATGCCTTCTCAAATGAATCAGGTTCCAAAACACGAACTTCATGTTGGATGTTATCCTTTAGAGTACCTAAGAAGAGATCAATCCTGTGTTCCTCTGGAATATTAGTTACCCTTATATTCAATTTTTGGAAGTCCTCAATGTGCTGCCCCACTAAACCCTTTTTTTTGAGATTTATCAATTGGCTAAAGAAGGTGTTGCTCTTTGTATCCTCATAATATGCTATCATTTCCTCCGTAAAAATTGACCAAGTGACAATTTTTTTACGGGAGCAAAGCCATTGATACCATACAAATGTATTTTGTTATAAATGTAAAGTTGCAATGCGTACCTTTTGTGTGTTTTGCACATTATGGAGATCAAAATATTGCTCCATCTATAGTATCCATGTTACAGGATCCTTTCCATCAAACTTCCTCATATCCATTTTTGGAATATGGTGGTTCTTCCCGCCAACATTAGAGGTTATGAAATCACGATTAACATTTATTTTGTTCTCATCATGAGGTTCTTCTACTATATTTCTGCCATTAGGAATTGTTTCTTGTTTTAAGCTTGTCATCAAGCCTTCCATGTATGCTTTTAGATCATTCTTCATGTTTTCCATGTTGTCTTACATGTTTTCATCGATCTTAGCTTCCATGTCATCAATCTTAGCTTCCATGCCCACTTCCATGCCATCCATCTTAGTTTCCAAACCATTCATCTTAGCTTCCACGCCTTTCTTCAAACCATCCATCTTAGTTTCCATGCCTTTCTTCAAAAATTCCATTTCATTTTTTGTTGTTCTTTGCGAGAGCGAAATTTGTTGCACTTGCTCTTGTAATTTTGATATGTCATGTTGCCATTCTTCGTCTTCATGAGTCACAGTAGAGCCTTCTAAAGGCTTAATGGGAATTAAATTATTTTTAGGGGCCATTTTAGAATCCAATTATGATAGCTATTCTACAATATTCCCTTGGAATCAATTCAATTTGATTCTTCAAACAAGACTTATGCAATTCGGAAAAAAAATACACACCTTTTACTTGCTTTTTAGGAGCTCTGTATTGAAATTGAATTATCTTTGTAATTGAGAATCTTCAATATATGAAATTAATTTCTGTAGTAGCCTTCTCAAATGTCTTTAAAATTCCACAAGTATGATCTGATTTGGATTCTTCAAGACAAAGTTATTTCCAATCTCCCACAATGACCCAATTTTGGACTGGTTCAGTAGAGCGAACTTGTACGACTTACCACGTGTCACTGTTTTGTCCTTCGTCTCTGAAATTGATAGCCAAGAAACTGAAGTCTGTGTAATTGTAACCAATTTTTACGGCACTCCAATCTGATGCCCAGAGAGAGAGTTATTGAACTTTTCCCACGATCACCTCTTTGAGATGAAATTCAAGAGCCTGAAAAAGCACTACCTTCCACAGATCATATCTCCAAAAATATTGCGAACCAAGCTCGAAATTTTTTTGACGAATTTCCTCAGGATTTTAGCTTCGCACCATATGAATTTCAGATTCTGAACCTTCGTAGAAAATTGTTTATAGTGAAAATTCCACGATGACCTGTTTAAGAGCCTGAAAAAAGACCTAACTTCCACAGATCATATCTTCCAAAATATTGCGAACCAAGCTCTGAAATTTTTAGACAACCTTCCTCAAGATTTCAGTTTCGCACCCTAAAAATTTTAGCTTCTGAATCTTTGTAGAAAAAATTTTATAGCGAAAATTCCAAGATGACCTGTTTGGAGCAGCGAAACCCTAGAATCCAAACCTCTGATACCAAATGTTGTGTAACCAGCTCCAAAAATAGAAGAAAAGAGATATCAACGCCTTAGAAATGAGCCAATTCGAGGGGGAAACCTTCAATACATTACATAAATGAACAATTCTTGGATGATACAATTTACAAAACCTCCTTTCTATATATAGGAGTCCATGGGGCCATAATGTAATCCTAGCCGACCTAACAATAATAATTTAAGGGCACAATAATAACAAAATGGGGGTTACAATGGTACAATAATAACAATAAGGGGGTTACACTAACAAAAATAAGGGACTATAATAGTAATATAGGGACCTAACAACAACCTAGTAAAAAATGAGTGGTTTTGGACTTGTTTAACCTTCTCACAGAACTGATAGCATCCAACATCTTGAAAACATGCAAGGATCATGGGAGAGGAGGTGATTTGAATTGTATCCAAGGGCTCAAACCTGTTAGTCCTTCCTCCCTTGTGTTTTTGTTTGATAGGCCTTTGGCCTTCATCACTGCTGGTACTGATCTCTTCCTTAGACATGGTGACTAATCTAGAACAAAATTAATTTTAGCTTGGTGAGAGTGTTTAGGTCTAGGGAGGACAAATGAGTGATGTGAGGGAAGATTTTAGCAAATTAGGGCAAACTGAAGTAATCAAGGAATGTTTTCAAATTTTAGGAGGAGGCTTAGCTTGCACTGAGCGTCTTTATGCTAATGATCACCCATTCACTTGGTAATTCCTACCCTTAGAAGGTCAAATATTTGATTTCCATGAAGCTTAGGGTTTGGAAAAATTAGGTTTTTAATACTCTCCTTGATTATGAAAATATCACTTGGAGGGAAAAGAAGAGGGACCACTAACCTTGTCTAACCCTGCGCAGGAGCCTAGAGACAAATCAAAGGAGAAAAAAGGTGATTTTGGCAAATCTAGCCAAATCCCTCTGTGCGTAGTGCCACCCAATAGGTCGTTCCTGTCGGGTCTTCCTTGTGCATAGCACCGGGTTGGGTCGGGCGGTTGGCAGACCTGTGCGTAGTGCCATAGGGTTTGCGGGCAAGTCGAGCGGGTTAATGGACCTGTCGGGCCTCCTCAGTGCGCAGCACCGTTGGACGGTAGGCAGTCGTATGCCAAAATAGGATTGTGTGTAGTGCCTCTGCCAGTGCATAGCGCTGCCTTCTCGGTGCATAGCGTAGTTTGTTTTCACACTGTTTCTACCTCCTTTGTGCGCAGCGCCAACGAATTTGTACGTAGTGCCTGAAAATTTCACCAAGTTTTGCAGAAAACCCTAAAAATTTCTTTCAACGGCTCTGCTTCTCCTTCAAAGACACAAATGAGTCTGGGGAGGAGTTAAATGAAGGCTTTTATACCCTCTTTGAAAAATAATTTCATAGTTAAAACCCACTTTCTAATGTTTCCTTTCCCTTCTCACTTTTTTATTGTCTTTTTGTTCTGTTTGTCCTATAGGTGGCATAGTTCTAAAAATATGGTTTTTGACTTGCTAGAGCATTTTTATGTTTCCCCTCAAATTGAAAAACTCTTTAACAAGCTCAAACATGTGCCTCTTATCCATATTTGGAAATATGAACCGTTTTCATGAATTTTAACACTTGTAAAACAACAAACTTGTGATCATTCTGACATGTTTCCTTTAACTAACAGTCTGTCATGTTTTCTCTGTGAAGTAGTGAAAAAACCTCTTGGTGTGAAAACCCTAGTAGTTGGTATGAACAACTCCTTTAGTTTTCATATTTGCCACCATTGTGAGAAACATTAGGTTTTTTTTCCCTTACCAATCTTCCTGTAGGTAGCCATCCTTGACAGTCCTGCAAAAGTGTCATTCATGGCTAATCTATCTCTTGAAGAATATACGTTTGATAAGGAAAACATTTGTGGAGGCTTCTTTTCTTTTCAGACCAGTTACATGTTTGTTTATTTGACCATGTTGATAGTGATATATCTCTGGTTGGAAAAGTAAGCAGTTTTAAACCATTTTGTCTTCCCCCTTGGCCACTTCTATTTTTGCAGGTGCCTACACAACCTTTTCCTTTGATCATTGTCATTTTTAGAGTTTGACAACTCTTTTCTTCATCAGAGAACCTATGCTTATCATAATTACCTCCTTAGGAAATTTTACCTCATGCTTTCCTTCCTTTTCATCCTTTATAAGAGGCCTTTGTATTGATACCCTTTAACACTTTCTTCCCTTGGTGCAGTGAAGTAATGCTTATGTCTACTTCCTTTGATATTTTTAAGACCTTTGAATGTACCTTTTGAAAACTCAAGCCTTTGTACTAATACTCTTTGCCTTTTTGTTCTTTTGGTGAGGTGGAATCAATGCCTCTTTGTCAAACCTTTAGAGGGCAGCTTGAAACTCTTTGAATTCCATCTACTATTATGAAGGAGGTTTTATCATCATCATTTGACCTGTTTGGCATTCTTCCCAAACTCCTAGTTTTAGGGCTATTAGAAAAAATTAAATAGTGTTGTCTTCTAATTTCTCTAAAACCTTTCAAAACTCATTTATCATTTCTAAAGAATTTTTTATGTGCATTTGATGGAGTTGAGGTGACCTTTGCCCTTGTAACTGAAGTACGGATTCCTTGTTTGGCCAAAGCAGTCACAAACCCTGATTTTCTTCAAATATAGGCCTTACTTATTTCTTCTTTGTTGTGGATGGTCTTCTTGTGATGATTTTCCCATTACCTTACCTTTTTCTAGGTTGATGGCCATTTGATTCTTTTGTAGACATGTGAGCAAGGGGCAGCTGCCCCCTTGCAAAATTTGTGTTTTAGGCCAAAAATGCCTTCCTTGAATGACCTCTTTGATCATTTTTGGACAAAATCACTTGTCCCTTTATTTTTCAAATGCAGTTTCTTCATACAGGAAAAACAAAGTTTTTAGGTTACCAAATTCACCCTATGACTTGTGAAACCCTAGGTGACCTAGTGGAAGGTTTGTTAGACTTGACTTTTAGACTGAAACTTAGAATTTGGGATCATCAAGTGTAAGATAGATTTTATGATAAACTGATGTATTGAAGATCCAAAATCCAATGTACTTGATTTATCTAAAGAGCCTACATAGATAGTTTGAGACCATCAATGCTTGGTGTATTTTGTGGAGACATAACAGAGTTGTTTGATTGGTGGCCTTAGGTAGCAGTGGGGGGGTTTAGGAAAAAAAAAATAGAGGATTTGGGTCAAAGGTGACAATATACAGACAAAATGAGTGGCATGAGCCCCTAATATGTTTTCTAGGACTGGTAAGCAGAGCTTGACATGATGGAATGATGAAATAGTGAAAAATTATCTGAAGGATAATGAAGGCAGTGAGATTTCTAGAACTCACAATGTCTATGAACTTTATTTCTAGAAATCTTAGGATAAGCATTTAGTCATCAACAAAGGAAAAAATTACTAATGACTAACAATGTTATTACTGCACATATTTACTTCTTAACTATATGATGAATAACTATTAAGTTGAGTTAAAGAATGTTTATGAAAGTTTATCTAACAATAAAGTTATCTCACGCAAGTTTCTGTTAGTGTATCCGTGTACATACGCTAGTTGGGTTAATCAAACTCGCGTATAGAAATCAGTAAGAGAAACATAAAAGATTGTGATTATTGAAAATACTAATTCACCCCCCCCCCCCCCCCCCCCACAGTATTTTTCCCAACAATTGGTATCAGAGCAAGTCCTTATGAAGAAGCTTAATCGCTAGAAGGAAGATTAGCTAAGGTGAACAATCAAGATGGGACAACATCTATCAGGCATCCTCTCTTCAACAGAAAAAATTTAATCTTATGGAAGACAAAGACAAGATCCTATTTTCAGTCTCTTGGAGCATATGTATGGGCTATATTTGAAGGAGGTTATCAATATCCAGCTTTAGTTCTAGCAGATCCAGTCACATGAAAGAACTATGAAACCAATGAAAAGGTTGTCTATGCGTTATTGGGAAGTTTGACTGGATCAAAATTTTTGAAAGTCATACAGTTGAATACATCAAAGGAGATATGGGACAAAACCATTCTGAACTATTAAGGTGATGCCAAGGTAAAAAGTTCTAAACTCCAAACTCTCATAATTCAATATGAAAAACTCAAAATCAATAATGAGGAAAGCATTGCTAGTTTCATTTTACATCTAGATGATATTGTAAATCGTTTGAGAAATTTGGGTGAAACCATAATTGACACTACTCTAGTATAAAAGGTTTTAAGATCTCTAACTCCGAAATTCGAGCCAAAAGTGTCTGCTATTGAAGATAAGAAGGATATACAAACACTTACTATTGTTCAACTTCATGGGATTCTCACTACATGTGAAATGAGGAAAGGAGGTCCATCTAAAGTCAAAGAAGTTGTCTTTAAAGCTACTGTAAAAGGAAAGGAACAAGAAGGATCAGTGTATGTTTCAGAAGAAGTTGAGATAAATTTTGTAAAGAAGCTATAGCTTGGCACTGGAAGGTTCAGAGTTAAGCTTCCTTTTAAATGTTTTACTTGTGGAAGAGTTGGTAATTATGCTTCTAAATGTCCCCATATATATAATCATGAAAAGGGAAAGGAAGTGGCAAAGAAAAGAAGCAATAGTTTATCAATAGAAAAATATATTATACTCATGAAGATAGTGATGGTCTATCAAACAGTGAAGAAGGAGAATCTGATCAAGATATTAGACTGCTCATGGCTTTTTAAAAAGACTCTAGTGAGGCTAAAGATGCCTTTATGGATTCATTAGAAGAAAATGATTTTATTGCAGAAATAAATCAACTCAAAATATGTTTGGAAGAAAAAGAAATTTCCATAGATAATCCAAAGAGTCAGCTTATAGAAAAGAAGAAACAAAATGTGAAATAGTAAGTCTAAGAAAGGAAATTGAGAAATTTAAAACTTTAAATCTTAGATTTGCTAAAGGATTTGAAAACTTACATGAAATTATAAAGGTAAAACGCTCTCCTTTTATAAAGACAGGTCTTGGATATATTAGAGAATCCTCTTAGTCTCCAGCACCAAGTTATCTAAATGCAGCTAAAGCTAGCCAACAACATTTTGTCACTCAGCAAAAGAACAAAGAGACTACCCAAGTAAAGCATGACCACTTAAATTCAAGGAAGAACAATAACATAAATACCAATTAGCAGGTAAAAATAAATAGAAGGCTTCATGATCGCATAAATTTATTCTTTAATGGACAATGTTTCTCATGTCATAATTTTGGTCATAAATTTGTACAATGTGTTGCATACAAAACCATCATGACCAGAGAAGCTAAAAAGCAAAGAAATGAGACTGGAGTAAAGAAGAATAGTCACAAAAAATTTTCTCCGCTTCAAGGTGAAATTGAATGTTCTTATTGCAATAACTTTGGACATGAAGAATCTAAATGTAGGAGAAAACTTCAGCCAAAAGAACATATACCCACAGATTCCAAGGTATGGAGAAAAAAGGGCTCACAGGTTGAAATCTATGTCATAGATTTATTTTGAGAAGGGGAAGAAAATTAATGGTACATTGATAGCGGATGCTCAAAACACATGATAAGTGATAAAAATAAACTCCTTTCATACAATGCATTAGGAAAGGAAAACAATTTTACTTTTGGAAATGACTCGCCTACTGTCATTAAGGGTAAAGGTTTTGTTTCTCTAAAGAAAAAGGTGAAAGCTAACAATGCTATGTATGTGGATGGATTAAAGCATAACTTGTTGAGTGTAAGTAAAATGTGTGATCAAGGTAATGGAGTTGTATTTACTTCAAAAGAATGTGTAGTCCGTGAACTTGACATAGGAAAAAACGTAATAAAAGGAATGAGAACACCAAGTAATCTATATATATTGAAGGGTGTCCAAGAGAAATGCTATTTAAGTAAATCTATAGAAAATTGGTTATGGCATAGAATATTGGTGCATTTGAGCTTTATCAAATAAGAAAATCTAGCAGACTCAAAGCTGTTCGTGATCTACCCAACATCACTCTACCTGAAAATACCATATGCAAATCATGCCAATTTGGTAAGAAAACCAGGGTTCAATTCAATGCCAAAGAAGGATCAGCAAGTAAGCCTCTTGAACTTATACATACTGATCTATGTCATCTTGTAAGGAAAAAGTCACCTCATGGAGAACAATACTACATTCTATTTATTGATAACTTCTTTAGAATGTGCTGGATCGGTTTACTAAAACATAAAGATGAAGCATTTGAAAATTTTAAGATCTTCAAAGATTTGGTTGAAAATGAATTAGATCTAAAAATAAAATTTCTTAGATCTGACCGAGGAGGAGAATATATATCAGCTGAATTCTTTGATTTATGTGAACATCATGGCCTAAAAAGACATTTTTATGTAGCTGGAACCCCACAACAAAATGGAGTGGCAGAAAGAATGAATAGAAAATTTCAACATATGGCTGGTGCTATGCTTGATGAATCTGGAACTCTTGATACCTTTTGGGGAGAAGCAGCACATACTACAGTAAATATTCTTAACATGGCTCATCTTCGTGTAAGCAGTGATAAAACTTCCTATGAGCTTTGGTATGGTAAACTTCCCACTATAGATAATTTTAGAGTTTTTGGAAGCAAATTTTTTATCAATAACAATGATGAAAACATGGTAAGTTTGAGCCTAGAGAAGATGAAGGAATATTTCTTGGTTATTCTTCTAGAAGTAAAGTATATAAATGTTACAATAAAAGACTTCAGAAGATTGTTATAATTGATGAGTCTCTCACAACTCCTAAAAGGGAAATAACAACAACAAATGAAGATGATGATGATGTATCTTTTCCCTCATCAAATACCAACAATATATAAGGAGAGCCCAATGAAGCACGAGAAGAATATATATCTGAAAAGGCTCCATCCAAGTATGTTCAAAATAATCATCCAGAATCTGTTAGGTCCTTATATTACTAGTATACTCCCTTATTTTTGTTAGTGTAACCCCCATATTGTTATTGTTGTACCCTTGTAACCCCCATATTGTTATTATTTTTCCCTTACATTATTATTGTTAGGTTGGCTAGGATTACATTGTGGCCCCATGGAATCCTATAAATAGAGAGGAGGTTTTTTCATTTGTTTCATCCAACAATTGTTCATTTATGTAATGTATTGGAGGTTTCCCCATTGAAGTGGCTATTTCTAAGGTTTTGATCTCTCTTTTATTCTATTTTTGGAGCTGTTTTCACAACATTTGGTTTCAGGGCTTTGGATTCTAGGGTTTTGCTACTCCAAATAGGTCATCGTTGAACTTTTGCTATAGTTTGTATTCTATGAAGGTTCAGAAGCTGAAATATTTATAGGGTGAAGACGAAATCCTGAGGAATATCGTTGCAAAATTTCAGATCTTGGTCTGCAATATTTTCGGAAATATGATCTATGCAAGTTGGGGATTTTTGTAGGCTCCTTAATTTAACATAAACAGGTCATCATGGAATTTTCCCTCTAGATTTTTTTATACAAGGATTTAAAAGTTACAATTTTCACAGACTAAAGCCAAAATCCTGAGGAATGTCGTGGAAAAATTTCAGAGCTAGATTCCCAATATTTTCGAAGATATGGTCTGTGGAATGTAGGGATTTTTCAGGCTCTAAAATTTCATCTCAAAGAGGTGAACATGAGAAAATCATCACAACTCTCTCTCTGAGCATTGGATCAGAAATATGTAAAAAGTGGCTGCAACTATAAAGAATTTAATTTCTTCTATATCAATTTCAGAGCCGAAAGAGGAAACGATGACATGTGGCAAGTCGTACAAATTCGCTCTACTAAACTAGTCCATAATTAGGTCATCGTAGGAGATTGGGCATAGCTTTGTCTTCAGGAATCCAAATCAGGTCAGACCTATGGAATTTGAAAGAAGCTTCATAGGGCTACTTCATGGCTGAATTTCAAATATTGAAGATTTGAAATCATAAAGATAATTCAGTTTCAATATCTATCTTCTCAACATCAAGAAAAAGGTTTGTATTTTTTTCAAATTGCATAAGTCTTGTTTGAAAAATCAGTTTTAAGTGATTCCAAAGGCCTATTGAGCATAGATATCAGTAGTGGGTTCTAAAATTCATACTAAAAAGAATTCAACACCCATTAAGCCCTCAAAGTACTCTACTATGACTCATGAAGATGAAGAATTGCAACATGATCTATCAAAATTACAAGAGAAAGTGCACCAAAATTCGCTCTTGCAAAGAGCAACAAAAATTGAAATGGATGTTTTGAAGAAAAACGTGGAAGCTAAGATGGATGGTTTGAATAAAGGAGTGGAAGCTACAATGGATGGTTTGAATAATGGTATGGAAGAAAAAATGGATGGTATGGAAGAAAAAATGAAAGGTTTGAAGGAAGACATGGAAGGTTTGAAGGAAGGTTTGTCAAAGTTGATACAAGAAATGATTCCTAATGGCAAAAATATAGTAGAGGAAACTCATGATGAGAACAAAATAAATATTAATCATGATTTCATAAACTCTAATGTTTGATTAAATAACCACCATATTCGAAATATGGATATGAGGAAGTTTGATGGCAAGGATCCCGTAATATGAATACTACATATGGAGCAATATTTTGATCTCAATAATGTGAAAAACACACAAAATTTAGGCATTTCAACTTTACATTTAGAACAAAATACATTTGTATGGTATCGACGGCTTTTCTCCCGTAAAAAAATTATCATTTGGTCAATTTTTATGGAGGAAATGATAACACATTATGAGGATACAAAGCCAATTGATAAATCTCAAATAAAAGGGTTAAGTGGTGGATCACATTGAAGACTTCCAAAAATTTAATATAAGGGTAATTGATATTCCAGAGGAACACAGGATTTATGTCTTCATAGGGACTTTAAAGGATAACATCCAACCTGAATTTCGTGTTTCAGAACCGGATTCATTAGAGAAGGCATTCAGGTTGGAAAGAAAAATTGAATGTAAAATTATGGCGACAAGGAAGCCTACCACTCACATCTATAAAGAGGGAAGTGTTTCTACTCCTAGACTTCCAAAACCTACAAGGTTGACACCACAAGAATTGGAAGAAAAAAGAGCAAAAGGGCTTGGCTACAGTTGTGATAGCAAATACACTAAAGGTCATAAGTGTGCTCAGAAGAAATTATTTTACATATATTGTGAAGAGGAGGAAGAAAATGAACAAGAAACTTCAAAAGAAGAGGATATACACCAGGAAGAAACCCTAGAAGAAGAACAAATGAGTCCGACCATATCATGTAATGCATTGGCGGGAATTACCACTCCTCAAAATCTCAAGATAGAAGGACATATAAAGAAGAAAAAGGTAATAGTGTTGATTGATTCGGGTGGTACCCATATTTTATTCATTGTAAGGTAGCCAAGTTATTGAATTGTTTCCTATACCTAGCACCAGAATGTCAAGTGATGGTTGCAAATGCAAGAACTATAAATTTCTCTGAAAAATGCCATAATATCAAGCTATCCATGGGGGAATATGTATTGAATATTCCAATGCTTTCCATCCCAATGGTAGGTGTTGATGTTGTACTAGGAGTACAATGGATACAATGTTTGGGGATAGTAGCTTTTAATTTTCAAGAACTTTTCTTGAAATTTCTTTTCGGAAGGAAATGAAATTGAATTACGGGGTATAACAAGGAAGTGAGGAAAGAACAACGAGGCATAATTGCGCAATTATGCTCACTAGAAGTTCCAACATAAAAATCATCTATTTCTCCAGATCTCCAAAAAGTCTTGGAAAATCATTCCAAGGTGTTTGATACCCCCAAAGGACTCCCACCTATTCGTGATCATGATCATGCTATTCATTTGATTCTAGGAAGTGTTCCTCCAATCATCCAATCTTACAGATATCCTTATGTCCAAAAGAGTAAAATTGAACATATGATTGCATAAATGCTATAGGTTGGTATAATTCAACCTTGTCAAAGTTCTTTCTTTGCTCCAGTAGTATTGGTGCACAAGAAGGATGGATCATGGCGCATGTGTCCAGATTACAGGGAGCTCAATAAGCTCACTATTAAAGATAAATTTCCCATTCCTGTGATTAATGAGTTATTGGATGAATTACATGGAGCAATTTATTTTACCAAGTTGGATCTTCATTTAGGAAATCATCAAATTAGAATTAAGACTAAAGATATTCCAAAACAAGATTTCAAACTCATGAGGGTCATTATCAATTTTTGGTCATGCCTTTTGGCCTTACAAATGCACCTTCTAAATTTCAAGGGTTGATGAATTCCATTTTCAAACCCTTCCTTAGAAAATGTGTGCTAGAATTTTTTGATGATATACTAATCTACGGCAGGTCTTGGAAGGATCATGTTCAACATGTTGACAGCGTGCTCAAACTATTGGAGGAGAAACAATTATATGCAAAAAAGTCCAAATGTTTCTTTGGAGTACAAGAGGTGGAATATATGGGTCATATTGTATCTCATGAGGGTGTTAAGGTAGACCCTAACAAAATTAAAGCCATTAAGGAACAGAAAGTCCCCACAACCATAAAGTTGTTGCGCAGATTTCTTGGGTTAACAAGGTATTATCACAGGTTTGTTAAGAATTATGGAAGAATAACAGCACCTCTAACAACATTATTGAAGAAAGATGCATTTACATGGACTCCTGAAACAACTAAGGCCTTTGAACATCTTAAAGAGGAAATGTGCCTAGCACCAGTCTTAGCTATGCCAGACTTCACAAAAAAATTTGTTGTGGAATGTGATGTCTCAAGAAATAGAATTGGTGTTGTTTTAATGCAATAAGGAATACCCATTTCTTTTTAAAGTCGTTCAATCAAAGGAAGCATTTACAAAAGGCTATTTATGAGAAGGAAATGTTGGCAATACTACATGCACTAAATAAATGGAGACCTTACCTAATGGGAAGACACTTCAAGGTAAAAAATGATCAAGATAGTCTTAAACACTTTTTGAAACAAAGAATATCTTCAGAAGAGCAGCAAAAATGGGTCACAAAGATGTTGGGTTATGACTTTGAAATCATCTACAAAAAATGGAAGCTAAATGTTGTTGCAGATGCACTATCAATAAAGGATGAAGAGGTGGAAGCATTGCTTTGTGCCATTTATATTATCCAACCAGATTGGATAACTGAAGCAAGGGATGAATGGAAGAAGGATGAAGAAGTGTGGACACTCATTCAAAATTTGCAGCAAGATACTAGTACATCTGATACATTTAGTTGGAAAAATGATTCCTTGTGGTACAAATATCGCTTATATATTTGCAAGAATTCCCAACTAAAATAAAAGATTCTTTTGGAATTGCACACTTCTCCTTTAGGAGGACACTTAAGATTTTTAAAAACTTACCACAAGGTGAAGACAAATTTTTTTTGGGATGGCCTTAAATCTAATATTCAAAAGTTTGTGGTGGAATGTTTGGTTTGCCAACAAAATAGAGTTGAGACAATTAAGTCCTCGGGTCTTCTACAACCTTTATCCATTCCGAGTCAACATTGGGAGGAGATTTCAATGGATTTTACCACAAGTTTACCTAAGTCCGAAGGAAGGAGTGTCATCATGGTGGTAGTTGATAGAATTACCAAGTATTCACACTTTTGTGCATTATCTCATCCATTTAAAGCAAGTACAATTGCTACTGCATTTATGGAAACAATTTAAAACCTACATGGAAAGCCAAAGATTATTGTAAGTGACAGAGATCCCATTTTTATAGGAAATTTTTGGACATAATTATTTTCTTGTTTGGGTACTCAACTAGCTCATAGCTCATCTTATCATCCTCAATCCGATGTTCAAACAGAGATAGTGAATAAATGTTTGGAAGGATATCTTAGTTGTTTTGTATCTGATAAGCAAGCACAATGGGTCAAGTGGTTACCTCTCGTTGAATGGTGGTATAACACTTCATTCCATACTGCAGCAAAAATGATCCCATTTATGGCACTTTATGGATATCATCTACCATCCATCACATCTTCTTTAAGGGAAAATTCTAGGGTTCAAGAAATGGAGTTTCACATCGAGCATCAACAAGAAGTTCTCCAACTCTTATAGGATAACCTAAATTTGGCACAAAATTGAATGAAGCAACAGGCATATCAACATCGTAGTGAGAGATGTTTTGATGTGGGAGACTGGGTATTTTTACGGCTAAAACCATACAAAAAAATGACCCTCAAGGAAGCTAAGAAGGATAATAAATTATCGCCAAATTACTATGGTCCTTACAAGGTGTTGCAAAATATTTGCACTATGGCATACAAATTGGAGCTTCCTGCTTCTTTGCGAGTGCATCCATTTTTCCATGTTTCATGCTTAAAAAAGGTTATAGGGGACAAGCTTCTAGTTCAAACAATATTTCCAGAACTTGATGAGCAAGGAAAAACCATATTGGAACCTAAATAAGTCACGGAAACAAGAACTTGATAGCTATGAAATCGATCATTTTCATAGTATCTCATCAAATGGAAAAACTTACCCACTGAAGATTCTACATGGGAGGATGAGAATTTTATACACAAGAACCCAGATCTACTCAAGCATTGAGGAAAACACTTTTTTTAAGGAGAGGAGCATGTTAGGTCCTTATATTAATAGTATAGTCCCTTATTGTTGTTAGTGTAACCCCCGTATTGTTATTGTTGCACCCCTGTAACCCCCATATTGTTATTATTGTGCCCTTACATTATTATTGTTAGGTCATCTAGGATTACAATGTGTCCCCATGGAATCCTATATATAGAGAGGAGGTTTTATCATTTGTATCATCCAAGAATTGTTCATTTATGTAATGTATTAAAGGTTTCCCCCTAGAAGTGGCTATTTCTAACGCATTCATCTCTCTTTTCTTCTATTTTTGGAGCTGATTTCACAACAGAATCTCAAATTCTGGGAGAAAAGGGATCAAGTGTCCAAACAAGAAGAAATCTTGTAGGATCCCCTAGCTATCTGGTAGTCTTATCCACTATTGAACGACAGAATTTTAATCAAGCTAGTAAAGATGAATGTTGGATTCAAGCCATGAATGAAGAACTTGATCAGATTGAAAAGAATCATACTTGGGAATTCGTTCCAAGACCTCATGATAAAAATGTTATTGGAAGAAAATGGATATTCAAAAACAAGTTAAATGAAAATGGAGATGTTATTAGAAACAAAGCTAGACTTGTTTGTAAAGGGTATTCTAAACAATAAGGTATATACTTTGAAGAAACATTTGATCTTGTAGCCAGAATTGAAGCCATAAGAATGTTCATTTCCTTTTCAAGTTTTAAACAATTCAAAGCTTCTCAAATGGATGTAAAATCTGCTTTGCTCAATTGTGATCTAGAAGAAGAAGTTTATATAGAAAAACTAGAAGGATTCATTCTGGAAAATGATGAAAAACTTATTTTCAAACTTAAAAAGGCTTTATACGGTCTCAAACAAGCTCTTCGAGTATGGTACTATCGTCTTGACAAATATCTTCAACAATAAGGTTTCACAAAGGGATTTGGTGAAAGTAACTTATACACAAAAGTTGAGAATGATAAATTATTTATTATTGTTGTGTATGTTGATGACATCATTTTTGGAAGTAATGACGAGTCAACGAGTCAGAAATTTTCTTCTGTTATGCAACAAGAATTTGAAATGTCATTACTTGGGGAACTAACGTATTTTCTTGGCTTACAATTGCAACAAGCAAAATCTAGCATATTTCTATCACAAGAAAAATATCTCATGTAAATTCTGAAGAAGTAAGGGATGGAAGACTGCAAACCTGTGAGTACTCCAATGGGTAGCTGTAGGGTCAGTGAAACAGTTTTGGCCGAGTTAGCTAGCCAAATGGCGATGCTAACATCAGAAGCCAATCTTTCGGAGCCCAAGGACCCTAGCCTTCACGGACTCGAGAGAGGGCTCTCTCTATAAGTGTAAAAGATGTCGGTGTGTTTACTTGCGATGTTACGATATTAGGCTAGTTATGAGAGAAGTATATTTTTAGATTTTTTTGGTTTTTACAGTTTGTGAGGGATGAAAGTCAGATCAAATACATAAGTTGGATAACAAGATGTAGATAGTTGGGCTATGGGGTCAAACGGGTCAAAGGGAGAGCTTATAGAGGTGATGATGTAAAGTTCTTTTGTAGGGGCCGATTTGATTCACAATAGAAGGGATCTCGGGACAAAATGGATTAAATGAACAATAAGTTGGTGAAAGACAAGAGGGATTTCAGAAGTGCAAACTAGTTAATAGCGATCATAAACATGCTAATAGCAAGCCATTGAGTCATGCTAGGAATAACTATACAGCTAATCAATACATAGAAATCGGACATTCCGACCATACATAGAGGTATAAGACCCTCTAACTTGAGAGGAAAAGGCTATCGGATTTTGGGGGAAAACACATGAGACAAACTAACAACTCATAAACTATGTAGGAATGCCTAAACATAGTACTCTAAGTCATTGGGCACTTGGACAAATAAGTTTTCATAGTTTTAGGCAAAGGGAGCTAGATTGGGACTAGGCCTCCTTGGTTCAACAAAATGATCAACAAATCGGTCAAAGAAAAGTTTTATGGACGGAGAACTATGGGCGATGATAGGTAGGTAGGGCCAAACCATACATCCTACTCAACATACATGGAAGCCGATGAATAAAACTTAGCAACAACACCTTAGGTTACTAAAGAGCGACTAAGAATTCTTTAGCATAACTAAGGGAGAAGAAAACATCAAGCTATGAAGATTTAGGGATTTTGAGGGTGCCTCCATGGGCATATCTCAAAATCAATCTTTACTTGATCTATAGCAACAAGAAATATGAATTATGAGTGAAAACTAGAAGACTTAAAACACATTAAGAAGCACTATACCATTCTACCATGTCAGAATCCATCAACAAGACCTTCAACATTCCTCAAAAGCACATCCAAGAGGCGAGTCCAAAACATCATAACTCAAGTGCTATTCTTCAAAAGCTCATATGACCAATGCATTAATTCTTCTCTCAATTTCAGCCTCTGATTTACAAAGTGAGAACCATGGAATAAATAGGCTTGAGGGAGGAAAACCTCATGGAGCAACTAAGCGTATCCCATTGGCCAAGTCAAAATATCTAAACTATGTCCTTGAGGCTTTGCAAAAGACCCAAGGCACGAAAATATCCCATAAAATATCTAAAAAAGCTGCTAAAAAACGGAAATTATATTGACTTTACATGATTTCCCCATGATAAAAATAGCTTAACGCACATTTGGGAAAAGCGAGATTTTGGAGTTCAAGAAGTACAAAAATACTTCATATGTATGCTGAAAAAAGGTCCCACGACTTTACGGATGCAAATGGAAGCCCTTCCCTATGTTTAAATGAGGCTCATGATGGCTCGTTGGAAAGCTCTCTATGTACGCTTTCCGACGCAAGAGTCGGAATCACCTCAATCTGATCTACTGAAAGTCTCCCTCAAAGCTGTACACATTTGTGTGCAAAAACCCGGAAAATAGCGGGGAGTCTGTGATATGGCGGGCGGGGGAATGATGCAAAATAGAGAGTTGTTTTTCACACAAATTTGAGGCGAATGATCTTCAAATGCCACGAAAATCACTGGAGACCTGCATCATGGAATTATGGCATCCATTGGTATCATCCTCCTCCCTTGAAAACTCATCAAACTGAAATGGCGAATTTATGAGTTTTTGGCAAAAAACCAAAAAATGCCAAAAAAACAAAAAGTTTTCCGAAACGAGGCCCAAAACTATGGCATGCATGACCCTCAAGGGTCCATAGAAACATACCTACGAAAGCTGAAGACCAAAAAATATCAACAAAGCTGATATGCTTTTTTCTTCTTTTCCGTGCTAGAGCACCCTCTCACTTCAACTTCTTCAATTTTTCTTGTGCTACCTTCAATTTTCGCCTGGCAAATTGATTTAGCTTACGAAAGTGAAGAGTCCTCTTTCTCTACGTAGCTCAAGATCTCTATTTGCCTTCTCAAGCTTTTAATTCCAAATGCTGGTTAGCTCTCTCAAAGCCATGCTTCCTTGTTTTCCTCAATTTCTTGCTCAAAGAGGGCTGAGTGAGAGGAAAGGCTTCGAATTGAGCTTGTTCTTCAGTTGCTCTGTTTCTCAAGGCTCTTTTAAGCCCGATGGTCCTAGGCCTCTTTCGCCTAGGGATTGGTCCTCCTCCCTCTTCTATCATCAAACTCGCCAATGAGCTCTTCAATTCTTACTTGCGCCTTTTCTGCCTCCTTTTTATACTTGATCGCCCTTGCCTCATGTGAATGGTTGCTGCATGATACTTCATTTGTTTGTTTTCAACCTCCAGAAGTGGATTTGAAATTCCTCGCCGCCTTTGAAGATCTTCTTGTAACGCCTCAATTTGCCCTTCTTTGTGAATGAGGAGGTTTTCAAGGAGGCGGGCCTCATTGTCACTATCATCACTTTGGATAGGGATAATAGCTAATTCACCTCCATGCTTTGCACTTTCTCCAATTTTACTTTTGCCTTTGAATGCCAATCTAGCGCTTTTTCTCCTTGGAAAAGCTAGAAGTTGTCTTGTGGGCAATTTCCTCTTTTTAGGAACAGTTTGGGTCAGCAACTGTCGAGAGCGACTTCGACTTCTTTGTCCTTCCTCAACATCTGTCCGGTGCTTTGTGTTTCAAAAGGCGCTTCAATTGTTTGCCCAGCTGCTTTGCTCCTCAACTACGCTCTGCTTTGCGCATGTTCCTCTCTTCACGCAGCTATTCTTTCTTCGTTCCTCTTCTGTACTGCTGTTGATCTTCAAATTCTAGTTGCCTCGCACGATTTCATCAATCTCCAAGCTGTGATGTTCTGCGATTTCAATGCTGGCTTTCCACGTCATGATTTCAGCTGTTTCTTTGTCCAGCGATTTCAAGCTGCTCATGCATCCCTCCAAATGCGGTGCATGCTTTGTCCCTCTTCCTGTGCCCCTAGCTAACTGCTCATCCAACCTCCAAGCCTAGCTGTGCACGTTCCTCTTCTGTATCTGGCGACTTGGCTCGCCCGAGTAGGTGATTTTGAGTTTTTTAGGTGTAGGCCATTGTTACTCAGCCAGACAAAAGGCAGGCGATGGAGCAGGGCTGAGTAGGAGACACATGAGCAAGGGAGCTGCAGGTGGCGACTACTTGCATGGCTAATGAATGAATCCCATGAAACCCATTTCTTCTCCGGCTGATTGTAAAAAGATAATCTTGATCAAGGAATGATGAAAGAGAGAAGGGATTTGCTGAGGTGGAGACCTTCTTTTGGACGATAGCTTTGCCATTTTCTCTATGCTTTTGGACAAAAAGTATGGAAGGTGTTTAATTGCACACACGGTAAAATGCATCAACAAGCGGTACATGATAGGCTATGAAAATTTGGCTAAACACTCCCTTCACAAGTGAAATATCTCATTATGGCTTTCATCGACGGAGCATAAGCTGTCGAGAAGATGAGGAGAAAGGGAAAATAGCGGTGATGGTTTCCCCATGTTAGAGTTTGATGAAAGGTTTCATAATCCTCTAGATCAAGATGAGCTTGTTTAAACCACTTTTCACCATGATACGGGATCTTGGTAGCTTGTGGATACATACCTTGGGGAGATTTTGAAATCAAGATCCGCCAACTTTGGAAGTGTTTGTCCTTGAATCTCAAAGCAAAGCTTTTACGTAAATGTGTAAGTGGCGAGAAACTCTTGACTTCTTCTATCCTGCGATAGAAAATCAAGACCGACCTACACTTTGTGGAAATTGAAAAGCACGTGGGTGAGCATTGATTTCTTCTCCGGAGATAGGCTCACTATCTCTTATGTGGACCGCTCTTGTGATCTCACTTTGGAGAGCATTCGAGCTTTGACCAAACTTTGGAAAAGGCAAGCTGCCCTTCCTCTTGTATGAAAAATGTTAAACATCTGGATTGAAGCTGGCCACTACACTTGTTTTCGGAAGCGAGATATGGACACTGTGGTGTTGAATAAAATGCAACAATGTTTCTTGGAATAAGCCACCTCTGCACTTATTAAAAACAACCTTTCAAACTCTGTATGCACTTCAGCCATGCAAACTTTTTAACAATGGTACCATGTGTAAAAGATGGGATAACTGCTTTGTAGATTCCCTGTGTACTGTTTTGAACAATCACCCCTCTTGTGATTTGGTTAGGCCAACCTACACTGGTAATTGTGTTTTCAAAACAAAACTCAAATATTAAAACCCTGCTCTTCATGTCATTCACCTGAAAAATACCTCTGTCAACAGATTTCTATAAAAGATAACATACAGTGGAAAAGAAAAGAGACTCTTTGGTTAGGTGAAATATCAGCTCACTGTGTTTAAGAAAACACCTTTCACTTGTGAATTTTGAGAAATCAATCACCACCTTTGTACCTCTGGCTTCAATGTTAAACTTGATCATCAACAATGCTGCCTTCTAGAACGTGGCTCTGCACCTTTGGAAAAACTCTGTTCAACAATCTTTAGAATGATACAATGTAGTGCAATGAAAAAGCAGACTTAGTTTAGGTGTAAAATCAATGCATAGCGCTTTGGGAAGACCAGCTCTTTACTTGTGAATCTCAAAGGTCAACACTACACCTGTACCTCTGTCTTAATATTAAATGCAATTACCAAGAACTCTGCCCTTTAGAAAATGGCCCTTTTCATTTGTGAAGTTTTAAGAAAACAAACACTGCTTTTGTACCTCTGCCTCCAAAGTTAGAAACCCATCAATGAAATCTGCCCTTCAATGTACTATTTATCCTTAGAGTCTCTTTGTCAATCAGCCTTTCAAAATGATACAATATGGTGAAAAGAGGGCAGACCTAGGTTAACAATACACAGTGCTTTATGAGGGACACTTTTCTTGTGAAGTTAGGAAATCAAACATCACCTGTATACCTGTTTGCCTTTAGATCGATTTGAAAATTGAACAATGGTTCGACCATAAAACCCCGTATTATCATATTGCAATTACCTCATCTCACTGTGTAGAAAAGACTGCTTTTGCCTTTAACTAAAATGACAAAGTCTGGGGTATTTAAAACTTCTTGTCATCCATCAAAACCTTGACATCGATGGGGAATTCATAAAAATACCTTAAATTTTGATGGATGCCCGCTTTGAAAGCTGGAGTAATGCTGGAGGTCTTTGACACTTGCGCGGCATCCTTTAAAGAAAACCCGTCGCGTAGAAGTTGCTTGTCGGGTCGGCCTGTCGTGTGGTCGGGCGGCCTTGTACAGGCACGTCGCGCCAACGTACAGGCACGTCGCGCCGACAAAGGGCCCCGTGTAATTTTCCGCCCAGGCACGTCGCGCTGCCTCTGCACAGTGTTAACTTCTGCCTGATGACCCGAAAATTATTTCTTTGGTGATAGGGAGGCCAAAACGTCTTCAGCTTTTGAAAATGAAATTCCTACTCTCACACTTAATCCTTTATGTCATTTCAAACCCTTTTTCAACGGTTACCTTGCTTGGAAATGTAACGTAGGCTTTTTGAAATCTGTTTTGTTTTTCAAACTGTGGGTTTGTCATTTTGCATATGTAGACCCGAACAATGACTTTGACCCCGAGCTGAATACTGCTTTTTCTTTGAAGGACAAGGCTGGTTATGTAAATCTGTCTTTTCAGTCTTTGGCCTTTGACAGCTTCTCCAAACTTTGAATATAACAGGTACCAAGTTTACTGATATAACTTTGAATTTTGGTTATGGTTTCTCAATTTCAAAAGGCGCCCCTTTTTTCCAAAATGATTTCCTGCTTATAGGTACATTACCTATGATGTATCTGTCTTTTGAATGATGAGAAAGATGCATTTGTTCCAAGCCTTAAACTGACAATTTTTATCAAACCTCCTCCTTGTCCACTTATAGCATTGTATACCTTGGCGATTGTTTATTCAGCATGAGATGGCCTGTGTTCTTTCAAAGTGTTTGATGATTGCTGCTTCCAGGTGATTCACAAGCTTCCCTTGGGACTGTAAGTGCGCTCTTTTGATGGCTTGCTTTCACACTATACTTCACTGTTTACTCAAAATGATCTTCTTTAGGCTTCTGGGCAGGTGATAGTGAAATGCCTTTAACCATTTCTCTAAAGCAACTGCTCCTTTTGGTATCAATAGCATACATTATTCATAAAATTTCCTTTTTTCCACTATAGATACAGTCTGACAGATAGCTTTTTGACGAGGGAAATCAATACCTTTGCATCATAATCAGTAACACTTACCTGTGCAAATGACTTTTATTCAATTTCTTTGTATCCTTCCATTGTATTTCAAATCAATCAGCTTCAGCAACTTGCAGTAACTGGCATCTACTCCATGCATGGAGAGTGTTTCATCAGGTAAGGTATCTGAAGGCTTTTTGACAACTCTGTTTGACATAGCTTTTCTCTAGATGTGATGGTGAGTGAACCTCTTGAAAAACATCAATATTAGCACCTCTTCTTGCCAGCATCACTGTGTTTCAGCAGAAACCCTAGCCAAAGTGATATTGTCTCTCTGCACTGTTCTAGGGGTGACTGAGATATTTATCATTTGGCTTGGTCATCTCATGAAAGATTACTTGTCAAATCATCTTTGTGACTTATGGAGGTTAGTGCATTTTGAGAAACCAAGAACTTTCTTTCTGCCTGGGTAATGGCATTTGTTGTCAGCATCTGTTCTATTTGATCTTGTGGATAAGCAGGGTACTTATGATTGGAATGTTTACTGATGACATGCTTTCTAAAGCTTCAACAATTCACATGATTTGCAATTTTGAAATGAGCTCCTTTATCAGACCAGACTCTTTTTCCTAGCATATTTCAAACTCTGTTCCTCTTATGACCATCAATTACATTCATAAAACCTGAAGATATTGTTTCATTGTTTCAGTAAAGGCAAACCTGGACTTTTGCAACCTTCTGAGTCAATACTGGCCCGCGCCCTCTGCTTATGGATGAAGGAGGCGCCCTAACCCTCTGCTTGTAAATGAAGGAGGTTATGGGCCTTGACAATTTACCAGTTTGCTGAGACAGTGGTGACCTTTTCTTACTGTGATTTTCATGCTGGAAAGAGCTGTAAAGTCCAGATGAGTAGCTTTCTGTTTTGCAGACATATCTAAAGGCTCAAGTTACATTTAGAAGCAACTGTTCCTCTAACTGTAAACTCAAACATTTACTCTATGAGATGAAATATATTTCCTGCCTTTGTAGAACCATAGAACACTGTGAAAAACTTAATAGTCAGCTTGAGATTGGGTTTTATGCAGTGCTGAGATCTAGGGGGTGTGAGTGGCGCAACTTAGGGCTGTTTGTCAATTTCATTTGCAAAGTAAGAGGTCAGTCATGGTAGGCCTGTTGCAGATGGAGGCTTTTTGGCTTTTTGGTGATTGCCAAGGGTGAAGTGTCCTAAAGCGCCACATTCCTAACATAGGGGAGACTTTTGAAATAGATGTGGATTTGCCCTTTAAAGTTGATGGGCATATCAAGAAGGCTGAAGCTAGATAGGATAGTGACAATGAGGTTTTAATTTTGCCAGGGGTGGACTGAATAGGTAGAAGGGTGAAAAAAGTTTTGGGAGGGTTTTCTGGATGACATATTGACATAAGGAAATCAGTTTCTAGAAAACTCAGCTGAAGATATAGTCATCACTAACATGTAAAAAATATTGATGGCTAACAGTGGCTCCATTTGGGGAGGGCAGCTCCTCGTCAGGAGGTGTCCAGAATTCAGATTTTTGGATTATGAAGACCAGTGCCTTATCCATTGGCGCAAAATTTACCCTTCTCTTGATGTTATTTCTGAAATGTGACAGCATGGTTAACATCAACGATACTTCTACCTACCCCACTATCTTTCCTAACATTTTTTCTTCTCTTTGGCGCATTTGAACTAGCAGCCCTTTGAAAAATGCATATTTTTCTTTTTTCAAAATGAACCTATCTATTTCTACTCTTATATCTGTCGGGAGTTCAGATTAAGCTGATGAACTCCTTCATTTCTCTACCTAAAACTAGATCGACTGTCAAGATTAAGCAGTTTGACAGGATTTCATTCTCTAATCTACAACATGAAATTCAAAAATGATCAAATCGGGATTAGGCAGTCTGATTTGTCATGCATTTGCGGCATAAAAGACAAGCTGCACACAAATGTTATTCTGTAATAAAAGGAAACTAGACAAGCGGGGCTAAGATGTACAATGTGTTTTTCATCCCTCGCTTCTCTCTTTGGTTCTGTTTTAGGCATGTGGAACCAGAATCTCTCCCTAATCTAAGCTCTGTGATAAGTCAATCTTACACAATGTTGACTATCTTTGCACTCACTAACTTATCAGCAAATAAATTTAAACATGCTCGGCTATGATTAGGCTAGATAGCTGAACAAGACATTGAAGTACTAGTAGCGGCATTTAGACTTGCTCGCTTTCCGAAAGACTATTTTTGGAACATGGGGCCTTTGTTCTATCTTTACTTGCCCTCTTTTCTGCTTTTTACTGTTTTTGACTTTCCTATCTTTTACTGTTTTTGATTTTTCTATTTTTTCAATATTTCAAACAATGGTATGTACAATGACTGAAAGTGTTTCAAACTCAAAAATCTTGGAAATGACGGAATTTCAGCATCTTATCCTCGTAAGGATCTCCTCTCACCCTTGGCCCACTTAACTCTTGAAAATAAAAATTTGGGAAATTTTCTCTCTCTAACATGACATAGGGATTCATGCAAGAATCTCTAAACAGCCCAGTATCCTTCCCTCTGTACCTCTTTGAATATCTGATTTCCACTCCTTTCCTTACTGTATGCTTTCTTCAGGTAATGTATGTACTCTTGGTAATTCTTGAAATAGATAGTGACATCATCAAGGTATGAAAAAACACAGAAATTTAAAACTGGGAACATGGCCTTCATGAACAGATTTCTGATATTGGGTGGTTTAGCAATTTTGAACTTGAAATCAGATTTACCTCCTGCAAACTGGAAAAAATCTTTAAGTTGTCTACTTTGCAAAGGAATTCGATGATTATGATCTGAAAGATGATCTTGTAAGAATACATGATTAGAAACATTTTCAATTGGTGAATCATGATCTTGAGTAGAACAAACCTGATTTTTGTTATATGGAGATACAGTATTATTTCTAAAATCAAAGCAAATTCTATGGCCACTAGTTTTCTCCTTGATCATTTCAGTTTGTCTCAGTTTGCTGTGTTTGCTTTTGTTAAAGTTGTTCTTTGAGGAAAAGGTAGTGATACAATGTTTTCCCTTTTTTTTTCTGTAGAAATTAGTATTTTGCATGAGATTCCTGTTTTTAGCCTTTCTAAGTTCTTCATGAAAATACAAAATATGAGCCAATTTCAGTAGTTCAGGTATGCTGGGACTATAACTGTCATCCTTGCTCATAAGAAGTTCATCTGGCATTTTTTCAAGATGTTGAGCTACTGAGGTTATGGTCAAAGTTTTATTTGTAGTAGGAGGGTCACATGATGGTAAATCTTTGAGGTATGGTAGAAACATTAAACTCCCTTTCTCCCGGGTTCCAAATAGGTTTATGATGTGTAGGTCTTCTAAAGCTTTTACCCGGAAGAAATTTCCACAAGTTATCACTGGTGTTTGACTAAAGCTAGAGCAATTTGATTGATAGTACATGAGGGTTTGTGCTTCTTGCTCTAATCCTACTTTGGAGAGGGTAAACTTACTTTCCTCAAGAGACAACTGTTCATGATCATGGTAGTTTTGAGTGTCCAGTTCATCATAAGGTACCAGGGACAACTGATGTGGTGGATCTAAGTCTTTATCAGTTTCTTCTGACTCTTCTTCCATGTTTACATCAATATGCATAATGAAAGAGTTTAGGTCGGACCGCAAAGAACACATTGGAATGTTATCTGGCCTATCTTGACTGCTGATCATGTATTTCATGTGTGATTCGCGGTACAGTATTCTGGTCTGACCAAACACAGGGATGGTGGCATATGACATGTCTAGTTGGATGTTCCCTTGGAGTTTGGCTCCCCAAGATCTGGATAGGAGCATCCCGTACTTGGGAGGAATGTCTGCCACTACTATATCCATGATAAGATGTTTCGCGGGTATTTGGGCCAGACTAAAACAAAGGTCTTTGATCAAACCCAGGCATTGGACTCTGCTTGAATCAAATGAATACAAGTCTTTGTATGGTCTTGTGATTTCCAAGCCTAATATTTCCATTACTACCTTCGGCATAAGATTATGCGAGGCGCCGGAGTCTAGCATGGCATTATGGAGGATTTGATCGTGGATGTTTAGGCTAATGTAAAATGGAAGAGTAACTCCCTCTTGGAATTTTCCTTCTACCTTTGGACCAAACAATACTTCAGGAATGTCATCAGTGAGATTAACAGTGTTCGCATCATTCCCTAGATTTAAGACTTTTAGTACTAGGGATTTATAAGAGTTTTGGGCAATGAGTTCAGTAAGAGGCATGGTGATTTTGATCTTAGCGATCTCGCCTTCGAAGCTAAAAGGCATTTGAAGCTTAGATATGTTTGTTTCAGCTTTTTCAGCTAAGACCTTATCTATGTTCTGAGTTTGTTGACCTTTTTTAGGAGTTTTGTTTTCCATAGTTGTTTTGGTGACCTTTGTAGAAGTATCAGGAGTATATGAGAGAGGACTAGTTTGGGTAACTTTAGCTTGGCTTTGATCAGTCTTTTCAATTTTGATTTTGTCACTGCTTGATGCTTTTTTGAGGATGGTATCTGGAGATTTAGCAGTATCAGAGTTACCTTTCTTGACATTATCTTGGTTTCTTTTGCTCCTAAGGTCATATAGCCTGTGGGCTTCTACAATAGCATTTTGAAACTCTATGGCAGGGTCATCAAGATCTTCATAATTGGTCTCATCTTGATCATGCGAAAAGAAGGCTTGTTCTTCTTCGGTGAGGTACACCTCACCTTCATTGTCAGACCCTATGAGGTTTAAATGATGTTCATCAAGAGGTTCTGAGTCCCTATCATCTTCTTCCACATAGTTTTCATTGAATGGTTGCCTGATCTGTTGGTCATTGTCCCTTGGTCTGTTTTGGGGCTGTTCCCTCCTAAAGTTTTGGTTTCGGTTTCTGATTGGAGGGTTTGGCTGATTGTCCCTAACAGGAGCTTTTTCATTGATCTTTTCCCACATTTTAGCCATGGATTTGACTAAGTCATCTATTCTGGGATCTAGGGAAGGTGATGAAGTGGAGACCTCATCTCTATATGTGACTTTTCTTTCTGATCTAGTTCTAGCTCGTTTTTCAGCTAAGTTGGCATCTGCTTTTATGGCTATTTGTTGCATTTCCTCCAAGGTAGGGGGATCCTTATCTCTTAGATTATATGTCATGTCTGGATCAAAACCCTCAGGAAATTTTGCCAAGGCTAAACCAAGTGGAGGTTTGAAATGAGGTGGAAGGGAGTTATATACACTGTTGAACCTAGTACAGTAAGCTTGGACACTTTCCCCATTTTCCCGTTTTAGGTTGTTATATTCTGACAAGATTTGAATGGGGTTTCTTCGGATTTCCCACCTGTTTCTGAAAACTTGATGTAGTTCTGGGATATCATGGATACTGTTTGGAGCTAAGCTTTTGAACCATGCTTTGGGTTCACCACCAAGACTTTGGGAAAATATTCTCATTCTGACAGTCTCGTCTTGTACCTCTAGGTATTCATAAGCATCAGTCATTCTACTTATATGCTGTTGAGGTGTGGTGGTGTCTTCTCCAGTAAAGTGTGGGATTTTGTCTTGATATTTGTTTGGGAGAGGAGCTAAAGGCGGTGGCAACACCAAAGGTGCGTACCAGGCAGCCATAACTGGAGCTAATGGATGATGTACAAGATGAGGACTAGTAGGCTGAAATGAAGTGGTTTGAACAGTGGTGGTTTGACCAGGTGTGACGGATGAACTTGGACTAGGTTCTACTAAGGCGAAGGATGGTCAAGATAAAAGGGATGGATTAGTGGAATCGCCAGGTGGAAAATGGGTTGTTCTTATGAAGATAGCTATGGTCCACCAACAATAACTATTTTGAGAATGTTTTTTGAATTTTCTGAGTTTTATGTGCAGCCTATGGTTTGTTAAAGTATCCTTGACTTGTTTCAACACTTTGCTAGGGTGATGAGAACAAAAAGAGTTTACTCTAAAAAATGGGTCTAGGGACTGCTTGCTTGTTTATGGTACCTAAAGGATTAAAGAGTCTATAAGAGTTTGCTGGACTATTATGAACTCAGTATCCCACCATCTCCCGCTATGTTAGTGAGTGATGGGAAAGGTTTATCGGATAGTAGCCTAGAGTTTTGGAAAGTAGTAAGGCTTACTAGAAGTTTAGTGGAGTCGCCAGGTGGATTGTCAGTTGTTTGGGATAAACTTGTATGGTCCACCACCAGTAATGTCAAAGCCAATCTAAAGGAGTGTTTTGGGGTTTTTTTTGAGTTTTATGTGCCTACAAGGTTTGGAAGAGTTTTCTATAACTGACTCATCATTTTGCTAAGATGGTGAAAGAGCTATTTTCTACTCCTCAAACAATCTCTAAGTTTACTAAGCTTGATTGAGACTTCGGGAGTTACTAAGTTGTACTTAGATTGTCACTAACTCAGAAGGTCCTACTGTGAGTGTCACTATGTTAGTGAGCAGCGGGATAAGTCAATCAGATAGTATTCTTAAAGGCTTCTAAAGATGAGGGAAACTAAGCTTTTAATCACTCAGAGTCCCACCGTGATCGTCATTATGTTAGGGTCCCGTGATTTGGCCGATTGGATAGCCAAATGACGATGTAACATCAAACCAAGCTTTGGAGCCCAAGGACCTAGCCTTCCTGGACTCAGAGAGGGCTCTCTCTGTAAGTGTAAAAGATGTAGGTGTGTTTACTTGCGATGTTCTGATATTAGGCTAGTTATGAAGTATGTTTTTAGTTTTTTGGTTTTTTAAGTTTGTGAGGGATGAAACTGATCAAATACATAAACTGGATAACAAGATGTAGATAAATTGGGCTATGGGGTCAAACAGGTCAAGGAAGCTTATGAGGTGATGATGTAAAGTTGCTGTAGGGCCGATTTGATTCACAATAGAAGGGATCTCCGGGCAAAATGGATTAAATGAACAATAAGTTGGTGAAAGACAAGGGATTTCAAGTGCTAACTAGTTAATAGCAGACATAAACATGTAATAGCAAGCCATTGATCATGCTAGGAATAAATATAAGCTAATCAATACATAGAAATCAGACATTCCAGCCATACATAGAGGTATAAGACCCTCTAACTTCGGGAAAAGGCTATCAGATTTTGGGGAAAACACATGAGACAAACTAACAACTCATAAACTATGCTGGAACGCCTAAACATAGTCTCTAAGTCATTGGGCACTTGGACAAATAAGTTTTCATAGTTTTAGGCAAAGGGCTAGATCGGGACTAGGCCTCCTTGGTTCAACAAGATGATCAACAAATCAGTCAAAGAGAAAGTTTTATAGACAGAACTATGGACAGCTTATAGGTAGGCAGGGCACACCATACATCCTACTCAACATGCATAGAACTTGTAAATAAAACTAGCAAACATTATCCTTAGGTTACTAAAGAGAAGTTAAGAATTCTTTAGCATAACAAAGGAAGAAGAAAACATCAAGCTATGAAGATTCAGGAATTTTGAGGTGCCTCCATGGGCATATCTCAAAACTAATCTCTACTGATCTATAGCAGCAAGAAGCATGTATTATGGATGAAAACTAGAAGACAACAACAAAGCAACAAAAACTATACCATTCTACCATGTCATGGAATCCATCAACAATCCTTCATCATTTCTCAAAAGCATCCAAGAGGCAGTCCAAAAATCATAACACAAGTTTGTTCTTCAAATTTCATATGACCAATGTATTAATTCTTCTCTCAAGTTTAGCCTTTGTTTTACAATGAAGCCTTGTGGAATAAATAGGCTTGAGGGAGGAAAACCTCATGGAGCAACTAGCTATCCCATTGGCCAAGTCAAAATATCTAAACTTGTCCTTGAGGCTTTGCAAAGCCCAAGGCACAAAATATCCCATAAAATATCTAAAAAGCTGCTAAAAACGGAAATTATATTGACTTTACATGATTTCCCAATGATAAAAATAGCTTAACGCACATTTGGGAAAAGCAGATTTTTGGAGTTCAAAAATTGCAAAAATACTTCATATTTATGCCTGAAAAAGGTCCCCTGACTTGCTGGATGCAAATGGAAGCCTTCCCGATGTTGAAATGAGGCTCATGATGGCTCGTTGGAAATCTCTCTGTGTCTGCTTTCCGGCGCAAGTGGAATCACCTCAATCTGATCTCTGAAAGTCCCTCAAAACTGTACCTGTGCGCAAAAACCCAGAAAATAGCAGGCTGCTGATATGGCGGGCAGAATGTGCAAAATGAGGCTGTTTTTCGCCAATTTGAGGGGGCGAATGATCTTCAAATGCACTGAAAATCGCTGGAGATCTGCTCATGGAATTATGGCATCCATCGGTATCATCCTCATCTCTTGACGACTCATCAAACTGAAATGGCGCATTTATGAGTTTTTTGGCCAAAAACCCAAAAAATGCCAAAAAACAAAAAGTTTCCGAAACAGGCTCAAAATTGGCATGCATGACCCTCAAGGGTCCATAGAAACATGCTCCGAAGCTGAAGCCAAAATATCAAGGGCTGATATGCTTTTTGCTTCTTTCCGTGCTAGGCGCCTCTCCTTCAACTTCTTCAATTTTTCTTGTGCTACCTTCAATTTTCGCCTGGCAAATTGATTTAGCTTCTGAAAGTGAAGAGTCCTCTTTCTCTGTAGCTCAAGATATCTATTTGCCTTCTCAAGCTTTAATTCCAAATGCTGGTTAGCTCTCTCAAGCCATGCTTCCTTGTTTTCCTCAATTTCCTGCTCAAAGAGGGCAGTGAGAGGAAAGGCTTCGAATTGAGCTTGTTCTTCTGCTCTCTGTTTCTCCAAGGCTTTTCTAAGCCCGATGGTCCTAGGCCTCTTTCGCCTAGGCTGGTCCTCCTCCTCTTCATCATCAAATTCGCCAATAAGCTCTTCAATTCTTACTTGCGCCTTTTCTGCCTCCTTTTTGTACTTGATGGCCCTTGCCTCATGAATGGCTGCATGATACTTCATTTGTTTGTTTTCAACCTTCAAGAAGTGGTTGAAATTCCTCGCCCTTTGAAGATCTTCTTGTAACACCTCAATTTGCCCTTCTTTGTGAATGAGGAGGTTTTCAAGGATGCGGGCCTCATTATCACTGTCATCGCTTGGGATAGGGATGACAGCTGATTTACCTCCATGCTTGGCACTTTCTCCAATTTTACTTTTGCCTTTGAATGCCAATCTAGCACTTTTTCTCCTTGGCAAGCTAGAAGCTGTCTTTTTGGGCAATTTCCTCTTTTTAGGAACAGTTTTGGTCACTGTCAAGGAGGCAACTTCAGCTTGCTGTCCTTCCTCAACATCCTGTCCAGCTTGTGGCTCAAAAGGCGCTTCAATTGTTTGCTCAACCTGCTGCTCTTCAATTTCTGTCTGCTGCTGATCTTCAACCTGTAGCTGCTGCTGATCTTCAAACTCTAGTTGCTGCTGTTCATCAATCTCCAACTGCTGTCCCTCTTCCTGTACCTGCTGTTGTTCACTAATCTCCAACTGCTGCTGTCCCTCAAAATCTGGCTGCTGCTGCTCACTGCCTTCTTTTTCTCCCTGTGGTTCACTGCCCTCTCCTTCTCCCTGTTCACTTGGCTGCCCAGTGATCATTTTGAGTTTTTTAGGTGTAGGCCTACTAGACAAAGGCACTGGGCGATGGACAGGCTGAGTAGGAGACACTTGAATAGGAGGGACAGTGGCGAAATATGCATGGCTAATGAATGAATCCCATGAAACCCCTTTCTTCTCCAGCTGGTGTAAGAAGATAATATTGATCAAGGAATGATGAAAGAGAAAAGGAATTTGCTGAGGTGGAGCCTTCTTTTGGACAGTAGTTGCCATTTTCTCTATGCTTTTGAACAAAAAGTATGGAAGGTTTAATTTCCTGCTTCTGGTAAAATGCATCAACAAGCGGACATGATAGGCAAAAATTTGGCTAAACCTCCCTTCACAAGTGAAATATCTCATTATGGCTTTCATCAGCGGAGCATAACTGTCAAGAAGATAGGAGAAGGGGAAAATAGCAGTGATGGTTTCCCTATGTTCAGGTTTGATGAAAGGTTTATAATCCTCTAGATCAAGATGAGCTTGTTTAAACCACTTTTCACCATGATACGGGATCTTGGTAGTCTTGGATACATACCTTGGGGAGATTTTGAAGTCAAGACCCGCTAACTGGAAGTGTTTGTCCTTGAATCTCAAAGCGCACAAATGTGTAAGTGGCGAGAAACTCCTGACTTCTTCTATCCTCTGGCAGAAATCAAGACAACCTACTTCATGGAAATTGAAAAGCACTGATGGGTGAGCATTGATTTCTTCTATGGAGATAGGCTCATATCTCTTATGTGGACCGCCTTTGTGATCTCGTTTTGGAGGCATTCTGACTTTGACCAAACTTTGGAAGAGGCAAACTGCCTTCACTGTGTGAAAAATGTTCTGCTGGATTGAAACTGGCCACTACACTGTTTGGACAGATATGGATCCTGTGGTTTTGAATAAAATGCAATAATGTTTCTTGGAATAAGCCACCTCTGCACTCATTAAAGACAGTCCTTCAACTCTGGATACACTTCAGCTATGTAAACTTCTCAACAATGGTACCATGTGTAAAAGATGAGATAACTGCTTTGTAGATTCCCTGTGCACAGTTTTGAACAATCACCCCTCTTGTGATTTGGTTAGGCCAACCTATACTGGTATTTGTGTTTTTCAAAACAAAACTCAAATATTAAAACCCTGCTCTTTAGGTCATTCACCTTAAAAATACCTTTGTCAACAGATTTCTACAAAAGATAACATATAGTGGAAAAGAAAGGAGACTTTTTTGGTTAGGTGGAGTATCAGCTCACTGTGTTTAGGAAAACACCTTTCACTTGTGAAATTTGAGAAAACAACCACCACCTTTGTTCCTCTGGCTTCAATGTTGAATTTGATCATCAACAACCCGCCTTCTAGAAAATGGCTCTATTCACCTTCAGAAAATCCCTGTTAACAAATCTTCAGAATGATACAATACAGTGCAAGGAAGAAGCAGACCTAGCTTGGGTGTAAAATCAGTGCACAGTGGTTTAGAAAACACACTCTTTGCTTGTGAGTTTAAGAGATACACCAACACATCTATACCTCCTTTTCCAATATTAACTTCAAATACTAACAGCTCTGCTCTTTAGAAAATGGCCCCTTTCACTTGTGAAGTTTTGAGAAATCCAACACCACTTTGGTACCTTTGTCTCCAATGTTTAGAATTCAACTATTAACAACCTCTGCCCTTCTTTTGTCCTGTAGAGAGTGGCCCTGCACCTTTGGAAAATCTTTGTTTAATAACTCTTCACAGTAGTGACAAAAAACAGTGAAAAAGGGGTAGTTTGCTAAAAGGTGTGCCTGTGAGAGAATGCCAAAAATCACTCTGTTTTTGACAACTTTGATGTCAACCAACACCTAGCTCGGAGGAGGCTTTAAAACATTCAGCAATTCTGTTCTGTGCAAGTGTGCCTTCTTTGCACTGTTTGCATATCAAGCAAAACACCACACATATGCTAAGAGTGCCAATACAAAGGTTTGGGGTGATAATGACAGAGTTTTTAGAAGATTATCAAGCTCTTAGACAGAGATTACCAGAGTTTTCTCTTTCAAAACAATAAAAATGTCAAAACCCCCTCACTGAGTGCACTTCACTGTTTTAGTAGTGTGGAAATGTTTGGATGATAGTGTGAAAGGTTGTTCATTAGAATTAGGTCTGTATTTCTGCAACGAAACCTCCCTTTAATCAAAACACTGTTGTTTACAGGAAAACTTCCGCCCTTTGATTTATCTGAAGATGACACAAGCTGTCCTTAATCTCAAACCCAGTCTTTCTCTGTATGTGTTCTTCGAAATAACAACTTAGCCCTTACTTTGGATGTAAAATAACTCTGTTTAAAAATATAAACTCTGTTTCTTCATAACAATTTTCTTCTGCCTTTTAGGTGCCTCCCTTTGGAATTTCAGTCAGCAAACTTTTGAAGTCGAAGGGGAATGATGCGAAAATACCTTGATTTTTGGTGAAAAACCGGTTTTGGAAGGCTGAAGAATCGTTGAAGACCTCGGGCACTTGCGCGGAATCCTTTGGAGAAAACCCGTCGCGCAGAAAGTGTTTGTCGGGTCGGCCTGTCGTGTGGTCGGGTGGCCTTGTACAGGCACATCGCGCCAACGTACAGGCACGTCGCGCCGACAAAGGGCCCCGTGTAATTTTCCGCCCAGGCACGTCGCGCCAGAGCCCAGGCACGTCGCGCTGCCTCTGCACAGTGTATACTTGTGAATTTTCGACCGGATTTTCTCGCCTTGGTGCTAGAGAGGCGCGGGCTCTTCTTCGGTTTTTTGAAAATGAAAACTTTACACCATACTTACCCTTTGATGCTATGTCACCATAAATCTCCAACGGTCATTTAACCTTTCGGAATTAACATTGATCTTTAACTCTGTTTGTTTTTTAAAACAGTGGGTTTGTTATTTGAATATATATATACCCGCACCTTGAATCTGACCCCGAGCTCTGAACTTTGACCAATTAAGTCGACCAACTCCACCACTTATGCTACGGTGTTTTAATAACACAGGTGATTTGTCACTTTTCTTTGACAACTCTTGGTCTTCGGCAACTTCTTCATCTTTTACCTATAGTGGGTTTTCAAATCTCTGCTTGTAGGTGTAGTATACAATACCCTTTTTCCCTCAAAATAAAGGTTGTGCTTCTTCTTTTTAAACTATCCAACAATGATCACAGGCTAAAAAACCTTTGGAACACAGTGAATAATAACTTTGAAGGGGAAATCTTCTTGGTGACAAAATTTTAAAAGGCCTTGTCTGCAGGTCCTTTTTCCATGCAGTTCTGTGCTACATCTGCCCTTTGGAATAATGACAACCGTGTTTGTTATAAGACATATAAACAGTGTCAACTCATCAAAACCAACTTCTCCTGCCTATTCATAAGATTGTATACCCTGGCGACTGTTTATTCAGCATGAGATGGCCTGTGTTCTTTCAAAGTGTTTGATGATTGCTGCTTCCAGGTGATTCATAAGCTTCCCTTGGGACTGTAAGTGCGCTCTTTTGATGGCTTGCTTTCACACTATGCTTCACTGTTTACTGAAAAGGATCTTCTTTAGGCTTCTGGGCAGGTGATAGTGAGATGCTTTTAACCATTTCTCTAAAGCAACTGCTTCTTTTGGTATCAATAGCATACATTATTCATAACATTTCCTTCTTTCCACTATAGGTACAGTCTGACAGATAGCTTTTTGAAGAGGGAAATCAATACCCTTGCACCATAAACAGTAACACTTACCTGTGCAATGACTCCTATTCAGTTTTTGGTATCCTTCCATTATATTTTATATCAATCAGCTTCAGCAACTTGCAATGGCTTTGGCCCTCTACTCATGCATGGAGGAGGCTCTTCATCAGGTAAGGTATCCGAAGGCTTTTTGACTACTATGTTTGACACAGCCTTTCTCTGAATGTCGTGGTAAGTAAACTACTTGAAAAACACCAATCTTAGCATCTTTACTTGCAAGCATCACTGTGTTTTAGAAGAAACCCTAGCCACAGTGACACTGTTCCTCTGCACTGTTCTAAGGGTGACTGAGATATTTATCATTTGGCTTGTTCAACTCATGATATATTTACTTGACAAATAACTTTTGTGACTATGAAGGTCAGTGCTTTTTGAAAAACCAAGGGCTTTCCTTCTGCTTGTGTAATGGCATTGGTTAACAGCATCTATTCCATTTGATCTTGGACAAAACAGGCTTCTTATGATTGGGATGTTTACTGATGACAGGCCTTCTAAAGCTTCAACAATTCACATGACTTAAAAGTTTCAGATGATCTCTTTTATCAAATCAGACTCTCCTTTCTTTTGAGCTAGCATATTTCAAGCTCCATTCCTGTTATGATCATCAATTACATTCATAAAACCTGAAGATATTGTTTCATTGTTTCAGTAAAGGCAAACCTGGACTTTTGCAACCTTCCGAGTCAATACTGGCCTGCGCCCTCTGCTTATGGATGAAGGAGGCACCCTAACCCTCTGCTTGTAAATGAAGGAGGTTCTGGGCCTTGACAATTTACCAGTTTGCTGAGACAGTGGCGACCCTTTCTTACTGTGATTTTCATGCTGGAAAGAGCTGTAAGGTCCCGATGAGTGACTTTTGTTTTGCAGCTTCATCTCAGGCTCACAATACATTTAGAAGCAGCTGTTCCTCTAACTGTAGATCAAGCATTTCCTCCCGAGATGAAGTTATATTTCCTGCCTTTGTAGAAACCATAGAACACTGTGGAAAACCTACTAGTCAGCTTGAGATTGGGCTTTATGCAGTGCTGAGACCTAAGGAATATGAGTGGCGCGACTTAAGGCTGTTTGTCAATTTCATTTGCAAAGTAAGGGATCAGTCATGGTAGGTCTGCTGCAGATGGAGGATTTTTGGCTTTTTGATGATTGCCAAAGGTGAAATGTCCTAAAACGCCACTTCCTAACATAGGGGAGACTATTGAAACAGATGTGGATTTGCCTTTTAAAGCTGATGGGCAGACCAATAAGGCTGAAGCTAGATAGGTCTGTGACAATGAGGTTTTGGTTTTTCCAGGGGTGGACTGAATAGGTAGAAGGGTGAAAAAAGTTTTAGGAGGGTTTTCTGGATGACATATTGACATAAGGAAATCAGTTTCTAGAAAACTCAGCTGTAGATATAGTCATCACTAACATGTAAAAAATACTGATGGCTAACAGCTGTGATACTCATTAGGACTATCACCCTCTGCACTTTCCTTACTTTCATTTTTTTCATCACCAGGACTACTTTCTTCCTTATAAACTGCATTGACATCATTGTCATTATCACTGAGGGGTTGATTGTTGTCATTACTGTTATGACAACTGTCATGTGTCATGACTATTTACTTCTTTGTTGTGTTGTCCCTCACTCTCTTCTGTTTTATTGCTTACCTCCTCTTCATTAATTCTCATTTCATTTAAATTTTCAACCTCCTCAACTTCTTGATCAGCCTCTTCCATTTTGTCACTGTTTTGTTGTCTGTCATGCTCACTGCCACTTTCTTCATCATCATTTTCTTCCTCTTCCTCTTCCTCTTCATCAATTTCTATATCTACCTCATCATTTTCCTCTTCTTCACTGATTTCATCACTTTCATTGTCAGCACTCTGTTCATCAGCATCACTCTTTTCCTCACTTTGGGCTGACTCATTTGCACTATGACCCTCACTGTCATCACTTTGTTCATTATTTCCACTGTCATCCTCTTCATTTGATGCATCAAGAGAAGGGTTAGAAAGGAGGTTTTCTGGAGGTGAGGGGACTTGTGTAGATGATGAAGGCAAGTTTGGTTGATGAGGAGGCTGTGGGCTTGTGAAGACTTCATGGGCTATGAATACCTCCCAAGGTATGCCTTTCTATTCTAGCTGATGTAATACCACCATCTTGATCAAGGAATGGTGAAATAAAATATGCATTTGTTGGGAAGGACTCCTTCTCCGGACAACATAAGACATTTTGTCCATACTTCTATAGAGGGAGTAGGGAAAGTTGAGCATTTTGACCCTTGTGAAATGTATGAGGAGTCTAACATGGTAGGAGTAAAGCCTGGAGTATCTACCCTCATAGGTAAAGTACTTCATAATGACTTTCATCAAGGGTGAAAATCTCTGTTTGAGGTGTGAGAAGGGAAAAATAGACTTGCACCCTTCTCTGTACCTAGTCTTGACAAATGGCTCATAATAGTTGTTGTCCAATTTGGATTTCTTAAACCATTTCTCACCAACAGCAGGTATACTTGTAGCATTAGAAATGGTATCTACTGATAGTTCGAAATCCACCCCTGCAAGGCTTGATTGTTTGTTATGTAGGTTAAGGATAAAAAACCTTTTAAGCTCTGGGTGGCTTTGTACTTGTTTGAGTCTCTCATAAAATTGGAAGCACCCTTCATTTTGAAAACATGAAAGGATCATGGGAGATGAGGTTATAGCCACCATGATTTGGGGTTCAAATCTATTTACTTTCCCTCCTTTGTGGTTTGGCGTCATAGGCCCTTGGCCTCTTTCACTGTTGCTATTGTTTTCTGCTCCTGACATGGTGATTTAGGGCTGATGGTGGGAAAACTTGGCTTGCTTGTGACACTTAGGCAGGAGGAGTGAAATGGAAATAATGATGAGGGAAACCTTTGTGAATGAGTGATGTGGAGGTTAGGTTTAGGACTGAGTGCTTTGGAGCTTAATGGGGCTTATCTTGATCATGAAGTGTAACTACCCTAATTCAGTCTCCTTCACTGAAAATTGTTTGGGGGTTAAAACAAAGGATGACTTATCTTAAAGACCTATGGGTTGCAACTACTAGGGTTTAGTCTTTCATTTAGCAATAAAATGACTAAAAACACTTGAGAGGAGGAGAACTAGGGCACCAACTAGATTTAGCTCTTCTGCAGGCCTTTAAAGGAAAATCTAAGGATGTCCTTGAGCCTTTGGGAAAATATTTTGCAAGTTTGTAGGACTTTTTCATTAGCGCAATGCCCTACCCTCACTGTTGGGTCGGCTTATGTGCGCAGTGCTGGGTGGGTCGTGCCTCCGTTTGGGCGTAGTTCCAGTAGGGGAAAATGAGCTATCGTGTATTCTGTGTGCAGTATCGACAGGGTGAACAGGTTGTCAGGTCGGCTTGTGGGCGTAGCGTCGGGAGGGTCATGCCGAAAAATTGGGTGTCGTGTCTTGGGCATGTCATGCTCGCCTGTGCATAGCGCCACCCTATTCGCGCAATGCCACCTCTTATTTTCTTAGCGTCGAGTAAATTTGAATGGCGGAAAACCCTATTAGCACAGCACCAAGGTCTATGAGCGCAGCACTAGGGTATTCGCGCAGTGCCATGGACTTGGCCCAGAAACTGTCGAAATTCTCATAAATTTCTCCTGAAGGGTTTCTTTCTCTCCTCAAAACGCAAAATGAGCTAGAATGCCAGTTAGGAGGCCTTTATACTTTTGAAAACTAAATCAAAATCAAAAACCCACTTTTGTTAATTTCTGGTCACTTTATCCTTTTTATTGATATCCATTTTAATCTTTTGCAGGGGTTTTGAAAAATTTTCAAGGCAATTTTTCTTCTTCATGTGGTGATGGCTTGATGAGGAGACAAAGATGTCCCTTTTAAACTTTAGGTTTTTAACACTGCCAGACTTCCTTTGTTTACATATGAGACACTTAAATAACAATTTTTATTTCTTTTGGCATCTCTGAGTATTATTGAACTAAAAACATGTTTTCATACCTTCTTACTAATCTTTGACAGTGGTGTACCCATTTTGACAAAGGCTAAAAATCATGTCTACTATGTTACTTCTTGGCCACTTCTAATTGTTGCAGGTGCCATGAAACATTTTTTTTGGTCTCCTTAGTCATTCTTTGGAGTTTGACACCTCAATTAATCCACAATAAACTCATGCTTATGTTATTTTTTACTTTATAACCCAAAACATACTTTTATTCCTTTGACCCTTTGAAGGCTATGACTGAAAATGGAGGCTTGAACTCCTTCACACTGATACTCCTTGAATTCTTCTTTATTTAATGTAGTGAAGTACCATTTCCTTTTCCAACCATGGAGGTCACCTCCTGATATCTTTTTCAACCTTCTGATGTCATGATGGAGGCCCACATCTTTATTTTACCTACTTTTCCTATCCTTCCAAAATCTTAGGTTTTAGGGTTGTTAGAGAAGAATAATTAGTGTTATCTTCTAAGTTATCTATAGCCCTTTCAAGTTCATTCATTTCTGTTCAATTCACCTCACCTTTTCCCCTTCTTCAGTTATAGCTTCTAAAAAATCTTCAATTTGTCCTTGGTTGTGTTGATGTGCCTCTATCCTTGTGGTCTTTTGCATTGGCTTCTTGCTTGGCAACACTGTTTAGCCAATTAGTCCTCAAAACCCTGATTCTCTTTAAACATAGGCATGCTCCCCTTTCTTTTCTGTGGATGTCCTTTAGTGAGGAGTTGTCCTCTTACCTTACCTAATTGCATGTATGATAGCCATCTTAATCATTCTTGCAGAAATGTTTTAAGATACACAATTATCCTCTGGCAGAATGTTGTTTTTGGCAAAGTAATCCTCCTTGAAGGCATTTCTGATATAATTTGGACAAACAGTTACTTGAACTTATTTCACATTTGGTTTCATCTTCTTGGCATAAGAAAGACAATTTTTTTAGAACATCAAATAAAAACCTATAACTTATGAAAACCTAGTGACCTAGTGGGAGGCTCTTTAGACTTTGTCCCTTGACTAAAAAATTGGTTTGGGGTCTTTAGGTGTAAAACAGAGCTTATAACAACTTTATGCATTGCAAACCTTGTTAGGGTCCTATAATAATAAGGTTCATAATTTTTGAATTGACTTTGATAGTCTTGTAAATATGTACATACCTTTCTTTCTGGAAGTTGTTTTCCCATATTTTGAAAATGAAAAATAATAAAAATAAAAAGAGGGTAAAAGTATTAAAAGAAATATAAAATGACTTGGAAAAAAGGAATAGACCCAAAAAGAAAAAGAGATAAAATAAAGACATGAAAGTGAGCAAGTCAAAATGCCACTGCTATTAATTTTTACTGCAAGAATAATTATTATGTGCAAATTGTCAATAAATGCCATAATCCATGATCAGTTAAACAGTTTAATATTAACTTTTCATGCTTTGAATTTAATTTTTTAGATAGAGAATAAAGATATATCAAACAATATAAACTTGACAAATTAGTAGATAAGGTAGAGAATAAATGAGGAGCTCAATAGTTTAATCTGAGCCCTCAGATGAAATAAGGTTAGACTTAGATAGTTTTTATGTTTTTAAAGAAAATTGATTTAGGGTTGCAAGCTTAAATGCACCCATTAAAATGAAGTAAAAAAATTTAGAAATAATGATGGGTAGGTAGAAAGTAGTTGTGAAAATACATGTAATAAAGCATCATCGAGAAATAATTACTAATTTCCCTTCCCCCACAATCATTCAGTATTATAAACCTTCAGTTAAAAAGGCTCAGAGCATTTCTCTGAGTTCTGTTGGGATCAGACCCAAGGCTCGATAACTCATTGG